>RCWM02000534.1:0-734203 GCA_003667255.2 Euschistus heros
GGGTGTAGACAGGTTATAAAAAGAAACAATCCAAGTCAAAAACCTTACAATAGAGTTTGAAAATTCCAGCTTGCATTGTAAGCCTTCTTCTGGACTATTATAAAACAAAAAATTAGAATGTGACAATGAAAGGTGATAATTATTTGTTAGAAGGAGAAGGTAATAAATATTTGCGATATTTTCCTTTTATTTTGTTTATTACCTCCTTCATCACATTCTGTTTTTTTTTTTTTATTTATAGCACTGAAGAAGGCATTCAATGCAAGCCAAGGCATTAGCACTCCATTAAAAGATTTTAAAGAATGTATTTCTTTTAACAACCTGACTGCATCCAAGGCTTTTTTTCATAGAACCTTTATATATATATTAATATATGTGTATATATGTGTGTGTATATATATATATATATATATGTGTGTGTGTGTGTGTGTGTGTGTGTGTGTGTGTGTGTGTGTGTGTGTGTGTGTGTGTGTGTGTGTGTGTGTGTAGATATGTATATATATGTGTGTGTGTATATATATATACCTTTGGGTTGTAACTTTGGTATAATAGGATCCGTTCACAGAACTATCATGAATTTATGAGTGTAAAAAAAAAAGAGAAGAAAATTGCACCAAATCTGAGCTGGAGTAGGTAGTTAAATAAAAAGATATTGCTGTCTAGTATAAAATATTAAACATAAGGCGTGGATTATTTATTTGTGGAGCATTAAGATAGATACATTTATTTTTAAGCTATGTGTATATGCTTTTATTGAATTCATATTACAATCTGCTTCACTCAAATACAATAAATAATAGGGATGGTAATAAATTCTTTTGTATAATATATACAACTAAAATAAATAAATAATCTCCATCTATAGAAGATATATTAAGCACTATAGAAAAAAAGATTTATATAATTTTAAGAGGAAGAATAGAAATTATTAAATATTCAGAGACTGGAGGACTATGAATCAAGTTTGTCTCTTATGGGTGGCAAAGTCTTTATTCCAACAGATTTAACTGGTGCTCTCTCAGCTGCATCACTGGAGACGGAATAAAGCTGAAGCTGAGTGAGAATCCTATTACCAAAGATACTCTGAACTTGAGTGGAGAAGTTATTCATTGCTAAAATTCCATGATATACCAAGGGTTCATCCATAGTTGCTAACTGAACCTTCTGTAGAACTCAAATTTTCTGGCTCAAGTTTGACACTAAATAACAGTTTTCAATCAGAAAGGATTCAAAAATTGAAATTAGATTGATATTTTTTCCATTAAATAACAATAAGAGTTTACCTATTAAATATTTATTTTTACCAATAACATAAAAGGAGTTTTTCCTAATCTAATACCTGATAATATTTAGGAGAGCCTATTTTTCTATCACAACTCCCAGTTTTTAGATGAAAATGAAGTATAAGTATGTATACAGGGTGTCCCGAATTTAAATGGCAAAACTTCAGGAACTTATAGGGGACCGAAAAACTAAGACAAAAAGTCCTTTATAGATTTGCTCGTTTTTGCTTAGTTTTAGAGAAAATCGCAAAAAAAGAAACAAAACAAGTTTTCATTTTTGTACTTATTTATTTACATTTATATTTATGTTATGTTCTTTTAATGTTAATATTGCTCAAAATGTTGTCCTCTTGCACCAATGCAAGCATTACATCTAGCACTCACTTGATAAATTGCAGCTAAACGTTGTTCTGATGATATTTGGTGCACTGCATTCGGTTTCTTAATTGATCTCTAGAGTTGATTGACACCGAATAAACTTTCTGCTTCAAGGTTCCCCATACGAAGAAATCCATGGGTGTTTTATAAGGTGATCTGGGTGGCCAAGGTACTACTCCTCCACATCCAATCCATCCAGTGGATAATTTATATCCAGCCAAGCTTGAGCAACTCTACTATAATGAGCTGGACATCCATCGAGTTGGAACCACATTTCAATCCGCTGCTGTAAGTTTTTAAAGGGAATGTCATCTAAATAATTAGAAAAGTCGTTCTCCAAAAAATGTGTAAATGTGATACCATTCAATCTTCCAGGTAAAAATATGGTCCCACCAATAATCCGTTCCAAATTCCAAGCCAAACGTTAATAGCAAATTTATGCTGAAACCTATTCTCTCTAATAGCTTTGGGATTTTCAAGAGCTCATACATGATAATTTCTTTGATTAACAATTCCTCCTCTTGTAAAGGTAGCTTCATCGGTCCATATAATTTTTTATGGAAATAAATTATCATCGCGAATTTTGTCAAGAAACCAGTTACTAAAATTCAATCTCTTGACATAATCTTGAGATAATAAATTCTGAACTTTATGAAGATGGTATGGGTAGCGATTATCACCTTTCAAAGTTCGCCATATTGCTAATGCAGCAGATGCTCTTCGGATGCTAGTCTCAGGATTGTTATGGAAGTGGCGTTGGACACAATTTCTTCTCCGATGATCTACTCTTATTGCTGCCTGGAATTGGTCGCCATCATTACGTTTTAAGAATGACGCAGTCTCTCGTTGTCTATTAAAAGTTAGCGAAAAGACTCGTCGATTAGGCACTCTTCTATTTGGAAAGCGGCGCGCACCGTTACAGAAACCATACAAAAAAATCATATTCATACATTAGTGTAAACAACTGTGATAAAATAACTAACTGAATTTTATTTCTAAGTGACTTCTTTATTTCTACCAATAATTATTAAAAAAATGTTAAGTAACAAATAACTACTAATTTATTAACCCTGACACATTGAATGGAAAAAAAATAATATGGTCAACAGAATATTCCTATCAAGTTTTGTTTTATTTTTAAAAAATGAGCTTCCAGACTTCATCAAACTTCAGCCAGACTAAATATTTCCAACTGTGCACCCTGTCATGTTCTCAACTGTGGTGTGGTAGGAAATAGAGAATAGAAAATGATATGGATAGATGATAGAAAATGATGTCTAATACTGAAAAGTAAGACAGTTCTATATAAAAACAAGTAATTGAGTTTGCCTTATAACCAAACTTAATTACCCTTTTACTCTAATATTTGATTTAAATAATGTATTTCTTTTGCCTATTTAAACCAAATATTCCTGTTCCATATTCAACAAAAATGTTTAAAATACAATTCTCACTCTATTAAAAAAAAAAAAAAAAAAAAAAAAAAAAAAAAAAAAAAAAAAAAAAAAAAAAAAAAAAAAAAAAAAAAAAAAAAAAAAAACCATGAAGGGTTTTGGGTGCAGTAAGTAATTGGTAAAGAAATGCAGTTTTATAACCAACAGTTGTACGAGGAGGTGATATGGTCAGCTATCACCCTTAACTGCCAGGTTTTCCCCCCAATTTAAAGGTATCCACTTTTTTAGAGGCTGGGTGTGCCAAAGGAGAGTCTCCAGACATTGAAGTAACATCCATGGTTCAAGTAACAGAAATTAAATTTTCTGAATTCATACAGATTTGAACTCAGGCCCCAGAGTTAGGAGTTTAGTGCCTTACCCACTGATCTACCCCACTCCCACAATCAACAAAATTTAATGTAAAATAGTTTAAAATATTAATGTAATGATGTTATGTTTCATATTTAAAACCAGAACATTTATTTGTAAAAAACGTATCTCCCAAATCACAAGAAAATCTAGGTATTTTTATTCTTCAACAATTTCTCCGATTTATTACCAAAAACAGGGCCTGAACTAGATTTGTCAGGGGGGGGGGGCAAAGATCAGATTGCCCAACCATTCCTCTCCTTCTCCATTCCCCACCATTAAAATACAATACCTCGGTAAGTTTTCTAGTTTTTAGATGTGGTAGTTGAAATTACACACCATATATATGTTATGAAGAAGTTTTATTTATGAAAAATACTTATTTCTTTCATTAACACACTTGCATATGACTTGAACAAATATATTTTTTTATATGCCCGCCCCCTAAAATCTGCTGCCCGAGGCACGTACCACAAAATACTAGACAACTTTCGGTGTGAACTCTCACATTCTCTGCTTTTACTAAGGATGCATAGTATGGAGGACTGTTTGGTGAGCTTGAAATCAGATGCAAAAGACTAATGAACTGTTTTATCAGATTTATTTTTGGGATCCCTAGACACTCTCACATATCTTACATATATTTTTAAACTGGGTGGCTTTACCCTTATTTCCGATGTCAATATTTCCGAGGCGCACTCGTATATCAATCCTTAAAAACCAAATATCCCACCTATATTCATCACCTTATTAATCTGAGCTCCTCCATCCACCTCTTAAACACAAGAACCCAACCCATTAACCTATACACTCCTGCAATTGGACTGCATCCTTCAAAAAATCCTGTATCAACCTCGCTTCCTCATTATGGAATTCATTGCCAATCTCAATTCGAAAATACTCCTCTTTAACTTCTTCTTTTAAACATTATCTATTTCTTTACCTCCTCATTTTTCAATCTTCTGATCGAATGTAAAATATGAATATTTATGTTATTGATATTATTACAATAGTATACCTAAGTGATCTTTTTACAAGATCTGTCATTTATTTTGTAACTCATAAAGTTCTTTTTAATCAATTATCATAGGCAGACACTAATCTTGATGAATTGTTGAGAGGGAGTCATTTGAACTAGCCAATTGTCCTGGTTACTAAGCACATAGTGATTTAAGTGTACTTAAAATAAAATTAACAGTGAAAAGGGAGGTGTGCAATTATATTATTTACTATCAAATGGTCATCTACAAGAAACATAGTAACATAATATGAACACTTAAACACAGCAAAACTTATTTCTGTGGAAAAAAATCCGTTATTTTGGATTGAATTGTAATCTTCAAAAGGCATTCAAAGGCTAGATCCCTCATACAACACAGCAGCATAGTTTTGTTACTTGAATTCATGTTTTTCCCAGCCCATTGAAGTGCCACAAGAAGAATTTCTTGGTTTTATATTTTTTGTCAGCACCACCAACATAACAATCGCCGAATACCAAATACCTTTTTCAAAAAGTCAAGGATTTCAACCTTGTCCTTCAATGTGATAGTTTTATGTTAATAGGGGGCCATTATAATATAAAACTAACTTGAAAATGCACTACTATATGTAATTCTAAGAAAACAAAAAATTACACATATCAGGAAAGGCAGAAGAAGAAAAGAAAAAATATGGGTGGAGGTGAGCCAAGTAGAGATGGGGGGGGGGGGGTTGTCTGGACTACCAGGTCGTCAGGATTGTAAGGTATCCAGATTATTAAGGCATTACTGTACTTATGTTATTTTTGTTAAAGTGTAAAATTATAATATATATAGCATGTGTATCGTGATAACCGTGCTGTGAGGTAGAGGTGGGCTAAACGGTTATTTTTTGGTATTAGTTACTACGTTATGGCTCTATCCCAGTAATAGGTTATTCCAGTAATAGGTGATTCAAGTAAACCCCTGCCCTACCGCTAGAATGCGCGCCAGTCAATCACTGCTGTTGCCAATAACTCTTCGGGATCCAATAACGCTTAGAATCACTGCAGTTCTTACAATAACGCCAGTTATTAGAATCACTGCAGTTATTACAATCACTCCAGTTCTACAACAGTTCTCAACTGTTATTAGAATAACCTATTGCCAGCCATCGTTCTGTTTTCGATCACCGACCTGTCGCTAGTGGTTCTAACCTATTACAAACTTACTTTTAGACATTTTGACTGGTAATTCATTAATTTATCCCCCTCGTCATTGCTAATAATGTTAATAATTTGCTTATTTAGTAATCTTACAAATGATAAATAACACAAAATCAACCAAAATTATTGTGTCAATTTTTAAAAAAAAAAAATTTTAGAAGCCAATTAAAAGTTGTCAAAATATATAACAAATTAAAAATAAATAGGCCAACTATGATACAAACGAATTCAGCTAAATAAATCTTTAAAAACATTGTCCTTATTTAATTGTACTGCCAAGATTTTATTTTTTTAAAATACATATAGGTGTTAGTAAAACATATTTGAACAATTATAAAGACTCAACAATTACAAGTAGCTTGTATCAATCTGTTACCTAAGCATGTATTGTGTATTAAAATATTGGCTGTAAGATAAAATAAAGAAGAAAATAACAGAGGTAGAAGCAGGATTCAGGCTGGGCCATCTTAGGTCAAGTTTTTACTATATCCCAATTTTTTTTAAAGCATTTGGTGGACTTCCAAGACTTCTGGTCCAGGAGGTACATTTAGCCTTTAGCCACCTTTAGAAAGCTTTGACTTAGGTCCTTTAAATAAGGTGTGGAAAGCACTGTTTGTCAGAGATAAGTGATAGTCTGAGATAAGGCATACAAGGCCTTTATAAAGGTGCAGAATTGGGAATTAAATTTTGAAATAGCAGCGTTACTAATTGTATACAAAAGTATTTAAAAAAAAAAAAGTTTTGATATCATGTCCCCTCAGCATTACAAATCACCAAAGGATTAAATCAAATTTGCTGCTAATCACCTACTCCCTTTAACATGGTTATTAAACAACCTTTCTAGAAATAGGAGAGAAATATTAACACATGGGTTTGGAGATTTTGAAAGATATCTAATTCATAATACAAATTGCAGGAGTTTATCAACTCATTGCCACTGAGGAATGGGATCTGGAATACATGCTGAGGAAACTGTAAGCAGTATTCTGAAAAGGACATGGAAATAAATCTAAAGAAGAAAGAGTTTGTGTCCCTCAACTCTTCTAGCACATTTTTTAGCATTGAAGATTAGAGATATGGAGGTCTACTAATCCTTCCTGGAAAGGAATCCTCTATTAATTAAGATATTTCATTTAAAATATTAAGAGAAAGGAAGACTGTAGGAATCCTAAACTCGTTCCTTTCCTTATCACTATAAATTGTCTTTAAATTTGCTAAAATCTGTGGTGTGGAGAAGAAAAAGCTTAAACGCTACTATCTTTAGAGATGGGTACTCAGAGTGAAAGTTATTTCAATAAGAACCCATCATGTTTCTAATAATATCATAAGACAATATATGAGAGAGGAAAAAATCACTTGAGGTACACATGATGGTACAGAAGGATCAATACAATTAGAGTTTCATGAATTAATTGCCACTTTTATTGGAATTAAGTCATCAATCCTAATTGAGGAAAAAAATATTTTAAAGAGTATTTAAACCAGGAGCTCATTCAAAAAGGATGTATCAAAACAGAGGCCATAGTATATTTTCCTGAACAGATTAGAGAGTAGGTTGAAGGATGTCTGAGGAAATTCTGGATAGGGGATGTAAAGAAAGGTATGGCAGCAAAATGATAGCAAGAGAAAGATTAGTTGATCAAAAGATGGTTTGAACAAATAACTGATAAAGATTAGGATACAATAACTGAACAAACTTGAAGGTATTTTTCATTTTATAAGTTTCCGGAACAGAAAGGGTAATTATAAAAATCACAAAATGAGATAATGTATGGACTAAAACTATATAAAAAAACAAAACAAATTACAATAAAGTTTGTACAAATTTATCAACACCCCACATTATCATTGTACAATCACAATGAGTTTTTATTTAAAAGAACTGTTCTCATAAATACTTCACCAAAATATTGGACAATACTAATAACCATACAGATTCAATCAATTTACATCAGAGTTTTTAAAGGAAAAAAACCAAATGAATTGAAAATATTCAGTTAACAAATCTATTTACAAATATTCCGATGGATTTAACCATAAAGATTATAACTAAAAAGTTGTATGAAAGAAACCATTCACAAAAATAAAAAAACTATATATCAAGATCTAATAAAAGTGAAAATATCCGTGGAATAACTATAAATTACAAAAGTCTAAATAGATTTTACAACAAGCTAATATATTTATGATTTAATAATCATTGCAAGATTTTAACTATTCATTATAATCATAAAATTTTAATGACATTCATTTGTCATTACATTATTATTTGTAATATAACATAAGAAAAAGCATTTGATTTTTACTAGCCATTTCAACTTTTTAAAATTTCGATTAGAAAACACCAAGACCCTGAATATTGGGGAACTATTTCAGTCCAAGCAAAATTTAAATAAAATCTGGTGTAACAAAGCTCATCTAAAAGTTTCAGCACATTGTATTAAGGCTAAATGTCCCCTCTGTAGTACCAAATGTTACCACCACGTAGCGTGCCAAAATAAACAAAATTTAGATTCCTCCTCAAATCTCAACAGATCATCCGATTTAGGTTCTGTAAAGTTCATTTTGTTCCATATTTCCGTAGGATCTGATGTATCTATTTTAAAAGGCCATATATGTGATATTTACTATTTTAGGTTCAAAAAAAACTACTTTCTAGTATTTTTTAAAGAAAAGTCAACTAATAGGCAAGTGTAGAATAATAAAATATAAATATTGGCGAAAACAAAATTTTAATTATACGAACAACATCGGCCGAAACTCATAAATACGAATTTCTATGCAAATGTTTTTGTTTTGTTTTTCAGGTAGCATCTACATCTATCATGACTATAGCAGCCTCAAACTACAAATCTAAAATAAGATTTCCATCGAAAGGTTGTTTTGGGACTCAAAATAGAATTTACACGATCCGAAATGAAAATTTCGAAAAATTATAAAAGTAAACAATAAGTAAACTATATAACCAAAAACACTGCATACTTATTGCAAATATATTTAAAAATGCGGGGTGCATCAAAATATAAGAAGGAGTTAGGAAAAATCACGTTAGAAGTATGGCAGAGGATAAGCGATTATAAACACTGATCCCCCAACTTCCGCCGCCGGGTTTAACGACATGCGTCTTTATAGTCCAGTAAAATAAGACTCCAAAAGGCCGTTTTGAAGAAAAAACTGCGGAACTTTTATTCTCAACGGATCTTTATGTTTTTTTGGGGTGCTGAATCCGAATCTGAAGTTTGCTACCACCGCAACCATCGGCTTCATATTCAAAATCGCAAAAAAAAAAAAAAAACCGTTATTTTCGTTTTTTTATCTATAACACCATAACGAAGCTTTTTTCGAAGAAAGTCTTCTAACAAATGCTCCGAAAGTATTTGTCCGATTCAAAATGTTTTTTTTGATCTGAAATCTGAAAGGTGATTAAATTTACAATTAGATCTTATATATGAAATTTTTATCAAAATTCTTGAAATACACAAGCTATCACGCTGAAAATCACTTACTTTTGTAAAATAAATGTTTTTTTGGCACATTATCGCTATTATCACCAAAACCATTTGTCGGATCCAAAATTTAATATTTTTATCTAAAAGCTGGTTAAATGTACTATTGGCTCCTATATATCTAACTTATAATTAACACCGGGAAATACCCACAGCAGTCTACTGAACATGTCATAATTTACATATTTTGCCAAAACATACACATTTAGCGTGCTAGCTTGGGTGGTTTACAGGATTTAATATAATTTACATATATAGCATCTGATAGCAAATTTAATCAGCTTTGAGATAGATAAAAGAAATTTGCAATCGAACAAATATTTGAGGAGTTAGAGGGACAAATGTGCCAAAAAACACTAGGATTTTACAATAGTACGTTTTTATTAGCGGGCTGGCATGTACATTTTACGGAGTTTGGTTAAAAATTTATTCTTATAGTAAATTTAATCAGCTTTAAGATGAAAAAAAGTAATGTTGTATCGAACAAATAGTTTCAGAGTTATAGCCAAAAGAGTACGACAAACGTATTTTCGCGGAGCTTTGGGACTGACGGCAAATAGGACAATTTCTCCATTTTTTCCCAATAACGTAACTTCGCGAAAAATGGTCCGATTTCGGATTTCGTTTTTTCATTATGTAGGTACTAGTTCCAGCTACAATTAATATTCGAAGACTTCCTTCGAAAAAAGGTTCGTTATCTTGTTATAGATAGAAAAACAAAAATAATGGTTTTTTTTTTTTTTGGCGGTTTTTTTTGCGATTTTGAATATGAAGCCGATGGTTGCCGTGGTAGCAAACTTCAGATTCGGATTCAGCACCCCAAAGAACATCAAGATCCGTTGAGAATAAAAGTTCCACAGTTTTTTCTTCAAAACGGCCTTTTGGAGTCTTATTTTACTGGACTATAAAGACGCTCTATGGAGCATTATTTTGGAGGTCCTACAACTTTTGTTCTATTTCACTTTCCCAATGATGATTTTATTGACTAGAATTGTAACATTGTTCATATATAACGGGGAAAGGATATAAATAAAAACATTATTTTATTATTAATTTATATAAAACTAGCTGAAAAAAAAAGAAAGGAATCCACAAACAATAAAGCATTATCTATTCCTATTACAAATTAAAAAATTAAAATTACTTATGCTATATTACTGCACATTAAAAAAAATATATATATTATGAAAAATATGATATATTATTTTTGCATAAATGTTGCTTATTCTTAATAAGGAATAATTATATTATGAGCTGTATTCATTAAAATTATTTACTTTTTTAATACCCAAATCAAAAAGATTTAGTACTTTTCTTCTTTTTTTTTGATTTCATATAAAAGTGATGAGTACAAAAAGTTATTGAATTTTTCAATTGAATGAGTTTAAATAGGCAGTTTCCTTCTTTCCCTTCCTGCCGCGCGTATTCCTGAGATATAAAACTCATTTTTCTATCTTACGTTTTGCCATAGGAATCCACAGTCAAGATTATGCTAGGTTCGGGTAAAAAGGAGAAGGTAGAAAAGACGCGAAATCCCTAGACGGCATAGGATCAAAGGAAATATCAACATTTCTAATACTATCGTAGGTTCAAACAACCAGAGTTGGGCAAAATGTAATTGAAATATATTCTATGAATTACGATTACACTGTAATTGTAATCCCGGCCGGGATTACATTCCATGATATAATGCAATTACTTCATGAATTACGATTACAATGTAATTCATCAATGTAATTCAATTACGGATTACATAATTGGATTACAGATTTCGATTACTTGTAATTCAAGGCATGAATTATTTGAAAATTTAGTTCGATTACAATATTTCTTCCATTAAATAGGCAAATAAATATCGGAATATCAGTTTTTTTCACCTCCACCATTTAAGTTTAAGATTTTTTTCATTGTCAACGATTTTGAACTATCGCCATCTTTTTCTTAGAGAGAGGAGTGGGGGGTATATTTCTAAATTGAGAACGGCTGGTCCGATCTTAATGAAATTTAATAATTATGTTTCTTTTGTACTTATTAGCGTATATTTGGGGTTTTAACTATTTTACTAATTAGGGGGGGGGGGGGGGTGGGGGGGGGGGGATATTTCTAAATTAAGAACGGCTGGTCCGATCTTAATGAAATTTGATAATTATGTTTCTTTCGTACTTATTAGCGTATATTTGGGGTTTTAACTGTTTTACTAATTAGGGGGGGGGGGAGGTGGGGGGGGATATTTCTAAATTGAGAACGGCTGGTCCGATCTTAATGAAATTTGATAATTATGTTTCTTTTGTACTTATTAGCGTATATTTGGGGTTTTAACTGTTTTACTAATTAGGGGGGGGAGGTGGGGGGGGGGGATATTTCTAAATTGAGAACGGCTGGTCCGATCTTAATGAAATTTGATAATTATGTTTCTTTCGTACTTATTAGCGTATATTTGGGGTTTTAATTGTTTTAATAATTAGGGGGGGAGGTGGGGGGGGGATATTTCTAAATTGAGAACGGCTGGTCCGATCCTAATGAAATTTGATAATTATGTTTCTTTCGTACTTATTAGCATATATTTGGGGTTTTAACTGTTTTACTAATTAGGGGGGAGGTGGGGGGGGGGGGATATTTCTAAATTGAGAACGGCTGGTCCGATCTTAATGAAATTTGATAATTATGTTTCTTTTGTACTTATTAGCGTATATTTAGGGTTTTAACTGTTTTACTAATTAGGGGGGGTGGGGGGGGGCTAAATTTCTAAATTGAGAACGGCTGGTCCGATCTTAATGAAATATGATAATTAAGTTTATTTTGGACTTATTAGCGTTTAACATTTTTAGTAATAAAAAGATGTATACATATTTAAAATTGTAATGTGATTACGTAATTTCTTTTACCATCTTTACTTTATTATTTATTATATCGAAAAAAGTATGGATTAAACTTCTTTTTTAATATGTTATTAACACTCATTTTTAACTTTTATGATGTTATATAACGATCATTATTATTTCATTTAAATGAGTTCAACTTTAATATAAATTTTGGTACAGCAAAGAGCTATAAATTTAATTTCCTTTACTTTAAATGAAGGTATATTAAAAACCACAAATATACGCTAATAAGTACAAAAGAAACATAATTATCAAATTTCATTAAGATCGGACCAGCCGTTCTCAATTTAGAAATTTAGCCCCCCCCCCCCACCCCCCACTAATTAGTAAAACTGTTAAAACCACAAATATACGCTAATAAGTACAAAAGAAACATAATTATCAAATTTCATTAAGATCGGACCAGCCGTTCTCAATTTAGAAATAAACCCCCCACTCCTCTCTCTAAGAAAAAGATGGCGATAGTTCAAAACCTTAACAATAAGAGAAAACTTAAAACTTAAATGGTGGAGGTGAAAACTGATATTCCGATATTTTTTTGCCTATTTAATGGAAGAAATATTGTAATCGAACTAAATATTTGAATAATTCATGCCTTGAATTACAAGTAATCGAAATCTGTAATCCAATTATGTAATCCGTAATTGAATTACTTTGTGGGAATACTGTAATTCATACCCGATGTATTTCGATTACATCTGTTTGAAATATAATGTAATGCAATTGTAATCGGATTACAATGTAATTGAATTTTGCCCAACTCTGCAAACAACAATGGTCTGGTAGGACAAGATGTTTACAACCATTTCTTTGTGAAATTGAATTTTTTTTTTTTTTTTTTCATTTTGATCAATCCATTTAATTGTTTCACAAGAGTAGTTTCATTTCTTATTTATTCGACATATCACACACAGTATAGGCTTGTTTGACTATTCTCCTCCTTCAAAACCCTAATCTCAAAGTAAAGGTAATAATAAATAATTGCAAGCTTTTTTGTATGAGAAACTTCCCACATTTTTTTTTACGTCCCGGGGTCTAAATTGTAGAAAAAATGTGTTTTTTTACTGCTTAACATTTGAAAACGGTTAGACATAAGAAGTAATTCATTACAAACCTTTTGATTTAAATAAGAAGTAATTTTGGGAAAAATTTGATTTCGTAAATACTATTTTTATTTATTTTTTAAAAATTATTTATTTTCCTCATACCCTCTTTTCTCTAGTCTATTCGGGCCCCTGTTTTGGTCAACAAACACGGAAGGCTACAAAGACAAAGAAAATATTTATAAATATATTACAATGGATCTAATAAGGTATTTGATCGCAAAAGGGAGTGTGTACGTTTTAAAACCCCTTTACTGCGAAATAAGCATATTTTGCCCCTTATGATTCCATTTTATTCATTTTTTTTTTTTGTTTGGTGATTAAATTGCTGAGAGAATATATATTGATATTTACAAGCTTACAATCAGAAAACGGCTAGCTGTATGAATAATTTATTAAAAACATTATTGAAACGTTTGATTCCGAAAAACATTCGTACTTTATTTTTGACATTGACTATATCTCGAAAATGGTCGACTCTAGAAAAATATGTTACAAATCTAAATTAAAGCTGATTACATTTCCTATAAAATTCATTCTGTATAAATTTGTCGAAATTCTAATGGTTTTCGAGATATACGTTATTGAAAATCGGTGATTTTCGGGGAAAAAACAAATATTACCTCACTTTTTGTAATACTTTTATTTCTAGTACCTTCCCCGATCGTTCCTCAGAAAAAATTACATAGTCAAAATTGTAGAGCATTAAATTTAATTTAATTTCATATATAAGTTTCTGGTATTTGAAGCAAATGTTTAACAAAAGCGAGGTAAACATTTTTTTTATTTCTAAAATTATCGATTTTAAATAACATATATCTCGAAAACCGTTGGAATTTCGACAAATATGTATATAATAAATTTTATAGGAAATTCAATTAGCTTTAATTCCGATTTGTAGCATATTTTTCTTGAGTCCACTGTTTTCGGGATAAGATCGAAAAATACGAAATTGGCACCTCTCTTCTCCCCCCCAACCTTAGCTCAACCTCCAGGTTCGGAGACTTTTAGTAGGTTTGCCTTCTAATTGCTCCTGGCGAAGCTGTGACATCAGAAATTATCGCATATTTCATGCAATCTACACCCCTCATTTGAACACTCTTTGACTAGGGTCGCACTTTTCTGCGAAAACACCTATATCACCTATATTTGGCTACAGTTCCGAAACTAACTGTTCGATCCGAAATTTCTTTTTTTTCATCTGAATGCTCATTAAATTTACCATAAGAACCTATATATAAAGTTATGATCAAGTTTCGTAAAATAACCATACCAGCACATTAAAAACTGCGACCTGTTTTAAAATTCAAACTTGTTAAAGTAATTGGATTATTTAATCTGGGCTGCAAAGCCCAGATAAACTTGATAGTATTGGTTATTTGTAAGGTTAATCATATTTAAAAAACCAAAGGTCCTTTATTTTTTATACAATATTTTTTCGAAATCAGGAACACAAAATATATAGGAAAAGATGATATTTTTGGCCGGCTAGACCTACAAGTTACCTCTCTGTGCGTTGGTGTTCCATATTGGTGTTATTTTATTAAACTTAAATTCAATTGAAAAATTCAATAACTTTTTGTACTCATCACTTTTATATGAAATCAGTAAAAGTACTAAATCTTTTTGGTTTTTGGTATTAAAAAAGTAAATAATTTTAATGAATACAGCTCATAATATAATTATTCCTTATTAAGAATAAGCAACATTTATACAAAAATAATATATCATATTTGTTCATAATATATATTTTTTTAATGTGCAGTAATATAGCATAAGTAATTTTAATTTTTTTAATTAGTAATAGGAATAGATAATACTTTATTGTTTGTGGATTCCTTTTTTTTCAACTAGTTTTATATAAATTGATAATAAAATAATGTTTTTATTTATATCCTTTTCCCGTTATATATGAACAATGTTATAATTCTAGTCAATAAAATCATCATTGGGGAAGTGAAGTAGAACAAAAGTTGTAGGCCCTCCAAAATAGGGCTAGAGCATGTCGTTAAACCCGGCGGCGGAAGTTGGGGGATCAGTGTTTATAATCGCTTATCCTCTGCCATACTTCTAACGTGATTTTTCCTAATTCCTTCTTATATTTTGATGCACCCCGCATTTTTAAATATATTTACAATAAGTATGCAGTTGTTTTGGTTATATAGTTTTAATTATTGTTTACTTTTATAATTTTTCGAAATTTTCATTTCGGATCGTGTAAATTCTATTTTGAGTCCCAAAACAACCTTTCGATGGAAATCTTATTTTAGATTTGTAGTTTTGAGGCCGCTATAGTCATGATAGATGTAGATGCTACCTGAAAAACAAAACAAAAACATTTCCATAGAAATTCGTATTTATGAGTTTCGGCCGATGTTGTTCGTATAATTAAAATTTTGTTTTCGCCAATATTTATATTTTATTATTCTATACTTGCCTATTAGTTGACTTTTCTTTAAAAAATAATAAAAAGTAGTTTTTTTGAACCTAAAATTGTAAATATCACATATATGGCCTTCTAAAATAGATTCATCAGATTCTATGTCCATTTTATTAATAAATCCGTTTTCCGATCTAAAAAATGTCTATTGGTTTCTTAATTAGGAGGAATCTAAAATTGACCCCGTAGGTGCTGCGATCTCTTGAGGCAGAAACACACCAGAGTGAGGGGACATTTAGCCTTAAGTAGAACCTCTCTTAACCGAGAGATTTTTTATCGATTCGCAATGAAACAAAAAAGGAAATCATGAAGATTTATTTACAAATTAAAATCAATAAATTTATTTTTGTTCACAGTTTCGACCTCCATCTATTGTGATATGATTGTACTATGATCACGAATTTCTGTTTTAGTTCGAACCACGGCTGCTAGGAGCGTCATAACCCATCTGCGACCAGTTCTTGTTTGCGTTAATAGATCACGTGACCTATCGGTTCTTCAATAATAGGACAGCCATATGAGTTATTAGATAACAGAAGTTACACAACAGTTATTGAGAACCGATCTAAGAACGGTAACTGGTCGAATAACCTTAACCGATCGGTTCTTCTATCTGTTATAACCTAACACCTTACACCAACAACCCCAATTTATTGTTATTTCTCCATCGTTTTCGATGGAAGATTTAATAAATTTGACTAATATTATAAAATATAGTTATTCTATAATACAAATTTAGGTTTATTTATAGATATTTTAAAATATGATCACTGGTAATAGGGTTTTTTCGGTAATAGGTGATTGGTGATAACAGTTCCGACTCAATAATAGGTTATTTTAAAGAATACGTTATTTTTGTCCCACCTCTACTGTGAGGTTTTGATAACAGTCCTATGTTCCTTTGTTTGTTAGCCCATGTGCCGCCTCATTGTTTTTGTTCATTTACATACTATAATATAAAACTCTTAATTAAACTTGTTTATTATTACCCACCACTGCAATACCCTATCAGGTTATGGGCCCAGAGCGTGTGTGGTAGTAAAATTGTGTGTTAAAACGTTAAAAAGTGATATAAAACCGGTACATCATGACGACGAACGACGATATGTTCAACATCGAAAAACTTACCGGCTCATCTAACTTCAATATTTGGAAGTTTCAAGTAAAAATATTTATGCAAGCTGGAAATATATTTGAAGTAATATCTGAAAAATCCCCGGAACCTGATAAAAAGGACAAGGAATGGGAAAGGAAGGACGCGAAAGCTAAGAAGGTTATAATTTCAACTATTGATAAAGGTAATATTCAATTTATTATGTCATGTGAAACAGCAAAGGAGATGTTTGAAAAGTTGTGTTCAATTTATGAAAGAGACAGTGATCATAATAAAAGTTCATTACTTCAGCATTTTTTCAATTATAAGATTAACAACATATCTCATGGACTTAATGAATTACAGAATTTATGTTTTAAGTTAAAAAGTATAGGTCATGAAATAGACGATGACACCTTAATAGGCAAAATTTTATCATCATTACCTGACAAATTTAAATACTTTATTACTGCATGGGAATCAACACAGAAGGCTGATAGATCTCTTACAAACTTAATTTCTCGGCTTATAGCTGGAGAAGAACGTAAAAATGGTTCATTTTCTAGGAATTTACCAAGTTCCAGTGATAATGTAGCTTTCAAATCAATCAACAAAGAAATAATATGTTATAGATGCAATAAAAAAGGTCATATTGCAAAAAATTGTATTGAAAAATCACAGACTTGTAAAATTTGTAAGAAAAACAATCATTCCGAACAAAATTGTTTTTTTAGGAACAAAAAAGGCAAAACTCAACATGTATCTAAAGTAGCATATTTTTCTCAAACGAACATAGATAATAACGAAGATAGCTGGATTTTTGATTCTGGTTGTTCTTCTCATATGGTCAATGATAAGAATCTTTTGTCTAATGTTGAAAAAGTGAACTCACAAATATTAACTGCCAAAAATAATGAAAAACTGAAAGCTGTATTGAAAGGTGACATCGAATATGACAACTGTATATTGCAAGACGTACTATTTGTTCCTAATTTGACTAAAAATTTAATATCAGTAAATAAAATAACTGAAAAGGGTGGTGAAGTAAAATTTAAAAAAAATAAGGTTGAAATTTTAAAAAATAAACACGTCATCACAGGAAATAAAGACAAAGATGGAATTTACAATGTAAACCTTAAACCTATCACAGGAAATAAAGACAAAGATGGAATTTACAATGTAAACCTAAAACCTTGTGGAAAATTATTCCTCACAGAAAATAATAATATTGAAAATATTATAACATTACATAAAATGTTAGGACATTTAAGTTTCCGGAATATAAGAAAATTGCAAGATATGTCATATGGATTAGAAAAAATAAAATTCCCTAATTATGATATTAAATGTGAAACATGTATTTCTTCTAATATAACGAGGCAACCTTTCAACAATAACAGAAGTAAAGCTACAAGACCTTTAGAAATAATACATTCAGATTTATGTGGACCACTTGACAGAACATGGGATGGCTATAACTACTTTATTACTTTTTTGGATGATTACACCCATTTTCTAATGACATACCTAATTAAAAACAAATCCGATGTTCCAGATATAATAAAAAATTACATAGCAGAGGTTGAGTCGAAATGGAATTCAAGAGTTCATAAAATACGATGTGATCTAGGAGGAGAATATACTAGTAATGAATTAAAATATTGGTGTACTAAAAGAGGAATTAAAATGGATTTTGCACCGACAGCAACACCAGAACTTAATGGCAAATCAGAAAGAATTAATAGAACATTAATGAATAAAATTAGAACATTGATTCATGACGCTAAGCTAAATAATGAAATGTGGGGAGAAGTACTTTATGTAGCTACATACATAACTAACAGAAGTCCAACAACTGCATTACAGAATAAAACACCTTATGAAATGTGGTTTCAAAAAAGACCAAATTTGAAATATTTAAAAATGTTTGGTTCTGAATGTTATGTGAAGCACAAAGGACAGTTGAATAAACTTGCTCAAAGAGGAACAAAATTAACATTTATTGGTTACGCTACAAATGGATACAGACTATGGGACAAAGTAAGAAGAAAAATAATTGTTTCAAGGGATGTTGTTTTTATGAATCAAAATTTTGTAGACGCTTCAAGGACAAGCAATCTTATAGATGATGAAGAAAGTCAAGTAGAAAATGAGGAGCTTGAGATCGTAGAAAAAAAAAATCTTTGGAAGCAAATGAATCACAAACAAATTTATCTGATTCATCAGAGGACTTTCTAGGCTTTACAGATCAAGAAGAAGAAGAAATTAAAACCCCTGTGAACGAATCAAGAAGAAGTAAAAGAAGAAGATTAAAACCAAGGAAATTAAATGATTATGTGCTATTAACATATGAAGAAGCTATATCAGGAGATGATAAGGACAAATGGAGGAAAGCAATAGAGGATGAAAAAACTTCGCTTATGAAAAACAATGTATTTAAATTTCTACCAGAAAAAGATTTTAAAACTGACGAAAAACTACTGACGAGCAAATGGGTTTTCACAATAAAAAGTGATGGAACACATAAAGCCAGATTAGTTGCCAGAGGTTTTGATCAACGAGATATTGATCATGACGAAATATATAGCCCAGTTATAAATCTTTCTACATTAAGGTTACTAATTGCATATGCAGCTTCGAAAAATAAAATTATTAAACAATTTGACATAAAAACTGCATTTTTATACAGTGATATGGATACAGAAATATATATGAGATTACCAGAAGGATTTGATAATCATGAAGGTAACATTTGTTTACTACAAAAATCATTATACGGACTGAAACAATTCATTAAAAAAATTGGGTCTATTTCAGTTAACCTCGGATAAGTCTGTCTTCAAAAATGAATCTAGTTCAATTATTTTAACATTATACATTGATGATGGATTGATTATAGGTGATAACTTAACTGAAATTAATAATATTTGTAAAAAGCTTAAAGAAGAATTTGAAATCAAGATACAAGAAAATCCTAATAAATATGTGGGACTCCAATTTGAAAATACAAATGATAAAATTGCTTTGAAACAAGAAAATTATATATCTGAAATTTTAGAAAAATTTGATATGAGTCAATGCAAATCTGTCGAAACACCTGCTTTACGAGTCGAAAATTTTCCACCAGAAAATGAAGACAATTGTAATTTTCCTTTTAAAGAGGCTGTGGGAAGTTTGCTTTATTTGGCTAATCAAAGTAGACCAGGTATTTCTTTTCCACTTAATAAAATGACTCGAGTAACAATTCCTAAACGTGACAGCATTTTAAGACTAAAAAGGATATTTAAATATCTCCAAGGCACTAAAAACTTAGAAATATCATACAAAAAGAACACCGAAATGAAACTAGAAGCCTACGTGGATGCAGATTATGCAGGCGATCTAGATAGCAGAAGAAGCACATCAGGATATGTAATATTTTATGCGGATGGACCAATATCTTGGACAACTAAACAGCAGCCAATAGTCTCATTGTCAACGGCAGAAGCTGAATTCATCGCAGCAGCAGAGTGTGTAAAAGAGTTATTATTTTTAAAATCAGTGATAAATGAGCTTTTTAATGAAAGTGTTAGTGCAGTGTTAAATGTGGACAACCAAAGTGCATTAAAATTGATTAAAACTGGATGTGATAATAAAAGAACTAAACATATTGATGTAAGATATAAATTCATAAACGAAAAAGTAAATAACAATGATATTGTTTTAAAATATTGTCCAACTGACTTGCAAATTGCTGATGTATTTACAAAACCACTTTGGGAAACTAAATTCAAAAATTTTAGAAAATTTTTATTGCATTAATCAATTTATATGTAGAGATAATAATTTTAGAGGGGAGTGTTAAAGTGTAAAATTATAATATATATAGCATGTGTATCGTGATAGCCGTGCTGTGAGGTTTTGATAACAGTCCTATGTTCCTTTGTTTGTTAGCCCATGTGCCGCCTCATTGTTTTTGTTCATTTACATAATATAATATAAAACTCTTAATTAAACTTGTTTATTATTACCCACCACTGCAATACCCTATCAATTTTAAGGGGACTATCATCCCAGAATAAAGTTTATTTTGTTCTACATCTAAAAAAATATTAGAGAAACAAAATAATATTTTTTTGTAAAATTAGAAGTTGATTTTAATTTAGAATTTTCTCTTACTTTACATCAATCAATTAAAGTTCTGATGAAATCATATCATGTTTGATTTCTCATTTATGTGCTCTTGGAAACAAAATGTGTTAAGATTAAGTTAGGTCAGTACAATCAGCAAAGAACAAATTTGTAAATACAAGCACATGCATAAAATTTAAAGTATGAAGAACTTTTATAATTTAACCGAGCTAATCATTATTCAAATTTCTGTGAAGATATAATTCAATTTTTGATTTGGTTTTTAAAACCAGTGTTCCTCAATTAAGATTACTTTATGCTAAATTTACTCCTTCGACTGATTCACAGCACCAATGTTTTTAAATTAATTTTTCATAGAAATGAAAAAAAGTTGCATTAAAATTGATTTTTAATAAATGCATTGTTATTTTGCTAATTTATTTTTCAATGATATCAGTGTATGCAAGGAATTCAGTAACTTTTAAATATATAAAATATAGTTCCATAAGAGAAAATTTGAGAGGACACATTTCGTAAAGAAACTTGGTTGTTTTATTAGTAAAAACTAGAAAAAACAAATTACTAACAAATATGCAGACTTAAATTATAATTGTATAGTAGATAATTGTGACTTTTAAAAATACTTCATATTTTAAGAAAAGTTATAGAAGGTTTAGTGGTTATATTGTTAAAAAATAATCCAATTGAAAAAACAGGCATTTAATTTATTTGGCTATATTACATAACTCTTTACATATTATGTGGAAAAACCAGAAATGCTGTTATGTAGATAAAACAATCATCAGAATTATTAAAGAAATTAGAAGGTTGAATTCTGAAATGTTTTTATAGCGATAAAAATTGTTTATTAAGTAGTGATATTGACACCCATCAACAAGTGTATGATTTACATAGGAGTAATATTTTTTGATCAGGTAAGGACAATCTTTAATATTCCTCTACAGTTCAAACTGAAACACATTACAGTTTGACAAAATACTGACATTTCTCAAGATGTCATAATAAAGAAATACATAAACATATAAATAATAAATATATATATATATATATATATATATATATATATATATATATATATATATATATATATATATATATATATATATATATATATATTAACATTTAATTAATTTAATAACTGGCAGAAAGATAAATCAAGAACAAAAAATTATCAGAGAGGTAGGAGCAGTTAAAAAAGAAATGAGTGATAATTTTAAAGTAATAGAAAAAGATGTAGATCAAATGAAAGAAAAAATGAAGAACTGTCCGAGTGATGTTGGTGAAACTACAGTGCCATTAATCTAAAGCTGTGATATTTTACAAAAAATTAGCAACAGCAGCAACTTACAATTTCAAAATTTCAAAAAATCAGACCCTGTGGAGTTCATTAATAAATTAAAAAATACAATAAATAAAAACTTAAATTGGAATAAATTAGAATCACAAATTTCAACCCATCTAAATGAATTTGCAATTTGCTGGTTCAGCATAATAAAATAAATTTAAATAAATAAAATTTAATAGCTGGGAGGAATTTGAAGATGAATTTAGGAATGTTTTCTGTGGAAGGGACTATAAAGAATATCTAATTTCAAATTTAAATAGCAATTATTTAAGGCATATTCAAATAAATCCACAAGAGCATCTATCTGAATTTGCTACATGAATAATAACCATGATGCTAATAAAAGGAAAAAAAACTAGAATATTTTCAAATAATAACTATAAAATTGGTGATAACCAAAATAAGAGGGGGTATGCTCAAAGAAAACCCAGATATAATAATAATAGTAATAAAATGGGGATAGTCAAATAAACAGATTTTTATATTACCAAGAAGAATATAATCAGCAAGGAAGTAGAAACATGGAGTCACTACCTAGGAATCAACAATACGAGTGACATTTACAATATAATAAAATTGATATACAAGAAGATAGTACATCTGATTACGATGAAACAGAAGATTGAAGAAAAATAATGACTGAAGAAAATATACTTCACTAGTCAAAAAAATCAACCATATTGACTATATGATAATTGCGATGAAAACTATATGCTGAATAATTTGTTTGAAGACAATGTGTTGATAGTGTGACAATGAAGACAATGAACATAATGTGAAAAATATTAAAACTAATAGATGCCCAATAATTGATATTAATTTAGGGCAGATAATCAACAATGTTCTAATCGATTCAGGAGCAGAAATTTCTGTAATGAATAAAAAAAATTTCAAAAATAATAAATCAAAATTCAGAAATTTAAAAATATTACCTATAATTTAGACCAATATTATATCGGTATCAGGAAAAAAGACTGCTTGTATAAATAAACAATTTTTTTTAACATTGAAGATTGATAATACTGAGTTTGATATAAATTTCTTAATAGTGCCTGACATAACATTTGATATCATTATAGGAATTGATTTAAAAAAAATATATATAAAACAATTATTAATTTTGATAGTAATCTTATATTTTTAAAAAATGGAAATAGAAAGGCAATTAGTAAGTTTGAAAAATGCAACCCTGGAGAAAATTTTAAAATTTCTGAAGAAACAGATGAAACTAATTTAAAGATATCAAGTATTATGGATAAAAAACATGATATTAAAGCAAAAAAAGATATTGAATGTATCTGTGAAGAAACAAGTAATATTTTAGATTACAAACAACAAACAAACTTTAAAAGTTTACTAGAAAAATATGAGAAAATATTTGAAGATCGTCCTGGATGCATAGAATGCTACGAGCACAAATTAGAAGTAAATGACCAAACACCTTATAAACAATTTCAATATAAATTAAATCCAAAATTAATTATTAGAGCAAAAGAGGAAATAGACAAGATGATTAATGATGGGATAATTGAAACTTCAAATTCCTGTTACGTTTATTCTATTATACTTGTAGAAAAAAAAAAATATGGTAGTTAGAATTTGTTTAGATGGAAGATTTTTTTTAAAAAAAGACTTAAACCATTATATGACACCACCCAACATAGATTCAATTCTATACCAATGTTCAAATTCTAAATTTATAGCCACGGTAGATCTGAAAAGTAGCTTTTAGCAGGTAAAATTGGATAAAAACAGTAGATAATTTACAGGATTTCAATTTTTGAATGAAATTTTTCATTTTAAAAGAATTCCTTTTGGATTGTCTGTAAGTCTAGCTGCTCTAGTCAAAGGATTGAAGAAAATTATTCCTGCAACCTTAACCCTTAACAGGCCATAGTATCCGTATGGATACCTCATCTTTATTTATTTTTTTCAAATAATAGCGGCAATCTGAATGGGCTGGCAGTGATGCCAACCACTTCATCTATATCTATGCTTGGCCTGTTAAGGGTTAATGAACAATGTGAAAATATATGTTGATGATGTCCTTATTCATGCAGAGACATATGATGAATTTGTAATTGTGCTAAATGAACTATTTAACATATTTCAAACAAATGGTGTGACTATGAATTTAAAAAAATCAAAATTTTTTTCAAAAAAGTGTTCCATTTCCAGGATATCTTTTGACATCAGAAGGTTCTTTAAAGAAAGACCCTGATAAAATTGAGGTAATAAAGAATTTAAAAGATCCAAAGAACATGAAAGAACTACAGAGTTTTTTGGGTTATGTAAACTTTTATAATAAATTTTTTAATAGGTATGCTGATATTAGCAAGCCATTATATCAATTAACATCAAATAATTCTAAATTTACATGGAGAAAAGAGCAAATTTAACAGGTGCAATGAATTCACTGAAAACATTTTTTGAAGAAGTGGGAAAACCAAAAAAGTGTTTAAGTGATGTTAGGAAACAATAAAATTTATTATGTATTCAAATTAATAATGGCAACACTGATTGTAACAGTGCCTTTCTGTATGACGCCATGTTAGCTCGTTATTAAGAAGTGATGCTCTCCCATGAAAGCTTATGCTTAGGTTATCCCGCTCTATTGTTAGTTAAATAAAGTTAATCAGAACTGAACAAGTTCTTTATTCTTTCCACATTACCGAACAGGTTATGGGCCCAGTGCATATAGTTAAAAACAAAAGTGTCGGAAGTGTTTAATTTAAATTTATAAAGTCGGGAGTGTTAGCGTTGGTTTGATCAGGTAGTGACGCTATTGTAATAGCATTTTTTTATGTTTGTGGTCATCATCGTATTCTACAATTTCTTTAGCCATGGAACAACAATTCACAAAACTGAAAGGCAGCAGCAATTGGAATATATGGAAATTCCAAATTAAAATAATGGCCGAAGCAAAATCCTTGCAGGATGATTTGTTAGAAGGAAAGTCAAAACCAGCTGAAGGTAAGGATTTGGATGAATGGGTCAAAAAGGATTGCTAAGCAAAAGAATTACTAGTTACCCGAATGGAAGATGAACCCATGATCCATCTTTTGACATGTGAGTCGTCTTTTGAAATGTGGTCAAAGCTTTTAACCATTTATGAACAAAAATCAGTTCACTTATTGCATGAACGGTTCTTTAATTACCATTATGAAAATAAAGGGATTGCTACTCACATATCCTCAATTATGGACATTGCCTTTAAATTAAAGCAGTTAGGGGAAAGTATTTCTGACAGACAGGTAATGACAAAGATTCTTATGTCCCTTCCCTCAGAAATGAAATACTTCATATCGTCTTGGGAATCTGTCGATCCTTGTAGACAATCTATCAACGAACTCACATCTAGATTGTTAATAGAGGAATGGAGAGTAAATCTCAGGTATACCGATTCACAGAATAAGGCTCTTGTTTCTAGGACCAATATGTGGTGTAGTATTTGTTCTAAAAACAATCATAGTACTGAAAAGTGTTTTAAAAACAAAGGTGTTAGGCCTAAAGTTGTTTGTCACTTCTGCTCAAAACCAGGACACATTAAGAAGAATTGCAGATCATTCTTAAATAAAAATAAGAATACTGAAGGCGAATGGAAAAATGCTTTTGTGAGTATGCATGAGTAACGGTGATAATCGTTACAAATTTTATCTTGACAGTGGTGCAACAGAACACATGTGTCCATGGACAGAATATTTTGAAGATTTACGAGCTTGTAAAAAATATGTCAAAATAGGCGATGGCAGTTTATTGGAAGCAACAGGTGTCGGAAATATTAATGTAACAGCTATTGTCAGTGGCAAGAAAATTCCTACAGTGCTTAGAAATGTGTTACTTGTTCCCGATTTAAAATTGAATTTAGTTTCTTTGACTCAAGCTTTGTCAAAGGGCTTCACGGTGATTGGCAAAGGAGAAATTTGTCAACTGGTTAAAAATGGCCAAATATTTGCAGAGGCTATTTTAAAGGATAAGATGTTTGAATTAAATTTTGAAATTGATTACGAACAAGCCGCAATATCGTTATTGAAAAGGGAGTCTCTATTAAATTGGCATCTTAAATTAGCTCACCAAAATGTCAGACACACCAAAGACATTTTATCGAAATTTGATATAAAATATTATGATGACATAAACTCTAAATGTGACTCTTGTGTTAAAGGAAAACAATGCCGTGTGACTTTTCCAGTTAGTAAAACCAAAAGTTCACAACCTTGTGAACTTCTTCATATTGATTTGTGTGGACCGATGGAGGTTCCAAGTCTTGGAGGTTCTAGATACTTTTTATTAATAAAAGACGATTTTTCACACTTTAGATTTTGTAATATGGTTAAAAATAAAAGTGATGTGCCAGATCTAATCATAAATTCTATAAAATTAGCTGAAAGGGATACTAATAAAAAGGTTAGAGCCATCAGATCTGGCAGGTATAGGCTTTCTCACAGGTCCTTAGAACAAGAAAGGGAAAGAGAACAGTTTAGGGAATCTAAGAAAATGAGAGAAGCCACTGCTAGGAGGTCACCATCAAGGAGAAGGAATTCTAGAAGATCTGCAAGCACACTTAGGTCCAAGTCTCGATCTAGATCGAGACCCCACATGAGAGCTGAAGCTGAGAAACTGGAAAGAGACATCAAAAAGCGCTTAAAGAAAAAGAAATCAAGAAGTCGAGAAAAAGTGCGTAAAAAAGGACATGAATCAAACACAAGTAGTGCTTCGCCTGAAAGATCCCCAACTCAACCGGATATTTGAGATCCTTCAAGGTCTCTTTCTCGAACACCATCATCATTCCAAAAATTCAATGACAAAGGAAAGAAACAAAATAGGAAAGAAATCAAAGTCAAAAGAGATCCATCATCATCCGAGGATGAAAGGAGCTCTCCTGAATCTACCAAGAAGTCTGAAAAGTCTATGTTACTTGCTCCCGCCAGAACAAAAACCAAGGAATGCTTGGAAAGAAAATCACAAAGCAGAGAGAGATCCAAAGATCACAACGAAGTTTCTCAGAAAAAGAATGAATCACCAGAGAAAAAATGTAAGAGCTCTAGAATTGTTTATGCTGAAAAGAATACTTCAGACGATTCGGATGATTCTGATGACTTTAAAAGTGAAAAGAAGAAGATAGTCAACACAAGTGATTCTGACGATGAAGAAATTAAGAAGCCAAATAGAAGACCAAAACACTCACCAAGGTTACAATTATTTTGAACTTAAATAAGTCTAATAAACAATTAGCTGATGCTGGAACTAAACCAGTTTCAAAAAATTAATAACATCAATTTTGACCTATGTTGTAATGTAATGTTGATTTCAGATGAATTATATTTTAAATTAATTAAGGGAGAGTGTTAGGAAATATGTTGGTTCGTAAAAGGGAATTTTTATTAATGTATATTGCATTTAAAATTTTATTGAGTGAGTGTTAGGAAACAATAAAATTTATTATGCATTCAAATTAATAATGGCAACACTGATTGTAAAAGTGCCTTTCTGTATGACGCCATGTTAGCTCGTTATTAAGAAGTGACGCTCTCCCATGAAAGCTTATGCTTAGGTTATCCCGCTCTTTTGTTAGTTAAATAAAGTTAATCAGAACTGAACAAGTTCTTTATTCTTTCCACATTACCGAACAAGTGATAATGCTACTTGTTTTACTTCATTTAAATGGGAAAATTTTTTAAAAAAGCATAATGTAACAAGAGTGCTTACTTCAATCAAACATCCACAAGCAAACAATTCAACGAGTAAATCAAGATATTTTGAAATATCTCAGATTGCTCATAAACGAAGACCATAAAATGTGGTTAAAGCAAATTGATAAAATAGAAAATACAATAAATAGTTTATACCACACTACCACTAATATTACCCTGATCCAAGCTTTTTTTGAAATAGAACCATTGTGTTTTTAGACAGTGTACAAAGGTGATAATCCTAATAAATCAAGATGGAATGATCAAGAGGAAATAAATAAATTTGTATATGAAAATTTAAACAGGATAGGAAACAGCAATAAAAATAAATTTAATAAGGACAAAAAATTTGTTGATTTCAAATTAAATGATAAAGTTCTGATAAGAGCTCTAAGAATCCCAAAAGCAGGAATGAAAAATACTAAACTTTTACCTATTTTTGAAGGTCCTTAAAAAAATATTAATCAAATTGGAGAATATACTTTCATAATAGCAGATGATAAAGAAAATCTCCGTGGAATGTTTCATGCTTCATTATTAAAACCATATTATAAACCCAACTGTTGTTAGTACTGCCACCAAAGAAATAATAATAATTCTTATATTATTTATAAGAACTTTGTAAAAATATTATAATATTAAATATTTAATATTATATAAAAAGATTTTAGATGTTTAGAAAGTAAACATGGATAATTAATTTGTATTTAGTTGATAATTCTTTGTCATTAAGTAGAATTTAAGTTTATCATAAAATATTTTTGTTTGTAGTCCATGTAGAAGTATTTTATAAGTAAACATTGTATTTAAAATTTAGATTAATGGATATGCTTAATATTCAGAATTAATTTTTAAATTTAATTTTTGCTTTTGTTAAATTATAATTAAAATGACAAGCGAGTATTTATGTATCATTATGATAGTTAATTTAAATTAATGTTTCATTAGATATGTATAAAGTTGAAAAATTGTATAAGTCATGAGATAGTACAAGTGGACAACATTTCTACGCTAAAGCTTAAAATTTTTTAAAACTGGAGAGAACCCGAATGTTATGATATTTGGATTTAAAGTTCAGGAAGAGGGAATATTGGAAGTAAGGGTCAAAACCAGGTAGGAGCCCAATGATTGGGAGCACCTTCAATACCTGAGGAGGTCCAGCCCTTGAGGCAGGTAGGAAAAGGGGCAGTTGGTTTTGAGACAAGGGATGAAGAGAGGACTGTGTAGTGAAAGTGTGTAGGTGCTTTGCAGTGAGTAAATGTACTTTGCTACTCAGGGGTCTCTCACGAACATAAAACAATTTAACTCAATAATCATTATATTCATTATTTTTTTAATTCAATATTTCTTTTGAAAAGATTTTAAAATATTGGCAACAAACCACTATTTGGTATTTTATAACTTTTTTGTAAACAATAAATACATTTATTCCACAATGATCTCCAATTTTATACAGTGCATATTATAGGAGTAACACACAAGGTAACTTTTACAACATTAACATAAATACATGCATAAGTATATAAATCACTATATATAAAATTATTTACATAGAAATACTTACATAGACTATGATATAAATAAAAGACTAAGTTCAAAACATAATAAATTTTATCATTTTATAAATTAATATCAATACATTCTATATACATTTATTCATTATCCATTGAAAATAACAGAGCACTTTCAATAACTTATTTTTCACTCATACAATGAAGAGTAGATTGGTTCATTAATTCAAAGAATGATAAACTAGATCAAAGTTTACAAATATTATTTTTTTTATTTTCATCTTACATACATGTATGTATCTTTTATAAGTGAAAAATATTTTCATAGATTATTTCAAATTTACAACTTCCTACAATCTTAATTAACATCATTTAATAAAAACTATTTAAGCACATAAGACTTATCCTTAATAAATGTCTAGTAACATGATTAGCATGTTAATAAAATAGATGTGATACAATTCCTTAGTAAACTATTTATATATACAATAAATTTAATAGTTGTTTATACACTTAGTAAATAGAGTACATTAATACATGTTTGGAATCACATTTACAAAACGTGACGAATATTTCATAAATAAAGAAATAAACATATATACAAAAATAAATATAAAACAATTATAAAAATAAAAATTTCTTGTTGAAGATTCAAAGAAATAAACTGAAAATAAAAACAACTAAATAATTATATAATACTCCACATCAGTGATTAAGATCACATATAATGAGTATGTGTTATACAGCTTACACAAGAATCATATGCTAACAAAATACACTTTAATTAAAATCTATTTTTAATTATAAGGCACTAATGGCAAGTATTTTATACATTATATAAATACCTGAATTAAAAATATCACTTTGTAAACAGGGAAATTTCAGAAATACCAGTTAAAGTTAACCAAATTCAAATAGCTAGAAGATAAAGAAATAATAGTTTTGATAATGCAGCTTTTAAATTTAACTCATAGGGTTATTAAATTCCATTAAGTAAGTTAAGTATTGATAGACAAATATTTTCTGTAACTCCCTCACATATGAAATAACAAAAATATAGTATTAATTTTATCAATGCTATAGAATTGATAAAGAATACATATGCATTTTAAACACGTGCATTTAAGAAAAAACAAAAAAACACTGTAGCCCTTACAGCTCATAAATGGTCTTGGGTTCAGTACTTGTGTAAGGCTCTACTGTTTCTGAGCCTACGGTTGTGGAAGGAGGTGATTAGGCCAGAATTCACGCTCAATCGCCAGGTGTATTTCCATTTAAGGGTACCCACTTATTGAGAGGCTGTGTGTACCCCTGAAGGGACTCCCGACCTCAAATTCTATCCACGGCTGAAATGACAGATCATAAATTTTCTGTCGTCAGTCCAACTCGGGCCCGGGAGCATGGTAGTCAAGCACATTACCCACTGAGCTATATAGAGCGCCTCCCATTAAACACTCAATGTGTCCAAAAATAAAATTTAAGAGGAACTTAACAATAGTCTATATAATGTATAAAACTCATGTACTAAATACTATGCCCCAAATGAAGGACTGTAACACCCAAGTACCGAAGTGTCCTTACTGCACATCACTTAAGAAGCATGTACGTCATGAAAGGTATAAAGTAGACATAAATCATATGGCACTTGATAGAAAATGTCCCTTTTACATTAGAGAAATAAATAAACTATCTCAAACTACAGACTACAAAGTTTATAACATTTAAAAACACCATCACATATTTGATTTTATTATATTTATGAACAGAGTTTTAAAGTTTTTACAGCTAAACACCCACCACTCAAAAATATCAATTGACTATTTGAACCATTTTATTCAGAACGAAACTATTGATATCGCCCTTATTCAGGAACCTTACACAAGAGACAACAATGTTACAGGTTATACACACAGACTCCAGATATATCAAACACATGATACTAAACCTAGGAATGCAATCATATTAAACAACAAAAACATGGACGCAATATTACTAACCCAACACAGTGACTCTGATTTTTGTGCCATTGAAATAATTCACTTGGACCACTCTATCACATATATTATTCATATACAATATATTAACCTTTTTAAACTTCGGTACCATATTCTCCTTCATCTTCAAACAAAGGCTCATCTTTCTTGGGTTTAGGTGGTGGCTTTGGTGAAAATTTAGACCTTATTAAACCAATATCTCCTTCAGCTGAACATGTTCTTATCAGAATACCATCTGCTCTGTTTTCTCTTTCAGGCAATAAGAGTGATGGGCTTGGCCTTAAACCACCATTAAAGTGGAAATAATTTGGAGCATTTAATGAAGACTTTCGTACCCTCGGAATTTCAGAAAATGATTTATTTAAAGAAAGAACAGAACTACCATCTGCTGTAGTACGTGGACCAAGGTTATCATATACAGGTTCAGCTGATGACCAACCAGGAACACGAGGTGGAACTGGTGGATGTGGCATTGTATTGTAACCTTGACGTGGAAGAACAATAGGATCTGTGGGTGAGAAAGGAGAATGAGATTTTGAATAGGGAAGTGTGCCGCAGTTATAATGAAGAGAAGGGGTCAAAACTGATTGTCCCATTGCTGGATACAAGGAAGCTCTATCAAATCCATTCAATGTTGAGCTACTTGCAGGAGAAATATTGCGGCTGCTGGAGGGAATTGATAGGAAGTCTGGAGGATGAGCTTCAGATACAGGATTCTCAACGTTTGGTCCTTGTCTCATGTCAAAGCATTCAACAGAATTCTTTTCCTCAGTTGCGCAGGTATTACCTATGGAAAAACAATTAATTATTAATATAACTTAATCTTTAAAATATAACAGTATCATATCTATCTAACCCTCCATACTATAAGGTGGGGTGTTAGGGCTACCTATGGTGCTAGTTTCTCAAGATGCTTAGGGTGGGGTTATCGGAAAAAAACTTTTATTTTTTGAACAAACGTTAGTAGAGAATTATTGAAAGCGTGATTTAAAATATTCTACATTATTACTAGATATTTTTGGAACTACAGAACGCCATTAATAGTTTATAATAATTCAAAAAGGTTAGTGGGGTGTTGAAGAATCCCTCCTTGTTGTAAGAGTAACTTAATTTCACCTTGTGGTTAGAGGGTTAAATAACATAAAATTATTATTTTATAAGAAGAAAATGGTCAGGGATGCAGTCAGGAGGAAAAAAAAAAAAAAAAAAAAAAAAAAATAACACAGGTACAAGTTAAAACTTTTATGGAGTACCAACATTTCGACCTGCCTTGCAGGTCTTCTTCAGGACAATGGAAGCAGTTAGGAGAGGAAGCAATCGAAGAATGTTATAAAAAAGTAAGAACCCTTGCCTTGCTGGTGAAATGTTGGCAGCCCATAAATGTTTTTTTTATTTTATTACTTAAACAATGACTATAATATTCTTATTTTATTATTTGCTTACATTTTTTTTCTTAATTTGAATAAAATATTTTTTTAATTTGAAGAATGATTTTTAATAAAAATAAGTTTAATTAGATAATAGAACTAAAATTTTTGTAGTAAATAAACGTTAATACTAAGAGCTAATAGCATCAAACTTCTAAATTATGATGATACAAATATAAAAACAGATTAAAAATAGTAAATAAACAAACCATAACAACTTTAAAAAATCTATCAAATCATCTTAAAACTAGATTTTTTAGAGATTGATTTGGTCATAAATAATGTCATAGCAATAAATTAGTATATATTAAAACTGTAAAAAGAAAAAAAAAACTACCTTGCAATGAATTTTCATCCAGTAATTTTCTATTTACTTCAGAAATTTCTACAGTATCATTAATCTGAGTTATACATCGTCTAGGAGGCTTTTGGATAGGGTTCGCAATCCATGAGCTTTCTTCTTGTTCACCTGAGAATTTTCTTGACTGAAAATGTTTGTGCCGACAACGAAACCAGTAGTATGACGAAAGAATCATTATTAATAAAGCTGCCATTCCTGTGCATAATACAATTATTAAGGTCCAGGAGTTATTGGCACTTCCAACTTCATTAAAACCATTGCTATCAGCATATACAATCAGAGTAACATTGCGTTTATCTAAACCTCCAGGGCTCTTGGTCACACACCAAAACTGGCCTTGATCTTGCAAACCTACTTGGTTTATTGTTAAGTTGACCCATCTATCAGAACCAACCAAGCTTTTTTTAATAGTATAACTGTTGACACTGTAATTAACTTTAGTGCTGTCTGAAATAATCTTTGAATTGTGAACCCAATGCACTTCAGGCATTGGGTTTCCAGTTACTTTGCAGCCTAAGCTCACATCTCTGTTATCAGCTGACACAGATGTTCCTATTGGTGGCCATAATATCTTAGGCTTACATGCAAAATCTTCGGCTTTGATAATATTCCACATTTGTCCTCGGAGGTGTTCAGGTTGTGTACAAGATGTTGGGAATGAATACAAATTCCTTTCAATGACCCAGTTCCTGAAATCTCTTAAATGACAATTACAATTCCAAGGATTATCTTGAAGTCCCAAACTTCGAAGTTTTAACAAGTCATTAAATGTTGATAGTTTTAAATGAGTCAGCTTATTAGCATTTAGTTTTAGATTAAGTAAGTTAGATACATTGTGAAATGCTTTGTCATCAATTTCAGTTATTTCACAATCACCCATTTCAACTGTCTGCAAATGAAGAAGATTGACAAATAAATTAGCTTCAATTTTTTTAATTTTATTTCCATTAAAATAAAAAATTCTTAGCCGGACATTATCCCTAAACGTTCCTGGATGCAGTACTTGAATTCTATTTTTTGAGAGATCAACTTCTACAAGGTTTCCCATTCCATTAAAAGTATCTCTGTGAATTTCTGTTATATTACATTCTCTTAAAAATACTTTTTGCAAGTTGATAAGGCCAACAGATTTAAATGCTTTATCTGGTAAGTGATCTAAGTTGTTTTCTGATAAATCAAGAGACTGAATTTCACTCTTATTGGAAGTCTCTGGTATTTTATTAAAATCGGCTTTCCTGCAATCAGCAGTATTCCTTCCAGCTACATATTTGCATTTACAACCAGGGGGGCATATGTTCTTGGCAGAAGGTTGCACTACTGCAACTCCGAGGAAGACAATGAAAACAACAGTCTTAGCTATATCTGTAAAACAGAAAAATGCTCAAATTAGAAGAATAAGAAAAGTAAAATGTATGAATATGTTCAATAACAGTTCAGAGCTTAACATGGACTAAAATTAGTAGTGATAATAATAAGCAACTTTGATTATACATATGTATAAAACATATGTATTTGATCAAGTATGTAGATGCAATAAATAAAATATTCATCTCTTGAAATCAGACATAAAAATTGAATATATTAAGAAATTGGAAATTACAAATGCATTTATACTTTATTTACTTCTTTATTAACATTAAATGCCAATTTTAGTAATTCTAATTTACTAAGGCAAAGGTCACTAAAAATATGAGTTAAAGTATGCTGTTACCAGAGAAAGAAGTAATTTTAGTTTAGAAGTAATTTATGATTAGAAGGCAGTTTAAAATATGGTGGTCAAAATCAGTTAATTACATTTTAGGTATGCCTCATATCTATCTATTTCAATTAATACATAAACCATTCGGCCCCCAAAAGTTCCCTGAAAAAGAAATTTAGTCACTGTTGGCTAACTTTAGTTGTTTAGGCTTAAAATAGTCTAGATGCATTGTATTTTTCAATCTTAAGTTTTTTTTTATAGTCCCAGGGGGGTCACACACACCCTCTAGGGTGCATTGAGCACCTGGGTAACAAACAAGTGATAGACAATCATAGGATGTGTTTTATTCAAACACATATTATTACAAAATATTTTGAAGGTATGTTGTTAAAACATTTAGAGTAACTTAAAAAAATATTGTGTTATCTTAAAATCAGACCAGCAGTGCACATGTACTTGACACTTTTCACATAATACCTCTATAGTCTTATGGTACTGCTTACCAGTGTCTTTGGTTACAAGAACTTTTTTTTATGTACTTCTGATGGAAGAAGTGTTGTTTTATTATTCAAAGGACTTGAAATTTTTCATTAGTTTATTTATATTTTGGAATTTTCGAAATCCTTCGTGGCTTGGTTGGAAGAGTTCCAAATTTGTAGCACTACCTTTAAACCACCATGTACCTAAAAGCAATATATTATATATATGACAGTAATATTGTCTTGTGGTGCTGACTTTCATATCTGGCATGCATTCTGGCAATGATTATATTGAATCTACGATTATTTTATAAGAAATATAAATTAGCCACTAATATACTATATTGTATAGTATTGTATTGTATGATACTATAATATTGTCTGAAAACATTTTTACAAAACATTACAATTCACTTAGAGGTGGCCCTTAGTACTCCTTTAAGGTGTGGTTCCGCATGGAGCAGCCAGCTGCAGCAGGTGCGTCTGCCAGACGCAGCGGCTGGAGGCTGAGCACTGCTTCAGTTGGTTTTAATAGAAGTGTTGCAAGAGGGAGCAGCTGCGGCTGCAGCCAGAAATTTGAGAAGCTGGCTGCTGCGTTCGGACTGCTCTAGGGACCAGTCCAGACGCGCTCCTTCGCGTCTGTAGTATGCAAACCCACATCACCAAAGTTTTTTGTACCATTTTAGACTTTATTTTTTTTAATGTCATACCGATCTATATGGTATTTTTGAAAAACAATGCTTAAAATACATTACAGAACACAATTTTAGGGTTTTGGTATATTTAATATAAATTTATAAATAATTGGATAAAACCTCAGATTGAAATACCACAATTTATATATATACATCCAATTACTTATAAATCTGAAAATTGTGTTCTGGAATGTATTTTAAGCATTGTTTTTCAAAAATACCATATGGATCGGTATGACACTAAAAAAAAAAAAGTCTAAAATGGTACAAGAAACTTTGGTACCAATATATATATATATATAAATTTTCCCTTTGATGATTTCACGAAATATAGAAAGACAGTATATAAAAAAGACAAAATAAAATAAAGAAAAGTCGCTGGAACCACAATTTTATTATTTTTTCAAACGATGCATGAAGTTCCAGTTTTTTTTCAGTGAATATTTTATTGACAACCCTGTTTTCTTTAAATCAATTTTATCATGTAAGATTATTGATAACTTACACTTTTATTATCTTACAATCAAATATTCACAGTAAAAAACTGGAACTTTATACATCGTCTGAAAAAATAATAAAATTGTGGTTCCAGCGAGTTTTCTTAACTCTCCTTCTATATTTTGTGAAATCATCACCAGAAAACGAACTGATAAACTTCCAGCTGCCGCGTTTGGAAGCTACATGCGGAACAACCCTGAACGCAGCAGCTGCAGCCGGCTGCAGCTGCTGCGGCTGGCTGCTCCATGCGGAACCACACCTTTAGGCATTCATCACTCTCACCTCTTCCAATTTTATTGACAAAATTATCATCATTCAAAGTCCAAGAAACAGTTATTATTAAAATTTCCTTTGATTTTTTTTTTTATTATAATTTTTTTTCTTAGATTTATTGGTGAAAGTTCATGTATTGAGCCTTTTTCTTTTACCAGTAAGGGCATGTTTACCTCTCAATTTGTGACGGTCACCACAACATTAGATCTCGGAAGAAAAATAAAGATAAAGAAATAATGATTGCTCTGCATTAGGATTGAAAAGGTCCTATTGTACCCAATGCATAATAGAGTAAATCCTGCAAAATCATCATAGTGTTAACCTTTTTGTAGCCATTACAACAAATATAAACACAAGGAAGTATCAGAGTTAATAAAACCATGAAATGGCCACTTTTAGAAGGTTGTAACCAACAAACAGGCGATTCTTTTAGCAGTAAACATGTAGTGGGGGTTCTCTATATAGTTTAACTATCAACAGACGTCGCAGCATGCCAATGCGCAGATAATCTTCAATTAATGGAATTTAAAAGAGCTCCACCCTACAGGGTACATTGAGTTAAAGCGGGTTATATGTACATGCAATATTCATATCTTGAAATAAGGTATAAAAATGGAGTATATTTGCATTTATACTTTATTTACTTCTTTATTAAAAATGAATGTGAAAAAATGTCAATTTTAGAAAACCTACTAAGCCTAAGATAACCAAAAATATGAAATAAAGTGTACTGTTATTAAGAAATAATTAATTTTAGTAAACGATTAGATAGAATCAGCTGACTACAATCAGGGCCGGAACTGGGAGATTTGTCAGGGAGGGGGGAATCAGTTTGCCACCCCTTCTCCACCCCTCTCCTCACTCCCTCACCATTAAAATACAACATCTCCGTATTGATAATTAAAATTAACTAACAATAACAAAACAAAAACTCCTGAAGTAGTCGGGACTAAACACCTTTATATTTCCCCGCCACATTTGCCTTGTAGGTTTGGCCTCTATAGTCCTCTATATTAAGTCCATCTTAGACTAATTTTTCTAGGATTTTTCGGCTGATACCTTCACCTGTTTTGTCACTCACTGGTAAAAAATCAATACAACTTTCTTCTACCTCCGATGTATTTGCTTTGACGTAGCGAACTACTTGAGTCATTTGTTCACTGTGGATGATATCCGGAGTGCAGTCAAATATTAAAGAAAAATATTTCGCATCCATGATGTCCTGTATTATTTTTTGCCTTATGCTATTGTTAATAATTTAAAGAAACTCATCTTGTATTTTATGTGAAAAATACGAGATTTGCCCTTTCTTGTGCCGCTCAATATGTTGCTGATGAGGGACACTGTAATGCGATATAAGTTCAATCGTGTTCAAGAATTTTCCACTGGACGGGTCGCTGTAATCAGTTCTCTTTTGTTCCTGGAAATGAACTACTTTGCTTTGCTAGGAATAGAAGAGCATCAATGGCCTCCGAGCAGCCTTCCGGTAAGACTCTTCTAGATGGATCTGATTTTGAAATTCTGCATCAATACCTCCCTTTAGTAAACAAGATTTTAAAGCTTTCCACGAACAAAAGTAAAGTATGTGGTTGGATGAATTTTCATGTTCCGGCAATTTTACACTGATTTTTTTCCAATTAGTTAATTATTTTTCTTTAGCTAAGAAAGACACTTGATGTGATGCAAAGGGTGAAAACAGCCTGAAGGGAGAAAAGAAAAACCCTTTCAATTGTAAACATATTTCTTTATTTTAGTTTAAATACATTCGCCGAAAAATCCGACAGAAACATACATTTATCGGGCTGTATATCTTGACTTAATTCAATCATTACAGTAGAACCTCATTAATCCAACGGTGATAGGACTGGCGTGGGGGTGAGTCGAAACAGTGAAAAGACGGATTAACCGGAGACAACAAAAATAGGTGCATTGTTTTCTTTTTACATACTTAACATATAATAATTTGTGCAAGGGTTAATAAATACAATTTTAAAAGAAAAGAACACATTTGTCATGTCGCTCAATTACAGCTATCACATTCAGCATTATCGTCTTGTTTTTTTTTTCCCTCTACTTCGTTTTTTTTCATTTTGAGAACAATAAATTCACTCGCAATATGTATTATAAAATATCGTCACCAGACCAAGTTCGAAATGAATCTAAAATGGTAAGGAGTGAAAATATATAACCGGGTTTCATTTAAAATAACGGTTTTAAAGAAATTTTCATTGTGAACTCGCCTACTCGGTCGCTGGTGTTCCAGGAATATTTAGTACTTATTGTTAGACCTATACTATAAATCCGAAATTAATTTCTTCTCTTCCCGTATGTGTTATAATTTAATTATTAACCATTTTCCGGGCACAGTGTTCTACAATACACAATAATTCGATAGAATGTTTGGAGGGCCCCCATCATTCAGAAACATTAATTGAGGTTAAAAAACAAAAAAAAATGTAATAAATGAAAGTAATTAAAAAATATATATATATATTCAATATTATTATTATAATAACATATCATTATATGTATGCTTGCACTGAAAAGGTTTAAATAAGCATCAATATTTCCTTACCAGACTTTTCTTCTGAGCCTTCATCTTCATTAACATTAGTGTTTCTAAAAAAAAGCTTCTGTTTTTGGTGTTAGTGAGAGCACTTCGCCTTTTTTTTTTTCTTCCTTTTTCCTTTAGCAAGTTTTCTATTCTCGGCTCCATTGAGTCGGTTTCAGTCATCCATAATTCGGACATTTATAAAAACGCAGTTCAAAATGTACAAAACAAATTCGTTTTCCAAATAATGATAAACGGTAACACTAACTAACACTCCGTTCACAAAAAACTAAATGTAAATAAAATAAAACAACGGTCGGCTTTTGCAATAAACGCAGACAAAACAACTGTAAACAATGGCAACAGATAGTCCAATGTCCTAAGGGGCAGGGGGTGGTATTAGAGGTGGGACAAAAAATAACGTATTCTTTAAAATAACCTATTATTGACTCGGAACTGTTATCACCAATCACCTATTACTGAAAAAAACCAATTACCAGTGATCATATTTTAAAATATCTATAAATAAACCTAAATTTGTATTTTAGAATAACTATATTTTACAATATTAGTCAAATTTATTAAATCTTCCATCGAAAACGATGGAGAAATAACAATAAATTGGGGGTTGTTGGTGTAAGGTGTTAGGTTATAACAGATAGAAGAACCGATCGGTTAAGGTTATTCGACCAGTTAGCGTTCTTAGATCGGTTCTCAATAACTGTTGAGTAACTACTGTTATCGAATAACTCATATGGCTGTCCTATTATTGAAGAACCGATAGGTCACGTGATCTAATAACGCAAACAAGAACTGGTCGCAGATGGGTTATGACGCTCCTAGTGGCCGTGGTTCGAACTAAAACAGAAATTCGTGATCATAGTACAATCATATCACAATAGATGGAGGTCGAAACTGTGAACAAAAATAAATTTATTGATTTTAATTTGTAAATAAATCTTCATGATTTCCTTTTTTGTTTCATTGCGAATCGATAAAAAATCTCTTGGTTAAGAGAGGTTCTACTTTAATACAAAGTGCTGAAACTTTTAGATGAGCTTTGTAATACCAGATTTAATTTCAATTTACTTAGACTGAAATAGTTCTCCAATATTCAGGGTCTTAATGTTTTCTAATCATAATTTTAAAAAGTTGAAATGGCTAGTTAATATTAATATATTAATGTTATATTACAAATAATAATGTAATGACAAATGGATGTCATTAAAATCTTATGATTATAATGAATAGGTAAAATCTTGCAATGATTATTAAATCATAAAAATATTAGCTTGTTGTAAAATCTGTTTAGACTTTTGTAATTTATAGTTATTCCAAGGATATTTACACTTACATTAGATTCCATCGAGACACTACCTTTTTACCTGTTTGTAAAATATAATACTGCTTTTTGAAGTAAGTATTTAGTCCTTTGATATATAGCTTTTTTATTTTTGTGAATGGTTTCTTTCATACAACTTTTTAGTTATAATTTTTATGGTTAAATCCATTGGAATATTTGTAAATAGATTTGTTAACAAATAAACTGAATATTTTTAATTAATTTTGTTTTTTTCGTTTAAAGACTCTGATGTAAATTGATTGAATCTGTATGGTTATTAGTATTGTCCAATATTTTGGTGAAGTATTTATGAGAACAGTTCTTTTAAATAAAAACTCATTGTGATTGTACAATGATAATGTAGGGTGTTGATAAATTTGTACAAACTTTATTGTAATTTGTTTTGTTTTTTTTTATATAGTTTTAGTCCATACATTATCTCATTTTGTGATTTTTATAATTACCCTTTCTGTTCTGGAAACTTATAAAATGAAAAATACCTTCAAGTTTGTTCAGTTATTGTATCCTAATCTTTATCAGTTATTTGTTCAAACCATCTTTTGATCAACTAATCTTTCTCTTGTTATCCTTTTGCTGCCATACCTTTCTTTACATCCCCTATCCACAATTTCCTCAGACATCCTTCAACCTACTCTCCAATCTGTTCAGGTAAATATACTATGGCCTCTGTTTTTGATACATCCTTTTTGAATGAGCTCCTGGTTTAAATACTCTTTAAAATATTTTTTTCCTTATTAGGATTGATGACTTAATTCCAATAAAAGTGGCAATTAATTCATGAAACACTAATTGTATTGATCCTTCTGTACCATCATGTGTACCTCAAGTGATTTTTTTCCTCTCTCATATATTGTCTTATGATATTATTAGAAACATGATGGGCTCTTATTATGAAATAACTTCCACTCTGAGTACCCATCTCTAAAGATAGTAGCGTTTAAGCTTTTTCTTCTCCACACCACAGATTTTAGCAAATTTAAAGACAATTTATATTGATAAAGAAAGATATAATCATCTTTTTTTTTCTTTTTTTTTTTTTTTTAAAGGAAACATTTTTATTCCACAGGAACGAGTTTAGGATTCCTACAGTCTTCCTTTCTCTTAATATTTTCAATGAAATATCTTAATTAATAGAGGATTCCTTTCCAGGAAGGATTAGTAGACCTCCATATCTCTAATCTTCAATGCTAAAAAAATGTGCTCGAAGAGTTGAGGGACAAAAACTCTTTCTTCTTTAGATTTATTTCCATGCCCTTTTCAGAATACTGCTTACAGTTTCCTCAGCATGTATTCCAGATCACATTCCTCAGTGGCAATGAGTTGATAAACTCCTGCAATTAGTATTATGAATTAGATATCTTTCAAAATCTCCAAACCCATGTGTTAATATTTCTCTCCTACTTCTAGAAAGGTTGTTTAATAACCATGTTAAAGGGAGTAGGTGATTAGCAGCAAATTTGATTTAATCCTTTGGTGATTTGTAATGCTGAGGAGACATGATATCAAAACTTTTTTTTTTTAAATACTTTTGTATACAATTAGTAACGCTGCTATTTCAAAATTTAATTCCCAATTCTGCACCTTTATAAAGGCCTTGTATGCCTTATCTCAGACTATCACTTATCTCTGACAAACAGTGCTTTCCACACCTTATTTAAAGGACCTAAGTCAAAGCTTTCTAAAGGTGGATAAAGGCTAAATGTACCTCCTGGACCAGAAGTCTTGAAAGTCCACCAAATGCTTTTTAAAAAAATTGGGATATAGTAAAAACTTGACCTAAGATGGCCCAGCCTGAATCCTGCTTCTACCTCTGTTATTTTCTTCTTTATTTTATTTTACAGCCAATATTTTAATGCACAACACATGCTTAGGTAACAGATTGATACAAGCTACTTGTAATTGTTGAGTCTTTATAATTGTTCAAATATGTTTTACTAACACCTATATGTATTTTTAAAAAATAAAATCTTGGCAGTACAATTAAATAAGGACAATGTTTTTTAAATATTTATTTAGCTGAATTCGTTTGTATCATAGTTGGCCTATTTATTTTTTATTTGTTATATATTTTGACAAATTTTAATTGGCTTCTAAAATTTTTTGTTAAAAAAAAATTGACACAATAATTTTGGTTGATTTTGTGTTATTTATCATTTGTAAGACAGAACGATGGCTGGCAATAGGTTATTCTAATAACTGTTGTAGAACTGGAGTGATTTTAATAACTGCAGTGATTCTAATAACTGTCGTTATTGTAAGAACTGCAGTGATTCTAAGCGTTATTGGATCCCGAAGAGTTATTGGCAACAGCAGTGATTGACGGGCGCGCATTCTAGCGGTAGGGCATGAGTTTACTTGAATCACCTATTACTGGAATAACCTATTATTGGAACCTATTACTGGGATAGAGCCATAACGTAGTAACCTAATACCAAAAAATAACTGTTTTAGCCCACCTCTAGGTGGTATCGCACAGTTTTTTCGCACCCCCGAGCGCGCTACTAGCGCTCAGACTACTAATTCATATTAAGTATCAGGAATAACACTCAATCTGGACTCATGAGCTCCATTAATTCTTGTGAGACGTAAGAATTGTCTTAGTATCCAGTATAATAGGTTTATAAATTATGCAAAAAATCAAAAGAAAATTGATTATGATATTATTATTTTAGAAATGTTTTTAATAACTTATTTTATTTATTTTTTTTTTAAACATCTCAAATTTTTCGGCCCCTGAAATCTGCCGCCTTGGGTACGTGCCTCCCTGCCCCTCCCTTGTGGCCTGACCACAATATTTTAAGTATGCTTCATATCTATTAAATTCAATTAATATATTAACAAAATAAAGTCTGATAAATAATTATTCAGTGTAAAAGTGAAATTATATTTAGTTGTGAAACTAAGTTTGTGAAAACGTTCAGACTATGTATGGTTACTCGAATCTTTAATATAGACTGGACAAAGGAGTATCTTTCTGTTTTGTGAATTTTAGAATGTGCTTAAATAGTAACGAAAATTTCGGACTGAACATAATGTAAATTTTGTGATTTCATTTTAGTTACATAAACTGAAATCTCATTTCTTGTATATAAGCACTTGTTTAATTAGTTAGAAATTTGATGTAACTATTTTCTATATATATATATATATATATATATATATATATATATATATATATATATATATATTTAAACTTCTTACTTTCCTTTCCTTCAGATATTTGATTATGTGAATTTTTTTACAATTAGAAACTAAAACAAGCACATTTTCGATTCCCAATATAACCTATAATAACCTTCCTTTTTAAATTCCCTAGGGCAACATTTTATTTTAGGAGCAGACCAGAATTCTAAACATCAGTAATAGGGAACCACCAATTCCCGTGGGTAAAAACATTGCTGTCTGTACTAAATTCCTGTTCTTGTAAAATTCTCTCCCCTTACTCCCCCCAAATATACGCCTTCCGATTCTGAAAGTAATCCCGTTCTCCTAGACTTTTTCCCGACCACAAAGGCCAAGGCCTACTCAATTACTCCATTACTTGTCTAGACAACCTATCATCTGATTATAGCCCATTAATCCTAAACCTATCCATATCACCAATTCCCAACTCAACCTCACTCTCATTTATCAGGAGCCCAGTAAACTGGAAGCTCTTCCACCTTCCATCCTGGCCGATCAAATAGACCTCAGAGTTTCACTAAAAACCACTGAAAACTTGGAAGATGCTGTTCACTCCTATACTATCTCAATCCAACAAGCTGCATTAACAGCATCCTTACCATGTTTATTCCAAAAAAACCAACAAAAAAAAAAACATTACAACAAAACCTCTTCGACCTCATCCATGCCAAGTGCCATTATAGATCAATATGGCAACGTACGAGACATCCTTCCGATCGTTGTACATAAAATTACTTAACGAAATCAGTTTAGCGTGAATTGGCTTCCTTTAGATCCCAGTCATTCAGCACCTACCTCTATTCTTTTTCCATTCATGATAATTCCCTCTGGAACAATAAAAAACATCCTAAAATCCAAACACATTCCCCATCCCATCCGACGAGGTGATGGCTCATGGGCCATATCAGATATGGATAAAGTAGGAGAACTAGCCAATCACCTTTCCCAAACATTCACTCCTAACCCTGAAATTTATCCTAACCAATCCACTACAATTGCACTTCTCCTGTACCACTCTCTTTACCTCCTAGAGCAGTTACCCCCTCTGAGGTCTAATTCCTACTTCAAAAACTGAATCGAAAAAATCTCCTGGCTATGATCTCCTTACACCTCAAATCCTTCGCTAACTTCTACATAAAGCATTAATATTCCTCACCTATATCTACAATTGTATCCTAGGCACAGCCCACTTTCCTATATTGTGGAAACACTCTGTCATAATAACTTTCCTTAAAGCAGGCAAACCTCCTAACAACACTACTTCATATAGGCCGATTAGTCTACTTCCTATCCTGTCCAAAATTTTCGAAAAAATCCTCCTTTAACGTATCCTATCTACGTATACTTGAAGCACATAGGTTCCTCACTCACCAATTTGGATTCCGCCTAATACACTCAACAGTCCAACAAGGCCTCCCTCTGGTTTACCATTTATCCTCCGTTCTGGAAAAAAAGCAATACTGCTCGGGTGCCTTTCAGGACATTCCACAAGCTTTTAACCGGGTTTGGCACTCTGGCTTGCTTTATAAGCTTAGAACTTACTACCACAAACCCTGTACCTCATCCTTCATTCCTACTTCACAAATCGCTCTTTCTGAGTTTGATGCGGCTCTGAATTCTCTGACTGCTATCCTGTTCGAGCTGGAGTTCCTCAAGGCAGATTTTTGGATCCTGTATTCTTTATCCATTCCACTGCTCACATTCCTACCACTTCCAACACGTTCCTAACAATTTCACGGATGATACAGCTATACTATCATCACATCATGATCCCAAAACAGCCTCTTCCAACCTACAAAATCACCTCTCACAGATTGAACTGTGGTGCAACAGATGGAGAATAATAGTTAATGAATCCAAATGCACACATATGACTTTTACTCTTTGCAGTAGTTCCAGCCCAACAGTCCTATTCAATAAGATCCCATTACCCAAATCTGATACAGTGTTGATATCTTGGTTTCATCTTACAAGGGGAGGACACACTCAGTCTCTCACGGATCTTGTTGGCCATTTTTCGGAAGTTGCTGGTAAAAACATATTAGGCATGTATTTTGCCGTCCCGACCAATGGGCCATTGAAGCCGAGGAAAAAAAATAATAGCATTAAACTAATTTATTTTATATCTCGAGTTTAAAAAATGATATCGACATGATTCTTGCACCAAGCTTTTTAGTTTTGATTGCAAATTTAAGAAAAAATACTCCATAGATTTTGGTTAAGATTAATTAAATTCTAAAAAAAAGATTAGATTTTCAAGCAAACTACCTCTATAGATTTTTTCACACAAAAATGGACACCAGATTCTAATTCAGCACCCCCAAAAACATTGAAAAATGTTTATTTAATAAATATAATTTTTTTTCACCCTCTTTAAGGAAAATGAAATTTTTAAACCGATTATTGGTTACTTACCTTTAAATCGCAATTACTTTGTCACAGTGTTGGGCATATTTATATTCGTAAATACGAATAAGAATATATTCACACAGAGTATACCTATAAATATGAATACAAATATCGGACCATCCATCGCTTTAGTATCTACAGATGGCCACTACTCCACAGAACGTACACTTTCCGCTGGTCTCCCTCAGGACGGGGTTTTATCTCCAACGCTTTACAGTATTTACATAAATGACATATCTAACTCATTCAAAGTTCAAAAATCTCTGTTTGCCGATGATACTGCTTTTTATACTTCAAGTTATAGACCGGACACAATTACTAATAGACTGACTACAGCACTAAAAAAAATTGAGAGATTTTACAATAAATGGAAAATAAAAATAAATCAGGAAAAAACACAAGCTATAATATTTACAAAGAGACGGCCAAGCAATATTCCCCCAACTGACTGTAAACAGAACGCCTGTACCTTGGTCCACTCAGATCAAATATTTAGGAGTCAAGATGGATAAAGGACTGACGTTTACTTCACACACTGATTATGTGTGTAATAAAGCAAACAGGGCTCTGTGTACTATATATCCATACTTTAATAGGAAATCAAAGCTAAGCGCAGATAATAAACTATTATTATACAAAGCTAGCTTAAGATCTATATTAACATACGCAAGCTCTATATTTAGTTCTATGTCTAAAACAAATTATAAGAAACTACAAGTATTCCAAAACAAATGCCTTAGAATCACAGGAAACAATGCATTCTACATAAAAATTGAGATTTTACACAAAGAACTGTGTATACCTTATATTAAAGTGTTCATTGAGGAAATATGTAAACAATTTTTTATTAAGTGTAAAAACAATAAAAACCCACTTATAAAAAATATAGGGAACTACACAAAAAATAGTACAAAGTGATATGTACATAAAAGAACTAAGCATTTATTATTGTAATATATCAATCTAATTTATTTATTGTTATTTTAAATATGCTTGTAGTATGTATATGTATAAAAATTTGCATATGTATGTAAATATGTGTGTATGTAAGTGTTGTGTATCGATTTGTTATTTAATTTAAAACACATGTTTTATATATAATGATATTTTCTTCTAATCAATAAACAAGGTTAATAAGTTTGTTCCTTTTCCTAATTGATTTGTAATTCAAGACATAACAGTAGGTATGTATGAGTATGTATGTATGAATATATATATATATATATATATATATATATATATATATATATATATATATATATATATATATATATATATAATGTATGTGTATGACCCGAACTTATTATCCCACTGATAGCTTCAGGAAACTAAGTATTATATTATATTAGTTTTAACCAAAAATAAAATTCACTCAGTGGCGGAACGAACCTCCGATCACAACCTTAGTGTACCAGATCAAATTCCAATTAAAACATTACAATGATAATAAACAATTCAATAAACAAATAAACTGCAAACAATATAAAGAATGAATGAATAATAACACATGTTCTTTATTTTTTTTAAATAAAGTATTTCTTTATCATTACATACAGGGCATGGAACGATTGGTCGGATGTCAACCGAGTCGCACAACCGCCACTGATAGTTATCCAATTGTGCGTCCTTAATTCAACCTCGATAAGCAATAAGTTATTTAAGTTAATTTACGCCCCACATTTTTCATTTCATAGTTGTACGTATTAATATATTTTGCTTGTAAATACTACTGCATTCCGATTTTTCTACATATGAACATATACAGGGTAAACTGTATTCGGAATTTAAACAAATGAATACAACTGTATTCGCAATTTATACATGAGAATACAACTCTTATCAGAAATAATACATATAAATACAACTGTATTCTCACTTTATACAAGTGAATACATCTTTATTCACTATTTATACAAGAGAATAAAACTGTCATCAGAATTTATAGGTGTAGATACTACTCTATTCACACTTTATACAAGTGAATACAACTGAATTCGCAATTACTACATGAAAATACAACTGTTATCAGAATTAATACTTATAAATACTGCTGTATTCACACTTTATACAAGTGAATACGACTGAATTTGCAATTTATACTTTAAAATAAACTGTTATCAGCATTATTATGTATAAATACTACTGTATTCACACTCGAGGCGTGTAAATACAACTGTATTCACACTCGAGACGTGTAAATACATCTGTATTCATACTCGAGACGTGTAAATACATCTGTATTCACACTAGAGACGTGTAAATACAATTGTATTCATACTCAAAAGGTGTAAATACAACTGTATTCACAGTCTATACGTATAAATACAATTATTTATATTCACACATGTGAATACGAATATATTTGTATTCATATTCATAGGTATACTCTATGTGAATATATTCGTATTCGTATTTACGAATATAAATATGCCCAACACTACTTTGTCACGCAATTCGCTTCTTGGTATCGCTGGAAAGAGGAGAGCCTAAGCTTTCTTTTGATGTACATAAATGTAAAATTCGATGAACAAAAACCTATTAAAAAAATTGGAAAATCCAAAAAACATTTTGATTTTTAACTTGAGTTTGAATTCAAATAGGATGATGAAAACAAAGATATTTCAAGCGTATCGCCACCCTATATTTCGTGTAAAAAAAGTAAGTTGATACGTTTAACCATCCAACCGTAATTCATGTTTTTGTCAATTTAAACAAAAATTGCCTTGGAGAGAGAGAGAGAGAGAGAGAGAGAGAGAGAGAGAGAGAGAGAGAGAGAGAGAGAGAGAGAGAGAGAGAGAGAGAGAGAGAGAGAGAGAGAGAGAGAGAGAGAGAGAGAGAGAGAGAGATAGAGAGAGAGAGAGAGAGAGAGAGAGAGAGAGAGAGAGAGAGAGAGAGAGAGAGAGAGAGAGAGAGAGAGAGAGAGAGAGAGAGAGAGAGAGAGAGAGAGAGAGAGAGAGAGAGAGAGAGAGAGGAGAGAGAGAGAGAGAGAGAGAGAGGAGAGAGAGAGAGAGAGAGAGAGAGAGAGAGAGAGAGAGAGAGAGAGAGAGAGAGAGAGAGAGAGAGAGAGAGAGAGAGAGAGAGAGAGAGAGAGAGAGAGAGAGAGAGAGAGAGAGAGAGAGAGAGAGAGAGAGAGAGAGAGAGAGAGAGAGAGAGAGAGAGAGAGAGAGAGAGAGAGAGAGAGAGAGAGAGAGAGAGAGAGAGAGAGAGAGAGAGAGAGAGAGAGAGAGAGAGAGAGAGAGAGATGCATAGAAGTACCAAAATGATTTTTTACTAACCTGACATTGCAGTATTCCTTTTTATTCCTTTATAGTCCAATTAATATATATTCTTAAATATTCATCTTAAAAAAACCTAAAACAAAAAAATATAAAACATTTAAATTATATAAAACATAAAATATTGTGAATAAGATTGGATAGTTCATGGTATGCGAAATCATATCACAAAACTTAGAACCCCAATTTTTTTTATAACCTAAGAAATAATTTTTTTTTTCCTACTGCTTAGTTTGAAAAATCAAATTGAATCATAATTTAAAAATTATATTAATAATTTAAGAGAATTCCTAGGCGCTACAGGTGAATTATGGAAAAATAATCAAGTCAACTTATTTAATAATAATAATTTCTAGAAGTGGGCAGACTATGACTTTAGGCGATTGCTAGTCAGCTGGCAAGAAGACAATAAAACAAGTTTATTGTACATTTTTATGATTCATAGAAGACAATATGCCGTAGAATAAAGATAATTTTTCATTTCATCAGTTCATACACTTGGTCCAATATTCAGGTGATTTTTAAGTATTTACCTTAAAGTTTTTGGATTGAGAAGATAATTTTTCATGTGTGCAAAAAAAGTAGTAGGCTACGATAGTTCTTTTTTTCAGTGTTGTAGAAGTTATCAAATTCATTTTTTAATGATGTCATAATCTTTCTTATTCCTTTAAGTTCGATAGTTGATAACAAAAAAAAAAGAAATGTTCGTATTCCACGAAAAGGCCTTGTTTTCATAAAATAAAGTCCCAACACATTCCGTCTAGTCTGAGACACGAAACTTGTCCTCTTTGATTATTTAGACAAATAATTAAGCGAAACATTAATTAAATAATTTTTAAAGTATAACCAAGTAATATTAAATTTGCTAATTTTTTAATGAATAAAGTTTACATCCACCCCTCACGTTCATCACTTCTTGCATTCGATAGGGTATCGGTCTAATGTGATGTTGAATAAATTCTTGAGGGATAGCACCCATCTATTTTAAAACTATGATAAATCATAAGTATATATTTATAGAAACAGAAAACAATTAAAATTTTTTTTTTTTTTTTTTTTTTTTAAGACCTTAATTATTTTTATATTTATAAATCGTATTACTTGAAATTTGTGAAACGTTGTAGGGTCAAGAATGCTGTCTACACGCAGAACCAGGATAATAGCCTGTACTGGGAAATTAACATCGAATTTTTAACTCCCGAAATAAAAATGTCTGACTGCTGGAAATTGTTCACAACCCTATGCTCTAAATGTGGTAAGGAGTCTTCCTCAAAATATCTTCGGGTTTGAGCGAGGGAGAGGGACAGGAATAAAATCGTATATTCTTAGCTATTTGATCAAATAACACTAAAGCCATTACTTTTAGCACATTTTGGGTTCTATTAATTATTAAAGAAAATCAATTTGACAACAAATTCGGTTCTATTAATTTTTTGCTCCGATTAATAGTTTTAGAGCTGTGGGGGAGAGAAAAATTGTAGAGATTGGCTAACTTGCGGTAAGTCACACTTCTCCGCGAAAATGTGTTTGTCGGTACTGTTATGGCTTTAGCTCCGAAACTATTTGTCTGATCCAAAATTTCTTCTTTTCATCTGAAAGCTGGTTTCTTTTATCAGACACCAAACATGAAATCGTGATCTGTTGTGAAATACGCTATAAAAATTTGTTCGATCCCAGTTATATTTTATCTATATCAAAGCTGGTTAAATTTACTAACAGATCCCATCTATGAAATTTTATTAAATTCCGTGGAATACCCACGCCAGTACACTAAATTTGTATGTTACGTGCTTATTTCACGGAATTTAATCAAAATTTCAAATATGGGTTTCAAAATTTCGCAACACTATAGACAAACAAGCTTTCGCGGAGAAGTGCGACTTACAGCTAGATAGCCAATCGCTCCAATTTTTCCCTCCCCCACAGCTCTAAAACTATTGATCTGAGAAACAAAATAAATAGAGCCGAATTTGTTGTCAATTATTGGCAGAACATAGGGAGAAAGCACTTCTATGTTGTGGTGTGGAACGTCATTCTCTAAAACAACTTTTAGCTCAAAAGCCCTTAGAAGCACTTAGTAATGAAAACAATAATTTATAAAAATTAAATACAGGAAATTCTCTCTTACTTGGTGCATAGTTGACTTTTCATTTTTTAGATTATTATACATCCTACAAAGTTTTTGCCTCTTCAACTCCTAAGTTAAACACGTCTTAGAGGTGTATAAAACAGACTATGCTTTGATTTGGTGCGCTGACTAGCGTCCTTCACTCCCAGAAGTCGCTAACCAATATTTTACAACTTTCCGTATTCAGGAGAGTGGATGCCCTACCATATACTAATCTATGCTGCTCAGGGGGCTCATTTCCAATGATCATTATGACTATAACTGGACTTTAATTTCCTTAAGTGATACTGATAAACGACCATATTTTATCTTGGTGAATTTTGAAGCAACTAGTAATGAAAGTCAAATAATGGATTATTGACTTAATGATTAGTTATTCATTTTATACATATTGTTCCTCTTTGTGTCTTTTTTCAATTCAAATTGAAATATTTTCTAGAGATATGTTAACAAAAAGATACTTAAGTTTTGGAAACGGTACTTGCAACTTTGGTACAAGAGCTCATTAATCTTTATAATGGTTAACACTAAACCTACCGACAATTCATGTATTCATATTTCTACCACAATATCTCGGTAAAAAACAATAATAAGAGAGAAGTGGATACTATATTAAAAACACTTTTGATACATATTTTTTACAAAAGTTGTTATGCAAATTAATTAATTACCGTAAAACGGCGTGACTTTGCACCACTTTTGTTGAACTTCATTCTTTAACTACCTATCAATAATGTTTAAAATGCATGTATTAAAATATTCGCTTTGAATAATTGGCTTAAATATGTTGTTGATTCATCGCATAATCTTGGAATTGCAAAATTTACAAAACTTATAATTAATTTTATTGTTTTTAAACTTTGGTGCAAAGTTTACCGGATACCCGTGACTTTGCACCACCATATTTTTTCAATTAAAAAGGCATTAGAAACGTATTCTGGAGCAAAGTCATAGCTTGATAGTGTTTAGAGATTAGCCTAGTGATTTTTTTCTCTGTTTGTAAGGATTTCCTAAAAGGAAACGATTGTAAATTACAATGTTTTCATTGAAATGAGAAAGAAAATTGCCCAATTTTTAATGGTTTATTGAGGAACGATAGAGAATAGAAGAACATACCAACAAAATATTATAACGACTTAAAACTTGCCTAAATAACGTAAACAACTATAATTTTGATAAACAAGGAACAAAACGATACCTATAAAATAAATTGCACACAGATTCTTGGAGAAACACTTTTGGAAAAGTGCAATCTGCAATAGTTAGAAAAAAAAATGTTAAAATATAAAAACGAACTCAATGACTTGAAAAAAAATTCTAACAGCATTCGTCAATATACTTGCAAATAGATGGTAAAAACTTTACTAACAGGAAGCAAAACGTTATCCCAAATAATTTGGATTTTAACCAGCCTATGAACTGCTTAACTTCAAATTATCCTCGTTTCTTGATTTTTTTAGGAGGAGCATTGCTGCCTAAGACTTCTTTCCACAGGGAATTCACTTTGCGCCAAAATATACTTGGTGCAAATTCATTCCTAATTCATATCAAAAAGGGGATTCTATTTTATTTTCAAATACCATGACTTTTGGCGAATATTTACAGCAAAATAAATATCATATTTTTAAATTACAATAATTACAGAATAAAATTAATGCAAAACCTAATCGATTTGAGAAATATTTAGTTGTTGAAAGCACGACTTTACCCACTAAGGAATCACACCTGTTGAAACACTACAATCATCTAACTGTTATAAAACATGGGAGGTAACTAGGATCAGCGTGAAAATTCCTTAGACCCAATCAGTGTTGTCATAAGTAAGTAAGAAATATAAAATATCCCTCATTTAAACAACAGCAAAACATTTTTTCTTCAACTGAATCTTTTTATTGAGCTTGGTGCAAAGATAACTCACGGGTGCAAAGTCAGGCCGTTTTACGGTAATTAATGTATTTTTTTAATTGTTTATATAGGTGGTTACTAATCTCGGCCGATCATTGCTAATGATTCCCAGAATAATAAATACAGTTTATGTGAAAAATAACGGTCAAAAAACTTTTTTGAGTAGTATCAGAAAACTAGTAGAGAAGGAAAGTTTGACTGGCAAACTAAGAATAACGACAAAAATAAGCTTATGTCATTAACTAGTACTATTTAGAAAATAAATTATCGAGGACTGACTAAACACAATTTCTGCCAAACTAATTTCTAGGTGCCTCATCGAATTCTATGCGAAAAACTGCTAATAGGAGCCCATTTGGTTTTGAGAAAAACATCAACATTGAAGACAAATTTTTGTTAAACCGATAAAGTTTCTTACAATATTTTGTTTTATTTTAGCATGCCATCCAATTTGTTCCAGGGATGAGGATATTCAACCTCTTTGTTGATCTAAACAGTAAATGAAATTTAAAGTTTACAGATATATTTTTCCATGAGTTTTTGAATTTAAGCACTTTTTTACGTTTTTGTTCTACAGTGCGCCGTTATCTTTACCGGCGCAAAGTGTTTCAGAATCCTAATCTAGCTGACTAAAAGTCAAAAAATGGCAGTTCGAAAATTGTGTAAACAATGGATATAGAGTTATTCAAAACGTAGAAAGTGAGAGAGAGACGATCAAACTTGAAGAGATAGAGTGGGTTTATCCAAACAGCTATGGCACCTACCAAGCAATCGAGTCTTTTCTTTTCATAAACTTTGTATACCGTTGCATACATGGAATTGTTTGAAGGTATAAAATCAAATGGCATGTTCTTTTAGGGAGGTGGCTAGGAAATTCTTCATTTGGTTTTGAAAAAGTACCCTCAATCTATGATGCAGACTACACTATACTGCAGAGATGCTGGACCAGGACCTCCTCAATACGTCTCATCCATCCATCTCGGTTCGCGGCCTTGCGGCGCCGTCCTCTAACTCCTGCCTGACGGAGGTCTTGTTCCACGACATCTAACCATCTCAATCCTGGCCGCCCTCGAATTCTAAAACCTTCTGGCTTTTCTTTTAGCAATTTTCTTGGAAATCTATCTGCAGGCATCCTCTCCACGTGTCCCAGCCACCTTAATCTCGCTTTCTTTATTTGGGCGACTATATCTGACTCTCCAAACAATGCCAGTAATTTGCTTATTGCTCTAAACAATAAGAATGAAATTTATTGTTTCTCCTGCTTCATAAATAATACTAATTTAATATAATTTTTTATACCTTAAAACTTTTCATAATATTAAAAAAACAAATTATATGTTTATGGACCCTCGCAATTTGCATTTTAACTACTCTACCATATTCTGGGTCGAAAATCCTACAGACAAAAATATGTTTAAAAATATCGTGTGATGCAAATACAAGTAGCAATAATTATGGTCAGCTAGATTTAGATTCTGAATCACTCTGCGGCGAAAGCGATGAAATTTCGTACCGTTTCTGTTTAAACGTTTTTAAAATGTTTAAAAAAAATAAAAATAAAAAATAGTGTTTTACTTATCCGTAACAAATAAAATCAAATCAGGATTCATGAATGAATTGCCACTTCTACTGGATCTCATTTTATTTGAACACTAGTTCGAGTTTTGAAAAAAACAACAAAAATATTTCAAAACTTTAGCACTTTGTTACATAAATTATGTATAGTAAACTTTTTTTTTTTTAAACCTAAGGCAAGAAATCAAATATCCTGAACTCACCAGTTAAATATTTTCAATAGTCCCATTTTTAGTTTGTTTCCGATAGGAACGAAAAAAACAAAACAAACAACAAGTCATAGGGAAGACCGAAAATTTTGCCTTCTTAGATGAGTACCAGCATATTTGATTTCTTGTTCTACATTAAAAATATATATATATATATATATATATATATATATATATATATATATATATATATATATATATATATATATATATATATTTATATATATATATATACAATCTATGTAAAAAAGCGCTGATGTTTTGAAATGTTTGTAGGTTTTTGGGAACTGATAAGTGTTCAACATTGGAAGCTAGTTTTCAAATAAATAGTAATTCTAATATAACTGGTAATTATTTCATCAATCCCAACTGCATTGATCATCCTTCATGCCTCAAACGAAACAAAATTAAATTTACAGGTTGAAAAAAAAATTAAATTATAAGTTTATCTATTGTGTCATTTGTATGTTTACGAATAATTACATTTAATAAGAGAGTAATGCAATATTTTATTACATCCATGTGTACTTAATAATATCAAGTCAATAATTTATAATTAACTATAATTTAAAAAAAAAAAAAAAAAAAAAAAAAAGGAAAGGAAGGAATTACTAAAAATGTTATCTAGATAGGAAAACAAAGCTAAAATGGTGATGTGATGTTTCGTCTTCTTGGACACATAGCGTCGTACACGTATCATTCAAGGAAAACGTTCTAACCTAAAAATTTATTTTGTTTTTATTATTGATGTGTTTCTGATTATAATTGATTTTTTTTTCCGTTATCCGGTGTTATCCCTTAACCGACGCAGTGTAGGCCCCTGTAACGACGGATAAGGGGAGTCTAATGTATAGTAACAGAATATATGTTTATCTATTTATAAAATAATATAATTTAGTAGCTCACTTAACGAAATATAATATAAAGGAATCCTATATTAAAATGATATGAAAATTTAGGATATCACAGCATTTTTTTTTTTTTTTTTTTTTTTTTTTTTTTTTTGGTAAAAAAAGGAGGGAAAAATATACAAGCGGAAATACAAACAGCTTGGAAATTACAGCAGTAGACTGAACAAAATATTTTTTAAAATGTCAAACATATTACGTATGAACATTTAAAATGACGAATAACGTTATTATTATAATTATTATTTTTTTTACAAAAAAAAATCTACTTGTGACATTCCTGTGTTTTATAAATTTTGTTTTGAAATAAACCTACAAATTAAGTCCATTAAGGAAATTGTTGGCTATTCAACTATGGCGTAATTAGTAGAATTGTGTTCCTTAATTTTTATTGTTAAATCAGATTGGATCGTTAGCGATATGGAAAGCGTTTCCTTAAAACACATAAACCATGGGGTCAGCTATTTGCAGCACACGCGACAATTTTTAATTGATAACAAAATATTGTGCTATAAAAAGTAAATATTTGATTTAAACATTAATACTCATCTTTTGGAGGCTATCGGCCAGGAGAGAGTAGGGATGGGTATCGATAAACGATATAATCGATATTTTTCATATCGATAATTTTATTCAACGAAATTTAGTTTTATCCATATAAATATAAAATAAAACTACTTGTATTTAAAAAAATACATAAATAATAACAAAATCTTATAAAAAGTGGTTTAAATAAGGGAATATTTTTAATGTGTAATGTTTTTATTGAAACTTTTCCAAATTTATGTAAGTTACCTTAGAAATATGTTGCTGCTGTTTCCACTTCAGTGCCAACAGAGCAATTTTTTCCTAGACCAGGGAAAATCATCGCCCACAATGAATAAATTAAGCAGAAAATATATGGGATAGTTACTTTTCCTACAATCAACTGAAGACGATAAGTGGAAATTAAATCGTTGACCTCACAATATTGATATCTAAGCATATGTACCTACTGTCTACTGTTTAATGCATAATAAAATACTATTACATTTTTAAACAGTTGGTGTAATCGTGTTCCTATTAGAGTTGTAAAATAAAATTAAGGTAACGACATCGAACCAACCAATGCTCCACCATTGCATACCCAAATACCTTTATATGCCAAAACAGAAAAGACTAAATCAAAATTGAAAGAAATGTTGATAATTTTTAATTAACATTTTTTTTTTAGCTAGAAGTGTTTTATCTGAATAAATATTACAATATGCCTCACCGTAAGGCAACGAGTAGTATATATGATAACAAATCCATTCAAAAAAAAAAAAAAAAAAGTTCCCACGAAGTTTCTATTTATGTAACATTTCCACTATTAGAAAAACTATTTTTCTTCTGAGAAAAATGCATTCTTTCAGGATAACATAAATAAATTAGTCTGATTCATTTCAGTATTTTTTTTTCGAGGTGAATATAATTAACTACACACAAACGTATTTGGGCCTTTGGGACTTGGTCTATGAAGACCAGGGAAAAGTAGTTTTTCGAACATTAAAACTACCAAATATAATCAAGAACAAGAACAAATATATTTTCTAATAGTAAATTTAAAATAACTTTTTATTTATTTTTATTTTTTAATTATACATTAATAATCGTAATATGTTTATTATGCCCTGGTTAATGTATATGGGGACGCTAGCCTCTAAAAAAAAAAAAAGTATGAATATTTTAACATAAAAATGAAAAAATCAATTGGGAGGATTGTTTCGCTTGTCAGTGTATACTCTATACTAAAGTAGTTGTATTTTAATTTAATGTTATTTTATCATAAAATATTAAGGATTTTATTTTTTTTGTACATATCTTATGTAATGGAATCATTGTAAACTGTATTACTTTATTTGCCAATAATAGCTTTATTTTATTTAACGCGATTTCACTGTAAACTTCCGGGGTTTGTTTAAATTATTTTGTATTGTAAAACTTATGATAATATATTGGTGCAAAATATAAAAAAATTATAAAAAGAATAAAACATAATATTGCAGACAGAAAAAATATGAAAAATTCTAACGAAAACATCACGCCATAAATAATACACGTTTTATTTCGAAAATATATTGCTCTGAGAAAAAATAATTAGAGATGAAAAATCATAGAATCGTCTTTTACTACCAAAAATAAAACTACGGCATTTAATTTTAAAACAGACATTAGTAGGATAGGCACCCACTATGCATTGTTAATAGGTCATATAAATTAAATATAATATTATTAATAATATAATATAATTAAACATATATAAATTACCATATGTTAGTTAATAGCAACTTGAATAACCCATACCAGTCTTAGAACCTTGTTCCAACATTTCTATACTGGTAATATACAAGGAAATATTTTTAACTGTCTTCTATTTTTATTTTTTTTATGAATGAATAAAGAAATTAAAATAATTTTAATAACAAAATACACAACACTAATTAATTTTTGCATAAGCCTTTAACATATTGTTTTTAGATAAAATTTCAAATGTATGATGATTTTATTTTAAATAAATAAAAAATAATCAATTTTTTTAAAAATGTAAGACAATAAATCGAATATGCTGGTGCCCTACCTCTAAGTATATATGAGATACATACATATGTACCATATTAATAAAAGTTTATTGTAAATAATATATGTAAAAAAGTGCTGAGTTGTGAAATATTTGTTTGTTTTATAGAACTGATGAATGTTCAACATTGGAAACTAGTTTTTATAAAAAAAGAATTCCAATAGAAATTTTCAAAATAGATTATATACAGGGCGAGTATCTCTTAGTGTAAAAAAAAATTGGGTTAAACTAGATCAAAAATGTAGCTAAATGCCGTAAATCTCACCTTTCTATTCCAATCCGTTGCAGATATACGATAAATCAAAGACTTTTTTGAGGAAATCACGTTTTTTCCCATAAAAACTGTAATATCTCCATTTTGTCTAAATATTTTTCAAATTTTGGCCACATTTTCAGATTTAGCATTAAATTTCCTATAAGAACAGAGTACACGTAACCTTGAATTTTACAAACTTGGTATCTAAAGAACAGCTTGATCTTCACCTTACTTGGGGAAGTCACAATGTCTTATTTACTTCAACGCTCACCGTTTTTTGAAAAAACTATCCACAAAACGTCAAATCTCACAAAAACTTGCAAATGTAATCGGCTTTCGAATGATATGTTAAATGTTATGATTTTGTTTTGATTTCATGGAGAAATTCACTTTTAAAACCGAAAAAACATGGTGTTCTCATTTTGTATACAAATCAGTTACTTGGGTAAATAAAACATTATGACAATCCCTTAATGGAAATGTGTATTTTAAACATAATAAACTGTTCATTGGAATAAAAAGCAAAGGAAAAACTGATTTTTTAATAGAAAATAAAGGAAAACTGTCAATAAAGCGACACTACATGAGAGGATATGATATTATTACATTTATTTACTTATTATGTGATTTATGGCTAGATGAGTCTCATTTTTACAGGGGAAGGCATTTTTTTTTACACTAAGAGATACTCACCCTATATATATGTTTAATAAGGTTCTTGAGGTTCAGTAAATCTAACACCCGGATTCCGCAAGGCTATGAAATAGTTTCACTAGACGTATCCTCAAGATCAGCAACACAAAGGTAAAAACAATAATCGAAAAACGTTGGCACTAACTTCAAATACACACACCAATCCCTAAAGACCTATTCCTCAAATTACTAGCTCTGTTCTGAAAGGGGTTACTTTCAATTTAATGGTCACCCCTAAACAACAGAGCTAACAAGACTGATAACAACCCTTAGTTAGTACATAGTAAAATATTCAAAATACATACCTTAATTGTTTACAGTCCAATCGAATCACATTTTTAAGTATTGGAATTTCAGAAATTAGAAAAAAAAAAAAAAAAAAAAAAGATCACTTATAAACGAGATTTAAATAGATACAAGTGAATAATGTTAAAACAAGCGAGGAAGTTTCAGAACGAGATCTGAGGGATGCACGTCAGCGAAAGCGCCGAGTCCTACTGGAGCAGTCAATGAAACCGACATGTCACTGACTCACCCGGAAAGAAGGAAGGTTTTGGAGCCTTCCTGCAATATTACGTTAGTCATTACAAAAATAGTTCTCAACTCATATCGGAGAGATAGCACATTTAGTTCGACGAGAGGTTGTACGCGACTGTTCACATGAAATTATATTTTTCTAAAGATGGTATAATACTATTTTTAGCTCCTTTGGCTGCTTCTTCAAAGGGAGCTGAACCAACAAGAGCTTTATTGTTGACATGTCTGATATGCTTTTAGGCTCCTTGGTACCTGTTTGCTTCATTTGCCAAGATTAACTTTTATCGATTCTAATCTTGTTTCGATTTATTTCGATGTTCAAACTAATATTAACTTCTGTTTTATCTTCTAATATTAAAATGAGAAATAAGAAAATAATCAAGAGGAAATTAGAAAATATCCAAATGTAAAACACTAAATAAATATTTAATTAATATTATACCATATTAAATCAGAATTAATACAATGCTGAACCACAAATAATGTAAACTTCTGATGAACTGTAAGGGAAGTGGAAATAATAAATCATAAATGCATAAATCAAAATCCATGTTGAAAGTCATGTAATGTCTGCTGTATTTTCTCAAGGGAAGTAGAAATAAGAAAATATGAAACTTCTGATATACTTCATAACATTCACTTTTAGATCGATGTGTCTTATTGAATTAATAATACAATCTGTCTCTCTTTAGGGCAATAAATAATATGGACGACAATAATCCATTCAAAAAATATTTAAAATGAAAATTTCTCACTTAAGTTGATATAAGAAATATAAATATATAAAACACCAAATACATGTAGAAATTAATTCTGTTAACTTTTATAACATTTTTACACATAATGAAAGAGGAAACAAGAAAACATCGATATACAGGGTGAGTACCTCTAAGCGTGAAAAAAAAAAAAAAAAAATGAGTGAAACTAGATCAAAAATAGAGAAAAATTCTATTCTAGTCAATTCAAAGACTTTTTTGAGGGAACCACGTTTTTTACCATAAAAGCTGTAATATCTCCACTGTAATTATTTATTTTTCAAATTTTGACCACAGTTTCGGATTGAGCATTAAATTTTCTATAAGAGCAGAGAACAACTTTGAATTTTATTTCAAGTCTCAAGTGTCATGGCCGCTATTAACAATACGTTGTCGTGTGCTCAGTGCTTGTGACATTATTAACAATAATAGTGAAAATCTTGTTGCCAGACTCTGTAAACAGTGATAGTATATGTAATGGATTACATAGACAATCAGATTGGTGAGGTGAGTTAGTTTATGATTAATTAATGACAATTAATAATAAAGACAGTTCTCAGTTGAATAGCTCCCCTGTCAGCCGATAGGGGCGCTACCTGTACTCCCCTATCTCCCAAGGTCTAGGTCTGTTCTGTTGATAAACTGTTATTGTTATTATTTTTATTTTTCCTAAAGGACATAAGTTTTATTTATTATTATTAATTTTTTTTTATTCGATTTTTAATTATTATTTTATTTATTACTACCTTCAGTAATGTATTTTTTTTGTTGCTGTTTTTTTTTACTTCTGTATATAGTACTGTAAATAGCCTAGTTTATAATATTTTGTCACGTATATGTAATTTTTTTTAATTACCTTTAGATTAAAATTTGTATTTTAGATTTTCATATTTTAAAATGGAACTAGATAATACATCAGGAACTGAATCAGAGGATGAGACTCCAATGTCTAAAATAAGTGAGACTGACTCACAATATTTAAAGCGCAGACAACTACAAAAACGTCAGCAAAATACTAATCCAGGTTCCGCCGGAACCTCACCAAATAAAAAAAAAACAAAAAAATAAAAAAACAACCTCACCACCTGTAACTCGCAGTAAATCAACTGCAGCCAATAAAACAGAAGTAATAGTCAACATACCTACCAACAATAGATTTTCCGCCCTGGAAAATAACTTCAGTCGTCCGATTTGAACAACTTAGACAGAGACCAACAATCGTACAGTGTACTAAATGTCAAAATCTTGGTCACACTAAGGCTTATTGTTATCATCCGCCAAGCTGCGTGAAATGTGCAGGTCCACATGCCACAGAAACGTGCCTGAAGACTCGTGATACTCTTGCAAAATGTGTTTTATGCAATTATGATCACCCTGCAAATTACAAAGGCTGCGTAGTTTACAAAAACACCCAAAAGCAAAGATTATTTAATGCAGCCTTTAAGAATCAACCTCAAAAGAGAGTAAGTCATGAAAGTCGACAACAGGACTCTACGAAATCCTATCCTAGAAAATCAACACTCAACTTCAGAAGTCACTGATCCACAACGCCGGGAACCTCGAGCATCGTACCCAAACATCACCACACGTCCGCAGCAGCAACGACCTCAACAAACTCGAAATCAGATGCTTTAAATCTTCCAACCTCAGCCTCTGATTTCCAAATCCCAACCTTCCCGTCAACCTCCAAGTCAGCACCATTCCCATCATCAGCTACTCCTACGGGTAAAACTACCTCCTGAGATCCAACATCCAGTCCCTTCACAAACTTCCTTTCCAGACTACCCTTCAACCTCGAAAGATCATGCAATTCCTAACATCCCAAGGTGGGCTCCCTCCCCAGTCAACACTCCCGGACACACAAATCCTTCACATTCAATTCCCAACCAAATCAACCATAATCCACCTGATATATGGTAAACACCATCCTCTCATCATTCTTAAACGAACTGGAAGAAACAATAAGACCACTCATTTCCCTTCTCACCAGAGTCCTTTCTGAAGTCCCATTCAACATCCCAATATGACCAATAAGCCCCTAGCTGTCATTTTGTGGAATGCAAATAGCCTTCATAACCATCGAGACGAACTAGACATATTTCTACATGACAACTACATAGATATAGCCCTACTGACGGAAACACACTTTACAAAACGATCGTATTTTCATATACGTGACAACATCACTTACAAATCAGACCACCTAGACAACACGGCCCATGCCGGTTCTTGCATCCTTCATCCTTCATAAATCAATTCCTCATTCTCTTGTCCCTTCTACTCCAACTGAAACCATTCAATCCACTTCAGTATCCGTTACCACTCGTCCTTTCAATGTAATGTTTTCATATACTGTCCTACTGGACATTCCCTCTCTTATAACCATCTTGATTCCTTATTCCGATCCCTCGGTCCGCGCTTTATTGCTGGAGGAGACTACAACGCCAAACACCAGCGATGGGTTTGTAGAACATCCAACTACCGTAGCAGCATTTTATACCGTGTTTCATCCTCCAACTGTTATTCTGTCCTTTTTCCCTTAAATCCGACTTATTGGCCTACTTCTCTCAAAAAACGTCCAGACATCCTCGATATATTCATTTCTTCCCTAATTCCCACCTCTCACACCTCTGTCAAATCCCTGAATGATCTTTCATCCGACCATAGCCCTATTCTACTTCTCTTGGATTCAAATCCCGTCCCTAGACCCTCTACTCCTAGACTAATAACAGGACGAGTAGACTGGGACAAATTTCGTTATAACTTAGAAAATAAATTAGACTTAAAAATTCCTCTAAAAACAAAACTTGATATCGACACTGCCGTAGATAAACTCACTACTTCAATATCCAGCAGTACGGAAACACATCACACAGGAAAAAAAATAATTCTCTTCAGACAATCTTACCGCAACATATTTGTGTCTTGTTAAGAGAAAAGCGTAGAGCAAGAGCGAAGTGGCACAGGACCAGATATCCATCAGATAAAAATAATTACTGCAAACATACAAACAAACTTAAGACAGAAATTAAGAAATACAAACATCAAAAATTACATGACTACACAAAAAAACTTAATACAACTGACAAATCCTTATGGAATACCACTAAAAAACTATTGAACTACAGAAACTTAGTCATCCCCTACTTACCGAAGCCAAAACCTGCTCAAAATCTGATGAAGAAAAATCACTCATTTTTGGCCAGCATCTTTTCCAAACTTTTAACCCACATTCTGATATCCTTAACCCTACTCATTTCGAATATATTGTATCCAAACTTAGTATCCCACTTCCAATGTCCTCTCCCCCTAAAGCATTCCATCCTTCAGAAATATCAAACATCATTCCTAGATTACCTTCAAACAAAGCCCCTGGACACGACCTAATTACATCCCACATCCTTAAACTCCTTCCTCGTAAAGCCATCCTATTCCTAACATACATATATAATGCTGTACTCCGCACCACATATTTCCCTGATTCCTGGAAATTATCAATAGTTAAAGTGATACCTAAACCCTCCAAAAAGCCACCTGAGCTCCCATCCTCATTCCGTCCTATTTCTCTCTTGCCAATCATGGGTAAAATCCTAGAAAAAACTCATTTTAAAACGTTTTTATCCTATCCTATAATCCCATCATGTAATTCCAGATCATCAGTCTGGATTCTGAACATCACACTCAACAACAAGCGTTTGACCGAGTCTGGCTGTATAAACTCCGTCAGTTCCTACCTTCTACATATTTCCTCATTATTAGACCCTATCTAAGTGACCAAACCTTTAAAGTAAACCGTAAATTTTCCTATTCTCCCCTCTTGATATCCCTTCATAGCAATGATCCCTTCATTGCCTTTCAAACACTCCAATCCCACATCCTAAACCTTTAAGAATGGTGTTAAAAATGGAAAATCAAAATAAACCCAAACAAATCCCATCAAATAACCTTTACCCTACGTCGTCAACCTATGACTTCCTGTCCTACAGTATCCATTAAAGATACTCCATTAATCCCTTTTGGACAGATCCGCTACCTAGGACTCCACTTGGACAAACGTCTAACTTTGAATCCGAAATAGAAGACTAAAACGACAAGAAACTGCCCGTCGTTACAGACTATTTCAACATTTACTAGACAAACGTTCAAAGCACCCAATTAATTACAAAAGACTCATATACATGACTGTGATTAGACCTTCCCTTATTTGGCCTCAAAATAGATTTGAAACTATTGGCTAAACGACCGCTCTACATTATATAAATATAAAACGTCGCCAACCCTCTTAAAAGTCTCATTTGAAAGCTCAACTACGTACTTTCCAACAAGATTTTTTGTCTTTGAAGGAGTGAATTTCGGGATTTTAGGTTAACACAAAAGAACAGTTAACGAATAATATATCTCGGTGAACACTGTGTAATAGAATGATGATGAGGGGAGATGAAAAGTGAAGTCACAATATTCCACGCATTTGAGCGAAGTATAAACGAGAAATTAATCGGATTAAACAATTCTAGGAGCAGCAAATACGGTCGAAAGTTCGCTAAAAACCGAAGAATCAGCACTTCGACACATTCAAACGCATTGATTAGGCGGGGAAAAAAAAAAATGTGAGGAGTTCTTACAGCTATTTTTCGGTTTTTATCTATATTTTATATTTCATTTCAAAGGCATAACTCCTATTTATCTCTTATTTTCTTCAACATGTTTCAGAGCACATTCGCTCCATTTTCAGGATAACTGTGATTTTCTCACATTGCCACATAATACCTTTAAAATGAAATATTTAAAATTAAATCTCCTTCAAATAAAATAGTTGATCTATATATATATATATATATATATATATATATATATATATATATATATATATATATATATATATATATATATATATTTTTTTTTTTTTTTTTTTTTTTTTTTTTTTTTTTTTTTTTTCTGCTCGGAAATATAAAAAAACTCAAATGTCAAATGCTGATATGCCGGATATGTAGATAAATATGCAAGTCTAGTTCAAAATATGTAAAAATATGCATTTATGACAAAATATGCACAAATAAGCAAATTAAAAATAACTCAAATTTATTCCAAATGCCTCAAAACATATATATTTTGATAATATTAGATGTTTTAGTTAGGAGAAATATGCAAATGCATATATTTCACAGCCCTGTTCATTACCATTGGATTTGAAACCATGCATTGAAAATCTAATCAAATAAATCCTAAATAAATGTAATAACATAAAATCCTTTGATCTGGTGTCACTTTATTTATTGACAGTTTTCCTTTATTTTCTATAACCAATATTTCATTTCTTTACTTTTTTATTCCAATGAAGAGTTTATTATGTTAGACATGCATATTTCCATTAAGCGATTATCATAATGCCTTATTTATCATTTATTAATTGCCTTATTTATCATATGCCTTAATTACTATCGAGTAACTGATTATTATACCAAATAAAAACATAATTTTTTCCGTTTTTAGAAGTAAATTTCTCCATGTAATCGATACAGATCATTAATGGTGAAATTTGTTGGTAAAATTAAAATGGTTATCTACAAAAAACCTAACAACAGAATATGAAGTGTTCATATTTATGAACACTTCAACAGAGCAAAACTTATTTGCATTGGTAAAAAACCTTTATTTTGGATTGAATTGTATTCTTCAAATGGGATTCAAAGGCATGATCCATCATACAACAGAACAGCATATCCTCTCTAATCCGTTTATTACAAATGTAGCACACTTCCCTATTCAAGATCTCTAATATTATAATTATAAAAATAAAAATTTCTTTTATAAGATTTAAAGATATAAACTGAAAATAAAAACAAGTAAATAAATAAATAAGACTCCTATCAGTGATTAAGTTCACATATGATGAGTATATGAGTATGTGTTATACAGCTTATAGAAGAATGATTTGCTTACAAAATACACTTTAATTAACATCTATTTTTAATTATAAGGCACTAATGGCAAATATTTTAAACATTATATAAATACCTGAATTAAAAATATCACTTTGTAAACAGGGAAATTTCAGAAATATTATTAAATACCCTGTTAAAGCTAACAAAATTTAAATAGCTAGAAGATAAAGAAATAATGATATTGATAGTGCAGCTTTTAAATTTAAATTTAAATTATAGGGTTGAATTCCATGAAATAAGGTAAGTATTGATAGACAAATATTTCCTTGGAACTCTCTCACATATGAAAAAAAAAATATAATATTAATTTTATCAATGCTATAATATTGATGTAGAATACAAATATTACATATGTATATTAAACACTCAAAGTGTCTAAAAATAAAATTTAAGAGGAACTTAACAATAGTCTATATAATGTATAAAATTCATGTACTAAATACTTATTTTTTATTTAATATACATTCAGCTATGCTGACATAACATTTTAGCACTAGTTCACGTAATCAATAGAATGTATGAGTAAATAAATAATTAAAAAATTAATGTACAAAGTTCTTACAAATAAATTTCAATCATAAAGACTTCTTAAGTTGTTAAAATAATTCACATGTACCTCTATATCACATATATTATTCATATACAATATATTAACCTTTTTATACTTAGGTACCATCCTCTCCTTCATCTTCCAACAAAAGACCATTTCTTGGATTTAGTTGGAGGTTTTGGTGCAACTTTAGAACTTATTAATCCAATATCTCCTTCAGCTGAACATGTTCTTTTCTGAATACCATCTGCTCGGTTTTCACTTTCAGGGAATAAGAGTGATGGGCTTGTCCTTTAACCACCATTAAAGTGGAAATAATTTGGAGCACTTAATGAAGACTTTACAGAACTACCATCTGCTGTAGTATGTGGACCAAGGTTATCATATACAGGTTTAGCTTTTATGGGAGATAAAGGATCATTTAGATGGGATAGGATAGGGGCTCAGGACAATTCAGGAACATGAGGTCGACGTGAAATTGTCATGTAACCTTGAGGTGTATGAACAATAGGAGCCATCTGTGAGAAAGGAGAATGAGATCTTGAATAGGGTAGTGTGGTACATTTATAATGAACAGAAGGGGTCAAAACTGATTGTTGCTTTGATGGATATAACGAAGCTCTATAAGGATTATCATATTCATTTGATGTTGAACTGCTTGGAGGAGGAATATTGTGGCTTCTGGAGGGAAATGATAGGAAGTCTGGAAGATGAGCTTCAGATACAGGCTTCTCAACGTTGGATCCTTGTTTGATGTCAAAGCATTCAACAGAATTCTTTTCCTCAGTTGTGCAGGTATTACCTATGGAAAACAATTAATTATTAATATAACTTAATCTTTAAAACAGTATCATATCTATCTAACCCTCCATACTATAAGGTGGGGTGTTGGGGCTACCTATGGTGCTAGTTTCTCAAGATGCTTAGGGTGGGGTTATCAGAAAAAACTTTTATTTTTTGAACAAACGTTAGTAGAGAATTATTGAAAAAGTGATTTAAAATATTCTACATTATTACTAGATATTTTTGGAACTACAGAACACCATTAATAGTTTATAATAATTCAAAAAGGTTAGTGGGGTGTTGAAGAATCCCTCCTTGTTGTAAGAGTAACTTTGTTTCACCTTGTGGTTTGAGGGTTAAATAACATAAAATTATTATTTAATTATTATTTCATAAGAAGAAAATGGTCAGTGATGCAGTCAGGAGAAAAAATAAACAATAAAAAATAACAGAGGTACAAGTAAAAACTTTTATGGAGTACCAACATTTCGACCTGCCTTGCGGTCTTCTTCAGGACAATGAAAACAGTTAGGAGAGGAGTCAATCGATGACTATTATAAAAAAGTAACAACCCTTGCCTTGCTGATGAAATGTTGACAGCCCATCAAAGTTTTTTTTTATTTTATCACTTAAACGACGACTATAATATTTTTAATTTATTATTTGCTTACATTTTTTCTCTTAATTTGAATAAAATATTGTTTTAATTGGAAGAATGGTTTTGAATAAAAATAAGTTTAAGTAAATAATAGAACTAAAATTTGTTGAGGAAATATACGCTAATACTAAGAGCTAACAGCATCAAACTTCTAAATTATGATGAAACAAATATGAAAACCGATTAAAAAATAATAAATAAACACACCATCACAACTTTAAAAAACTTCTTATAACTAGATTTTTTAGAGATTGATTTGGTCATAAATAATGTCATAGCAATTCATTATTACATATTAAAACTGTAAAAAGAAAAAAATACTACCTTGCAATGAATTTTCATCCAGTAATTTTCTATTTACTTTAGAAATTTCTACAGTATCATTAATCTGAGAAATATATTGTCTAGGAGGCTTTTTAACAGGGTTCACAATCCCTAAACTTTCTTCTTGTTCATTTGAGAATTTTCTTGACTGAGACTGTTTGTACCGACAACAAAACCAGGAGTATAACGAAAGAATTATTATTGATAAAGCTGCCATTCCTGTGCATAATCCAATTATTAAGGGCCAGGAGTCATTGACACTTCCAACTCCAATAAAACCATCGTTATCAGCATATACGAGCAGAGTAACATTACGTTTATCTATTCCTCCAGGGCTCTTGGCCACACACCGAATTTGGCCTTGATCTTGCAAACTTACTTGGTTTATTGTTAAGTTAACCCATCTATCAGAACCAACCAAGCTTTTTTTTAATAGTATATCTGTTGACCCTAAGCTTAGCTTTTCTAATAATCTTTGAATTATGAACCCAATACACTTTAGGCATTGGGTCTCCGGTTACTTTGCAGCCTAAGCTAACATCTCTGTTATCAGCTGACACAGATGTTCCCATTGGTGGCCATAATATCTCAGGTTTACATGCAAATTCTTCGTCTGTGATATTATTCCACATTTGTCCTTGGAGGTGTTGAGGTTGCGTACAAGAAGATGAGTTTGAATATCTTAATTTCTTTTCAATAACCCAGTTTCTGAAATCTCTTAAATGACAATCACAATTCCAAGGATTATCTTTAAGTTCCAAACTTCGAAGTTTTAACAAGCCATTAAATGTGGATGGATTTAAATAAGTCAACTTATTAGCATCTAGTTTTAGATAAAGTAAGTTAGAGACATTGTGAAATGCTTTTTCATCAATTTCAGTTATTTTACAACCACCCATTTGAAGTGTACGCAAAAAAAGAAGATTGACAAATAAATTAGCTTCAATTTTTTTAATTTTATTTCCATTAAAATAAAAAATTCTTAGCCGGACATTATCCCTAAACATTCCTGGATGCAGTACTTGAATCCTGTTTTCTGATAGATCAACTTCTACAAGGTTTTCCATTCCTTTAAAAGTATCTCTGTGAATTTCTTTTATATTACATTTTCTTAAAAATACCGTGTGCAAGTTGCCAAGGCCAGCAGATTTAAATGCTTCATCTGGTAAATGATCTAAGTTGTTTTCTGATAAATCAAGAGTCAGAATTTCACTCTTTTCACTGCTTTTGAAAGTCTCTGGTATTTTTGTTAAATTGGCTTTCCTACAGTCAGCAATCTTCGTTTCAGATTCCCAATCGCATGTACAACCAAAGGGGCATATGTTCTTGTCATAAGGTTGCACTACTGCTACTATGAGGAAGACAATAAAAACAGCAGTCTTAGCTATTTCTGTAAAACATAATAAAGCTTAAATCAGAATAATAAGAAAAGTAAACAATATTAATATGTTCAATAACAGTTCAGAGCTTAACATAAAATAGAGAGAGAGAGAGAGAGAGAGAGAGAGAGAGAGAGAGAGAGAGAGAGAGAGAGAAGTGAGAGCGAGAGCCGAGAGTGAGAGAGGAGAGAGAGAGAGAAGAGAGAGAGAGGAGGAGAGAGAGAGAGTAGAGAGAGAGAGGAGAGAGAGAGAGAGAGAGGGAGAGAGAGAGAGAGAGAGAGAGAGAGAGAGAGAGAGAGAGAGAGAGAGAGAGAGAATAATTTTTTACTAACCTGACATTACAGTATTCCTTTTTATTCCTTTATAGTCCAATTAATATATATTCTTAAATATTCATCTTAGAAAACCTGAAACACAAAATATAAAACATTTAAATTATATAAAACTTAAAATATTGAGAATAAGATTGGATAGTTCATGGTAAATATCATAAGTATGCGAAATCATATTACAAAACTTTGCACCCCAATTTTTTTTATAACCTTAGAAATAATTTTATTTTCCTACTGCTTAGTTTCAAAAATAAAATTGAATCATTATTTAAAAATTACATTATTAATTTGAAAGAACTCCTTGGCGCTACAGGTGAAATATTGAAAATAATCAAGTCAACTTATTTAATAATAGTAATTTCTAGAAGTGGGTAGACTATGACTATAGGCGACTGGTAGTCAGGTTGCAAGAAGACAGTAATACAATTTTTTTTTTGTACATTTGTATTATTCTTAGGTGAAAATATGTCGTAGAATAAAGATATTTTTTCATTTCATCACTTCATACATCTGGTCCAATATTTCAGTGATTTTTTTTATATAGTATTTACCTTAAAGTTTTTGGATTGAGGAGATAATTTTTCATATTTGCAAAAAAAAAAAAAAAAAAAAAAAAAAATAGTAGGCTACGAAAGTTCTTTTTTTTAGTGTTGTAGAAGTTATCAAATTCATTTTTTAATGATATCATAATATTTCTTCTTCCTTTAAGTTAAATAATTGATTACAAAAAAAAAAAAAAAAAGAAAGAAAAAAATAATTCCTATACCACGAATAAATAACTACCTGTAAAGATAAATTTAAAATATAAATTATGAATAATAAAGCCCTAGTTTTCATAAAATAAAAGTCCCAACACATTATGTATAGTCTAAGATACGAAACATGTCCTTCTTGTTTATTTAGACAAATAATTTAGTCGAAGCAATTAAATAATTTTAAAAGTATAACCAAGTAATATTAAATTTACTAAATTTTTAATGAATAAATTTTACATCTACCCCTTGCGTTCATCACGTCTTGCATTTGAAGGGGTATAGGTCTAATGTGATGTTGAATAAATTCTTGAGGGATAAGACCTATAAATTGTAAAACTAAAATAAATCAAAGGTATATATTTATTGAAACAGTAAAAAATTATTAATTTGTAATAATTTTTTTTAAGACCTTAATTTTTTTTTAATATTTATAAATCGTATTACTTAAAATTTGTGAAAAGTTGTAGGGTCAAGAATGCTGTTTACACGCAGAACCAGGATAATAGCATGTACAGAGAAATTAGCATCGAACCTTGAACTTAAATAAAAAATTTTGCCTGCTGAAAATTGTTCACAACCCTTAGCTCTAAATGTGATAAAAAGTTTTCTTCAAAATATCGTCGGGTTTGGGTGGGGGGAGGGGTGCAGGGTTAAAAATGTTCTTATCGATTTGATCAAATAACTCGGAACCGGTTACTTTTGGCACAGTTTGCGTTCTATAAATTATTAAAGCAATCAAATTTGAAAAAAAAAAAAAAATGGTTCTATTCATTTTTTTTCTCCGATCAATATAATTAGAGCTGTGGGGAAGAGAAAAATAGAAAAGATTGGGTAACTTGCGGTAAGTTGAGTTGACGTCTGTCGGTACTGTTATGGCTATAGCTCCGAAACTATTTGTCAACGAATGAAATTTGAGATCGGTCAAATATTTTTGGAGTTATAACGAGAATCGTTTTGAAAAAAAACGAGTATTTCACAACAGTACCGGGTTCTCAGCGTGCTGGCATGGGTGTTTTACGGGACTTGGCCATGATTTCATATTTGGAGTCTGGTAGTAAATTTAACCAGCTTTTAGAAAAAAAAAAAAAAAAATTTGGATCAGACTAATAGTTTCGGAGGTTTATGTATGAAATTTTATTAAATTCGGTGGAATACCCACGCCAGTGCACTAAATGTGGTTATTTCACGGAATTTAATCAAAATTTCACAACAGTACAGCCAATCTCTTCAATTTTTCCCTCCCCCACAGCTCTAAAACTACTGTTCTGAGAAAAAAATGAATAGAACCGAATTTGTTGTCAATTTGATTTGCTTTAATAACGCATACAACACAAAATGTACCAAAAGTAACAATTTCAGAGTAATTTAATCAAACAGAACATACGATTGTTAACCTTTCACTCTCTCCCCCCGCAAATCCGACACTATTTCGCGAAAAAGTATTTACCAGTAAGTAGAGCTAAGAGGCGTGAATAATTTTCAGCAGTCAAACCTATTTTTTTTTTAAATTCAATGTTTGGGCATTTATTGGTCTAATTTTCCTGTACTGTAACGTACTACAGTGGTTCCAGTCTGTGGCGGGTGGGAGGGCGGATCTATTACAAGGTGTGAGGTCAGATTTTACCAAAATATGCTCGAATACAAAACGAAAAAAAAAACTTTAAAGTTCCACATGTACTAGTAGTGTAGAAAACAATTAAAGGTGGCAACTCTTGGAAAACTGTCAAGTTGCGTAATTGAAAAACTTGTTTAAAAGTATATCGGAGAAATTCCGCTAGCAGTAATAGCAGTTATTACAAGAGTTTTTTAGTTTTATTAAAAATGGCCCATTAACACGTTGATTGTCATCTGCGAGATAACTCGTAGATTGCGTTCTTTTCTAGGACGCAAACTACGATTTATCTCGTCCTGTGTTTACTTGCCATTTTTGTGCAGCTACGATTAAACTGGAAATATATCAGTGCTAATATCGATAGATGGCTATTGGGAAAATCTATGATTCAGCCTTAGAGAAGCGACAGGTCGAAGCGTGTCTGCATGCGAATTAACTCGTAGCTTCTGCGAAGATATAATGTGATTAAATCAAATTTTCATTTTAGGTGAGATTTATGAAAAATGCCGTGGCAATGTTAGAAGGAAAGTTGAAAACAAATGTTATGACAACGGTGCAGAATATAGGGAGAAAGCACTTCTATATTGCGCTGTGGAACGTTATTCTCTAAAAAGTATTTTAGCTCAAAAGCCTTTGGATGCACTTTGTAATGAAAATAGTAATTTCTAAAAATATAATACAGGAAACTCTCTCTTACCCGGCGCACAGTGGGCCAAATGAGCGAAAAAAAAACTGTTTAAAATACATTGTTTTATATTTCTTTCTTCCGCTAAATTAGCGGCAAATAAGTGTTTACTGCTGCTTAGGGCTAATAGAGCTTGAGTTCCAGGGAGTATTGTTGATTAATAAACAATGGGGAGGGAGCCTTCCGAGTAAAATATGGTGAAAAACAGAAATTTTATTTTTAGTGAATTTTTAATTAAAAATCATCATCATTTTATTTAAATTTCATCATAAACATATTGTTTTCTATTATTTTGAACTTGGTGGAGTATGAACCGAGATGATTTTGATAATTAACTAAGCCAAATTTAGACTTTTCGACTTTCAGATTATTAAACATCCTACAAGTTGTTTGCCTTTTCAACTCCAAAGTTAAACACGTCTTAGAGGTGTATATAACAGACTATGCTTTGATTAGGTGCGCCCACTCCCGTCCTTCACTCCATGAAGTCGCTAACCAATATTTTACAACTTTCCGTATTCAGGAGAGTAGTTGCCTTACCATATTTTAATCTATGCTGCTCATGGGGCTCATTTCCAATGATCATTATGACTATAACTGGACGTTAATTTCCTTAAGTGATACTGATAAACGACCATATTCTATCTTTGTAAATTTTGAAGCAATTAGCAATGAAAGTCAAATGATGGATTATTGACCTAATGATTAATAATTCATTTTATATAAATTGTTCCTCTTTGTGTCTTTTTTAATTCAAAGTTAAATATTTTCTAGAGATTTGTGAACAAAAAGTTACTTATGTTTTGGAAGTGGAACTTGCTACCTTGGTACAAGAACTCGTTAATCTTTAGACTTGTTAACACTAAACCTACTGACGATTCATGTATACATATATCTACCACAATATCTCGGTAAACAAAAAACAATGAAGTTTATTCTGGGACAACTTGTAATAACACATAGGTACAATACATAGAACAATCATCTCGGAATATTGAAAATTTTGGAGGTAAAGAAATAGATGATGTTTAAAGTAAGTAAGAGTGGAGCTTTTTCGAGCTGAGATGGGCAATGAATTCCATAAAGAGGAAGCGCGGATTATGAAGGATTTTTCAAAGGATGTAGTTCGATGCGGAGGAGTGTACAGGTTAATTGATGAGTTGGGTTCTAGTATTTAAGAGGTGGATCGAGGAGCGCTGAATTAGGAGGTCATGGATATAGGTGGGTGTAGGGGCTTTCAGATAGCTTGACTAAAAGAAATAAATATTATATTGCGTAAATGTGGACTGTATAATTAGAAAAAAAAAAAATAATGAAACTTTAAACTGGTTTGTGGCATAAACTTTAAGTAAAATTCCACTCACCGGACTTCGTGTCTTCTCTAGGAGTATTTAGCCGCTTCCAGGTTACAAAATCGCGGCGACGAGATCTCTGACGCCGCGAAATGTTGACGACTGACGTCGGACCAAATTTTAAAAATGTTTAAACCACTTAACTGATAGAAAACCGAAACTTTACTCATATCCTATTAACTAGGAGACAATAGCGTGGTGGAGACAGGTTCACACAGGAGAGTGTATAACAAAGAACAGATGTTACAAAAACAAATGACGAAGTACCTGATTACAAAAAAAAAGGTTGAAAAAAAAAAAAATAGATTATGAGAAATAAAGGAAAACGCTTATAATTGCCTTAACATACCGCCCACCAAAATGGGGAGGAGTTTCCCATTTTCAAAGATGATCAAAGGGATAAGGGAGTTAAAGGAAGAAGGAAAAAGTAAAAAAAAAAAAAAAAAAAAAAAAAAAAAAAAAAAAATAATAATAATAATAATAATAATAAAATAAAAAAATAAATAAAAAAAATAAACGAACATACAATTGTACAATAATTATTCAGAGGGAGTCATTCCGGTAAGGGAATGACTTGGTTGACAGGTCGCGTAAAGAGGCTGTCAGTAGTGCGGAGAGTCACCACCCTGGTATTACCATCAGGACCAGGATGTAAAGTGTGGATGCGAGCCAAAGGCCATTGAGTAGGGGGCAAATTTAATTTTTTTAGAATTACGACATCGCCGAGTTTCAAATCCTTAGATGGGCGTGTCCCTTTCAGGCGTTGATTAAGTGTGTTCAGATACTCCCGAGACCAACGACTCCAGAATGACTGAACAACTTGAGATACCCTCTTCCAGCGATCATGAAGAGTAACCTTTTCAGGAATTTCTAATTCGGGGCGTGCTAACAGGGGTGCACCAACAAGAAAATAACCAGGGCTCAAGTAATTCATGGACTCCTGGGGATCGGAGGAAATGCTACATAGCGGTCTACTGTTGAGATTAGACTCAATACGAGCAAAAAGGGTGAAATATTCCTCTGTGGAAAACAACACACTTTTAGCGGTCCGGTAGAGCAGCGTTTTGGTGGATTTCACGGCGGCCTCCCACAGCCCGCCGAAATTGGGAGCTTGAGGAGGGTTAAATTGCCAGTTAATATGGCGTTGGGCAAGATGATCGGAGAAACTATGTTGGTTTTCCAGCAGCATGTCATAAACCTCTCTTAGTTGCGTTTCAGCGCCTATAAAATTACGTCCCCGGTCGGACAACATCGTATTGGACAGGCCCCTCCGTGCGATAAAACGGTCGAAAGCGGCAGGAAACGTGTTCGTGGAAAGTTCGGAAGCGAATTCCAAATGGACAGCTTTCGTGGACGCACAAACAAAAATACATAGATAGCCCTTGGAAATAAGAGGTTTGCGCAAGCGCGGAACCCGCACATTAAATGGACCGGCAAAATCTACTCCGGTGGTGGTAAACGGTCTACTGGGTTTGACGCGGGGGGGAAGGCAAGTCAGCCATAATAGGCTGTAAAGTAGTGGCTCGAAACCTGTGACATATAGCACATCGGTGGATGGTTGATCGCAATATTTGCCTTAAAGACAAAATCCAAAATCTCTCTCGAATGAGAGCTTGACAAGTAAGAGGACCGGAGTGCATTGAAGAAATGTGGTAATGTGAGCATATCATCTCGGATAGATGTGATCTTTTAGGCAGAAGGATGGGATGCTGAGCTGAAAATGTTAGTTCAGAGTTCTGAAGCCTACCGCCCACCCTGAGAATGCCGGCTTCGTCTAGAAAAGGAGACAAATGTCCCAAAGAGGGAACGGGTTTCTCCGACTGAATAAGTCGGATTTGTTCGGCGAAATGCGAACCCTGCACTAGACGCGCAATTACAAAAAGAGATCGTTCAATTTCGGAGGCAGTCATAGAACCTTGAAAACTCGGTTTCGCTTTCGAACGCGCGCGGCAATTCTGAGCGAAGCGCATCATCCAGGCTACCACACGCTGTAGACGTAAGAAAGAGGAGAAACGGGTTATGATATATCGATCAGCAGGGACACTATTGGCAGCGAGTAGCACATGTGAATTGGACTTCGACTCAGGGATCGAAGTTGAGGGAGCAGATGGTGGGGCAAATGGTGGAGGCCAACTTGCTTGAAAGTCCGACATAAATGGAGGGCCATGTGACCAAAGTGACAACGCAATAGGCTCAGACAGTAAATTAGGGTTCAGCCCTCGAGTAGCCATATCGGCTGGGTTCAGAGCCGAACTGATATGAGACCAAACGGTGCAATCGGGTATGGTGTTGTTGACGTGGACTACACGGTTTGCGACGAATGTTTTTAATAAGTGGGGGGGGGAGTTTTAAGCCAAGAAAGGACGATTTCAGAATCTGCAAACAATTGATATCCGGAAATATTTACCGGATATTGGATATCGCGAACAGAGCTGAGCAAGTCCGTTAGCAATACGCAAGCACACAACTCGAGCCTGGGAACTGATAATGTTTTTAGAGGAGCGACACGAGTTTTGCTTTCCACAAAAAAGAGGATCGAGTCTGGTAAGAATCGAAACAAATGTATAAAGTAGCAGCATAGGCAACTTCAGAAGCGTCAGCAAAACCTACCAACCTGATAGAGTGGTAGCGATCAGGGAGTACACATCTTGGGAAAGATAGAGTGGAAACGCTAGGCAAGTGGTGCACAAGATCATCCCATTGTGCTTCAATTTCGCTTGGGACGTTCTGATCCCAGTCGAGCTTAGCCGTCCAAAGCCTTTGTATAATGATTTGAAGCATACGGTAATAGGCGATAAATAGCCATTGGGGTCAAATATACGAGCCAAAAACGACAACATGTTGCGTTTCGTACATTTAGCGTTGAAGGGTATCACTCTGTATACAAAACAGATCTCTAGATGGTTCCCAATTTAAGCCCAAAATTTTCAACGACTTGTCCTCGTCATTCAAAACCAAAGGGGATTCGCAATGTTCTCGGGGAGATCCTCAAGAACTTGAGAGTGACTTGTGGACCATTTGCGGAGCTCAAATCCGCCTAAGCTTAGTAATTTGGTTAATTGTGACCGCAGTAAAACTAGCAGACTGGACATCATTAGCACCAGTTATTATGTCATCGACATAAGTTTGATTCATTAAGGCTGCTGAAGCCAAGGGGAAAGCGGAACCTTCATCTTTTACAAGTTGATGCAGCACGCGCATGGCCAGGAATGCTGAAGGGGCCAAGCCGTATGTTACGGTATTCAGCTGCGCCTCTTCGACTCGCGAATTGTTGTCCGGGGTCCAAAAAATGTGTTGCAGGTGGCGGTCCTGTTCATGAACGAGCACTTGACGATACATCTTTTGTATGTCACAGCACAAGGCAACTTTAGCGAACCGAAAATTTAACAGGACCGTTAAAATGTCAGATTGTAACTTGGGCCCCTTCAACAAACGGTCGTTTAAAGAAACGCCAGAAGAATCAGGGCTTAAGGCATTAAATACCACACGCAATTTGCTACCCTGATTGGTAATTTTGGTTACCACATGATGCGGAATGATGTACGCAGAAGGCGTAGAAGCCTTGGACATGTGGTCGAGCTGGGCGTACTCCTGCATGAAATTATGGTATTCTGAAGCAAGCTCAGGGGTTTTAGCTAACCGTCTTTGCAAATTTAACAAGGAAGCGTATGATTTGGAAGAATTACTCTGAACCGGAGCAGCATCGGGCTTCATAGGCAGGGATACGGAGTACCGGCCATCTGGCTGTCGTTGGTGAGTATCCCGGAAGTGTTGCTCAGCTAGAGTGTCGAGGGGGATCTTCAATTACGGGTGCATGAACATGCTCGATTTCCCAGAATTTCGAAAGCTGCTGAGAAAGTTCAGCAGTAGAAATGAGCGACGCGATGCTCGATGAGGGAGTCTGGGAGTTCATGGGACCAACAATTGTCCAACCAAATATAGTGCTGACAGCAACGGGACCATTCTGGTGCTTGATAATAGGTTCAGGGGACAATAACTGTGGGTACACGTCAGCACCTAGTAAAATTTCAACCTGGTCGGGTCGGTAGAAGGTAGGGTCAGCTAATTGGAGTTGAATGAACGATTGAGGAATCGTAGGAGGCAGTTCAACAGTTGGCCCGACGATATTGGGAATCACCGACAAATTTGCGCTAACGTGCTGGGTCGTGTATGAGGAGACTATGTTGCACGATACGGTGCCAGGTGAGGTTGACAGCGAACCGCCTATTCCACTTACCGAAATGGGAGCACGATTCACTTTAAGCCGAAGAGATCGAGCCAAACTTTGAGAAATAAATGATATTTGGGAGCCAGGGTCAATGACCCCTCGTACTGGTACATAACCAAGAGAGTTATTATGGATGCGAGCTCGAAAGGTACCTAGCATGTTAACAACAGAAGCTGGAGCTATTTTGGGAGTTGAAGAAGTGCAACTACAGGAAACAAGAGCATTAGCAGAAGTTGGCTCGGTCTTTTCATGTAATGAATTAGTGGGAACATTGGCATTAGGCTTAAGTGGAAGCGAGGAATCATTTGAGCGATCAGGATGTAACAGCGTGTGATGATTCCTGGATGAGCATCTACGGCATGATGCCGTCGAGGGGCAATCGGCTTTCAGGTGTGAACCAAAGCAATTGCGGAAAAATATCCTTCTTTGGAAAAAAGGTGTGTGATGGCATTTGGAAAGATTTTGTGTGGAGGCTTTTTTTTTCATTGTTGGCTACAATAAGGATAGTTTAGAAGTACCATGAGATTGAGGTTTATTAGAAGATGAGCTGCTGGCAGGGCTGTGGGTGGATGAAATTTCTATAGTTTTTATTTGATGTTCCACGAACTCTAACAGTTTATCATAAGAGGGGATCGCTGTGTCGGCTTGCTTTTCTTCGAAAGCTCTTGCAGTTCTTGAATCTAAATTCCTGAGGGATAATGATAACAACAAAAAGTTTGCTAAATCGCCAACCTTTAAAGCTTTGATGGCTTCAATTGAGTTTTGATGGACTTGAATGAACGTTTTTAGAGCACTCAACGAGTGCGTGGTGGAGCACTTATAGTCCAAAATTTTATTCAAATATGTGGTGGCGATACGGCGAGTGCTTTGATATCGGTTTACAAGAGCTTGGTAAGCCAAGGGGTAATTTTCAGCTGTTAATTGAAAATTTTCAATAACAGCCAGAGCTTCATGGGAGACCGATGTACGTAAATAATGGAACTTCTGAATGTTTATCAATTGAGAATTCTCATAGACAAGAGAAATAAAAATTGAGGAAAATTCGCTCCACTTTTCAATATTGCCGGTAAATGTGGAGGAATGGTAATGGGAGGCATGTGCTGGGTAAATTTTGGGTGGTCATTATTAGTTGATTGTATGTTTTCATTTTTTATCAAGGGAGCAGGTTCTGTTTTTTTAACTTATGGTATTTGGCTTGAATTGTGAATAGAATGGTTCGAAACGAGGATGAAACGTGTGTAGTTTCAACGGTATCATCGGGGTCAAGGTTGTAATTTAATTCAATAATTTCATCAGTAGTGTTTGGAACTTCTTTGGAGGAATAATGAATCATCATAATACGAGCGAACAAGATCTATTTCAGATACGGTCGAATTCTTTATCTCATCCCATGATTTGGTGACGTCGGAAAAAAATGTTTTGACGTTTGGTTTCAGCGATTTTCAAAGCCTTTAATATTTTTTCGCGAGTTTTTTGATCCATCGTTAAAGTATATAATTAAATATGGGGGCAGCTGAAGTGTAATATGAAAATTCAAATTAATTAAATCAGAAAGGTTATGATTCGAATGACAATTGAAAACCGGTAACGAAAAGTGACAAATGTAATAAAATCAAAATAAATAAGTAAACAACAAGAGAAAAGGAAAATAAATATATTAAAACAAAGCCAAGGATAACTGTATTAATGGGATTCAAAAAGGTTTCGATCCGAAAAGAAATCGAAAATCAAACGCGTGAATAAAATTGTAAACTAAAAACAAATGCAAAGAAAAAGCAAAGAAAAATCAGAATTTTCGATTTATAATATGATCAAAATAAAATAAAATGCAAAGAACGTAAAATGAATAGGTTTGATAAGGTTACAATTTCACAATGTATCTTCGTAAGGTTACAATAGATAATTTAAGGTAGCAGTGGTATATACTATGTAAGGCTGTGGATTCTAACGAATGTTTCGTAAAATTAATCAAAATGGCTACCTAAAACCGACGCCGTTTGTGAAATTTAAGAAGGAAAAAATTAATAAATTAAGTAATTAATTTTTTATTCGGGGGCAATAATAACCTTATTGTTCAAGAAATACTCTAACCATACTTTGTGTGGTTTAAACATTCGAAATTTTATGTGGCCCAAGAGGACAAAAATATGTAGGTGGGTTTTTTGGTTTTCAAGGATTGGAATATGAGTGCACCTAGGAAGTATTGACGTCGGAAATTGGGGTAAAGCCACCCAATTTCAGAATACCTGTGAGATATGTGTGAACGTCGGAAGATCCCGAAAATAAATCTATTAAAACAGTTCATTAGTCTAATATATCTCATTTCGAGATCACCAGACCGTCACTGATATACTATGTATCCGTAGCAGAAGTTGTGACAAACGAGAGATGATAGCAAAAGTTGTCAAGTACTTAGTGGTAATGAATCGCGGTAATGTAAAAGTTGTTAAAGAATAAAAATAGATTTCCTCGTGATTTGGGAAATATGATTATTCCAAGAAATATGTTTATCAAAAGTTGCGCCCAGAATTTTGGAAACGAATGTCTTTCTGGAGCTTAAAAGTCGTCTCTAGCATGTCTGAAGGATGAAAGAATAAATATATATGCTAGTCCTCAGCAGAAAGATGTGATTGGGAGTAGTGGATGCAATTCATTAATATAAATAGAAAATAGGGTAGGTGACAGAGAAGATCCCTGGGGTATTCCTCGCGAGAAGGGTAGGGGAGATGAGCGAGATTTTCCATGTATAATTGGAGAATCGTATGGTTAACAGAATCAAAAACTTTTGAAAAATCATAGAGGATCAGGATCGTAATATTCTGTTGGTATAAGGAGGAGTGAAGGTCTTAAGTAATTTTTACCAAAGCAGATTGTGTGGAGTATAAGAAACGGAAGCAAGATTCGAAAGGATATAGGAAGACTTTACATCCAAGAAAGGAGGTGAGTTAGAAATATATGTATCTAAATAAATTTGATAGGATTAATATAGGTCTAAAGTGGAAAACTGAAGAAGGAGAAACTGGAGGGACAAGGACATTTTTCCAAGCTGTAGTGAAAATGGAGCTTTGTAAGGAGAAGATATATATATATATATATATATATATATATATATATATATATATATATATATATATATATACATATATGGATACATTTCTTGACTGTTACTATTAAATGTTTAGTAAGGTTCTTGAGGTTCAGTCAATAAATAAAAACAACTATTTTGGCGACGTTTAGAGACTGTACTGATCTCATAATCATGCCCTACAGTGAAAAAAAACAGGTTACAATAAAATTATATAAGTTATAAAGATATTTCAAAACATAAAGTTAGCTACAGTACATGTATATAACAAAATGTGTTAGAACAATAAAAAGATATATAATTACAAAATATAGAGGAGTATGAAGTTACTTACAATGTTTCTAGTGGATATGGAATAGGCTAACTAAATTCTAACAATTCTAGTATACAACTAACCTAGGGGAGTTTTGAACAGACAGTTGCAAAGGTTGTGGTATCCCCAAGATGCAGGTACACAAATATTTCAGTGTAATATACTAATAAATGGAAGAATGATTTATATGATGTTTATAAATCTAAATGTATATTATTGGTCTGAATGTATTAAGTTGGAGTAACTGGTGTTAAGATTTAGAACGTCTGATTTTTTGTTTATTGCACGATTTTTAAATGCTTCTATGGTTATCATTCCTTTTAAAATTATTTTGTTCATGGTGAATAATTTTGGGGGAATCAAATTTAAAATAATGTTTTGTTTGCCTGTAATGTGTGGTGAGAGCTGTTTGGTCGGGTTTTTATTTATAGACGTGCAACTGTATATATGTTGATACACTCGTCGTTTTAGATATTGTTCCGATGTACCAAAATAAGACTTGCCACAACTATCTTTACACGGAATTTCATAAACAATATTGGACTGCAATTCTAACTTATCCGTATCTTTCCTTTTGGTGAATAATTTGTCAATGGTGGAGGTATTTTTGAATGTGACCGTGTAGTTAGTTTTATGGTTATTTGCGAGTGTTTTCTGAGCCTTTCTGATAGTGTTTGTATAAATGGGATGGTGTAATATCTTTTATTATTATTTTCTTGTTGTTTCTGTTGAGTATTAGTTTGTTTTAGTAAGTTACAAAAGTGGATATCCGTTTGTTAAAAGAAGGTCTACTACTTTATTTTCCGCTTTTTATATTTTTCTGTAGATAACGATTTATTAAAATTTTTGCGGTGTTGATTTTATAACCTTTGGGGCATTGACTAGTATAATGTAAATATCTTCCGGAATGTATTGGTTTTTTCCAACATTCTGTATCTATTATTCCATTAGGGTTTCGAATTGAAAGTAAGTCTAAAAACGGTATTTTATTATCATGCTCAAATTCCATAGTAAAATTTAGTCTATTTGAAAATTTGTTAAATTCGGCTAAAATTATTTCATGTTTATGATCTGTAGGTATAGCAGTAAGGATATCATCTACATATTTGAATAGAAATGGAATGTTGAAGGGGATTTTGGGGATAACTGAATCTAGGAGATCGTTTAAGTGAGCCTTTCTGATAGTGTTTGTACATATAGAATGGTGTAATATCTTTTATTATTATTTTCTTGTTGTTTCTGTTGAGTATTTGTTTGTTTTAGTAAGCTACAAATGAGTCCATGTGGATATACATTTGTTAAAAGGAGGTCTACTACTTTATTTTCCGCGGTTTGTTTATATTTTTCTGTTGATAACTTTATTGCACGATTTATTAAATTTTTTTTTGGTGTTGATTTTACAACTTTTGGGGACTGAACCTCAAGAACCTTACTAAACATTTAATAGTAACAGTCAAGAAATTTATACATATTACCATATCGTGTCAATAGTGGCAAAATATCTATAATGGAAGAATAGGATTTTATGTAGATATTATGAAAACTTACGGTCTTGAATCAATTACAGAGATAAAGGAACTCCAGAAATCCAACAGAAAATTAGCAAGCGTGAAGAATACTAGGACATTCCTACTAAGATGTAGGTCAGAAAACATATTTCCATCCGATATCATTAACACTTTTCGTAACCTTCATTCCGCATCTAACATTCACAAGAAATATAATATAGAACTAAAAAAAGTAGTGAATAGATGCATGAAAGATATTTTAAACATTTAAATTAAAAGTGCGATAAATAAAATCTATAATTTAAATATTGAAATTGAAGATAATAAATCTATAATATGTGAAATCATTCCCCCGAATGTTAGTGAACAATTTTTTAACAATATCAATAAAAATTATGAACAAAAATTTAACCAAACTTAAGAAAAAACAAATTAAAAAAATAACTAAAATAAACAAAACAGATTCGTGTAACTTAGGGAATGAAAAATGGTTCGTTAATCTTACCAATATAGAATTCCCTAAAGAAGTCAAACGATTTCTGTCTCTCGGTCCGAAACACTGCTTACAGTATGAATCTAATCAACTACCTATAACAACCCTTATAAGTGATATAGAATTTATTATACATAATAGTGTAGAAGAAAGTAAACGGGATGAAATGAGGGGAATGTGTGTTAATATAATAACTAATTATAAAAATACTAATCACAAAAAATAACCATTGTAATACTAATAATCAAGTAAAAACACGAAAGGTATACAAAGCTACTAGGGAATTTCTAAAAACATATCCAAATATAACAATAACTAAAACAGATAAGACTAATCAATCAGTAGCAATTATGAAAGACGAGTATATTAATAAAACTAACGATTTATTAAAAGATAGGAACACATATAAAAATGTTGGAACTAACCCAACACATAAACTAATGAACGATACAAACACAACATTAGCTAAATTAAAACAACAAAAATTCATAGATACTAAAACATACATTAAACTAATAACTAATTCCCCAACATCCCCTAATCTGTATTCACTAATTAAAAACCATAAACTAACAACCTAGTAAGACCTATAGTTTCATTTATTAACTCTCCCACATATGAATTATCTAAATACCTAACCAATATCTTAAAACACTTGTGCACAGATAAATATAATGTCAAAGATTCATTTGAGTTCCATAATAAAATAACTAATATCCGGATTCCACAAGGCTACAAAATAGTTTCATTAGACGCACCCTCGTTATTATATCTGTACCACCAATATCTGTACCACTAAAGTAAAAACAATAATCGAAAAACATTGGCATAAACTTCAAACACACACGCCAATTCCTAAAGACCAATTTCTCAAATTATTACTCTGTGTACCGATAGGGGTTATTTCCAATTTAATGAAAAATTTTACATTCAAATATATGGGTGCCCTATGGGACCTCCAATCGCTCCAATTTTAGCAGACATATACTTAGAGGATCTCCTAGATACAGTTAACCCAAAATCCCCTTCAACATTCCATTTCTATTCAAATATGTAGATGATATCCTTACTGCTATACCTACAGATCATAAACATGAAATAATTTTAGCCGAATTTAACAAATTTTCAAATAGACTAAATTTTACTATGGAATTTGAGTATGATAATAAAATACCGTTTTTAGACTTACTTTCAATTCGAAACCCTAATGATATAATAGATACAGAATGGTGGAAAAAACCAATACATTCCGGAAGATATTTTCATTATACTAGTCAATGCCCCAAAAGTTATAAAATCAACACCGCAAAAAATTTAATAAATCGTTATCTACAGAAAAATATAAACAAAGCGTGGAAAATAAAGTAGTAGACCTCCTTTTAACAAATGTATATCCACATGGACTCATTTGTAGCTTACTAAAACAAACAAATACTCAACAGAAACAACAAGAAAATAATAATAAAAGATATTACACCATTCTATATGTACAAACACTATCAGAAAGGCTCACTTAAACGATCTCCTAGATTCAGTTATCCCCAAAATCCCCTTCAACATTCCATTTCTATTCAAATATGTAGATGATATCCTTACTGCTATACCTACAGATCATAAACATGAAATAATTTTAGCCGAATTTAACAAATTTTCAAATAGACTAAATTTTACTATGGAATTTGAGCATGATAATAAAATACCGTTTTTAGACTTACTTTCAATTCGAAACCCTAATGGAATAATAGATACAGAATGTTGGAAAAAACCAATACATTCCGGAAGATATTTACATTATACTAGTCAATGCCCCAAAGGTTATAAAATCAACACCGCAAAAAATTTAATAAATCGTTATATACAGAAAAATATAAAAAGCGGAAAATAAAGTAGTAGACCTTCTTTTAACAAACGGATATCCACTTTTGTAACTTACTAAAACAAACAAATACTCAACAGAAACAACAAGAAAATAATAATAAAAGATATTACACCATTCTATATATACAAACACTATCAGAAAGGCTCACTTAAACGATCTCCTAGATTCAGTTATCCCCAAAATCCCCTTCAACATTCCATTTCTATTCAAATATGTAGATGATATCATTACTGCTGTACCTACAGATCATAAACATGAAATAATTTTAGCCGAATTTAACAAATTTTCAAATAGACTAAATTTTACAATGGAATTTGAGTATGATAATAAAATACCGTTTTTAGACTTACTTTCAATTTGAAACCCTAATGATATAATAGATACAGAATGGTGGAAAAAACCAATACATTCCGGAAGATATTTACATTATACTAGTCAATGCCCCAAAGGTTATAAAATCAACACCGCAAAAAATTTAATAAATCGTTATATACAGAAAAATATAAACAAACCGCGGAAAATAAAGTAGTAGACCTGCTTTGAACAAATGTATATCCACATAGACTCATTTGTAACTTACTAAAACAAACAAATACTCAACAGAAACAACAAGGAAATAATAATAAAAGATATTACACCATCCCATTTATACAAACACTATCAGAAAGGCTCAGAAAACACTCGCAAATAACCATAAAACTAACTACACGGTCACATTCAAAAATACCTCCACCATTGACAAATTATTCACCAAAACGAAAGATACGGATAAGTTAGAATTGCAGTCCAATATTGTTTATGAAATTCCGTGTAAAGATAGTTGTGGCAAGTCTTATTTTGGTACATCGGAACAATATCTAAAACGACAAGTGTATCAACATATATACAGTTGCACGTCTATAAATAAAAACCCGACCAAACATGACCAAACAGCTCTCACCACACATTACAGGCAAACAAAACATTATTTTAAATTTGATTCCCCCAAAATTATTCACCATGAACAAAATAATTTTAAAAGGAATGATAACCATAGAAGCATTTAAAAATCGTGCAATAAACAAAAAATCAGACGTTCTAAATCTTAACACCAGTTACTCCAACTTAATACATTCAGACCAATAATATACATTTACATTTATATACATCATATAAATCATTTTTCCATTTATTAGTATATTACACTGAAATATTTTTGTACATGCATCTTTGGGAATACCACCCAGTCCTCTTAACTTAATTTTTAAGAAATAGGGTTTTCCCCACTACCTTTGTAACTGTCTGTTCAAAATTCCCCTAGGTTAGTTGTGTACTAGAATTGTTAGAATTTAGTTAGTCTATTCCATATCCCCTAGTAACATTGTAAGTAGCTTCATACTCCTCTATATTCTGTAATTATATATATTTTTATTATTCTAACACATGTTGTACTGAAGCTAACTTTATGTTTTGAAATAACTTGTATAACTTATAGAATTTTATTGTTACCTGTTTCTTCACTGTAGGGCATGATTATGAGAACAATATAGTCTCGAAACTTTGCCAAAATAGTTGTTTTTATTTATTGACTGAACCTCAAGAACCTTACTAAACATATATATATATATATATATATATATGGAGAAGAGCAGGTAAGGTAACAGGGAGGCGGAGTTTTATAATTTTTAATGGTATTAGATCTAAACCTTAGTTGTTGGTATGAGATTTTAGGACTGAATCAATTAGGTCATTAGGGGAAATATTAAAAAAATAAAAGTTATCAGAATTAGAAGGGGTTTGAGGAATATAATAGAATAAGATGTTTACAGGGAGTTCATTAGGGTGGTCAGCAAAACATAAATTATGTTCACCTGTCGAGACAGGATAATTGTTATCAGATATGGAAATGGACACAACAAATTTTCCATTTAGATTTAGGATCAGGAGCTTGGGGTAGGATACTACAAAAATACTGGGCTTTAGCACCGCGTAAAGAAGTCCTCTATATTTTTGTTTCACCCAGTCCGGGTGAGATTTTGAAGAAGCTTAAACGATGAATAATCTTTTGAATATCTATTATGCCTAAATCATCTGCTGGTAGCATTTCTTCGGTTCATCAGATTCTTAAAGTCGGGGTTGATCCACGGAGCTGGTAGTCGTCGGATAATTTACGTTTTGAGTGGGGCAAGATGATTAAGTTTGTATAAAGATTCGATGTGATGCATTCCGCTATTTCGTCAATTAATGGGAAGAATAGATGTGTTCAATGGAATGGGATAGTGAGTCAAGTAGAGGATCTATTCTTTGTGGGGTTATGTTCAATATTTCGCCAAGATATTTTCTTAGGAATGAGGATAGGAACAGATATGTCATAAGAGATTTGGATGAGATCGTGGCATGAGAGGAAAGGTACTGGAATATGAGGGAAGGATAATAGGTTTTAAGGAAAATCAACAATCATAAAGTCAATTAACGTATCTGTGAACTCGGTATGATGTGTGGGTTGGAAAAGAACTGCAAAAAGATGAAGGGAATATACCAAGCCCATTAGATAAATCTTATCGGAAGAATCTGAGAGAAGGTTAGTATTAAAGTCACCAGCTATAATGATATTATTATACAAAGGCACATAAGTAAAAAGGGATGATTCGAATTATGGGTCGAATTTGACCTGAGGAGGGCGGTAAACTATGATGTAAATGAGGGAAAATGATTGAGAGGAGATTTCAGTAAACATGTAATCACGGTGTGGAATCTGATATTCCACATTGAGGGAATCATACTGATTCTGAAACAATCATACTGATTTTAGATTTAAGAAGAATTTTTGGCTTCAGATTGTGGCGAACATATAAGCCAACAAATCCACTAGTTTGATCCGTCCGATCATGGCGAATAAAGGTGTAATGAGGAATAGATACGGAAGAGGAGAGAACATACGGTTTAAGCTAAGTTTGCAGAAGCGGCACGAGTTAACGTGACAGGTCAGTAGTATATTAGACATTGGAATGAAGGAAGGAAAATTGTACTTCGGGGATAATGGAAATTTTGAATTGGAATTTAGAAGAACAATAATTATCACATAACCAACTAAGTAGTGAAAAAAACGGAATAACGTAGATGTGTCTAACATTTGGAAATTTAAAACATAGAAAAAAAAAATTAAATTGTACAGAGATCATAATATGTAAAAAAATAATGAAAAAAATATGGTTTGTTAATACATTACTAAAACTTGGACAAAAATTAACACGAACTGATAGAAAAATGATTTTTTCCTGAAAAAAAAAAATGATATGTGTATTGATTGCGATATAGACGAAAGTAAAGGTGAACCGATGAAATAAAAATAAAAATAAGAAAAAGTAAAAAAGAAAGATATTAGGAAATATGTGGTATATATCAAATCTAATAAATTGTAAGACTGATACAAATACAAAAGCCGACGGAACAAGAACAATGAGAATGCGGAGTTTGTCAGAATGGCTGGATGATGCTTAAAATCCTGGTAGACATCCAGGTCATCTAGGTCCTGAGCCTTGTGAATGAAGATCACCGGATGGCCGTTATCTTTCCGGCAGTGCACTCTACCAGCCGCAAACCAGACATATTTCACTTTTCCGGTTGAACTTTTCTGCCGAGCTAGCTAGTATAGTTGCCTGTTAGCTGGTGTCATCCGTTAGACAATATATACCCGGTGGGAATCATTTACCTGGCAGCCTATATCTCGGTTCGAGAAGTCTTTCTTAATTCTTCTTTTTCGCAACAGATCGTCCCTCACTGACTGCCTGAAGAATATTTGAAAGCCGATCATTCAGCTGAAAACATAGCTCAGCATATTTTTCTAGCGTGGTTTTTAAATCTTTTATATCCTTGGTGGTTGTTTCTATAATTTTTATCCCTGGTAATATTTGAGATGCCGTCGGCATGGGGTTGTGATCAGGAATAGATCTTGACAAATTTGAAATTTTTTCCTAGGCTGATGCTGTTTATTTTATTTATTTATTTTTTTTTGTCACATTTTTCGCACAGCCATATTTTTTTGCTGTTCTTAAAGCCTCTATTTCCTTTTCTTTTCCTTTTTGAAGATTGCTGTATTTTTCGTGAAATATTATCTAACATTTTTGGCAGTTCAAAATCTTTTTATGTTCTTCTTTATGTTATAAAAAGAAAAAGAAGAAAATTACTAAAAATCCCTTCTAGATCATTACATCAATTACTAAAAAAATCTGAAATGCTGATGTGATATTTCCTCTTGTTAGATGCATGCCCACGCATATTGTGACGAATGACCAATCTAGGAGGAAAAAAGTCTGACTCACTTAAATAGATACAGCAACCTGATTTACCTTAACAATAGAGTTGAAATAAGGTAAAATAAACCCATTCAAATCACAAACATTAGGAAAATACTATACAGTAGGTCCCTGTTATTCCGATTGGTCATTTTTTTAATTAGGTTCAATTTGTCGCCATTTATTTTATATCATATTAATTTAATAAAAATAATACTTAAGATCTTTTCTAACTATTACATAATGGGTAATTATTTGTAGTTCTGAAAAAATAATTTATAGAAAAACACGGCAAGTTGGTATCGTATGATTGAAATTTTTCCCGTTTACTAATCCAATTCTTATTATGAAACGGTACTTAATGTTTTCAAGTTTTTCGTACTGGCCTGTTTGTCTACTAAACAACACTGCTCAGTATAAAGCTAGCAACCACAGAGTTAAGACGTTCATTCATTCAGTCCGCTTATTGTTTTGTTTAATTTTGTGTTATTCTTTATTTTATTTTTTTTAATTATTTGAATAATCGGGATTACCGAAGAAATTAAACTTTACACCAAGAAGAATGCCCCGTAGGGCGATTCTACAATGAATATGGAAGAAGAACCTTCTACTACCAAACAAATTATTTTGTCAAGACGGAAAAGAGGTGAGACCAAAAAATATAATATTCCGACTAAAAATAGTTTTCTATTTTCTCTGACGAGGAAGAAGAAGAAAATAATGAGCAAACCAGCTCTACACCTCCCAAAACACGTTTTCCACCTTTGGTTGTAAATAATTCTTTTGGAAACCACAAAGAGATAATAAATAACTTAAAAACTAAAATTAAAGAAGTAACCTTTAAATACAGTGGAAATAAATGTATCTTTTGTGTGTACAATGATGAACATTTTAAAAATATCTAAAGTGAATTAAAATCAAAAAATATAAATTTCCACACCTATACTCCAAAACATGAGGTAAAACCAAAAGTCGTATTAAGAGGTATGCCGCCTGACTTCCCAATCTATGAAATCATAATGGACTTGAAATCCCATGGATTAGAAATATATAAAATGTATCCCATGGTTAAGAAGATTGAAGGTGATGAGATTAAACTACTCTTATCAATAGTAATTTAAGAAAATAAAGCACAAGTTTTGTAAAATAACCTTATGTGCTGTATCAAAGTGTTACCTTTATTTTGTTTTGAGTAAGATGGATAGCAATCATCTGAAAACTTTTCCAGACCTTGCTGACGCTCCGTCTGATCCTGCCACGCGTTACTGGGAGGCTCGACGTCGGATGGCCGAGAGGCTAAAGACTGGTGTTAGATAAAAAAAAAAGAAAAAAAAATGTTTGTTTTCAGTAGAATTTTATTGTTTGTTTTGGTTTTTTGCAAACTGTAAATAGGTTTTTTTAATCGTTAATGCTAATAATTAAAACAATGAAATTACTTTCAACTTCCGATATGTTTTGTTGATTTGGTGCCAGCCAAGAATAACATTGAAATATTTGAAATAACCAGGGTGGTCTATTCAGTTGTCCGATTTGAACAACCTAGACAGAGACCAACAATCGTACAATGCACTAAATGCCAAAATCTTGGACACAGAAAGGTATATTGTTATCATCCGCCAAAGTGCATAAAATGTGCAGGTCTACATGCCACAGAAACTTGTTTGAAGCCTCGTGATACTCCTGCAAAATGTGTCTTATGCTATTATGATCATCCTGCAAATTACAAAGGCTTTTTTGTATACAAAAACACCCAATGCAGCCTTTAAAAATCAACCTCATAACAAAGTTATTCATGAAAGTCGACAAAAGGACTATGCGAAAATTCAGTTTGAAGAGACCCCAAATTCTATCCAAGAAAATCAACACTACCACAGCAAAACTACCACTTGAGATCCAACATCCAGTTCCTTCCCAAACTTCCTTTCCAGACTACCCTTCAATCTTAAAAGACCATGCAACTCCTAACATCCCAAAGTGGGCTCCCTTCCTAGCTAACACTTCCGGGCACACAAATCCTTCACATTCTATACCCAACTAAATCAACTATAATCCAGCTGAACACCATAAACACCATCCTCTCATCAGAACTGAAAGAAACAATAAGGCCTCTCATTTCCCTTCTCACCAGAGTCCTTTCTTAAGTCCCATTCAACATCCCAAAATGAGCAAAAAACTCCTAGCTGTCATTTTGTGGAATGCAAATGGCCCTCCTAACTATCGAGACTAACTTGACGTATTTCTACATGACAATCTCATAGATATAGCCCTACTGACGGAAACACACTTTACAAAACGATCGTATTTTTATATACTGACTATTTTATATAGTGACTACATCACTTACAGATCAAACCACCCAGACAACACAACCCATGGTTCTTGCATTCTTATTCACAAATCAATAAGCCCATTCTCTTGTCCCTTCTACTTCAACCGACACCATTCAATCCACATCAGTATCCGTCTCCAATCCTCCTTTCAATGTAACGTTTTCAGCTGTATACTGTCCTCATGGTAATTCCCTCTCTTATAACCATCTAGATTCTTTAATCCGATCCCTCGGTCCGCGCTTTATTGCTGGAGGATATTACAACGCCAAACACCAGCGATGGGGTTGTATAACATCCAACTCCCGTGGGAGCATTTTATTGCTTATTTCATCCTCCAACTGTTATTCTGTCTTTTCTCCCTTAAATCCGACTTATTAGCCTAAATCTCTCAAAAAAAGGTACAGAAATCCTCGATATATTCCTTTTTTCCCCCAATTTCCACCTCTCAAACCATCCTCAAATCCCTGGATGACCTTTCATCAGATCATAGCCCTGTTCTGCTTCTCTTGCATTTAAATCCTGTTCCTAAACCCTCTCCTCCTAGAGTAATCACAGGACGAGTAGACTGGGGCAAATTTCGTCATGACTTAGAAAATAAGTTTGACAAAAATTTCACTAAAAATCAAACATGATATCGACACTGCCATAGATAAATTCACCATTTCAATATCCAGAAGTATTAACACATCATACAGGAAAAAAATAATTCTCTTCGCACTAACTTACCAAAACATATTTGCGTCTTATTAAGAGAAAAAACGTAGAGCAAGAGCGAAGTGGCACAGGACCAGTGTCTGGCTTCTTGACAAGCTCCGCGGATTCCTTCCTTCAACATACTTCCTAATAATCCGTTCCTATCTTAGTGATAGAACTTTCAAAGTAAACCATAAATTTTCCAATTCTTTCGTCTTTACCCAATCTGCTGGTGTTCCTCAAGGTAGTATCCTAGGTCCTATCCTATACACGGTGTATACAGCTGACATCCCAACTCTTTCTACCACTGTCCTCAACTGTTACGTTAACACTTGTTTGTTATCAGTAAACAATGATCCCTTCATTGCTTTTCAAACACTCCAATCCCACATCAAGAATGGTGTTAAAAATGGAAAATCAAAATAAACCCAAACAAATCCCATCAAATAACCTTTACCCTACGTCGTCAACCTATGACTTCCTGTCCTACAGTATCCATTAAAGATACTCCATTAATCCCTTTTGGACAGATCCGCTACCTAGCACTCCACTTGGACAAACGTCTAACTTTGAATCCGAAATAGAAGACTAAAACGACAAGAAACTGCCCGTCGTTACAGACTACTTCAACATTTACTAGAAAAACGTTCAAAGCTCCCAATTAATTACAAAAAACTCATATACATGACTGTGATTAGATCTATTTGGACGTACGGAGTTGAGCTTTGGGGCTCCACTAAACCATCCAATTCATCTCGTATTCAATCCTTACAATCCGAAAGCCTTCGAAAAATCCTAAATGCTTACTTACTTTGTCACCAATAAACTTTAATAGTTTAATAGTTTAATAGCTATAGGCCATCATATCTTTCAGAAGTTCTTTTAATTTCGCAACCTTAGGTCACTACCACCATATTTGATCTTCTTACATTTTTAAAAAAGTTTAAGGTAAATAACCTTTGTATAAAAAGTGCTGATGTTTTGAAATTTTTGTATGTTTTTTAGAACTGATGAATGTTCAACATTCGAAACTAATTAAAAAAAAAAAAAAAATTCCAGTAGGACTTTTCTACATTTCAATTTCTGCATATGAATTTCTTAAAAGCGTAAGGCATGAAATGAAATATGTTTGTGCTCAGCAAAGGAGGTAAAATCAAACGGACTTCTAAAATATATAAGGACCTAGAAGGGACCGAATACAAAGACAGGTGTAAAGGTCAGGTAGGTGGGTTAGAACTTACGTTTTGAAATAAAAGTTATTCCAACGGACGTTGATGAAACAATATTATACATGACTATTAATAGTTCTCAAAATTGTGAATAATGTTCTATCACTTCCTTTATTGCCCATTTTTCCTCACTCAAAGACATTCATTTTTGAAATAGTTGACTGCAAATACTGAAATATTTATAAATTTTCAAAGGCATCCAGCAGATTTCCAATATTTATTCATTTATAATTAATAATATTTAAGGAGTTCGCAAAATTGTATTTTTTAAAATTCCTATTGCGGCTTTGAAGACAGTTATTAATAAGATAAGTGATATTTTTTTTATTTTTAGTTCTATTTTATAATTAGTGATGTGTGATTCTCGATACCGCAGTTTAAAATAAAACTCAATTTCTTAACTATAACTTGAAAAGAAAATGGACTACAGGCTGTAAACGTAATTATTAAAAATACACTATCGTTTCATTTCAATGTATTTCTCAATGAAAATTTCTGATATCAATTAAAGAAATCAAGAATAAATTTCAGCAGTCAGAACTCTCTGATTGCCGAAATGCAAATATTTTTTGATCGAGGGAAGGGCTATGTTTTTATTACGTCTTTAAATATTTGAAAAAACTTATCTGGTTATTGTAATTACATACCATTTCTGATATTAACTTTTAATTTAAGCTTATTTAGAAGTTTTCTTTTCCACACTAAATTTTTAAATCTATATTTTTTAACAGCTTTTATATTTTTTTCTGCGTTAAATTGTATAATAGTTCCTCAACAATGTAGATTATTTTTCATTTTACACTATATTTATTATTCTTTGAGCGTGCGTGCTGTTTATTATTATAACTTTTTAATTTAGAAAACAAAAAAAATAAACGAGGCTTTCTGTTAAATTTTAATATGGTATACCGATTTATACCACAACATTGAATTTTGACATGCACGATGGTTAATAGATTGGTTGATATTATCAAGTCGAGACAATCGTGATAATCGATTGGAAACGACTATCGAAAATCGGTCAACAACATACTTAACAGGACTAATAAAAACCCGTAGTTAACACATAGTATAATATTCAAAATGCATACCTTAATTGATTATAGTTCAATACAATCACACTCTTAACATTTTAAATTCAATAAAGAAAAAAATAAGATCACTTATAACAGAGGTTTAAATAAATTCAAGTGAATAATATTAAAACAAGATCTTTTAGAACGAGATTTGAGAGATGTGAAGGATGCACGGCAGCGAAAACGCTGAGTCCTACTGGAGCAGTAAATAAGACTGACTCATCACTGATTCACGCCGAAAGAAGATTGGTAGTGGGACCTTCCTTGTAATATTACGTTAATAATTACAAAAACAATGCTCAACTCATTTCGGAGGGATAGCACATTTGGTTCGATGAGAGGCCGTACGAGAGGCCGTTTTTTTTCTTTATAAGGCGTATTTTTTACAATTCATAATGATATGTTCTAGGTCCTCCCTATCTCCATACGACTCACATACTTCTGATTTTCTCTCCTTTATTTTAAATAAATATGATCCTGATAAACCATGATTAGTCCGTAGTCTGCACATACTTTTAATCCATGATCGTGGGGCATTGACTCTGGAACCAGAGAGTCAACGAAACCTTCGGGAAGTGCGATTTATAAAACACACCCACTTGTGACGCATCGGTCCACAGTTGCCAGTCCTCTAACAGCTTGACATTAATCAAAGAGAACAAATCCGAGTAGGGGATTTTGAAATTACTAGCAGAGCGCCCGGAAGTTTCCTTAGCCATTCTATCAACAATCTCATTTCCTTCTATGCCTGAATGGCCACTGATCTATGCCAGCCTAACCTTTTTATTAGATGCTGAGAGGTGAAACAAAGCTTTAACGATATTCATGATAAGGAAGCTTGAACTAGATGAAGGTTTTAAATGTTCTAATTTACATATCGCGCTTAGACTGTCAGTCAAAATTAAAAATTGGCCATTATACCTAATTGATTCAATATGTTTCATAGCCATGTAAATAGCAGTGAGTTCAGCGGTGTAAATTGAAGTAAAGTTGTAAAGTGATACCGAATTTGAAAAATCATTACATGGATTGAAAACGGCAGCGCCAACACCGATAGAGCTTTTTGAACCATCCGTGTATATTACTGTGGTGCCTGGATAGCTAGTTCTAATGTGATGTTGAAAAAAGGAATTGCACTGGGAAGGTGGGATACCTATCGGGTCTGGGAGGTGTACTATATCCGGTTTGTACGTCATAATTTCATAGCTATAATTGAAAACAGGCAATTTCGAGTGGCTTGAGATTTTGTCTTGGTGCGGCGATAGATTTAAAAACGCTTCAATTAATGGTGGAGATCTTTTAGTTTTCCAGTAGGGGTGGGTGAGAACTAAAGTAGCTAGATGAATTAGATTATTGTTTACCGGAGACAACTCGGATAACAGTTTTGATACAAATCTGGAGTTACCTGCTTCCATTAGAATATTACAAATAGGGCTGCTATTTAGAAAACCTAAGCTTAACCTAATAGCTTTAGATTGTAATTTGTCCAAGGTGGCTAGCTTTGATTTAGATGCGATACCGTAGAACATACTCCCAAAATCTATTACAGACCTTATTGTAGCTTTATAAAAAACTAAGCAAATGGATGGGTCAGCTCCCCATCTAGTTTGAACATATTTTTCGCTCTCAGGATATATTGAAAACATTAATATATTTTTCGCAAATAGCCAGGAAGTTGATTGAATATGATCGTTAAATATAGATTTTTTGGTCTGATAAGTTATTTATACTAATGATAGCGCTACTTGGCAGGAGTCTAATGAGGCATAGAGACAGATGTCGTCTGCGTACTAAATTTCCTACCTCCCTGAGGCAGACCCTTACTAGTTTTCCGTGGTCCAATAAAATTGACTATAGATAACACTGTCATGGGCTTTCTTTCCTAAAACCATATTGATTAGTGGGTAATAAATTATGGTGTTATTCTAAAAGTAATTTTTTAGACCGGACTGTAAATTAGATAACATTGGATAATGGATTCTATCCAAATCCAGGGGATGTTTATTGGTGTCTTACAGAACAATTTCAAGATCGTTTAATGCAAAAGGCTTAATGAAATGGGGTTCCTGAGGAACGGGTTAATCATCGACATTCAGTTTTACTGTTGGTGGACATAAGATATCGAAAAGCTCTTCGACCCAGTCTCCCTTTTGAAATTTTGACATGTGCCTTAAACTTTTAGGAAGCCCGTGCAGTTGATCGAACCTATTTTTATTCTTTAGAATCGCTAAGGCTGCTCGGAACGATTTGCCAGTAATTATTTCTTTGGCTTCGACAAAAGTGATGTTCTCATTCATCATAAGATTTTTAAAAATAGATCGCTGCTTTAAATATTCAGGGCATTGATCATATCCAATAGACGAATGTTCTGCTTTACAGTGAATACATTTTCTTTCTTTTGATAAGCAATCGGCCGCTTTATGACCTTCACCACACTTCGCGCACCTAATCAAATTTTTACAATTTTTCCCCACATGTCCCCAGCGGAGACAGTTATAACACTGTATTAATCGGGGAACAAAGGGGTCCTTCACCACCCGGCACCTAAAAATGACCCTAAAAAGGCTTAAATAGCTAGGTAACTCTTTGCCTCTGATAGTAATAATCACAGATTCAGTAGGAACACGATTAGACTCGTTGTTGTCGTCAACACATTTCCTTAATAATCTACGGGCAGAAACAATTTTCAAGTTTTCACCGTAATTAACCGGTTCCAAATGGTTAACTAAGTCTTCTTCTGTCATTTCTTTAGGAATTCCCCTCAAAATCCCTTTTTTCTCAACAAGAAATCTCGGTGCGTACGCTCTAAGATGTTCATCTTTATTTTTATTAATTTCTGATATTAAAGAGTTAGAGCTTTCTCTATCTTTTAATTCAACTTTTATTCCATTTTTTCCATATTGATCGCATGGTGGAGATTTGGTTTCTAAATAGGGGAAAATTTCTAAATAATTTACTACCGAAGCTGACTGGGTGTAATTTACCTAGATTACGGTTTTGTGTAATTGATTCTATAAAAACAACAAAAGGAACTGAAGCAAATTTACTATACGTTAAAGGCTCGAAAACTTTTTCATCTGTTATCATTTTATTGGATAATTCATCTTTGTCAGGAGGCACGTCCCTCCCATCACTATTTGATGCCATAAAAAGTTATATAAAAGAAAAGAAAACAATCACAATTACTAAAAAAGAAATAGAAATAATTATACTAATAAAAGTAAAAATGAAAGAAACAAAGTAAATATAAATCTTATCTGTAGGTGTCACTAATCCCTCGGAGCACAGCTAGATAAAGACGTCATAACTCAACAGAGTCCAAACAGCTACTGAGATATATGAAACTATAGAACGTTTTTACAAATACTGTATTATAAGGTCAGCACACAATTTACCATTTATCTACTTATTCCAGGGTATTACAAAACATTGGGTACTTATCAATATGGGTCTTCAGTCGGCATATTGAGTCTTATCCTAATCAGAGCTTCCTTCCTGTCTCTCTAGGCTAGCCATCCAAGGGATCATCACTGAGGACCTCCAGCATCTCTCCTCAGCCCGATCACCTCAAACCGTCCCATCAACTCGGTCTCCAAACACTCCTCCACGAACTCTCCTTCTATCAAACTCCCCTCTTCGTTTCCTGGGCCCTATATATATACACCCTTATCCCTTCCTTTCACTTTTAGATTTCTTTGTCGAAAAGTTTTCGTTTCTTTGTTCATACCTTCTTTGTCTGATTATTTTGAATATTTGTTAATAAACATTCTCTGCCTCCAGTAAACCAGCAGGTATCAGCGACAACCGTTCCGAAAGTTTGACTACTGCTACCTCGCTCATAATCCACTTGACGGATTTAGGGCTTAATTCTCAAACTCCAGACTTCAAAGGAGTGCCGGCCCTTTTTTCATCTCGCTGTCATATTATTAATTATTTATAAAATTACATCGCGTACCCATAATACATTGCAGGTAGGTGAGGAATTCCATCCTCTGTTCCATCCAGAGGATTTTAATTAGGGGTGTTAATTTTTTTATAAGGTATTTGTATTTAAAGCTCGGAATTTGTCCTCATCCTCCAGATCCCATCTTGTAAATTAATTATCTAAAATTAAAGGGGCTAGATGGCCTAGTGGGTTGCTCATTGGCTTTCTATTGGAAATGCTCCTGGTTTAAACATAGGTGGTATACAAGATTTTTTCTTGACAGAAAACAGAAGTGGATGTGTCCCATTGAGGAATGTGGTTTCCTGATGGATTCACTCAGTCCTAAAAAAAGTATTTAAGAATTTAGTCAAGTAATTGAAGTACTGTATAGTCACTGATTTACATTGAATACTGTAAGAAACAAGTATCGATTTCTCCTTTTATACCTCATGGGCTGTTGAAAGATAACAGAATGCTACATTTATGAAATTTTGGTCGATATTTAAAACTTAAATTGAGTTTTCAACATATTTTTTCATGCTGAATTAAATTTTAAAGTCAGTTATTCTCTATCACAGATAAAACACGGGACCTGGCTTCAAAGGTAAATTTAAAGGAAAATTAGAAGTAAAATAAAAACTTAAATCTTTAATTACATAAGTTCTTAAAGAAAGAACAATATTCAGGTTCAATATTTATTTTATTATATATATATATATATATATATATATATATATATATATATATATATATATATATATGAAATGAAATGAAATGAAATGAAAAATAATATTTATTCTGGGACACCTTGTCCCCTAAGAATAAGACAAAAGTACAATAAAAAGGTATCATTGTCTGGCTGCGTACATAACAGGCAGAAACTTATATAGAATGTAAATTATATACATATAAATATATAGGGTATAATTTTAAATTTGAAAAAATAAAAGTCTTTGGGTTTATTTAAGAAAAACAAGATAAGAAAATAACAAAATTAAAATAAAGAAATATTCTAACACTAATATATTACATAATTTCGGAAGATTGATAATTGAGGAGGTAGATGAATAAATTATGTTTAAAGGAAGTGAGAGAAGGAGCATTGTGGATCGAAATGGGTATGGAATTCCAAAATAAAGCTGCACGATTAATAAAGGATTTTTCAAAGGAAGCAGTTCGATGAGAAGGGATATACAAATCTATAGGCTGGGATCTAGTGTTCAAAAGATGAATGGAAGAACGAAGGGCAAGCATGTCGTAAATGTACGAAGGTTTTTTGGACTTTAAGGATTGGAATAGAAAGGAACCAAGGAAGTATTGTCTCCGAAAACTTGGATAAAGCCACCTCAACTCTGAATACCAGCAAGTGATGTGAGAACTCATTTCAAGCTCGCCAGACAGTCCTCCGTATACTAAGCATCCATAATCGAGGTGGGGAAGGATGAGGGAAGATACTAACAATCGACGGGTTTTACAAGGGAATGATTCAAGGAATCTTAGGAGCTGTTTGAGGATGGAGATGGTTTTTCAGGTAATGTGGGAAATATTAGGGTTATTCCAATACAAATGTTGATCGAGTACTACTCCGAGGTTTTTGACAGAGTTTGTGAACTGAATAGGAAGGTTATTGTGATATAGAAGTGGATAACAGGAAAGGGAATTAAGGGAGGGTTTAGATCCAATTAGCATTGCCTTAGTTTTTTGGGGGTTTAGTCGTAACTTATTCTCCACTGCCCATTGGTTAGTGCTATAAATGTCCTCTTGAATCTTACGAGTCGCCTCAAAAATCTCACAAGGATGAAACGATAAGTAGATTTGAATGTCATCAGCATATAAATGATATTGGGAATTATTAATAGCGCCTGTCAAATCATTAATATAAACTGAAAAGAGAGTTGGTGAAAGGGAAGATCCCTGAGGAACACCTCGCGTTAGAGTCACAGATTTTGAAGGAGGTTGGTTAGGAACAATAACTGTTTGGGAACGGAGAGATAAGAAGGACTGGAACCAGCCAAGAGCACTATTGGAAAGGTGCACTATGGAAACATCCATAGTCGAATTGGGGGAATATGAGGGAGGATACTAGGAGTTTACGTGTGGATGGAGGAAGTAGGTGTCGGAAACGGTGGAATAATTTTAGGATGGCAATCGATCGTCGGGAGATTTGAGCAGTGTGGGGTTTCCAGGAAAGGGTTTGATCGATTGTTAAACCTAGGTTTTTAACAGAGGAGAGGAAAGATATAGTGTGACCACTTAGGAATAAAGTAGGGAAGTTGGTATTCGATCGAAGAAGGGAATGGGATCCTATTGCGATTGCTTGAGTTTTAGCTGCATTTAAAGTCAATTTATTCAGGAATGCCCGGGCACATATTTCATCCAGGTCTTGCTGAATTTTGGAAAATGCAGTTGATAACTCAGCTGGAGGAAAGGAAAGATAAATTTGAGAATCATCGGCGTAAAGGTGGTAGGAACAATTATGAATGGAGTTAGGAAGATCATTTATATAGGAATCAAACAAGAGAGGAGAAATGCTGGATCCTTGAGCTACGCCTGATCGCAAAGTGAGGAAAGAGGATGAACCTTGGTTGGGAATGGTAACTGATTGAGAACGGTGGGAAAGGAATGAATGAAACCACATGAGAGCGCTATTGGAGAAGTTTAGAGATTTCAGTTTGGAAAAGAGGATTGTGTGGTCTAAGGAATCGAAGGCCTTGGAAAAGCCTAGGAGTATGAGGATGGTTAATTCCTCATATATATATATATATATATATATGTTTTTCTCAAAAATATATACCCATATATATATTCTTTCTCCAAAACATATGTATATATAAATCTTTAAAACAAGACTTATTCATATTCTTAGATGACGTGTTAATATTTCTTACCGTCTATATTTTTTAGCATTTAAAATTAAGACTTCATGAAAGGTAGGATCTTTTAATTGAAAGTGAAATGCTAAATCTCTATGTACTTATCAATGAAGAATATTCCTGTATTTTACACAATGACCTATATTGTGTAATATAGTAATAATACCCGAAAAACCATCTCCATCCTCAAACAGCTCCTAAGATTCCATGAATCTTTCCCTCGCAATACCCGTCAATTGTTAGTATCTTCCCTCATCCTTCCCCACCTCGATTATGGATGCTTAGTATACGGAGGACTGTCTGGCGAGCTTGAAATGAAGGTGAAAAGATTAATTAACTCCTTTATAAGATTCATTTATGGGATCCCCAGGCGTTCTCACATCACTTGCTGGTATTCCGAGTTGAGGTGGCTTTATCCAAGTTTTCGGTGACAATACTTCCTTGGTTCCTTTCTATTCCAATCCTTAAAGTCCAAAAAACCTTCGTACATTTACGACATCCTTGCCCTTCGTTCTTCCATTCATCTTTTGAACACCAGATCTCAGCCTATAGATCTGTATATCCCTTCTCATCGAACTGCTTCCTTTGAAAAATCCTTTATTAATCGTGCAGCTTTATTCTGGAATTCCATACCCATTTCGATCCGCAATGTTCCTTCTCTCACTTCCTTTAAACATAATTTATTCATCTACCTCCTCAATTATCAATCTTCCGAAATTATGTAATAATATTTTATTGCTAGAATATTTTCTTTTTCTTTTATTTTCTTTTAATTTTGTTATATACTTATTTATTTATTTTTTTATGTAAACCCAAAGACTTGTAGTATATAATTTACACTCTATATAAGTTACTGCCTGATATGTATGCAGTCAGACAATAATACCTTTTTATTGTTCTTATATGTTATTCTTAGGGGACAAGGTGTCCCAGAATAAAGATTATTTTTCATTTCATTTTCATTTTATAAATCAATAATAATGTGAATATTTATTTATGCAGTTATTTATGTAAGTTGCTTTCATTCTTAACAAAATCAAAATGTTTGTAATTTAGTTTTCCTATATATATAAAGCCAGTTACATTGATTCTCAATGTGCAATTGTATTTTACTTAAGAAGCAATAATTTTATAAATATTAAATACTGTTTAATCATACAATAGCATAAATTATAATTCATAAAATATTATTCCTGATTCCACATGGCTAGTGCATAAATATTTCTCTAGATTTGCATAAATGTCAATTTACTCTTGATGAAAGTGAAGTATTCCTCACAGGTTTTTTAATAACCGAGCATATAATGGTAATTATTACTCTAATTGGATGTCAAAGCAGATTAATATGTCTATGCTGTTGTAATATCTATAACATAAACATTCATATTTTACATTTGCTCAGAAGATTGAAAATTAAGGAGATTGAGTTAGGCAATGACTTACAGGATAAAGAAGCACTATAAAGGATTTTTTAAAGTTTACAGTTTTATGTGCAGGAGTATATAGGCTAATGGGTTGGGTTCTTGTGTTTAAGAGGTGGATGAAAAAGCGCATAGTAAGGTCATGAATAAAGGTTGGTTTTTTGGTTTTTAAGGATTGAAATATGAGTGCGGTCAGAAGTATTGATGTCGGAAATACAGGTAAAGCCACCCCAATGAGATATGTGAGAATTCTAGGGATCCTTAAAATAGATCTGATTACTTTGTTCATTAGACTCCTTAGTCAAAGTAGGGGAAAACAAGAGATGATAACAAAAGTTGTCGAGTACTTTGTGGTAATGAATCGCGGAAATGTATAAATTGTTTAAGAATAAAAATAGATTTCCTGGTGATTTGGGAAATATGATTTTTAAAATATATGTTTTGGTTTTAAATATGAAACATAGTATCATTAAATTAATATTTTAAACTATTTTACTTGATTTGGGTAGATCAGTGGGTAAGGCACTGAACCCCTAACTCTGGGACAGTCCAAATTTAAATCCGTATGAAGTTAAAAAATTTAATTTCTGTTATATACAGTGAATTGACTTCAAGGTCAGGAGACTCTCATGGTGCATACCCATCCTCTACAAAGTGGGCGTTTAGGCTTGGTTTAAAATTATATTGTTTAATTGTTTAGAATTAAAAAGTCATGTTTATTTTTTATTTTTATTGTTGATTTTTTTTCTTCTCCTTTCCAATTATGAAAACCAAACAATTAATTTGTAAGTTAGAATATTATGTTTTGTTAATTTTAGATGATAAGTTTCATTTATTGTACTCGTCATTTTAAAAAGAAAACATATGATTTGGAGAAAAAAATAATAATAATTTTTTTCAACATCATTCATTGTACATGTGTATAACTTTGAGGAAAATTCTTATATTTTGAAAGAATGCATTAACCTGATTGTCCAAGATTTTTAAAGATCGCAACCAGGACACATGGAAGTTAACCGCCTACATTTATTTTCTGGATCCTGAAATAGCAAGGTGCGCACCGCCCTCTACAATTACAACCAACACATTGAAGTTGCTATCATCGCCATCGGACTGCGGTCTTTTCATCGTTTAATGAAGGTCGCTTGGAAATACTTGGTCTTCACTTCGTGAGTTGGTTGGACTTTGGACATTTAATTTATTTCAATTTATCATTTTTCATAATGTAAAGGTAAATCGATTTTCTTTATTTTTACAAGGTTTTATTTATCTTATTATAAACTGTCTACAGACGTAAATACATGGTAAATTGTAAATTTTGTTTAATTGAATATTTTCCATCGGATTTTTTTGTTTGTTAGTTTGTTTTTTTTTGTTTTTTTTATTTCTTGTTATTTGTTTAATGTATAAATATATAATTAATCTGTTACATAACTGGAAAGGATTATTTTCTTTTTTTTATATTTTTCCAATTTCTTGTTTTCTATGTTTTAATAATTAAAGACGCTGTAGAACCGGCTGGAAAGGGGACAGTGGTTGGCAGCCAATATAGGTAAGACTCTCTTCCCAACTGTGTGTATCCTTAAATTTGGGAGAAAACCTGGTGGCTGAGGGTGATTGCTGACCATGAACCTCCTTGAACAACTGTTAGTCATGAAACTACCTCTTTACCAAGTACCTATTGAACACAAAACCGTTCATGTATTTTTTTTTTTTTTTTTTTTTTTTTTTTTAATAATGGGTGAAAATTGTATTTTAAACTTTTTTGTAGAATATGGAACAGCCATGTTTGATTTAAATATCAGAAAAAATACATTATTTTAATCAACCAGTAGAAGAAAAGGGGTAATGAAGATTGATACTTAAAAAAACTTAATTACTTATTTTTAAACAGAACTGTCTTAGTTTTCAGTAATTAACCTCCTTCCATATTGTTTTCTATTCTCTATTTTATACCACACCACAGTTGAGAACATGACATGCTACATGATATGGGGAATATCTAGTCCAGCTGAAGTTTGATAAAGTCTAGAAGCTCATTTTTTTTTTTTTTTTTTTTTTTTTAATAAAACAAAACTTTTTCTTGATTTCCTAGAGAAATGATTGTGACTTTATTTTGAACTCATAATGTTCCAAGAGGGGAAAACAAATATAGTAAATTATTGGTTACTTAGAGCATCAGATATAAATTATATATAATGGTTGAATATTGTTGACTTACATGAAAGATCTTATAGGCGAGTGGTACTATATAGCAAAATAAAAGTATATTGCTTTCATCAGGGATAGAAGAAAACCATAAATAAAATAATGTGACAAAAAAGTGGATTTAAAATAAATCAACTATAAAAGCAAAAAGTATGAAATTTAATAATAATAATTTTTAGAAAAAAAACAAAACCGACTTCAAGATTACACCAATATATACAAACTTGAACTAAAAACTAAAAAATAATATTTTAATTGCTTCGAAACAAAAACCATTAAATGACTATCAACGAAATTATTGATAAATATATACCTATTCACAATTTTAACAAAACAGTTTAATTCAACAGTCATTTGATTCATCATATTTTTAATTCAATATTTCTTTTGAAAAGATTGTAAAGTACTGGCAACAAACTACTATTTAGTATTTTATAAATTTTTTGTAAACAATAAATACATTTATTCCACAAAGATATCCAATTAATTATGGCACATATTATAGGAGTAACACACAAGATAACTTTTAAAACATTAATATAAATACGTGCATAAGTATATAAATCACTTTATATAAAATTATTTACATAGAAATACTTACATAGACTATGATATAAATAAGAGAGTAAGTTCAAAACATAAACTTTATATTTTATAAATTTATATCTATATATACGTACTACATACATTTATTCATTATCCATTGAAAATAGCAAATCACTTTCAATAACTTATTTTTCACTCATACAAGGAAGAATATATCAGTTCATCAATTCAAAGAATGATAAATTAGATCAATCAAAGTTTACAAATATTATTTTTTTATTTTCATCTTACATACATGTTTGTATATTTTATAAGTGAAAAATATTTTCATAAAATAATTCAAATTAACAACTTCTTACAATCTAAATTAATGTCATTTAATAGAAACCATTATAGCACATATGACTTATCCTTAATAAAATGTCTAGTAACATGACTAACATCTTAATAAAATAGATGTGAGACAATGCCTTAGCAAAGTATTTATATATACAATAAATTTAATAGTTTTTTATACAATTAGTAAATTGAGTACCTCAACACATCTTTGGATAATCATATTTTCAAATTGTGACGAATATTTTATAAATAAAAAAATAAACATATTATAATTATAAAATTAAAAATTTCTTTTATAAGATTTTAAGAAATAAACTGAAAATGAAAACAATTAAGTAATTATATAAGACTCCTATTAGTGATTATGTTCACATATGATGAGTATATGAATATATGTGTTATACAGCTTATACAAGAATCATTTGCTAACAAAATATACTTTAATTAACATCTATTTTTAATTATAAGGCACTAATGGCAAATATTTAAAACATTATACAGGGTGCGTACCTCTTAGAGTAAAAAAAAATATATATATATATATATATATATATATATATATATATATATATATATATATCGGGTGAAACTAGGTCAAAAATGTAGAAAAATACCGAAGACCTCACCTTTCTATCCCAATCCGTTGCATATATACAATAAACCAAAGAATTTTTTGAGGAAACCACGTTTCTTACCATAAAAGCAGTAATATCTCTATTTTGTATAAATATTTGTCTAACTTTGGCCACATTTGCGGATTTAGCATAAAATTTTCTATAATTACAGAGTACATGTTACCTTGAATTTAACAAACTTGTGACCTTAAGAACAGCTTGATCTTCCACTTATTTAGGGGAGTCACAATGTCTTATATTACTTTAACGCTCACCAATTTTCGAAAAAAACTCTCCACAAAACTGCAAATTTCACAATAACTTGCAAATTTAATCAGCTTTTGAACAATATGTTAAAAGTAATAATTCTGTTTCGATTTCATGCAGAAATTTACTTCAAAAACCAAAAAAACATGGTGTTCTCGTTTGGCATACAAATCAGTTACTTTTGTAAATAAAACATTATGACAATCTCTTAATGGAAATTTGCATTTTAAACATAATAAACTCTTCATTGGAATAAAAAGCAGAAAAAAAAAATATTGTTTAATATAGAATAAAGGAAAACTTTTAATAAAGCGACACCATATCTAAGGATCTTATGTTATTACATTTATTTATTTATTATTATTATTTAGGATTTATTTTATTAGACTTTTATTGTAAGCTTTAAAACCCAATGATAATAAACATAGACCTCAATTTCGCCGATAGATTCTGAATGCAGATTGTGTTGAAGAACACCACTTTTTGAGGTTAATTTTATGAGCAGATGAGTCTGTTTTTACAGAGGAAGGCATTTCTACCTATCCATGTACATCGTTGGTTTATTTTTGTATTGCTTTTGAATAATATGGAGGAGCGCCATGGTGTTGAAAAATCATATTTTGCCAAACTTCAGATGGAATATCCCAAATCATAGTAATTCTCATTATTCAATCTGTTGGGCAAACGGATTTTTCAGCACCATTTGACAGGAGTACAAAGATGAATAATTCAACGATACCCCTTATGGAAAGTTAGAAATGTCTTCCTTTGTAAAACTCATCTATCTATTTAATTAACCTCAAAAAGTGGTATTCTTCAATATCATCTGCATTTAGGAACAAATGGCAAAATTGAGGTTTATGTTCATTATCATTGGGTTTTAAAACTTACATTAAAGATCTAATAAAAAAAAATCATAAATAATAATAATTAATTAAAAAAATGTAATAACTTAAGATGCTATGATCTGGTGTCACTTTATTGACAGTTTTCCTTTATTTTCTAAACAATAATTTTTTTCTTTCATTTTTATTTCCATGAACCGTTTATTATGTTTAAATTGCAAATTTCGATTAAGGTATTGTCATAATGTTTTATTTACAAAAGTAACTGATTTGTATGCCAAATGAGAACACCATGTTAATTTGGTTTCAAAAGTAAATTTCTGCATGAAATGGAAACAGAATAATTACTTTTAACATATCTTTCGAAAGCTGATTAAATTTGCATGTTTTTGTAAGATTTGCAGATTTGTGGATAGTTTTTTCGAAAATTGGTGAGCGTTGAAGTGATATAAGACATTGTAACTTCCCTAAATCAGGTGAAGATTATTTTTTTTTACACTAACAGGTACTCACCCTGTATAAATACCTGAATTAAAAATATAACTTTGTAAACCGGAAATTTCAAAAATATTATTAAATACCCTGTTAAGGCTAACAAAATTTAAATAGCTAGAATATAAAGAAATAATGATATTGATAATGCAGCTTTTAAATTTAAGTTAATTTATAGGCTTAAATTTGTTATCCATTAAATAAGTTAAGCATTGATAGACAAATATTTCCTTGTAACTCTCTCATATATGAAAAAAACAAAAATATAATATTAATTTTATCAATGCTATAATATTAGTGTGGTATACAAATATTACATATGTATATTAAACACTCAATGGGTCCAAAAATAAAATTTAAGAAGAACTTAAAAATTGTCTATATAATGTACAAAACTCATGTACTAAATACTTATATTTTATTCAATATACATTCAGCTATGCTGACATAATATTCTAACATTAGATCACATAATAGAATGTATGAGTTGATAAATAATTGAAAACTAAATGTGCAAAGTTCCTAACAAATATATTTCAATCATAAAAACTTGTTAAGTCATTAAAATAATTCAATTGGACCACTCTATCACATATATTATTCATATACAGTATAGTAACCTTTTTATACTTCGGTACCATCCTCTCCTTCATCTTCTAACAAAGGACCACCTTTCTTGGATTTAGGTGGAGGTTTTGGTGCAACTTTAGAACTTATTAATCCAATATCTCCTTCAGCTGAACATGTTCTTTTCTGAATACCCTCTGCTCTGTTTTCACTTTCTGGGAATAAGAGTGATGGGTTTGTCCTTAAGCCACCATTAAAGTGGAAATAATTTGGAGCATTTAATGAAGGCTTTTGTACCCTCGGAATTTCAAAAAATGATTTATTTAAAGAAAGAACAGAACTAACATCTGCTGTAGTATGTGGACCAAGGTTATCATATACAGGTCAAGCTTTTATGGGAGATAAAGGATCATCTAGATGAGATAGGATAGGGGCTCAGGACCATTCAGGAGTACGAGGTCGACGTGAAATTGTCATGTAACTTTGAGGTGGACGAACAATAGGAGCCGTCTGTGAGAAAGGAGAATGAGTTCTTGAATAGGAAAGTGTGGTACATTTATAATGAACAGAAGGGGTCAAAACTGATTGTTGCTTTGATGGATACAACAAAGCTCTAGAAAGATTATCATATTCATTCGTTGTTGAACTACTTGCAGGAGAAATATTATGGCTACTGGAGTGAAATGATAGCAAGACTGGAGAATGAGCTTCAGATACAGGCTTCTCAACGTTTGGTCCTTGTCTGATGTACAAACATTCAAAAGAATTATTGGTATTACCTATGGAAAAACAATTAATTAATAATATGACTTTAACTTTAAATTATAACAGTATTATATCTATAATTAACCCTCCACACCATACAGTGGGGTCTTAGGGCCACCTATGGTACTAGTTTCACAAGATGCTTAGGGTGGGGTTATCAGAAAAAAACTTTTATTTTTTGAACAAACGTTAGTAGAGAATTATTGAAAAAGTGATTTAAAATATTCTATATTATTACTAGATATTTTTGGAACTACAGAATGCCATTAATAGTTTATAATAATTCAAAAAGGTTAGTGGGGTGTTAAAGAACCCCTTCTCCTTGTGCTAAGAGTAACTAAATTTCAGCTTGTGGTTTGAGAGTTAAATAACATAAAATTATTATTTTATAAGAAGAAAATGGTCGGGGATGCAGTCAGGAGAAAAAATAAATAAAAAACAGGTACAAGTAAAAACTTTTATGGAGTACCAACATTTCGACCTGCCTTGCAGGTCTTCTTCAGGACAATGAAAGCAGTTAGGAAAGGAGGCAATCGATGACTATTATAATAAAGTAAGAACCCTTGCCTTGCTGATGAAATGTTGACAGCCCATAGTTTTTTTTTTATTTTATCACTTAAACGACGACTATAATATTTTAATTTTATTATTTGCTTACATTTTTTCTCTTAATTTGAATAAAATATTGTTTTAATTGGAAGAATGGTTTTGAATAAAAATAAGTTTAAGTAAATAATAGAACTAAAATTTGTTGAGTAACATATACTCTAATACTAAGAGCTAATAGTATCAAACTTCTAAATTATGATGGTACAAATATAATATTCGATTAAAAATAATAAATAAAAAAAAACATACCAACTTTAAAAAATCTATCAAATCATCTTAAAACTAGATTTTTTAGAGATTGATTTGGTCATAAATAATGCCATAGCAATTCATTATTATATATTAAAACTGTAAAAAGAAAAAAATTCTACCTTGCAATGAATTTTCATCCAGTAAATTTCTATTTACTTCAGAAATTTCTACAGTATCATTAATCTGATCTATACATTTTCTAGGAGGCTTTTGGACAGGGTTCACAATCCATAAGCTTTCTTCTTCTTCATTTGAGAATTTTCTTGACTGAAACTGTTTGTTCCGACAACGAAACCAGAAGTATAACGAAAGAATTATTATTAATAAAGCTGCCATTCCTGTGCATAATACAATTATTAAGGACCAGGAGTCATTAGCACTTCGTACTCCATTAAAACCATCGCTATCAGCATATACAAGAAGAGTAACATTACGTTCATCTAAACCTCCGGGACTCTTGGCCACACACTGAAACTGGCCTTGATCTTGTGAACTTACCTGGTTTATTGTTAAGTTAACCCATCTATCAGAACCAACCAAGCTTGTTTTAATAGTATATCTGTTGACACTGTACTTAACTTTAGAGCTGTCCGAAATAATCTTTGAATTATGAACCCAAAGCACTTCAGGCATTGGGTTTCCAGTTACTTTGCAGCCTAAGCTAACATTTCTGTTATCAGTTGACACGGATGTTCCTATTGGTGGCCATAATATCTCAGGCTGACATGCGAATTCTTCGTCTGTGATATTATTCCACATTTGTCCTCGGAGGTGTTCAGGTTGCGTACAAGATGAGTTTGAATATTTCAATTTCTTTTTAATAACCCAGTTTCTGAAATCTCTTAAATGACAATCACAATTCCAAGGATTATCTTTAAGAAGCAAACTTCGAAGTTTTATCAAGCCATTAAATGTGGATAGTTTTAAATGAGTCAGCTTATTAGCATCTAGTTTTAGATTAAGTAAGTTAGCGACATCGCGAAATGCTTTGTCATCAATTTCAGTTATTTCACAATCACCCATTTCAAGTGTACGCAAATGAAAAAGATTGACAAATAAATTAGCTCCAATTCTTTTGATTGGATTTCCATTAAAGTTAAAAGTTTCTAACCGGACATTATACCTAAACGTTCCTGGATGCAGTACGTGAATCCTGTTTTCGGAGAGATCAACTTCTACAAGGTTTTCCATTCCTTTAAAAGTATCTCTGTGAATTTCTTTTATATTACAATTTCTTAAAAATACCGTGTGCAAGTTGCCAAGGCCAACAGATTTAAATGCTTCATCTGGTAAGTAATCTAAGTTGTTATCTGATAACTCAAGAGTCAGATTTTCACTCTTTTCAATCTTTTTGAAAGTCTCTGGTATTTTTGTTAAATTGGCTTTCCTACAGTCAGCAATCTTCTTTTCAGATTCCCAATCGCATGTGCAACCAAAGGGGCATTTGCTCTTGTCATAAGGTTGCACTACTGCTACTCCAAGGAAGACAATAAAAACAGCAGTCTTAGCTATTTCTGTAAAACATAAAAAAGCATACAATATTAATATCTTCAATAACAGTTCAGAGCTTAACATAGTACTAAAATTTAAAAATATGTACAAGCAATATTCATTTCTTGAAATAAGATATGAAAATGGAATAAATTATAAAAAAAATGGAAATTATAAATGCACATATACTTTATTTACTTCTTTATCAAAAATAAATTTTAAAAATTTCAATTTTAGTAAACTTATTAAGACTAAGATTACTAAAAACTTCATAGCTATTGATTTCAATTAATACATTAAAAAAAATGAAGTCTGACAAATAATTATTCAGCATAAAAGTGAAATTTCTATTTAATTGTGAAACTAAGTTTGTGAAAACGTTCAGACTATGTATGGTTACTGGATCCTTTAATATATACTGGACAAAGGACTAATTTTCTGTTTTGCCAGTTTCAGAAAGTGCTTAAGTAACAAAAATTTCAGACTGAACATAATGTAAATGTTGTGATTTCATTTTAATTGCATACACTGAAATCTCATTTCTTGTAAATATGCACTTGTTTGGTACTCAGTTAAAAATTTGATTCAACAATTTTTTATATTTGTTTTATCTTTGTACTTTCTTTTCCTTCAGGTATTTGATTATGTGAATTTTTGACAATTAGAAACTACAGCAAGCTGACATATTTCTTTCGTTTCTTCCTCCTTCTATTGGGTGAATTTTATTTTTTTTTTTATTTTAAAAAATATTACTAGCTGATATAATTTAGACCACTAAGATGAGTAGTAAATGTTTGTTGAAAAAAAATGAACCAGAGAGAGAGAGAGAGAGAGAGAGAGAGAGAGAGAGAGAGAGAGAGAGAGAGAGAGAGAGAGAGAGAGAGAGAGAGAGAGAGAGAGAGAGAGAGAGAGAGAGAGAGAGAGAGAGAGAGAGAGAGAGAGAGAGAGAGAGAGAGAGAGAGAGAGAGAGAGAGAGAGAGAGAGAGAGAGAGAGAGAGAGAGAGAGAGAGAGAGAGAGAGAGAGAGAGAGAGAGAGAGAGAGAGGGAGAGAGAGAGAGAAATAATAACTCTATATCTATTGCAGATTAGGTAGGATTAAGTTTTTGATAAGTAGTAAATGTTCGTTGAAAACAATGAACCAGAGAGAGAGAGAGAGAGAGAGAGAGAGAGAGAGAGAGGGCGTGAGAGAGAGAGAGAGAGAGAGAAGAGAGAGAGAGAGAGAGAGAGAGAGAGAGAGAGAGAGAGAGAGAGAGAGAGAGAGAGAGAGAGAGAGAGAGAGAGAGAGAGAGAGAGAGAGAGAGAGAGAGAGAGAGAGAGAGAGAGAGAGAGAGAGAGAGAGAGAGAGAGAGAGAGAGAGAGAGAGAGAGAGAGAGAGAGAGAGAGAGAGAGAGAGAGAGGGAGGGCGTGAGAGAGGGAAGTTCTAAAATAATTTTTTACTAACCTGACATTACAATATTCCTTTTTATTCTTTAATAGTCCAGCTAATATATATTCTTAAACATTCATCTTAGAAAACCTGAAACACAGAATAAAAAAAATTAAAATCACCACTTCATACAACAGGTTCAAAATTGAAGTGATTTTTTTTCTGTAAACCTTACCTTAAAGTTTTTGGACTAAGGACATAATTTTTGCATTATCCTATTGCTTAACTTTATTTTACTCTTCATGTGTTTGGTAAATGTTAACGTTGAATTTACATGATCTATACATATATCAAGTCAAGTCATTATAGTTAACAAAACCATAGAATTATTATTAATAGATATGGGCCGACTAGTTGGCTAGTAAAAAGGCCGATTGGTCGACCGACTAGTCCGCCAAGGTGATTATTGGTTCCTTTTGGTTCGTGTGACACCTTCAATGTTCGAGGCACTTCGTTTATAGCTTACTAGTTGTCAGCACATACATACATACATACTACAGGTTTTTGTTTATCTTATATTTTTTCTTTTGTCTCCCGCAAACTACGTGGTGTGTAAGAGGAGTGTTTCTTTAGATAAATAAAGGAAAAGTCAGAAATTTATTATACTTGGCTTAAAAATTTAATAGTGGAACCCTGATTTCTAGCTTGCTTACTCTTGTTTTTTGTTCTTTGTTTTCTAGCACCACTTATTCCATGTGCCTGGATTGGCTTTCCAGATATTTTCCAATATTTGTTGTTTTCTGGAACGGAAAAAAAAATCTAAAATGCTGATGTGATATTTTCTCTTGTTAGATGCATGCCCTCGCATAGTGTGACGAATGACCAATCTAGGAGGAAAAAAGTCTGACTCACTTAAATAGATACAGCAACCTGATTTACATAAACTATAGAGTTGAAATAAGGTAAAATAAACCCATTCAAATCACAACCATTAGGAAATACTATACAGTAGGTCTCTATTATTCCGATTGGTCATTATTTTAAAAAGGCTCAATTTTTCGCCATTTATTTTATATCATATTAATTTAATAAAAATAATACGTAAGATCTTTTCTAACTATAACATAATGGGTAATTATTTATAGTTCTTAAAAAATAATTTATAGAAAAACAAGGGATGTTGGTATCGTATGATTGAGATTTTTCCCGTTTACTAATCCAATTCATATTCTGAAACGGTACTTAATGTTTTCAAGTCTTTCTTACTGGCCCGTTTGCCTACTAAACAACGCTATTTACTCAGTTGTGCTTTGGTCTCTCTTTAAAAAGAAACTAACGAAATTTCGCAAACAAATAAAAATAAAAATAAATTATTTCGTTTTAATACTTGAACAAAAATTAATCAATACAAACAGAATAGAAAAAGGTGAATGAGCTTCATTCGCTGAATTACGAATTGCTCAGCAAACTGTTCATGATATTTTAAAGAAGAGGAAAGACATTTCCGTCTTTGTATCGTCGTCGGCCCAAACAATTCCTCCTCGGAAAACAATGAAAAACTCTTCATTGAAAGACTTGGAAGAAGTTTTGAACAGGGGAATGCCGATTATAGTAGAATTATCGTTCTATGAGCAATGATAACTGATATTTGAAAAGAAATGCTTAGTAACAAATAAACTAAAATCACTGATTTAATATCTAAATGAAAATTCAATAAATACAGTCATGCATACATACATTCATTCTTAGGTATATTATAACTTTATAAATGTATGTAAAACGTTTTTTGTTATAAAAGTGATTTACTCAAACACCTTGATGATCAAATGTCAATGAAATGTAATTCGACTTTCCGGTGTTTTCAAGCCTCTTGCCATTTAATTTTAATTTTCCTAAATTCCAACGTTAAATATGTCTCTTTTTATTTGATTAATTACATGTTACCTCACTCAAGGGCAGTGAGTAATATTGATGACAGTGACACATTAATTCAATATGTACACTGATATAAAATAAATAAAGTAAGAAAATTTAAAATAAACAACTTTTAAGTAAACAACTTAAAGATACAAGAAATAAAATAATATATACAAGAAATAAGATAAAATGTACAAGAAATATAAAGTAATAAATAAAATAAGAATTAAAGAAGAGAAGAAAGAGTCATAACTACATTCGTACTCTATATACAATATTCACAAACACTCCGAGGAACACCCCGATCCAAGCCTGCCCCCCAGTTTGAAAGGCAAGCCGGGCTCATAGAGTTCCCTGCGCTGTTCTATCAGCTGCATCACTGATATAATCCAGTGGAGGCTGAGAGAGAGCGCTATGGCACAGTCGCACAGGTCTTGAGTAGAGAAGCTGGCCATTGCCAGCACTCCAATAATAACAATTTACAATAAATCTTGGGGCCCTTGCCGTTTTAATCTACGAGGTGGATTATAAGGATGCGTGGAACTGGATAGTGAATGAGCAAGTGGATTGGGATGGTTGGAAAGGTTTTGATGGAATTTGGAGAATTTAAGGGGTATCAGGTCAAGAACAAAAGGTATATTGAGATCATTATGTAGGGTTTTGTTGGAGACATAATATGGAGCATTTACAATAGTACGAAGGACTTTAGATTGGAAGGATTGAATGCGTTTGATATTCGATTGTTTTGCTGTCCCCCACAGTTCAAGACCATAGGTCCAAATAGGTTTAATGATGGTTTTGTATATGAGGAGTTTGTTTTCTATGGAGAGTTGGGATGTCCTATTTTGTAGTCTATACAATTGGCTGAAGCGTCTTTTAAGTTCTTGCCTTTTAAGTCTAGTGTAAGGGTTCCTAGTAAGTCTTTTGTCTAGGTAAAAGCCAAGATACCGTACTGTGTCAGCTATGGGTAGCGGAATATTATTGATATAAACAGGAGGGCAGGGTGTGGTAAAAGTTACATGGGTACATTTTGTTTCATTAATTTTGATCCTCCAGTTGTTGCACCAATCTTCAATCAGGGATAAGTGGATTTGGAGATTACAGGAAGCTATTGAGGGATCTGGATGCGATGAAAGGATAACAGTGTCATCAGCAAAAGTTTCTAGGAAAGTATCAGTGGTAGTAGGGATATCTGTAGCATAGAGGATATATAGAACTAGACCAAGAACGCTACCTTGTGGAACACCTGCCTCTATTGGGTAGCAGTTAGAATATTCCATTCCGCAGCGAACTCGAAAATAACGGTTAGAGAGGTAGGATTGAAGGACTAGGAATAGCGATTAAGGTAAAAGGGTTTTGAGTTTGAAAAGCAAACCGGCATGCCAAACCCGGTCAAAAGCTTGTGCTATATCCAGAAATTCGCCGGAGCAATACTGTTTGCTTTCAAGTGCTGAGGATATATGGTCTACAGCTCTAAGGCCTTGTTGGACAGTGGAGTGCCTAGAGCGGAATCCAAACTGGTGTGAGGGATTATTTCGGGATTCAAGGATGGGTAGAATGCGTTTAAGAAGGAGTTTTTCAAAGATTTTTGACAGGATTGGAAGAAGGCTGATCGGTCTGTATAATGATGGATTGTTGGAAGGTTTGCCCGGTTTCAGGAAAAAGATAATAATAGAATGTTTTCATTGCAAGGGGAAATAGGTTGTTCGGAGGATGAAATTAAATAAATAGGTAAGGAAAATGACAGCTTTATGGGGAAGTTGCCTGAGAATCTGTGAGGTGAGGAGATCATATCCAGGGGATTTACGAGTTTTTGATTTTCTGAGGAGAAATTTTACCTCAGAGGGATTATTTGCCTTAGGAGGTAAGGATAAAGGAATCGGTGAATCAAGAAATTCATGGACCGTTGTTTTGTGGGTGGGGTTAGGATCAGGATGGGGAACAAATATACTGGAGAGGTGCTGGGCAAATTCTTCAGCTCTGTTCTCATCAGAAGCTGCCCATGAACCATCTTCTCGCCGGAGGGGATGGGAGATGGGTTGATATTTGAGGATTTTTTTAGCGGTAATCCATAGGGAATTATCTGATGCAGAGAGTGAGGAAAGATAGGAGTTGTTGGATTGGGATTCGAAGGTAGCCATGTTTTTTTTAAGGAGTTTTGTAAGATAGTTGTAGGATTTCCAGTCGTCAGGACGCCTGGTTCTTTGCCAAATGGATCTGGCTTGGCGTCTGGATTGGATAAGGTCACTTAGGTCTTGGGGTAAAGGATTTTTCTTTCTAACTTTGGAAGGAAAACGAGGGGAGGATGCAGACCAGGCTGCCTGCTGGATTATGTTTGTAAAGGAATTAGTTGCATTGTCAAGGTCTTGGGAGGTTTTTAAGGATACTCTGAAGTCTATATTGTCGAAGATTATTTGGCGGAAGTGATTCCAGTCTATTGGCCCTCTTATAAATGATGGGGGAGGAGATTTTGGAATCGGAGTAACGGAAAGGGTTAGAATTAAAGGACTATGGTCTGAGGTAAGTTCATCCAGGCGTTCTATGGAGTAATGGAGAGGTCCTAAGCCTGAATGTATGAAGAAAACCAGAAAGTCAGGGTTTCTGTTAGGATCTATGGGCCAATAAGTAGGAGTACCGGGAGAAATGAAATGAAATCTTCGGGAATTAAGTGCAGACTGCAATGCCCGCCCACGGGAGTTGGTGGTTCTTGAACCCCATTGCTGGTGCTTAGCATTGAAGTCAGCACCCAAAAGAATGCGGTGGTCTAAGGAATTAAAGAATGAATTGAACTGGGATGTGAAAATTGGTTTATTTGGGGGACAGTAGGCTGCTGCAATCGTGACGGGAAAGGAGAAGGTTTTAATGACAACTGCTGTGGGTTGCAGGAATTCATTTGCAGGTAAAGGGGATACGTGGTGAGAGAGGGAATTATGGATGATGACAGCAGTTCCGGCATGGGCTCTAGCGTCGGGGTAGTCTGTTCGGTATGTTTGGTTTGTGGTATGTTGATGCGTTGTTTACAGGTCAGTCTTGTTTCTGTAATTAAAGCTGCATCAATTTTTTTTTTTCATGAAGCAATGATGTCAGTTCATTAGTATGATTTCGAATACCATTCGCATTCCAAAGGAGGATGGATAAGGGTTTTGTGGGAGGCAATTAAGGATTTTTTTGGAGAGAGATTAGGAGAGAAATAACATTTGTAAGAAGAGATATAAGTGGGGTGATAAGAGTTTTCATTTCTGATATGAAGGAGGTAAATAAGGATGAAAGATCTGAGGTAGTTGGGGGAGGAGAGATATGGGGAATCTGATAGATGGTAAGTGGATTAGATTGGATAGGTAATGGAATAGGTTGAATAGCCATTGGGTATTGAGATTGAGGCAGAGGGTGATTGGCTGAGGTTGAGGGTGATGGAGTTGGGGTTGTTGAGGAGGAGGTGGCATGGCACCATTTTCTTTTTGATTTGTTTCCTCCCATCATATGAGCGAAGGAGACCGATGAGTTCGCTATTTTGGAGGGCTGTCTTCCTTTCGTCGGTTGAACTTCTTCTTCCGTTCTCTGCGTTTTCTGGAACCTATTGCGTAGGGTTTTGTACGTTTGGCACCCTTTGTAATTCGATGGGTGTCCTTGCTGGCATAGGGCACATACTGCGGGTGCCTCTCTTGTTTTTGTGCATTCGGAAGATTGTGCATTTGCCCATATTTGACACATCTAGGAATATGATGGCAGTAGGTTTTTGTATGGCCGTATGGTATGGTTTCTCAATATGAACTCTCGTATAGTAAATCAAGGTGACGTCATACATCTTTTCAACTCCCGGTGCAGGTCAAAGGTAGATCAACAAAGAAGAGTGGCAATGAGACTTTACTTCCTGCTCCTGGGTTTCCCTGCTGTCTTTTTGAACATTGGTTACTTGCTTTACTTTGAAGTCCATGGACATCAATTCTTCTTTGATATCAGGAGGAGTTGTAGGGTGAAGGTTTCTTACGACCACCCTAAGCGATCTCTCTTCCTTCAGCTGGTATGTATGAAAGTCAGCTTTTGTTTCTGAAAGATATTTGACAATGCTGCGGTAGAAATCGGGGGAATCAGGCATAATTTTAGTGCCGTTAGCTCGGCTAACACATGAATACTTTCCTCGTCCAACTATATTATTTAAGTGACTGCACATTAATGGGAAATTGCCTATATTGCGAACAAAGATAGGAGGAGGTTTTGGAGGCTGCGGTGCTGAAGACGACTCTATAGTTTCGGCAGCTGTGCTACTAAGCGCCTGAAATGGATTAGGTGTAAAAAAGGGAGACTCTTCGATCACTCCTTGGGTTGATGTCCCAGGCATTGAATCATCCATCAGCGATGAGTTAGGGGGAGTTTTGACCTTTGAACGTTTTGATTTTTGCTATGCTGGGCTTATTCTCACAGTTTCAGGAGATGGCTCCTTTTAGACTTAGTTTTTTTAAGACATCACCATGTGGAAATATCTCACTTGATTGCATCTAGTGGTAAGGGAAAGAAAAGGAAGGAAAAAAATAAAATAAAAATAAATAAAAATAAAAATAAAAGATCGTAGTGTTTGAATGTCTAAGAAGGCAACACTTTCCCGTGCAGAGAATCGTTACGTACTGGCAGTTAGAGGTGGGACAAAAATAACGTATTCTTTAAAATAACCTATTATTGACTCGGAACTGTTATCACCAATCACCTATTACTGAAAAACCCTATTACCAGTGATCATATTTTAAAATATCTATAAATAAACCTAAATTTGTATTTTAGAATAACTATATTTTACAATATTAGTCAAATTTATTAAATCTTCCATCGAAAACGATGGAGAAATAACAATAAATTGGGGTTGTTGGTGTAAGGTGTTAGGTTATAACAGATAGAAGAACCGATCGGTTAAGGTTATTCGACCAGTTATCGTTCTTAGATCGGTTCTCAATAACTGTTGAGTAACTTCTGTTATCGAATAACTCATATGGCTGTCCTATTATTGAAGAACCGATAGGTCACGTGATCTAATAACGCAAACAAGAACTGGTCGCAGTGGGTTGTGACGCTCCTAGCGGCCGTGGTTCGAACTAAAACAGAAATTCGTGATCATAGTACAATCATATCACAATAGATGGAGTTCGAAACTGTGAACAAAAATAAATGCTTTGATTTTAATTTGTAAATAAATCTTCATGATTTCCTTTTTTGTTTCATTGCGAATCCATAAAAAATCTCTTGGTTAAGAGAGGTTCTACTTTAATACAAAGTGCTGAAACTTTTAGATGAGCTTTGTAATACCAAATTTAATTTAAATTTTCTTAGACTGAAATAGTTCTCCAATATTCAGGGTCTTAATGTTTTCTAATCGTAATTTTAAAAAGTTGAAATGGCTAGTTAATATCAAATGCTTTTTCTTATGTTATATTACAAATAATAATGTAATGACAAATGAATGTCATTAAAATCTTATGATGATTATAATGAATAGTTAAAATCTTGCAATGATTATTAAATCATGAAAATATTAGCTTGTTGTAAAATCTGTTTAGACTTTTGTAATTTATAGTTATTCCAAGGATATTTACACTTATATTAGATTCCATCGAGACACTACCTTTTTACCTGTTTGTAAAATATAATACTGCTTTTTGAAGTAAGTATTTAGTCTTTTGATATATAGCTTTTTTTATTTTTGTGAATGGTTTCTTTCATAAAACTTTTTAGTTATCATTTTTATGGTTAAATCCATTGGAATATTTGTAAATAGATTTGTTAACAAATAAACTGAATATTTTTAATTCATTTTGTTTTTTTCCTTTAAAAACTCTGATGTAAATTGATTGAATCTGTATGGTTATTAGTATTGTCCAATATTTTGGTGAAGTATTTATGAGAACAGTTCTTTTAAATAAAAACTCATTGTGATTGTACAATGATAATGTGGGGGGTGTTGATAAATTTGTACAAACTTTATTGTAATTTGTTTTGTTTTTTTATATAGTTTTAGTCCATACATTATCTCATTTTGTGATTTTTATAATTACCCTTTCTGTTCTGGAAACTTATAAAATGAAAAATACCTTCAGGTTTGCTCAGTTATTGTATCCTAATCTTTATCAGTTATTTGTTCAAACCATCTTTTGATCAACTAATCTTTCTCTTGTTTGCTGCCATACATTTCTTTACATCCCCTATCCACAATTTCCTCAGACATCCTTCAACCTACTCTCTAATCTGTTCAGGAAAATATACTATGGCCTCTGTTTTGATACATCCTTTTTGAATGAGCTCCTGGTTTAAATACTCTTTAAAATATTTTTTTCCTCAATTAGGATTGATGACTTAATTCCAATAAAAGTGGCAATTAATTCATGAAACCCTAATTGTATTGATCCTTATGTACCATCATGTGTACCTCAAGTGATTTTTTTCCTCTATCATATATTGTCTTATGATATTATTAGAAACATGATGGGGCTCTTATTATGAAATAACTTCCACTCTGGGTACCCATCTCTAAAGATAGTAGCGTTTAAGCTTTTTCTTCTCCACACCACAGATTTTAGCAAATTTAAAGACAATTTATAGTGATAAGGAAAGATATAATCATCTTATTTTATTTTATTTTTTTTTTAAAGGAAACATTTTTATTCCACAGGAACGAGTTTAGGATTCCTACAGTCTTCCTTTCCCTTAATATTTTCAATGAAATATCTTAATTAATAGAGGATTCCTTTCCAGGAAGGATTAGTAGACCTCCATATCTATAATCTTCAATGCTAAAAAATGTGCTCGAAGAGTTGAGGGACACAAACTCTTTCTTCTTTACATTTATTTCCATGCCCTTTTCAGAATACTGCTTAGAGTTTCCTCAGCATGTATTCCAGATCACATTCCTCAGTGGCAATGAGTTGATAAACTCCTGCAGTTTGTATTATGAATTAGATATCTTTCAAAATCTCCAAACCCGTGTGTTAATATTTCTCTCCTATTTCTAGAAAGGTTGTTTAATAACCATGTTAAAGAGAGTAGGTGATTAGCAGCAACTTTGATTTAATCCTTTGGTGATGTGTAATGCTGAGGGGACATGATATCAAAACTTTTTTTTTTTTAAATACTTTTGTATACAATTAGTAACGCTGCTATTTCAAAATTTAATTCCCAATTCTGCACCTTTATAAAGGCCTTGTATGCCTTATCTCAGACTATCACTTATCTGTTACAAACAGTGCTTTCCACACCTTATTTTCTAGTCAAAGCTTTCTAAAGGTGGATAAAGGCTAAATGTACCTCCTGGACCAGAAGTCTTGGAAGTACACCAAATGCTTAAAAAAAAAAAATTGGGATATAGTAAAAACTTGACCTAAGATGGCCCAGCCTGAATCCTGCTTCTACCTCTGTTATTTTCTTCTTTATTTTATCTTACAGCCAATATTTTAATACACAATACATGCTTAGGTAACAGATTGATACAAGCTACTTGTAATTGTTGAGTCTTTATAATTGTTCAAATATGTTTTACTAACACCTATATGTATTTTTTAAAAATAAAATCTTGGCAGTACAATTAAATAAGGACAATGTTTTTTAAATATTTATTTAGCTGAATTCGTTTGTATCACAGTTGGCCTATTTATTTTTAATTTGTTATATATTTTGACAACTTTTAATTGGCTTCTAAAATGTTTTGTTAAAAAAAAATTGACACAATAATTTTAGTTGATTTTGTGTTATTTACCATTTGTAAGATTACTAAATAAGCAAATTATTAACATTATTAGCAATAGCGAGGAGGATAAATTAATGAATTACCAGTCAAAATATCTAAAAGTAAGTTTGTAATAGGTTAGAACCACTAGCGCTAGGTCGGTGATCAAAAACAGAACGATGGCTGGCAATAGGTTATTTTAATAACAGTTGAGAACTGTTGTAGAACTGGAGTGATTGTAATAACTGCAGTGATTCTAATAACTGGCGTTATTGTAAGAACTGCAGTGATTCTAAGCGTTATTGGATCCCGAAGAGTTATTGGCAACAGCAGTGATTGACGGGCGCGCATTCTAGCGGTAGGACAGGGGTTTACTTGAATCACCTATTACTGGAATAACCTATTATTGGAACCTATTACTGGGATAGAGCCATAACGTAGTAACCTAATACCAAAAAATAACTGTTTAGCCCACCTCTACTGGCAGTACCTAGGTAACGGCCCTGTTATCTCTTATCCCCACCTCCGCCTAGATAGGCTTAGTAGATACCGGGCACATGGCATAGATTACGTACACTTATTTAATGTTTAATGATTGTACTCATTGTTTTCTATCTGTCTATGTTTAGCACACCTATTAATTAATATCTCTATGCACTTTTCTGAGCAAAAAGACTGAAAAAAACACACTAAAAGAAATAGTAATTACAGAGCGATGTAAAGATGACTTTGTATAGTTGGCGCAGGCGCAAACACTGAAATATGTCTCTAAAGATGTTAAATTTTACAGTTTTTCCTTCGACAGGCTGAACGCTTGTTGTTCATTTCCCCATTTCCATTTCTTGTTTTTCTTCAATAAATCTGAAAGGATGCAGTCAATGTGGAGAAATTTGGAACAAACCGGCGATACCAGGAGGAAAGCCCTATAAATTGTCTAACCTGTTTTACATTCTTAGGCGCTGGATAGTTGAGTATGGCCTCTATTTTACTATGGTCTACTTGTAGACCGTTCTCATTTACCACATATCCCAGGAATTTGAGTTCTTCTCTGCAAAACTGGCTCTTTTCCCAATTTACAGTTAATTTTGCCGTTATGAGAACAATATAGTCTGGAAACGTCGCCAAAATAGTTGTTTTCATTTATTGACTGCACCACAAGAACCTTACTAAACATTTAAAAGTAACAGTCAATAAATTTATCCATATATATATATATATATATATATATATATATATATATATATATATATATATATATATATATATATATATATATATATATATATAAATGAAAAAATATACTTTATTCTGGGACTTACTGTCCCCTAAGAATAAAAATAATGCACAGTTAAAAGTACAATTGTCTGGCATGTTATATACAAATTAAATGCAACAGTAGTTACATTATACATTTTTTATTGGGAAAAAAGTTTAACAATTAAATTAAAAAATAAATAAACATATGAAATAATAATTGTAACTTAAGACACCATCGTATATATATACATATACATACATACATACATATATACACACACACACACATATATATATATATATATATATATATATATATATATATATATATATATATATATATATATATATGTATGTATCTATTTTAAAATAGAACTATATTATGAATATATACATGAGAAAAGAAAACAAAATAATAATACTAATATGCTGATATAATAGTTAAAATGCATTCAGAAAGGTGAAAAAATAAATCCATGAAATAAAACAAATATAGTGAATAGAAGGAAAAGATATATATAGAAAAAAAAAAAAAGTTAACTATTTGAATATTAATAAGACAAATCATTTAAAAATACCTGAAAATATATATTTACACATCTACTTACTGTCCTCTTATATTAAATCGCTATGTGAGACAAAAATACATTAAAAAGCAATTTTTTAGACCGACAAATGATTAAAATTGACAAATTTACCAATAATTATATAATTATTGAAGTAATTCATTGATATTGGATATAGTTGGATTTTTAATTATTACAAATATTGGCGGCGTCTAACTGGGATTTAAGGATATATTGGAATAGGAGAGTTTTGAATGAGTTTAAGGAAGGAGCATGTCTAATTTCAGAAGGTATAAAGTTCCAGAGGGTAGTGGATCGAACTTGGAAGGAGTGTTGGTATAATGCTGTACGGTGGAGGGGAGTATATAGGTCAGAGGAACGTGATCTTGTTGTGAGTTGGAAGTGGACGGAAGACTTGAATTTCAACAGGTTATGGATGTAGGGTGGGCAGTGATTATTAATGACTTGGTACAGGAAAGTGCCCAGGAAATATTGTCTACGGGAGGATGGATAGAGCCAGTCTAAGGCAGTGTAGAGGTGCGATACATTTGAACGTCTTGGGGTACCGGTAACAAATCTGATAAAACTATTCATGATTCGTTGTAATCTGTCCCGGAGATCCACCGAGAGGCCCCCATACACTACACAACCATAATCAAACTGAGGAAAAATAAATGAGTAAACCAGGAGTTTTCGCGTGGATTGAGGAAGGAAATGACGGGAACGATGGAATCTAAAATTTAGAGCTATTTCATACTTAAATTGTTCCATATTCCTAGGCCTTCATTCATGTACCTACCTAACCCTATTTCCTTATATACCCACTCAGCCATGAGTAACATCCTTGTATCCTGTCACATCAACGCTCAGTCCCTTATTGCCCACTATGACGAATTCCTTCAATATTTCCTTGATAATTTTTACCACATTATAGCCATATCTGAGACTTGGTTAAAACCCTTTATCCCTTCTTCCTAGGACTCCATCCCTAATTACTCATTCCTGCGTCATGATAGATCTGTCCGAAGGGGCGGGGGTGCCGGGGTCTTTATCCACAATAGTCTTAAAGCCAAAATCCTTCTCCAATCACCATCTTCAGATTCTCCTCACGTTGAATACTTATTCCTTGAGATATCAACTACTCCCTACCCTTTGCTATATGCTGTGATTAACCGACCTCCCCATGTTCCATTTGACGATGCATTCGAAACCTCTTTAATTCAAATAACTTCTACCTACTCCAATGTTATAATCTCCGGTGATTTTAACACTAATATGTTATCCGAATCCTTTGATAAATCCTTCCTCGTTAATTAGTTCCATTCCCTTAATCTTTATCTAGTACCATTTTTTCCCACTCATCACACACGATTCTCAGATACCTGGCTTGACCTTTATATTACTGACTCTCCAGACAAAATCCTTTCTTCATCTCAGCATCCAATTCCTTTTCTCTCATCACATGACCTAATCCAGATTTCATACGATTTACCAACTAAATCTTTTGTTCCAACAGTTGTTTCTTTCCGAAATCTGGACCTCCTGTCATTCAAATCCCTACAACCTGATCTTGATTCCATCCCATGGGACGTTATCTATTCTTTTACCTCGATTGAGCTAATGATTTACACCTTTACTTCAAACCTTCATTCAATCCTAAATACTCATGCTCCTCTAAAAACACTAACGATCCGCCGCCCTTCCGCTCCATGGTTGACTCCTGAGATAAGAGAGATGATGAGAAAAAGAGAATCAGCCAGACGGAAATTCCGACGAACCCGATTACCAACAGATTATATTTCCTTCAAAATTTTACGAAACCAAACCCAATCGGCTATCCGACTCTCTAAATCAGAATATTTGTACAGTACCCTTTCTTCCGCTCCTGATCCTAAATCCAAATGGAAAATCCTGAGAAAACTAACCTTTTCGGAACCCAACTGTAACTCCTTCCCAGTTTCCCCGGATGAACTTAATCAACATTTCATCTCCCTAGCTCCAAATCCTTCGCTCGAAACTGAATTACCTTATCCTATCTTTGATCCTGACAACTTTTTCTTTTCCCTAACGTGTCCTACAATGATATACTTTCGACCATTATGAAATCCCTAACAAATGACTATGGACCCGATAATATCCCAGTTAAACTTATAAAATCATGCCTTCCCACACTTATACCTCTCCTTTACCACATTTACAATTTTTCTCTTCAAAATTCGACATTTCCTTTTTCTTGGAAAACAGCGCTGGTCCGCCCCTTAAACAAAATCCCTAATCCTTCCTTCCCAAGTGACTTCCGTCCTATTTCCATCCTCTCCAACCTATCGAAACCCCTGGAACGCATTGTTCAGTCCCAACTTTCCGCTGACCTTCCGCTTTCCATCCATCATTGTCGGTATCATCTCTACGCCGATGATCTCCAAATCTATTTATCCTTTCCCTACTCTGACTTATTACAAGCCACTAAAAGGATCCAAGAAGACCTGAATCGAATCTGTAACTGGGCATCGAAGAGCAAGCTAAATCCAAATGCTGAAAAGACCAAAGCGATTGTAAGAGGTTCGAGTCACCTCTTAAAAACCATATCCGCTATTCCCACCCTTTTCCTGAACAGTGATCCTATCAAATTCTACTCCTCGGTTAAAAACCTAGGAGTCGTTTTCGATGAAACCCTATCCTGGAAAAATCACGTAGCCGAAATTTACCGCCGCACCGTCCCTATCCTAAAACGTCTCAATTACGTTCGCCACCATCTTCCTTTCGAAACCCGTAGATTACTAGTTACCTCTCTCATCTTCCTCTACTTTGACTACTGCTGTATGGGGGTGTTTCTGGGGATCTCGAGGCCAGATTCAAAAGATTATTTAACTGCTTTATCCGCTTTATTTTCGGGATCCCGAGGAGCGCCCACATTTCGCAGTTTTATACGGAGTTAAAGTGGCTTATTCCTTCCTACCGTCGCCAGTATTTCCTGGCATCCTTACTTTTTCAAACCGTTCAATCCCATCATCCACCTTACATTTCCGAACTCCTTCAACTCAAATCCTCAATTCTTACCCGCCAAACCCGATCCCGTCAATCAGATTTGCATACTCCTGCTCATTGCTCAGCCACTTTCGACAGATCTTTCGTAATCCGATCCTCTTCTCTCTGGAACTCCATCCCTCCCAACATTCGTCATTCAATTACCCTTTCCACTTTCAAATACCACTTCTTTAACCACCTACTATCCACCCAGATCCTGTCCTCCAAAAATGACCATAGCCACTTTTCAGTTGTTATAAACTATAAACTATAATTATAAACAGTTTATATTCAAGGAATCTTTTTCTTTTTTAAAAAATTAATACAAATTTTCTGTTACTTTTTATTAATATCTTCTTTCTGCTCTTTTTTTTTTTTTTTTTTTTTTTTTTTTTATAATTATTATCTGTTACTTTGTTATGTAAATATTATTTTATTTTAAGGCTTTGAAGGCCCTTGATTGTACATTATTTTTTATTCTTAAGGGACTTAAGGTCCTAGAATAAATAAAGAACTTTATTATTATTTATTATTATTATTTGGGGCTTCCAGGAGAGGGTTTGGTCAATAATGATTCCTAAATTTTTGGCAGAAGAACAGAAAGTGATAGGTTGATTATTCAGGTTTAGGGTAGGAAGGTTGGTAATGGATCTGAGGAGGGGATTTGAACCGATTACAATAGCTTGAGTTTTCCCTACATTTAGCTTTAAATTATGCAAGTTGGCCCAAGTACAGATTCTATGGAGGTCTTCCTGGATCCTAGATAAAGCTTCATGTAATTCGTTAGGAGGAAAGGATAAATATATTTGAGAGTCGTCTGCATAAAGATGATGGGAACAATGTAAAATTGACTGGGGAAGATCATTAATGTAGGAGTTGAAGAGGAGGGGTGAAATGCTGGAACCTTGGGCTACTCCCGAAGACAGAGGTAGGAAGTCGGATAAGGGTTGATTAGGGACAGATACGGCTTGAGTGCGGTCGGAGAGGAAGGATCGGATCCAGTGGATTGAACTATTGGAAAATTTTAAAGCATTTAATTTGGTAAAAAGGATACGATGGTCAATGGAATCAAATGCTTTAGAAAAATCTAGGAGTATCAAGACGGTCAGTTTTTTTTTTCATCTATTGCAGCGTAGATATCGCTTATGATTTTGGTTAGTGCAGATTGTGTGGAATAACCAGGACGGAAACCGGATTGGAAAGAATCGAGTAGATGGAAATCTTCCAGGAAATGGGAAATTTGGGATTGCACCAATCGTTCAAGGGGTTTTGAAAGATTTGAAAGGATGGAGATCGGGCGATAATCTGCAGGACAGTTAGGATTAGGAGTTTTATTGATGGGATGAACAATAGCTTTTTTCCAGGAGGTAGGAAATATAGAGTTTTGTAGGGAGAAATTATAGATAAAGACAAGGACCGGTAAAATTTCTGGGAGGCATAATTTTATAAGTTTAATAGGGATACCATCTGGGCCTACGGAGTTGGTATGAGATTTCATGATAGAGGAGATAATTTCGGTGGGGGTTATGTCGGAAAAATAAAAGTTACTGTCATTGAAAGGTGTTTCTGAGGAAAAACTAGTATAACGGGAAGGAGAGGTGGGAGATGATGAAACAAAATAGGCGTTCAGGTGATTAGGCGAAACTGGGAAGTTGGTTGAGGTTGAGGATCCGGAGGGGTTATGGAGTTTTCGAAAGATTTGCCATTTTGACTTGGAATCGGGAGAGGACGATAAGGCTTCGTGAAGTAGGAAGATTTTGCACTTCGAATTTTTACTTGCACCTGGTTACGCAGTATTTTGAACACTTGATAGTCGTCTGTGAGTCTCGTTCGTCTGAATCGTCTTCGTGCAGCCTCACGCTTTCTCTGTAGATCTTTAATTTCTTTTGACATCCAGGGTGCAGGTCGACGACGAAAGGTAGAGGTTTTAAGAGGAGCGTAGGTATCAAGGATACTAAGAAGATTGGAAGTGAGGATTTCGACCATGGAGTCTATGGAGGAGGAGGAGTATATTTCACTCCAATCTAGGGTTTCAAGGAGAGGTAGGATAATATCACGGTCAAGGGCGTCAAGGTTGCGGTAAGTTATGGTTTTTGTGGGAAAAGGATAGGTTTGGAAATCGTAGGATCGTAGGGGCTTTGTGAGGAGGAAAGGAGATTTTTTTGTGAATCTATAATATATAGGTCTAACCATGGGTCGGTCCAGCGGGAATGATAGTAGCGAAAGGTACACAAGGGAGACAAAAGAGGAAGGAATGTGGGGCTTAAGCCAAGTTTCGGAAATGGATATAATATGATAAAAGTTATGTGAGAAATATTGCTGGAATTCATCAAAATGGGCAGGCAAGGATTGGGAGTTAACGTGACAGGTAGTTAGGATACTAGACATACTGAAGAGGAGTTAAGGAAAAGACATTTATAGGAAAAAAGACAATGTAATATGAGTAACAACCTGCAGAGTACATTGTATAATAAAAATTAATAAAACTAAAATTAGAAAAATAAAATGAAAAAAATAAAATAAAACTATTTATGTGGGAAGAAATTTGAAAGAAAAATGTATGAATGAAATAAAATTCTAAAGTACGCATTGACGATTCCACGAAATAAGCCAAAATGATGCAAGAAAATAACAATAAGTAGATTATACAGGTAAATGACAGTCATACGAAGACATCCAAATCCTGAGCCCGGTCGACAAAGATAACAGGGTGGCCGTCGTCTTTTCGACAGCGCACTCTACCGGCTGAGAACCATACGTATTTTATCTCACCAGTTACTATATATATATATATATATATATATATATATATATATATATATATGGTATATATAAGTTAAGGTGTATAGGGGAATAATATACATCTTAATCCCTAAACTTAATATCAAACAACCACCGATTGTATATAAAGAGAATTTTAGAGGAATAAAATCAGTCTTTTTCCAGTACTCGTATCATTTAGCTCAAATATACAAATTAATCCCGAATGCTATTAATGTAAACAATAGAAATGTATATATAGTGGATTTAAGTGATGAATAAATCAGTTGTTATCTAGTTGCTGTGTGTATATTATTTCATTCCTTTTTCTCTTTTCCCTTTCGGTTCGAGTATAACTTTTTTATTTTTACAACTCGGTATTTCGTCAATTGTTTTAATAATTTACCTTATAATTAATGAAATACTACCCATACCAACAGATTCACTGGCTAATGTTCTGGAGTTGTTGAAAATAAAAGCAGCCAAAGCACAAGATTTGAGGAGGGCGATTTTTACCTTGAAGGATATGATGGGGAAATCGGAAAATTGATCTACTTCATCAAAGGCGGGGAACGGATATTGGCAAGAATAGAAGCAAAGGCTGCCGATAACTTGCTGGATCAGGGATATGCCAACACCCTCAGGGCCACCTCAGTATGCCGAGTAAAATGGAGAGCCTGAACCATATCCAGACAGGTGAGGATACGCCCTGGGTAGTGGTTAAAGAGAGGCTAAAGAAAGCATATGGAGGGGGTTGGTGGACACCCAGATGAAGACATATTTCAAATGTTTCGGGAAACAAAGTAGTCCTTCCAGTCAAACGTGCGCTACGCTACACTCTTCTCATCCACCATAACCGAATGACAGAGAAGATAAAGGAGATAGAATAGCAAGCAAGGACAAGTGGAAACAAAGATGGTATTTTTGGCGAGGAGATGATTGACGCAGGAGTCAGACACACAGAGTTTCGGAGAAAGGAAAAACAGGGTTACAATGAGGAGAGTACAGATGAAGCTGTTGAAGCATTCTGTAAGGAAGAGAGGAGACCCCAGACTTAGGACGATATACTAGACATATTGGGTGGAGCAACCATATTGTCGACACTGGATCTTAAAGCAGGTTACCAGAAAATTAAGATGCACCACAAGGATAGACATAAAACGACGTTAACCTTCGAAAGAGGACACTTCGAATTCACAAGGGTGCCTTTCGGACTGAAAAAACACTCTGATGACATTCCAGAAATTGATGGACGAGTTCCTTAGAGGGTTGGACGAGAATTTTTGTAAAGTGATCATGGACGACCTCTTGGTTTTTAGCAAGGACGAGAGCAGAGAGCATATCGATGACCTACGGACCGTGATTAAACGAGTGAAAGAATTCGGCCTGAAACTATCACCGGAAAAATCCAAATTGGGGAAGGAAGAAATTACGTTTCTGGGGCACAAGATTTAAAGCTATTTAGTGAATGGCGATTCCCACAGACGTAAAGGGTATCCCTAAAGTAATTGGCAAACTTAATTATTACAGGAGGTTCATTCCGGATATGGCAGAATATCTATCACCTTTAAATAATTTGCTGAGAAAAGGGATACAAGCCTCAGCTAGAATTTAAAAAAAAATTAAATTTTTAAAGTTGCTTGAATTTTTATTATTTTTGAGTTTTATATTATAATATACCTTATATTTATTAAATTCCCAGGTGGGGCCCATTTTTTTTTTCTATTTACCACTGTTTTGAAGCATTTTATAGAGCTTTTCATAGAAATGCTCTGGACCGTTACTGTTTCTTTAAACATTTTTTTTTTTCGTATTAAAAAATTATTAATGTCCTCAAATGGATAAAACTAAATAAATAAAATAATAAAACTTATTATTGATACATAAAAAATTAAAGTAATAAAAAAATTGTGATCAATTCTGGAAGAATTTTACAAAAAAACAGTTTAGTTGTTCAACTATTTTATTGAATGAGATTTAATTTTTAATATTTCTTTTTAAGGCATAACTCTATCTGCATTTCCATACCGACCCTCAACTGAGGGTCGGCATGGACATGTACTGGTTACTATGTGAGGGAAATCACAGTTATCTTGAAGATGGAGCAATGTACTCCGAAACTTTTTTTTTTTTCTTTTTTTCTCTTTTTTTTTTAAGAAATATTAAGGCTTAGTAGTTTTTAAATCTGACCCCCCCTCCCCCCCCAAAAAAAAAAAAAATGAAAATTAAATCAGTGATGTTTCAGTCTTATAAAAGTGTTGGTATATAGGTATGTAACTCCGATATAATATTTGACGAAAATCGGTTGCATTGTTTTTAAGTCCGATTCCCCCATGCAAGTGAATTGGACTGGAGGTAGTACTATCCCCAGGAGTACCAAGAAATTTTCCTAAGATAGGAAAAGGGGTGATCGACCGGCGGCATATGCCAGTAGACGTCTTACCAAGAGGCAAGTTATAAGACGGTAGAGAGGGAGTTATTAGGTGTAGTATGGGCAGTGGAGTATTTTAGATCAATATGTGTCCGGGAGTAAATTTACGGTACAGAATTAGAGAAACTGTAAGGGAACCAGAGAGTTTTAGGCACTTCGGCGAAGGTGTATCTGGAAAAAAATGAAGAAGACCTTAGAGGCGGTACTAGCTGAGTGCGAAGTTTGTCAGACCACGAAGTATGATAGACATTCACCTGTATGATTACGTGAGGAAACTAGGACGCCCTCGAGGCCGCTGTGTGAGCTAAAGATGGTCATATTCACATGTAGAGGAGCAAAATGGGTAACAATAATGGAAATCTTTAGTAAGCTGTCGACGGCGTACTGTATTCACGAACGATCGGCGGAAGCAGCCCGGAAGCAGTAGACACGTGGTTCATATTCTACGGAGTGCCCGACAAAATCTCTTCAGACGGTGGACGAGAGTTCGATAATGGCAATCTTCGGGAAGAGATAAAATCGTGGCTGATAATAGTAAGAGGGTGGACCGTGAAAATCTTAAAATGACAGGCGGGATGGGGAATATCCGGATTGGTACAAAAGTGTACCGAAAAATAGTTTCGAATAGGGGAAAAGAAATAAATTATTACAAGGGAACTTACAAAGTGATCACTATTCATGAACATAATATAGTTAAAATACCAGACGTACATGACCCAAGGAGACGACGGACAGTACACTTAGAACAGTTAAATACTCCTAATGATACAAATACATAGACTAAACATGGTCAGTGTATCCTCTTTCCGGCTTCTTAAAAAAAAAAAAAAAATGGCTCTGGAGTGGCGGAATGTTAAATTCCGCCTCTTAGGAAATTTTGGAAAAATAATCTTTTGTGCTGTATCAAGGTGTTACTTTTAGTTTGGTTTGAATACTTGTTGTTTGTTTTAGTTTTTTGTAAATCGTAAATAGGTTTTCTTAGTTCTTATGGAGTTTACGAGGACTGTTCGCACACACACATATATATATATCAAGTTTTTTAAAAATGTAAGACAAGAAATCAAATATGCTCGTGCTCATAGCTATATGTATATGTGAGGTACAGATATATAGCTATAGGTCATCATGTCTTTCAGAAGTTCTTTTAATTTCGCCTCCTTAGGTCACTACCACCATATTTGATCTTCTTACATTCTTAAAAAAGTTTAAGGTAAATAACCTTTGTATAAAAAGTGCTGATGTTTTGAAATTTTTGTATGTTTTTTAGAACTGATTAATGTTCAACATTCGAAACTAATTAAAAAAAAAAAAAAATTCCAGTAGGACTTTTCTACATATCAATTTCTGCATATGAATTTCTTTAAAAGCGTAAGGCATGAAATGAAATATGTTTGTGCTCAGCAAAGGAGGTAAAATCAAACGGACTTCTAAAATATATAAGGACTTAGATGTAATGCCTGGAAGTAATGTCTGATTTTAGGTTGATTAATGCTTCGGATTTATCCGATCATCTTTTAGTTCAAATTGTTATAAAAATAGAGTTGAATGAATTTCATTCTGAAAGTGGTAGCTCGGAAAAACCTTTTTTCTTCTACATTAATAGAACAGAAACTGCCCTTAACAAATTACAACTAGCCCTAAAAGAGTGTAACATCGATTACCCTGACCAAATGTCATCAGATGAGCTGTACCTAAACTTAGTAGATATCATTCAGAGTATTGTGGTGGAAACTGGTGTATTAAAAAAGAATAATAGGCACAGAACAGAGCAAGGAAGTATTAATAAACCTTGGTTCAATGAGGATTGTTTACATGCTAAGAGAGAGGCTCGTAAATCGTACAAATTGTGTAGAAGGTCTCAATTCAACGATAGTAAGATACTGGACAGGTACCGAACTGCAAAAACTCAATACAGAAAAACGGTTAAAAGATGTCAGATGGAGTATTTGGATAATTTAAAAGACAAATTAAGAAACACGAGGAATACTTCAGAGTTCTGGTCCGCTATTAAAAATTATAAAAAGAAAAAATTTGTTAAATGTCCTATCAATTTGAACACATGGGAAAATTTTTATGATAACGTTTTACCTCCAAAGGAGGTTATTCATTTTAGGTACCCCGGTTTTTTTCACCCCGTTTTAGATCCCGCGTTCACCATGGACGAATCAAAAGGCAGCATCATAAGTTGTAAACCAAGAAAGGCAGTGGGGTTTGATATGATACCAAACGAGTGTTACATGTACTTCGATGATACCTGGCTTACATACTTGTTAAAGCTCTTCAACAAGATCTGGGAAGAAGAAAATATTCCTAATCAATGGTCTTCACTAAAATTGATTTTACTGCATAAAAAGGGAGACCCGCTAGATCCTGGAAATTACAGGGGGATAGCTTTATTTAATTCTATAACCAAAATCTTTACCCGTATTTTGTACAATAGATTAGTGAACTGGGCAGATTCTGTAAAACTAATTCCGGAAGAACAGATGGGCTTCAGAAAGGGCAGGGGCTGCAGAGATTGCATCTTCATCCTCACTGCAGGAATTAACATTCAATTGAGACTGAAAAGAAGAAAGGTGTTTTCCACATTTATCGATTTCCGAAGAGCTTTTGATTCGGTCCCACATAGTAAGCTGTGGAATAAACTTTATAATCAGGGGATTAACGGCAAATTTTTGAGAATTTTGATCAATTTCTATGAAGTAGCCACTTTTAGAATTTCAGATGGGTTTGAATTATCAAAGGAAATGAATGTGTCAGAAGGGGTTCTGCAGGGGGAAATACTTAGTCCTCTCTTATTTTCACTTTATATTTCTGACATTATAATTTTTTTTCGAGATAGAAATGTTAGAGGAATAAATATAATGAATCATATCGACTTGATTGCTCTTTTATACGCAGATGATATGGTTTTTTTCTCTTTAACCTGGCTTGAAACTCAAACAAGTCTTAACATTTTGTCAGAATATTGTAAATTTAACCTTCTTACCGTTAACACTGACAAAACTAAGATCATGGTGTCACAGAAAGGCAACCGTTTAGGGAAGCCTAAGAGTTTTAAGTGTTAGCGATGGAGTCACACACTTTTTGCTGGATTGTTCTGCATTTAGGAGACAAAGGCAAAAGTATTTAAGCAAGTATCTCCTGCCCAAACCTACTCCTGAGTTGACCATAGAAAATCTTTTAACCGTTAAGACCATAAAGCATTTAAAAGCTATTTATTTATTTATAACACGTACATTTAATTCAGATGGTGATTAGTTATCTCGAAGTATTTTGTTTAATTTTTATTTGTCTAAAATTTTGTTTTTCTTTTTCAGCCGAAAATTTTCTTTCTTTTTTTTAAGTTGTACTTATTATGTGTAGTCTATTTATTTAATTTTATATTATGTATGATATATGGACTTTATGTTTGTTTCAATTTATGTATATGTATGTATATATATATATATATATATATATATATATATATATATATATATATATATATATATTTTTTTTTTTTTTTTTTTTTTCATTTTAACTGGAGTCAGACCTCCTGTGATTGTAATTATTTTTACAAAATACAGTAATTCATTCATTCATTCAATATATAAGGACCTAGAAGGGACCGAATATAAAGACAGGTGTAAAGGTCAGGTAGGTGGGTTAGAACTTACGTTTTGAAATAAAAGGAATTCCAATAGACGTTGATGAAAAATTATTATACATGACTATTAATAGTCCTCAAAATTGTGAATATTTTTTCATCACTTCCTGTATTGCCCATTTTTCCTCACTCAAAGACATTCTTTTTTTCAAATAGTTGACTATAAATACTGAAATATTTAATAATTTTCAAAGGCATCCGGCAAATTTCCAATATTTATTCGTTTATAATTAATACGATTTAAAGAGTTCACAAAATTGTAGAAGACAGTTATTAATAAAATAAGTGATATTTATTTATTTTTTGTTCTCTTTTTATAATTAGTGATGTGTGATTCTCCATACCGCAGTTTAAAAAAAATTCAATTTCTTAACTATAACTTGAAAAGAAAATGGACCGCAGACTGTAATCGTAATCATTAAAAATACACAATCGTTTCATTTCAATGTATTTCTCAATGAAAATTTCTGATATCAATTTAAGAAATCAAGAATAAATTTCAACAATTTACTAGAATGAGCTGGAAAAATGAACGTGAAAGTTGGTTGGCCTGAGAAGTGGATCGGATTATATGTAGCATAACTACATTAGGGGTGAATGATTATCGATTGTAATGCATCAACCCAAATTTCAGTTAATGGACAACTTTCGAATGATATTGACATCAACTTAGGACTTTTACAAGACGTAAGTCTGAGCCCCCTTGTTGTTACCCCTAACAGGTGTAAGCATAGATACCTTACACCAGGCATACTGGAAAAAGCACATAACCAATATTTCTGAGCCGACATTCAAAGAACTCTAAACTCAACTAACTACCCTTTATATAGAATTCTATGCAGTCACAATGCTCCCGACCCCGAAACATACCTTACATTCAAAGTTCACATAAAGAAATTGAAATGTGTTAGCCAATTAAGAGTGGCTAATTCAGAACATATCAGAGTCTATGGAAAAAAAACAACTTTTTTGTTCAATTTACAAGAAACCTGTATATCATGCAAATCAATTTATCTACAATTGTCTACATCACATTCTCCTTCACTGCCCAGCACACAATGAATATATACAAATTTTTCAACACTTCATCTTAGAATCTTCGGATAACCAAAGTACCCAAGCTATACTCAATATCGACACTGTAGATAAATTACATAAAGTTTTCAATTACATGATGGGAGTCCAAAATATGCTAAATTGTTTATCATAAACCATTTTCTATTAAGTGTTTGTTTTCAGTTTATGTTTAAAGTGATATTTTGTTTATTTATTTTTTTTTATTGTTTCTATCATAAATCCAGTAATTGTTTATTCTTTAATCTATTATTTATGTTTTGAAAACCAGTTAATTGATTTTTTTTTTTTTTTTAAATGATGTGTACATAAATTGTAATTTATAGCCATGCTAGGCTCTATTTGTATGGGGAAGCGCCCAAAGACAAATAAAATATCTATCTATCTATTGTTGAGAATTATCAATTGCCTATCAATATTTATTGAGGTACTCAATATCTATCTATCTATTGTTGAGAATTATCAATTGCCTATCAATATTTATTGAGGTACTCAATATCTATCTATCTATCTATTGTTGAGAATTATCAATTGCCTATCAATATTTATTGAGGTACTCAATATCTATCTATCTATCTATTGTTGAGAATTATCAATTGCCTATCAATATTTATTGAGGTACTCAATATCTATCTATCTATCTATTGTTGAGAATTATCAATTGCCTATCAATATTTATTGAGGTACTCAATATTTATCTATCTGCTATTGTTGAGAATTATCAATTGCCTATCAATATTTATTGAGGTACTCAATATATCTATTATCTATTGTTGAGAATTATCAATTGCCTATCAATTTATGAGGTAATCTATCTATCTATTGTTGAGAATTATCAATTGCCTATCAATATTTATTGAGGTTATTCTATCTATCTAGTTGAGAATTATCTCTATCAATATTTATTGAGGTATCTATCTATCTCTATCTATTGTTGAGAATTATCAATTGCCTATCAATATTTATTGAGGTACTCATATCTATCTATCTATCTATTGTTGAGAATTATCAATTGCCTATCAATATTTATTGAGGTAATATTTATTGAGGTACTCATTGAGGTACTCAATATCTATCTATCTATTGTTGAGAATTATCAATTGCCTATCATATCAATTATTTATTGAGGTACTCATATCTATCTATCTATTGTTGAGAATTATCAATTGCCTATCAATATCTATTGTTGAGAATTATCAATTGCCTATCAATATTTATTGAGGTACTCAATATCTATCTATCTATCTATTGTTGAGAATTATCAATTGCCTATCAATATTTATTGAGGTACTCAATATCTATCTATTCTATTGTTGAGAATTATCAATTGCCTATCATATATTATTGAGGTATCAATATCTATCTATCTATCTATTGTTGAGAATTATCAATTTATCAATTGCTATCAATATCTACTCAATATCTATATTTATTGAGATTTATCAATATCTATCTATCTATTTATTGAGGTACTCAATATCTATCTATCTATTGTTGAGAATTATCAATTGCCTATCAATATTTATTGAGGTACTCAATATCTATCTATCTATTGTTGAGAATTATCAATTGCCTATCAATATCTATTTATTGAGGTACTCAATATTTATTGAGGTATATCTATCTATTGTTGAGAATTATCAATTGCCTATCAATATTTATTGAGGTACTCAATATCTATCTATCTATTGTTGAGAATTATTCAATTGCCTATCATATATTTATTGAGGTACTCAATATCTATCTATCTATCTATCTATTGTTGAGAATTATCAATTGCCTATCAATATTTATTGAGGTACTCAATATCTATCTATCTATCTATCTATTGTTGAGAATTATCAATTGCCTATCAATATTTATTGAGGTACTCAATATCTATCTATCTATCTATTGTTGAGAATTATCAATTGCCTATCAATATTTATTGAGGTACTCAATCTATCTATCTATCTATCTATTGTTGAGAATTATCAATTGCCTATCAATATATTATTGAGGTACTCATATTTATTGAGGTACTATCTATCTATCTATTGTTGAGAATGCCTATCAATTGCCTATCTAATCTATTTATTGAGGTACTCATTTATAGGTCTATCTATCTATCTATCTATTGTTGAGAATTATCAATTGCCTATCAATATTTATTGAGGTACTCAAATTTATGAGGTATCAATATCTATCTATCTATCTATCTATTGTTGAGAATTATCTATTGTTGAGAATTATCAATTGCCTATCAATATTTATTGAGGTACTCAATATCTATCTATCTATCTATTGTTGAGAATTATCAATTGCCTATCAATATTTATTGAGGTACTCAATATCTATCTATCTATCTGTTGAGAATTATCAATTGCCTATCAATATTTATTGAGGTACTCAATATCTATCTATCTATCTATTGTTGAGAATTATCAATTGCCTATCAATATTTATTGAGGTACTCAATATCTATCTATCTATTGTTGAGAATTATCAATTGCCCTATCAATAATATTTATTGAGGTATTGCCTCAATATTTATTATCAATATCTATCTATCTATTGTTGAGAATTATCAATTGCCTATCAATATTTATTGAGGTATCATCAATATTATCTATCTATTATTTGAGGCCTATCAATATTTATTGAGGTACTCAATATCTCTATCTATCTATCTATTGTTGAGAATTATCAATTGCCTATCAATATTTATTGAGGTACTCAATATCTATCTATCTATTGTTGAGAATTATCAATTGCCTATCAATATTTATTGAGGTACTCAATATCTATCTATCTATTGTTGAGAATTATCAATTGCCTATCCTATCAATATCTATTATTGAGGTACTCATTGAGGTATCAATATCTATCTATCTATTGTTGAGAATTATCAATTGCCTATCAATATTTATTGAGGTACTCAATAGGTATATCTATCTATTGTTGAGAATTATCAATTGCCTGATCAATATTTATTGAGGTACTCAATATCAATATTTATCTATCTATCTATTGTTGAGAATTATCAATTGCCTATCAATATTTATTGAGGTACTCAATATCTATCTATCTATCTATTGTTGAGAATTATCAATTGCCTATCAATATTTATTGAGGTACTCAATATCTATCTATCTATTGTTGAGAATTATCAATTGCCTATCAATATTTATTGAGGTACTCAATATCTATCTATCTATTGTTGAGAATTATCAATTGCCTATCAATATTTATTGAGGTACTCAATATCTATCTATCTATCTATTGTTGAGAATTATCAATTGCCTATCAATATTTATTGAGGTACTCAATATCTATCTATCTATCTATTGTTGAGAATTATCAATTGCCTATCAATATATTTGAGGTCTATCTATCTATTATCTATTGTTGAGAATTATCAATTGCCTATCAATATTTATTGAGGTACTCAATATCTATCTATCTATCTATTTGAGAATTATCAATTGCCTATCAATATTTATTGAGGTACTCAATCAATCTATCTATTGTTGAGAATTATCTGCCTATCAATATTTATTGAGGTCTATTGTTGAGAATTATCAATTGCCTATCAATATTTATTGAGGTACTCAATATATCTATCTATCTATCTATTGTTGAGAATTATCAATTGCCTATCAATTATTGAGGTATCAATCTATCTTGAGAATTATCAATTGCCTATCCTATCTATCTATCTATTGAGAATTATTGATATTTATTGAGGTACTATATATTTATTGAGGTACTCAATATCTATCTATTGTTGAGAATTATCAATTGCCTATCAATATTTATTGAGGTACTCAATATCTATCTATCTATCTATTGTTGAGAATTATCAATTGCCTATCAATTGCCTATCTATCTATTGTTGAGAATTATCAATTGCCTATCAATATTTATTGAGGTACTCAATATCTATATCTATCTATCTATTTGTTGAGAATTATCAATTGCCTATCAATATATTATTTGAGGTACTCAATATCAATATCTATCTATCTATCTATTGTTGAGAGAATTATCAATTGCCTATCTAATATTTATTGAGGTACTCAATATCTATCTATCTATCTATTGTTGAGAATTATCAATTTATCATATTTATTGAGGCTATCTATCTATTGTTGAGAATTATCAATTGCCTATCAATATTTATTGAGGTACTCAATATCTATCTATCTATCTTGTTGAGAATTATCAATTGCCTATCAATATTTATTGAGGTACTCAATATCTATCTATCTATCAATATTGTTGAGAATTATCAATTGCCTATCAATATTTATTGAGGTACTCAATATCTATCTTCTATTGTTGAGAATTATATTGAGGTACTCAATATCTATCTATCTATCTATTGTTGAGAATTATCAATTGCCTATCAATATTTATTGAGGTACTCAATATCTATCTATCTATTGTTGAGAATTATCATTGCCTATCAATATTTATTGAGGTACTCAATATCTATCTATCTATTGTTGAGAATTATCAATTGCCTATCAAATATTTATTGAGGTACTCAATCTATCTATCTATCTATTGTTGAGAATTATCAATTGCCTATCAATATTTATTGAGGTACTCAATATCTATCTATCTATCTATTGTTGAGAATTATCAATTGCCTATCAATATTTATTGAGGTACTCAATATCTATCTATCTATCTATTGTTGAGAATTATCAATTGCCTATCAATATTTATTGAGGTACTCAATATCTATCTATCTATTGTTGAGAATTATCAATTGCCTATCAATATTTATTGAGGTACTCAATATCTATCTATCTATCTATTGTTGAGAATTATCAATTGCCTATCAATATTTATTGAGGTACTCAATATTTATTGAGGTATCTATCTATCTATCTATTGTTGAGAATTATCAATTGCCTATCAATATTTATTGAGGTACTCTATTGTTGAGAATTATCAATTGCCTATCAATATTTATTGAGGTATCAATATATCTATCTATCTATTGTTGAGAATTATCAATTGCCTATCAATATTTATTGAGGTACTCAATATCTATCTATCTATCTATTGTTGAGAATTAATTGCCTATCATATTGAGGTACTCAATATCTATCTATCTATATTGTTGAGAATTATCAATTGCCTATCAATATTTATTGAGGTACTCAATATCTATCTATCTATCTATTGTTGAGAATTATCAATTGCCTATCAATATTTATTGAGGTACTCAATATCTATCTATCTATTGTTGAGAATTATCAATTGCCTATCAATATCTATTATCTATTGTTGAGGTACTCAATATATCTATCTATCTATTGTTGAGAATTATCAATTGCCTATCAATATCTATTATTGAGGTACTCATATTTATCTATCTATCTATTGTTGAGAATTATCAATTGCCTATCAATATTTATTGAGGTACTCAATATCTATCTATCTATCTATTGTTGAGAATTATCAATTGCCTATCAATATTTTGAGGTACTCAATATCTATCTATCTATCTATTGTTGAGAATTATCAATTGCCTATCAATATTTATTGAGGTACTCAATATCTATCTATCTATTGTTGAGAATTATCAATTGCTATCTATCATATTATTATTGAGGTACTCATTGCCTATCAATATATGAGGTACTCAATATCTATCTATCTATTGTTGAGAATTATCAATTGCCTATCAATATTTATTGAGGTACTCAATATATCTATCTATCTATCTATTGTTGAGAATTATCAATTGCCTATCAATATTTATTGAGGTACTCAATATCTATCTATCTATCTATTGTTGAGAATTATCAATTGCCTATCAATATTTATTGAGGTACTCAATATCTATCTATCTATATTGTTGAGAATTATCAATTGCCTATCATATTTTATTGAGGTACTCAATATCTATCTATATTGTTGAGTACTCAATCTATCTATCTATTGTTGAATATCTATCTATCTATTGTTGAGAATTATCAATTGCCTATCATATTTATTATATTGAGGTACTCAATATCTATCTATCTATTGTTGAGAATTATCAATTTATCAATTGCCTATCAATATATATTGAGGTACTCAATCTCAATATCTATCTATCTATTGTTGAGAATTATCAATTGCCTATCAATATTTATTGAGGTACTCAATATCTATCTATCTATTGTTGAGAATTATCAATTGCCTATCAATATTTATTGAGGTACTCAATATCTATCTATCTATTGTTGAGAATTATCAATTGCCTATCAATATTTATTGAGGTACTCAATATCTATCTATCTATCTATTGTTGAGAATTATCAATTGCCTATCAATATTTATTGAGGTACTCAATATCTATCTATCTATATCTATTGTTGAGAATTATCAATTGCCTATCAATATTTATTGAGGTACTCAATATCTCAATATCTATCATATCTATCTATTGTTGAGAATTATCAATTGCCTATCAATATTTATTGAGGTACTCAATATCTATCAATCTATTGTTGAGAATTATCAATTGCCTATCAATATTTATTGAGGTACTCAATATCTATCTATCTATTGTTGAGAATTATCAATTGCCTATCAATATTTATTGAGGTACTCAATATCTATCTATCTATCTATTGTTGAGAATTATCAATTGCCTATCAATATTTATTGAGGTACTCAATATCTATCAATCTATTGTTGAGAATTATCAATTGCCTATCAATATTTATTGAGGTACTCACTAGATCTTGCACTCAAGTTACTTAAAATACATTAATGCTTTGTTATCATTTGCAATTTTCCAAAGGTGGCATACCGATTTCTCGAGAAAATTGAATTCTTTAAAATTCCTGAAAACACACACATAATTAGGTTTTTTCTTTTATATAAAAAAAAAAAAAAAATAGCAGAACACGGAGTTTAGTGAATCTTATTGTTACCAGAACGACAGAATGTTCTCGATTACTGGAAAGAAAACGAGTTTGAATATTTGCCCCTAGGTTTTATAAAAAATATTTATGTATTCCAGCTACTTCGGTGTCATCTGAGAGGATATTTTGAGAAGCTGGAGAAATAATCACTGAGAACAGGAGCAGTCTGAACTCTCTGAAAGCGGAAATGCAATTTTTATTTTTTCTATCGAGGGAAGGGCTAAGTTTTTATTACGTCTTTAAATATTTGAAAATTATCTATTTGAAAAATCTTGTCTGGTTATTGTAATTACTTACCATTTCCGATATTAACTTTTTAATTTGGAAAACAAAAAAAAATTAACGATGCTTTCTGTTAAATTTTAATATGGCATACCGATTTATACCACAACATTGTATTTTGATATGTACGATGGTTAATAGACTGTTCGATATTATCAAGTCGATACAATCGTGAGAATCGATTGGAAACGACTATGGAAAATCGGTTAAGAACATACTTTACAGGGCTAATAAAAACCCTTAGTTAACACATAGTAAAATATTCAAAATACATACCTTAATTGTTTATAGTTCAATTGAATCACACTCTTAAGTTTTAAAATTCAATAAAAAATAAAATATCACTTATAACAGAGGTTTAAATTAATACAAGTGAATAATATTAAAACAAGAACCTTTAGAACAAGGTTTGAGAGATGTGAAGGATGTACTGAGTCCTACTGAAGTAGTCAAATAAACTGACTCGTCACTGACTCACGCCGATTGGTTGTGGGACCTTCCTGTAATATTACGTTAATAATTACAAACATAATTCTCATTTCGGAGGGATAGCACATTTGGTTCGAAGGGAGGTCGCGTATGGGACTGTTCACGTGAAAATATATTATCCCAAGGATTGTATTATGTTCCAATTTATTTCTATGTTTTAGTCGCTATTTTTCGAGGGGAAAGGTTGTATTCCTCCATTTACGCACAAACTCTAAAACCATATTCAAACTAATATTAACTTTTATTTTACCTTCTAATATTAAAATGAGAAATAATTAAGTGGTAATAAGAAAATATCAATGTTGAATTGATATTATATTAAATCAGAATTAATACAATGCGAAATCACAAATAACGTAAACTTCTGATAAACTTTCTCATGTTAGGGAAGCGGAAATAACAAATCACAAATACATAAATCAAAATCCATGTTGAAAGTTATGATTTTAATTTCTGCTTCATTATCTCAAGGGAAGTGGAAATAATAAAATATGAAACTTCTGATATACTTTCTCACATTCGTTTTTAAGTTGATGTTTCATTGAATTAATAATACAATCTGTCCCTCTTTAGGGCAGTAGTCTATTTGTGTAATATAGACAACAAAGAATCCCTTCAAAAAATATTTAAAATAAAAATTTCTCACTTAAGTTGATATAAGAAATGTAAATATATAAGACACTAAATCAATGTAGAAATTACTCTTGTTAACTTTTGTAACACTTTTACACACTGGGGGAGAGGAATTAAGAAAACAAGAATATATAAAACACTAAAACTGAGTCAGAGCCCAGCTGTGCAGGGGTTAACATCGTCTCCCAGTTAATTATTTTTTACAGAGTTAAAAGTTCTTATTGAGATTGGGTAATCTACAAAAACAGTCGGAGTTTTCGTTTGATAATAAGGAGACTATTAAAAATAGAAACACTCCTTGAAGATTAGAAGTCTCAAAAAGAACAATTAACCAAAATTCCCAGCTAAAAGTTAACATCTCTGACTTGTATAGCTGTATTAATTTTTCTGAGCATAGGTAACTGGAGAACACGATTGAAGTAAGAGGGACTTTTCTACGCGTCATCCAGGCTAAGAGGAAAATGACCTAGCACCGAGTGTACGTTGGTGAAGCAATGACACCTGCTAATAAACACCTCTATTGGCTGGCTAGACAGAAAAAAGTTGCATCAAAAATTAAATATGACTGGCTCAGTGGAGGTAGAGTAAGTTGTCGGCAGAACGATGGCTTCCCAACAATAATAATCAGCAAGCAGAGTGACTCAGATGCCTTCGCCTGACTAAATGTGCGCCAACTATTTTATCTGTTATTTAAAATTTTTAATTTTAAGTAGTAATATTGTTAACTATAAATTTAATTTCTTTATTTTTTCATTTTTTTTTTTCAATTATACTAGCAGGTATAACATCATTTTCTTCTATTCTTATTTTTTTATTCTTTTATTTGAATAATTAAATTCTATAGATATTTTTATGAATGTAAATCTTAAATTTAGAGATATTTCATATATCCAGGCCTTCGTTCAAGTACCTACATAACCCCATTTCCTTATATAACCACTCAGCCATGAGTAACATCCTTGTTTGTATCCTGTCACATCGACGCACTGTCCCTTATTGCCCACAACGACGAATTCCTTCAATATTTCCTTGTATGTTATAGTGATATCTGAGACTTGGCTAAAGCCCTTGTAACGGCTGGTTCAGCTGTTAAGCTGTTCGTGGCTTAGGCATTGGCCGCCACTAACGCTTTGGGGTGGTCCATTAAGAAAAACGTTACTTCCATACCGCGTCTGATGGTGAATAAAGTTGCTTTAGGTCAAAGCCGATGTGACTCAGATATTTATACGCAGCGGTAAGCATTCTCATAATAATTACTATTTTATTGTATTATATTTAATATAATAAGGAAAATAAGTTTGTATAAATGTTGATGGTTTTGTTAATTATTTTAGTTGATTTTTACCTCAATAAATTTTTATGTTTCCCGTTAAGAATACTGGCTTATTTAGGTTTGTAAATTTTATTAATATATGGCTGAGAAATTATGGAGAAGAAATTATTTATTTACGAGTATATCAATTAAGTAAGTACCTATGGGCCCTAAACACACACGAATTTGACCACATCCTTTATCTTTTCTTCCCATATCGCAAGGCACTGATGTTGCAACAACATTAATCAAAGTAGTAAACCTATCCAGTACAAGACTTTTTGCATGTTCAGCTTGTTTCTGATCCTTTTTATTGCGGGGAAAGAGGAACGTGCATACCAACAGCGTATTGCTTAGCTCGAGAAAAGTAAATCTGTCTTGTTGATTTAATTCATATTTGAGTTTTGCAATTAGGTTCTTAGTGGATAAATCGAAGTCTGCAACTTCAGGGTCCTTTGTTAAAATTTCACAATCATCGTTAAGACCATTGACATTGGTTATAAGAGCCGATGATGAATTTTTAGAAGCTGAGGGTCTCCGTAATTTTTTTGAAATACACAAGTATACTGCACAATCGAGTGAGGATTTTCCACTAAAATTGGTTCCGAGGAAACAGAATGAATCAATTCTTATAACAACTCCATTAGCTTTTTAACAAATAGCGAAAAAATCATTTGATTCCATATTCAGTAAACCTTGTGTGGTTCATTTCTTTGAATCCGAAAGAAGAAATCGAGCTCTGGCAGTAGAATCAAAAATTTCAAATAAAGCAGTTTATTTTGAAGGTGCCAAGCGCGGCATAGTGGGGCAATGGAGGGGAGCGTGAACAACAGTGACAGGGCCAACACTACAAAGCAGTCGGAACGACCTTGGGTGGGACGAAATGAGAGATGCAATTTACATTTTACTACACCGGGGGAACGAAACGAGAAATCTTTTAGCGTTTTTTTTTAACCAAAAAAACCGTACCAATGATTATAGACCTGATAATATTCCAGTTAAACTTGTCAAATCATGCTCTATGTATGCTTCCCACGCTTATTCCTCTCCTTCACTACATTTACAGTTTTCCTCTTAAAAATTTAATATCTCCTTCTTCTTGGAAAACAGCGCTGATCCGCTGAAGAAAGGATAACTTTGGCTAAAACTGGTTTAACTAATGAAATTAAACCTGCCTCCAAAAAAAACAAAACAAAAATCCGATCGAAGAAAATAAACTCGAATAAAATTCCCTGCCCTTCCTCTTCTAGTGACTTCAGTTCTATTTCCCTGCTCTCCAACCTATCAAAACCTCTGGAAAGCATTGTTCAGTCCCAACTTTCAGTTTTCCTAGAAGAATGCTCCTTTATTAATCCGTACCAATCCGGTTTCCGTCCCGGGTTCTCTACCCAATCTGCCCTCCAATGTTGACCACTACATTCTCCTATCCAAACTCCGAAACCTTTCTTTCCTTATCCACATCTGCCTTCCCTTCCGATCTATCACAGTATGTAGTTATTCCAAATAAAACTCCATCCAAGACCCTATCCCTATCCTGTGGCGTTCCTCATCTTCACTATCACCCACACTATTTGTTGTCTACATTAATACCTTCCGCTTTCCATCCATTATTGACGGTATCATCTTTACACCGATGATCTTCAAATCTATTTATCCTTTCCAAACTCTAACCTATTACAAGCCACTAGAAGGATCCAGGAAGACCGGAATCGAATCTGTAACGGGGCATTGACGAAAAAGCTAAATTATAAAGCTGAAAAGACCAAAGCGATTGTAATAGGTTCGAGTTACCTCTTAAAAACCACACCTCTTATCCCCACCCTTCTCCTGAACACTGATCCTATTAAATTCTACCCCTCAGTCAAAAATCTTAGAGTCGTTTTTGATGAAACCCTATCCTGATAAAACCAAGTAGTGTTTCATCAGTTCAATGGCGTTATCATAATTTTTCCGCACTGTGAAAAACTAAATAATGGAACTTTAAATCTGAATCCATATTATGATTTACATGAATCTCTTTAAATTGAGACCAACAATTAAGCCATTGCTTTGTTTCACCGTTAAAAGAAGACTTTAATTTTAGATATTTATAATACTTATAAATATTAATACTTAGTATTATAAATATCTAAAATTAAAGTCTTCTTTTAACGGTGAAACAAAGCAATGGCTTATTTAAAGAGATTCATGTAAATCATAATATGGATTCAGATTTAAAGTTCCATTATTTAGTTTTCCACAGTGAGGAAAAATTATGATAACGCCATAGAACTGATGAAACAAAGATTTGGAAGGGATAACCTGCTGATCGAGATGAACGTCAGGGAGTTATTATCTTTAGTTTTACAAAACGCTTCCAAACACAATTGAGAGATCTGTCTAGGTGTCGCAACTGAAAAGTACGCATGCATGTTACTTCCTTTGGTTGAATGCTCACTTCCAGAAGATATCTTGAGTCAGTGGGAAAGAAAGAGAGTGAAGGGTAATGCTGAATAGCCTATGAATGAGTTGTTGGAATTTCTAAGGAAAGAGGTAGAAAGGATAACTTTGGCTAAAACTGGTTTAACCATTGAAATTAAACCTGCCTCCAAAAAAAAAAGAAAGAAAAATCCGATCGAAGAAAATAAACTTAATACAGCGACTGCGACTGACCTAATAAACGTTAGGTCTCAGCCATAAAAGTGTTGCATATTCTGTGAAGCCAGGCGACATAGCAGTGAAAATTGTTTCAAGGCACAAGCGCTTAGTCAGTCTGAATTACTAGAGATTGATAAATCAGAGGGTCATTTTTTCAAATGCCTCAGAAAAGGACATTCAGCCGCACAATGCAAAGCTGTGCTGAAATGCATCATTTGCGGAAGTAACTATTTGCCAGTATTATGTCCAAATCGTTACAAAACTGTAAAGAACTCTTCAAATAATAAAGGCGTGCGACAAAGTAAACACGTTTAACAATTAGCTAACACTAACTTTACTATTGTTTTAATGCAAACCCTTCATGTGACATTGAAAGGCAATGTTGAAGAAAATGTTACTGATAGATACTGGGTCACAACGGTCTTATATTACAAAAAATAGGGATAGTAAGTTAGGGTACCTAGAAATTCGACAAGAAACTCTAGTGCATGCATTATTTGGTAGCGTTAGTTCTGAAAATAAAAAGCACTCTTGTTATAAAGTTAGAGTTTGGAGGACTCTAAACTAATAAAAATTATGGTTGTAATTTTGAGGTTTTAGATGCAGAAATGATTTGCAATTCGGTTCCCTGGGTTCAAGAATTAAAAGATAAGGGAATTATATTATCTGATGTGCCTGAAGGGCCAATAGATCTGTTAATCGGAGCCGATGTAGCAGGCAAAATTATGGCAGGACGAAAAGTAGAATTACAATCCGGTTTAGTTGCTATTAAGACAAAACTAGGCTGGACTATCATGGGTAAAACCTCAGAATATGACGGTATTGGCAAGTAAAGTGCTTATTTAGAAGTATTTTCTGAGTGGTTACGAGATAACATTATCGAAGTAGTACCGACTGAAAACTGGGATGTTGGTCATTACTTACCGCATCATCCGGTATTTAAGGAAAATAGCACAACCAAAATCCGTCCAGACGCTTCGGATTATAAAAATGGTTGTCCCTCACTAAACCAATGTGTAGAAAAGGGTCAAAATTTAATTGAATTAATACCATCCATTCTTCTTCGTTTCAGACTAGAAAGAATAGGATTAATAGCAGACATCAAGAAGGTGTTCTTGCAGATATCCGTTCCAAAGAAGATAGTGATTTCTTGCGGTTTCTAATTATTGCCCTAGATGGAAAAACACAAATATGTCGGCACACACTAGTCGTATTTGGTGTTTCAAGTTGCCAATTTCTCTTAGGGACAGTGATGGATTTTCATCTGGAACAGTGAGAGGAAAGAGTAAGAAACGGAACTGTATGTTATCATGATAACATCGTAACTCAATTACGAAGATCTTTCTACGTTGACAATTGTGCAACATCTGTTGTTGACGAACAGAAGTTACAAGAGTTTGTACAACAATCCACATCTATCCTCGAAGGAGCTTGATTTGAGTTAAGAGGGTGGGAGTGGACAAGCCCATTATCCACCGACATTGATAACAACACAGGAGTTACTAGCGGAGTTACTAATTAACTATCACAAATTAAAATTTTAAAATTTAACAGCTCAAAAAATGGTTTGAGAAATGTTACAGTTTGTTGTTAACTGAGTATTATTTTTGAGTAAGAGAATTGTTCCTCATATTAGGCAGTATTTACAAGTTCTATATATTTTACAAGAAAATTCCCAAAATCCCATGCATTTCTTAATAATAAAGGAGCAAAAAAATACACCTGTTTTTATTTTGAAATATAAATACATCAACTTAGAGTCTTATAAACTTGGAATTCGAAGTATATCATGACAGAATAACAATTTATAATGAACAATATACATAGTGATTGCAAAAACTGATAACAAAATAAAAAAATTTATGAAAAAACACTCACTGCTGTAAACAAGAAATTCATTTAGCTTCAATTGAATTTTTTTTTTTCAAAATTAAGTATAGTTATTAGAAAAAAAAACTGTTAAATATATATATATATTATATTATATATATATATATATATATATATATATATATATATATATATATATATTATTCACAGGCACGCCAAAGTTTTTTTTTAACAAATTTAAATTTTCAAGCATGCACTGTGTTTGAGAAATATTTAAAGGTTAAAAAATATTTGGGAGAATATGTACTTAGTTAAAGAGTAAACAAAAAAGTGGGAATCGCGAAATAAAAATGAATATAAGAATTTCCTTTCAACAGCCCATGAGATATGAGAGGGGAAATTGATACTTGTTCCTTACAGTATTCATTGTAGATCTTCTTGAATTAATCCCTGAATTCTTATTTCAGGACTGAGTGAATCCTGCAGGAAGCATTTTTTCAACCACATTCCTCAATGGAACACATCCACTTTCGTTTCCTTTCAAGAAAAAATTTCGTATACCACATTTGTTTAAATATTTTGTTTATTTATTAAATATTTGTTTAAACTAGGAGCATTTCCGATAGGAAGCCAGTGAGCAACTCACTAGGCCATCTAGCCCCTTTGATCAGAATGTTTTAGATAATTAATTTACAAGATGGAATCTGGAGGATGAGAACAAATGCTGAGCTGACAAGACTCTACAAGAACTCAAATATTGTAAGGGTGATTAAAGCAGGATGGCTTTGATTGGCGGGTCGTATAATTAGAATGGCCCAAGATCGGATTCCTAGGATGCTCCTGGACGAAAGGATTTATGAGAAGAGAAGAGAGGGAATACCTCAGCTCCGAAGGGTCAATGGATTGGCAGCAGATGCCAATTCCATCTATATGATCTAATATATATGATATATCAAAATATATATCTAGTTTATGAATATTTATGTACAGTTCATATTTCATAAAGATATTTTAAATTTTAAACTGATAAAAAAATATTTATTCTAAAGGTTGAGAAATATTAAAGTCTGGTGTTAACTGTGAATTATTTTTGAATAAGAGAATCGTTCTTCATATTAGGCAGTATTTACAAGTTCTATATATTTTACAAGAAAATTCCCAAAATTCCATGCATTTCTTAATAATAAAGAGCAAAAAAATGCATCTGTTTTTATTTTTAAATATTAATGCATCGACTTAGAGTCTTATAAAATTGGAATTCAAAGTATATCATGACAGAATAACAATTTATAATGAACAATATACATAGTGATTGTAAAAACTGAAAACCAGAGAGAAAATTTTATGAAAAAACATTCATTGCTGTAAACAAGAAAGTCATATGGCTTTGTTGAATATTTTTTTTCAAAATTAAGTATAGTTATTAGAAAAACAAATATACAGGTGGATAGGGTATCGACTGATATCAGTTGATACCATATCCACCAGTAACATTGGCATGATTATGAGAACAATATAGTCTCGAAACGTCGCCAAAAATGTTGTTTTAGTTTATTGACTGAACCTCAAGAAACATACTTATATATATATATATATATATATATATATATATATATATATATATATATATATATATATATATATACATATACATATATATGTTTAATAAAGTTATTTCAAAACATAAAATTAGCTACAATACAAGTATATAACAACATGTGTTAGAATAATAAAAATATATATAATTATAGAATATAGAGGCATATGAAACTACTTACAATATTGTATGACTTAAAGAATTGTGAACAACTAATTGTGCATTGACACATTTTCCATTTTACTTTTATTTATACTCATTTTTCTTTTTAAGTTTATTCAATTCAGTTTTAATTATTTTATTTATTTATTTTTTTTTTTAAGTTATTGAAACTTAAACATATTGAATTGTATTAAAGAAGAAACGCTACCTAAAACATTGTGTGCATATAATATGCTTTTTGCATGGTGTATGCACAATTATAAAATAAACGCCTCTTTTCTGCAGGGTTACTACAGAGAGAGAGAAAAAAAAAAAAATAAAAAAAATATATATATATATATATATATATATATATATATATATATATATATATATATATATATATATATATATATATATATAAATCTTTAAAACAAGATATTCATATTCTTAGATGATGTGTTAATATTTCTTAAAATTTATAATTAAATTAGTTTAAATAATTATTAACTTTGATTTTTCATTAAAAAAAAAAAATTATACTTTCTTTAGTGGTTGAAAGTAATATTTTGTATGGATGTTAATTAACTATATTTTGTCATTTATGTGAGTGTTTAATGGAATAATAGAATGGAGTATTTCCTGTCAATATTTCTTAGTATTCAAAATTAAGTCTTCATGAAAGTTGGATCTTTAAATTTAACGTGATATGCTAAATCTATGTATTTATCAAAGAAGAATATTCCTGTATTTCCCACAATGACAGATGTAGATCAATAATAGTGTTTATATATATTTATGTAGGTATGTATGTAAGCTGATTTCATTCTTAACAAGATCAAAATGTTTGTAATTTAGTTTTCCTATATATAGGAAAACTAAAATATATATATATATATATATATATATATATATATATATATATATATATATATATATATATATATTTATATATTAAGCTAGTTACATTGATTCTCAATGTGCAATTGTAATTATTTAATTAAGAAGGACTAATTTTATAAATATTAAATACTATTTAATCATACAATAGTATAAATTATAATTCATAATAATAATGATTCCACATGGCTAGTGCATAAATATTTCTCTAGATTTGCATGGATATAAATTTACTCTAGATGAAAGTAAAGTTTTCCTTGACATTTTTTTTTTTTTTTTTTTTTTTTTTATTATTAATTTAGTAAATGTTTACAGAGTTATTTATTATTTCTCTGTTCCTTATGTATATTATTTTATTCCTTATTTATATTATTTTAAGACTGTAAAATATATATATATATTTAATAACCAAACATATAATGATAGTATTCTAATTAAACATCACTATGAAGAGCCAAGGGGTTGGCTTGACAAATCCATCGAAGAAGATGAGATTGAGCGAGCCTTAGAAAAGTTGAAGCTAGGTAAGGCCCCAGGAAGGGACAATATAGCTCCCGAATTTATTAAGTATGGTGGTATGGAACTCATAGAGGTCCTGCAATCCTTATTTCAAAGGATATGGGAAGAAAAGAAGATACCAAAGGACTGGGAGTATAATATTATTGATCCTATTCACAAAAAGGGCTGACAGAGTCAATCCACTAATTACAGACCAATTTGCCTGTCTCATGTTGTATACAAGATATACACATCCATATTGGAGAACCGTCTGAGACCACTGGTAGAGAAGGATATAAGAAATAAGCAATCGGCTTTCTGCCCCAATAGACAGACACAAGATCACATCTTCACATTAAGAAATATAATAGAGAAAAGCTAGGATAGAGGTAGAAGTATATATTTGGCTTTCCTTGACCTAAAAGCGGCTTTCTACTCAGTCCTCAGAGAGGAGATATGGGAGGCGCTACGAGCAAGAAATGTTCCCAAAAATTTAATAGAGGCAATAAAGTCCATTTACAAAGATCCGAAGGGAATATTAAGACTTAAAGGGCATGCGTCTCTGGAATTCAGAATTGAAAAAGGATTTAAACAAGGGGACTCTTTGAGCCCTCTTCTGTTCCTATTATATATGGATGAGATAGCAACCATATGCAAGTGGAGAACAGGGCGGACACATTTAGGACAATGGAATCTGCAACCTGTTGTAATACAAATGCTCCTCTATGCAGACGACATAGTTCTCATTGCGAACTCCATACAGAAATTACAGCAGGCCATTACAGAATGGCATGAAGAGCTATTTAGGAAGGGTATGGCAATAAACAGTGAAAAGAGTAAAGTTCTCCATATAGGCAGACACCAAGAAAACATACATATTATGCGCAATGGAGAGGAATTAGAAGTCGTCTCTGATTACATATATTTTGGAACAGTTTTACATAGGTCAGGTAAAATAGACTATGAAATATCACACCAAATAGGCTGTGCTAATGCTGTGTACTACCAGGTATGTAATACTGTCATTGGTAAAAAAGAGGTAAATAGAAACACTAAACTACTCATCTTCAAAACAGTGTACCTTCCAATCCTTCTGAAAGAGGCCGAAAGCTGGGTCCTAACGGAAAAGCTTCAAAGTCCGATAACCGCATCTGAAATGAAATTTCTTAGGAGAGCAGCTGGAAAAACAAGATGAGATAGAGTCAGGAATGAATGCATTAGAGAGATGCTCAATATAAATTCCATCCAGGATTTACTCGAGAAGAGACAGCTGCAGTGGTTTTGTTACGTCTGCAGAATGGAGCAACACCGTGATCCAGCCAAATCTATGGAATATCATCCAACTGGAAAAAGACCAAGAGGACATCCTAGAACATCATATATGGAGCACATAGAAAATCTAGGACAGAAGAGAGGGAAAACACTCCAAGAACTGAGAGGCTTGGCAAGAGACAGGGAAGTCTGGAGGACTTAGCATAGTGCACTCCTACGCTGAAAGGCACAATGGAGGGAAGCGAAAGAAGAAGATGAAGTATTCTAATTGGATTTCAAAGCAGATTAATATGTTTTTAGGCACAAGCTATAACAGATCAGCATCATGATGTAAAAACTTCAAAAGTGAGGCTGATTTATAAAAACTTTATGAGTGACAAAATAAATGACAAATCTTGTAAAAAGATACGGCTTAAGTATAATATTGCAATATCTATAACATGAATACTCATATTTTACATTTGCTCACATGATTGAAAATTCATGAGATAATGAAACAGATGATATTTAAAGGAAGAAGTTAAAGATGAATATTTTCAAATTGAGTTAGGCATTGAACTCCACAAAGAAGAACCAAGGATGATGAAAGATTTTCTGAAGGTTGCAGTTCCTTCGATGTGCAGGAGTGTATAGGTTAATGGGTTGGGTTCTTGTGTTTAATATGTGGAGGGAAGAGCACATATTAAGGTCATGAATATAGGTGGGGTTTTTGAATTCGATGATTGAAATAGGAGTGCAGTTCAGAATATTGATGTCAGAAATACGGGTAAAGCCACCCAATTGAGAAATATCAGTGAGATATGTCTAGGGATCCCAAAAAGAAATCTGACAAATTAGTTCATTAGCCTTTAAAATCTCATTTCAACCTTACCTCATAGTTTACCGCCCTCCTCAGGTCAAATTCGACCCATCATTCGAATCATCTCTTTTTACTTATGTCCCTCTGTATTGTAATGTCATCATTGCTTACTAACCTCCTCTCAGATTCTTCTGATAACATGTATCTTATGGACTTGGTGTATTCTCTACATCTTTTTGCAGTACCTTTCCAACCTACCCATCACACCCAGTTCACAGATACGTTAATTGACCTTATGATTGTTGATTTTCAGAAAAACCTATTATCCTTCTCTCAAAATCCAGTACCTTTCCTCTCATGCCACGATCTCATCCAAATCTCCTATGACATATCTGTTCCTATCCTTATTCCTAAGAAAATATCTTGGAGAAATCTAAACCATATAACCCCAGATAGAATAGAACCCTTACTTGACGCACTATCCCATTCCTTAGAATCCATATATTCTTCCCCCTCAATTGACGAAATGGTGGAATGCCTAACATCGAATCTTTATACTGTCCTTAATCATCTTGCCCCTCTCAAAACCTCAATTATCCGATGACTACCAGCTCCATGGATTAACCCTGACAATAGAAATCTGATGAAGCGAAGAGATGCTGCCAGGAGACGTTTTAGGCGTACTAGACATTCAGATGATTATTCATCGTTTAAGCTTCTTAGAAACCTCACCCAGTCCTCTTTACGCCGTGCTAAAGCACAGTATTTTCAAAATATCCTATCCCAAGCGCCTGACCCTAAATCTAAATGGAAAATTTTGAAAAAAATTGCAGTACCCAGTTCCACACCTAATGACCTAATTGATTCAATTTTTAAATCTCGTACCAATGACCATGGTTTGGATCAAATACCTTAAAAATAATCAAACTCTGCCTTCCTGTTATCTTACCTGCCCTGCTCCACATATATAATTTCTCCTTAATGCTCCAAACTATGCATCCATAGTTAATGTAGGGAAAAACGAGAGATGATACCAAAAGTTGTTGAGTACTTTGTGGTACTGAATCGCAGAAATGTAAAAATTGCTTAAGAATAAAAATAAATTTCCTGGTGATTTGGGAAATATGATTTTTACAAAAATATGTTTTAGTTTTAAATATGAAACATAATATCATTAAATTAATATTTTAAACTATTTTACTTGATTGCGGAAGTGGGTTAAATCTGTGGGTAAGGCACTGAACTCTTAACTGTTTAAGTTCAAGTCCATATTAAGTCAGAAATATTGTTTCTGTTACTTGAGCAGTGGATTAACTTCAAGGTCTGGAGAATCTCCATGGGCATCCTCAGCTTCTATAAAGTGGGTACCTTTAAACTTTACCTTTTTTTATCATGTTTTATTAATAGAAAAGTAATTTAATCACAATTACCTATTTCTTATTCTAATATTTCCAATTTTAGAAACTTTTAAGATAATTTAATTAAAATTTATAATAATTGTTCAAAATGTCCTCCCTTTTCTGTGATACTTGAAGGTCAAGGCTAGTTGAGGATTGTAAGCAATATCTCAATAAACTATCCACTAATAACAGAATCTGTGTAGAATGGGTGAAAGGCCACTCAAATATACCAGGCAATGAGAAGGCTAATGAGCTGGCCAGACTGGGCTCAGACAGCAATCCCTTAATTAACATTTCTGTTTACTGAAAATCAAAACTTCGCCAAATTGCGATTCTGCAGTAAGGAAGATGAAATGCCTTACCTCTTCACATATGCAAATGTTATATGTTGGCAAGGAAGAGGTTTCTTCACTTTAGGGAAGAACCCATCTTAAACCCTAGTGTAGACATGGATCCGATTATGATTATTGGATACATGAAAACACTAGGACTGTATTAATACAATACAGGAAATATGGCACAGGCACAATGAGCCCTATGGCTGAGGTGCTACTGAAATATAAAATGACTTCATAATAGTCAGTAATGGCTTATATAATTTTTTTTTTTCAATTTAATAAAGAACTAATTCTTCCAGCACTATGGTCCATGAAGGACCTTGTTTACTTCAACAATATTCCTCCACACAGAATGGTCATACGCAGCTCTCCTCTACGTGCGCTCCCAGGAATCTACATTATCCAGCCATCACATTCTGGTTTTGCCTTTTCACCTTTCCCCATCTGGAGGCCCTTGTAGTATTTGTTTTGGGAGTCTTTTAGGATACATTCTAAGTACATAACCCAACCATTATATTCTTCCTTTTTTTATACAAGAAAATATATCCTCTTGTATATATTCCTAAACAAGAATAAGTTCCTCAGTTCATTATTTGTTTTTAAGCTTCCTTCTTTCTTATTTTTCTTAGAATCTTTCTCTCCCACGAACTTATTCGTCTCTCTTGGTACTTGGTTAATGTCCAAGACTCACTACTATAGATAACAACTGGGCAAAGGACAGTATTATATACCCTTATTTACAGTTTTGATTTTGAGATTGAAAAATTTTCCTGAGAGACCAATAGCATTTGTTTCCTACTTTTAATTCTCGCCAGTATCTTGTCATCTATTTTGTTATCTTCAGTTACTAATGTACCTAGATACTTAAATTTTTTGACCCTCTCATCTTCTCCCTGTTAAATCTCCACTGGCCAAGCCATTCCTAGAAGAAAGCATGAATTTTGTTTTGCTATTGTTTATTTATAAGCCCTGCCTTCCTAGCTGCCTCTTCGCATTCAGAAAATGCATCTATGAGGGAATTCTTATTTCTTCCTGTGATAACAGTGTCATCAGCATAGGCGAGGTATTGGGTCATATTATTATAAATACATCCTTACAACTTTCCTTTGGTTGCCCTTGTAATCCTCTCGAGCACCATATAAACAACATTGGAGATATTGGGTCCCCTTGTTTAACTCCTTTTTGACTGTCAAAGTCTTTGGACATTTCTCCTTGGACCTGCACTAAACCTCTACTGTTTTGTAGTCATTCTTACCAGCCTAATAATTTTTGTGGGGCAACCTAGATTAAAGTCAATGAAGAGGTGGTACAGGTTTATGTTCCATTCACAGCACTTCTCTAACATATTCCTAATAGTGAATATATAATCTATGGCAAATTTTTGGGACGGAACCTGCAGTGATATTCGCCCATGACTTCTTCTGCTGTTCACTAGCCTCTTTAGTAACAAAATTGAAAGCACTTAGTAAATTGTACTTAATAGAGTAATCCCTATTTAATTCCTTAGGCATTTCTTCTTTGTTCCATATTTCTAGAATAAGCTCATAAATTTCCAGATACAACATACTTCCTCCATATTTAATCATTTCAGCTGGGATTCCATCGAAACCTGGTGTTTTGTTATTTTTTAACTTTATTACTACCTCTTTCCCTTCTTCTGGCTCTGAAGGTTCTAGGGACATATTATCTTGTAATAAATCTGGCAAATTTTCCATTGGGATTTCTACAGACCTTTCTGGGCTAGAGTTAAGTAATTCACTGAAGTAGCTTTTCCATCTCACAGCAATATCCTCTCTGTTTCCCAATAGTGTTTCTTCTATATCTTTGGTAGAAGCCTCAACTGTCTTTACTCTCAAAATCTTCTATTATGGGCTATAAATCTTCCTCTTCTTTCTTCATTTTTTTGTTTCTGCACAGTTTTTTGGTATCTTCTCCCTTTTTTTGCATAGTTTTGTGTATGTAGTCAGGTTCTCCTCTGTATCATCTTCAAATAGGCCTTCTTCTTTTCATCTATGGAACTCTGACATTTCTGATCAAACCTGTGGGTTTTTTTTCTATTCCTCGTATCTTCTCCTATTATTTTCTCTGCAGCCTTCATAACAGCTGCCTTTATTTTTTTTTACAATTATTTTCATTGTTTTATTTAATATATATTAAAAAATAAATTAATACAAACAAAGAACAATCTCATCAATTATAAAAAAAATATTTTATTTGTTTGTTTGCTTATTTGGGCTTAATGTCCTTCAGTACTCCAACTAGGGCAGGAAGGAAGGGTTATCCTACATTATATACCACTGAACGCAAATATTTTCAGAAAAGTATGGGTTTCAAAGTCTGTTCATTTAAGATGATGGATATAGGAAAGACATCAAAGGATACCTATAGAATTCTACATCTTAGGGTATTGTGCTATTATATAAACTTATAATTATTGAATAGAAAAATATGAAATCGTCATTGTGAATCATTATTATTATTTAAAGTAATAGAGATCAGAAAAACAATTTTGTTCAGCTATAATACTAAATATATTATGCTTTCTCCAATATTCAGGAAGACCTTGACAGAATCTGTGCCTGGGCCAATTTGAATAACTTAAAGTTAAACACAAATAAAACCCAGGCGATAGTAATTGGCTCATCACCTTCTCAGATCAAACTCCTATTATCCCTCTCTAAACGTAATTAATCAACCTATTACCTTTTGCTTCTCTGTCAAAAATTTAGGAATCATCTTCGACCAAAAGGTTTCCTGGAAGCCTCAAATTGCCCAAATATCCAGAAATTCAATAGGAACCCTGAAACTATTGTTCCCGTCATTTCCTCCCCCAAGCAACTCGCAAACTCCTAGTTTCCTCGCTCATCTTTCCTCACTTTGATTATGGCTGGGTGGTGTATGGTGGTCTCTCTGTGGGTCTCCGAGACAGGTTAAAATGAATCATGAATAGCTTCGTTCGATTTGTTTTCGGAACCCGGATGCGTTCCCATGTCTCACACCTGTACATGGACTTGAAGAGGGTCTACCCATCCACTCGCAAATCATACTTCCTAGGTTCATTCCTTTATCAAGTCATTTATCACCATTGCCCATCCTACATTTATAATTTGTTGAAATTTAAGTCTTCCTTCTACTCCCGATTCACATCAAGATTACATTCCTCTGACCTATACTTGCCTTTCCATCGAACAACATTATACCAGCATTCCTTCCTACCCTGATCCACTACCCTCTGGAACAATCTCCCTCCTGAAATAAGACATGCCTCTTCCATAAGCTCATTTAAAACACTTCTTTTCCAATACCTCCTCTCATCACAGTCTGATGCCAGTCAATATGAACAATAATTATCATTAAATTTGGTCAAATCGAATAAATTTGATGCCGGTGAATTGATTCATAAATTTTCTTTTATATAATAATAATCTTTTATATGTTCTATAATGGTAAATAACCATTTTGTTTGTTTTATAAAAATTCAATTTTTTTTTTTACTTTAAATGTTTTTCCTAAACAAAGAAATTTTATCTATTAATTTTATCTACTAACTTAACATACACTATCTTATGTGTATGGTTGTGTGTATAGGTATATAAGTGAATAAATGCAGTGTATATAAGTATATACCATGGCATCTGTAAATATTTCCTTCGTCCAATGTACATATAGACATAGTTCATTCTCTGTATATATCTTTTCTTGTTTTCTCATGGTTATTTTTATTTTATTTTATTTTTTGTTTATTTCATTTCTCCTTCTTATGTTATCTTATTTACTAAAGTTCTTTATACAATTATTTACATTTAACTGTATTAGCATGTTCCTCATATATAAATATCTTTGTATGAAAATATATATGCCAGACCATTGTACTATTTTAGGACACAAATTTTGTTATTCTTATGGGACAATACGTCCCAGAATAAAAATTATTTTTTCATTTCATTTCATATAAAAGTTATAATACTATTCAAATAAGAAACCCTGTTTTAGTGAATTTAGATGGTGTACAAAAGTTTTTGCTGCTTACTGTGTTTATTTATTTACAATGCATTAAATTCAAACTATGTATAACTGAGTTAATCATTATACCAATTTCTGTGAAGACATAATTTAATTTGCGCTTTTTTAAAAAAAAAAAAAAACTGGTGTGTCCCTCAATTAAGATTATTTTAAACTTAAAAATTTACTTCTTCAACTGATTCACAGCACCAATTTTTAAATCAATTTTTCATTAAAAAGAAAAAAAGTTGAGTAAAAATTGATTTTTAATAAATGAATAGTTATTTTGCTAATTTATTTTTCAATGATGTCAGTATCTGCAAGGAATTCAGTAACTTTTGGATAAAGAAAATACAGTTTCATAAGAGAAACTCTGAGAGGACACAATTCATAAAGAAACTTGTTTCTTTTACAAGTAAAAACTAGTAAAAAAAATACTAATAAATAAATTGTATGGTAAGTAATTGTTAATTTAAAAACTAGTTAATATTTTAAGAAATGTTTCAGAAGGTCTAGTGGTTAGATTGTTACAAAAATATTTCAATTAAAAAAAACAGGCATTTACTTTATTTGGCTATATTACATAACTCTTTACATATTTTGTGGCAAAACCAGACATGCTGTTATGTAAATAAAACAGTCAAAACAATCATCATAATTATTATAGAAATTAGAAGGATAAATTCTCAAATGTTTACATATAGATAAAAATTGTTTATTAAGTAGCGATATTGACATCCATCAACATGTGTATGTTTCATTATGATTTACATTAGAGTAATATTATTTGGTCAGGTAAGGACAATTTTTAATATTCCTCTACAGTTCAAACAGAAACACATTACTGTTTGACAAAATACTGACATTTCTCTAGATGCAATAATAAAGAAATACATACACATATATAAACATACATACTTAGAAACATATACACAAAAACGTGAGCACACATACATATACATATGCACACTCATTTACAAACTTATTTACACAGCAGAACATCCTTTAAAATACAAGAATTCATAATTCATCTGATAGAATACTAGGAAATAGATTTACTACTAGTAAAAACAGTGAGTAAATGTACTTTGCCACTCTGGGGTCTCTCACTAATATAAAACAGTTTAACTCAACAATCAATACATTCATTATTTTTTTTAATTTAATTTTTTTTAAAAGAAAGAATATTGGCACTAAACATCTATTTGGTATTTTATAACTTTTTTGTAGACAATAAATACATTTATTCCACAATGATATTCAATTTTATACAGTGCATATTATAGGAGTAACACACAAGGTAACTTATAGAACATTAACATAAATACATGCATAAGTATATAAATCACTTTATATAAAATTATTTACATAGAAATTCTTACATAGACTATGATATAAATAATAGAGTAAGTTCAAAACATAAATTTTATCATTTTATAAATTAATATCTATACATTCTACATACATTTATTCATTATCCATTGAAAATAACAGAGCACTTTCAATAACTTATTTTTCACTCATACAAGGAAGAGTAGATCAGTTCATCAATTCAAAGAATGATAAATTAGATCAATCAAAGTTTAAATATTATTTTTTTATTTTCATCTTACATACATGTTTGTATATTTTATAAGTGAAAAATATTTTCATATAATAATTCAAATTAACAACTTCTTATAATCTAAATTAACATCATTTAATAGAAACCATTAAAGCACATAAGACTTATCCTTAATAAAATGTCTAGTAACATGATTAACATGTTAATAAAATAGATGTGAGACAATTCCTTAGTAAACTATTTATATATACAATAAATTTAATAGTTGTTTATACACTTAGTAAATAGTGTACATTAACAAATGTTTGGAATCACATTTACAAAACATGACGAATATTTCATAAATAAAAAAATAAAAATATATACAAAAATAAACATATTAAAATTATAAAAATAAAAATTTCTTGTAGAAGTTTCAAAGAAATAAACTGAAAATAAAAACAACTAAATAATTATATAAGACTCCACATCAGTGATTAAGATCACATATGATGAGTATGTGTTATACAGCTTATACAAGAATCATATGCTAACAAAATACACTTTAATTAACATCTATTTTTAATTATAAGGCACTAATGGCAAGTATTTTAAACATTATATAAATACCTGAATTAAAAATATCACTTTGTAAACAGGGAAATTTCAGAAACATTATTAAATACCCTGTTAAAGCTAACCAAAGTCAAATAGCTAGAAGATAAAGAAATAATGTTATTGATAATGCAGCTTTTAAATTTAACTTATAGGGTTATTAAATTCTGATAAGTAAGTTAAGCATTGATAGACAAATATTTTCTTGTAACTCTCTCACATATGAAATAACAAAAATATAATATTAAATTTATCAATGCCATTTATAATATTGATGTAGAATACAAATATTACATATGTATTTAAACACTCAATGTGTCCAAAAATAAAATTTAAGAGGAACTTAACAATAGTCTAGATAATGTATAAAACTCATGTACTAAATACTTATTTTTCATTCAATATACATTTTGCTATGCTGACATAACATTCTAGCACTAGTTTACACAATCAGTAGAATGTATGAGTTGATAAATAATTGAAAACATAAAATATTAAGTTCTTAACAAATAAATTTCAATCATAAACACTTGTTAAGTCATTAAAATCATTCACTTGGACCACTCTATCACATATATTATTCATATACAATATATTAACCTTTTTAAACTTCGGTACCATCCTCTCCTTCATCTTCAAATAAAGGACCATCTTTCTTGGGTTTAGGTGGAGGTTTTGGTGCAACTTTAGACCTTATTGGTCCAATATCTCCTTCAGCGGAACATGTTCTTTTCAGAATACCATCTGCTCTGCTTTCTCTTTCAGGAGATAAGGGTGATGGGCTTGGCCTCAAGCTGCCATCAAAGTGGAAATAATTTGGAACATTTGATGAAGAGTTTCGTACCCTTGGAGTTTCAGAAAATGATTTATTTAAAGAAAGAACAGAACTACCATCTGCTGTAGTACGTGGACCAAGGTTATCATATACAGGTTCAGCTTTTATGGGAGATAAAGGATCATCTAGAAGAGATGGGGTAGGGGCTGATGACCAACTAGGAACACGAGGTCGACGTGGTATTGTAACATAACCTTGACGTGGAAGAACAATAGGAGCTGTGGGTGAGAAAGGAGAATGAGATCTTGAATAAGGAAGTGTACCACAGTTATAATGAATAGAAGGGTTCAAAACTGATTGTTGCATTGCCGGATACAAGGAAGCTCTAGAAAGATTATCAAATCCATTTGATGTAGAACTGCTTGCAGGAGAAATATTGTGGCTTCTGGAGGGAAATGATAGCAAGTCTGGAGGATGAGCTTCAGAAACAGGCTTCTCAACATTGGGTCCTTCTTGTCTGATGTCCAAGCATTCAACAGAATTCTCTTCCTCAGTTGCGCAGGTATTACCTAAGGAATAATAATTAATTATTAACAAAACTCAATCTTTAAAATATAACAGCATATTATAGGGTTTTATCTTTAATTAACCCTCCACACCACAAGGTGGGATGTTTGGGCTTCTTAAGTTTCTCACAATGCATGGGATGGGGTTATCAGAAAAATCTTTTATTTTTGGAACAAAAGTTTGTAGAGAATTTTTGAAAAAGTGATATAAAATATTCTATATTATTACTAGATATTTTTGAAACTACAGAATGCTATTAATAGTTCATAATAATTCAAAAAGATTAGTGGGGTGTAGAAGAAGCCCACCTTGGGGTAAGGGTAACTAAATTTCACCTTGAGGTTTGTGGGTTAAATAATAAAAAATTATTTTATTATTTTGTAAGATAATCAGGAATGCAGTCAGGAGAAAGAAAAAAACACGTACAAGTAAAAACTTTTATAGAGTTTGTCCTGCCTTGCTGATCTTCTTCAGGGCAACTGAAAGAGTTAGGAGAGGAGACAATCAATGACTGTTATAACAAAAGAAACTTTGCCTTGCTGGTCGAAATGTCTGCACCCCATAAACTTATTTTACTAGGACGTGTTTTTATTTCACTTATCCCTGATTATCTTCTTCTTAAATTACTACAGTCAACTATAATATTCTTGTTTTATTATTTGCTTAAATTTCATCTCTTAATTTTAATAAAATATTTTTTCAATAGGAAGAACGACTTTGAATAAAAATAAGTTTAAGTAGTCTAATAAAAAAAATTAAAAATAATAGAACTAAGAACTAAAATTTGTTGAACACAATATGCGCTAATGCTAAGAGCTAGTAGTAGCATCAAATTTATAAATTATGACCATACAAATATGTAATTTGATTAAAAAGAATGTATAAAAAACCACAGTAACCTTAAAAAATCTATCAAATCATCTGAAAAATAGATTTTTCAAGGATTGATTCGGTCATAGATAACGCCATAGCAATTCATTATTATATATTTTTAATTTTAATAATAATGAAAAAAATATTACCTTGTAATGAATTTTCATCCAGTAATTTTCTATTTAATTCAGAAATTTCTACAGTATCATTGTTAATCTGAGCTTCATATCGTCTAGGAGGCTTTTGAACAGGGTTCACAGTCAATAAGCTTTTTTCTTGTTCATTTGAGGGAGTAATATGGTGCATTACATCACCATTAGCAGGCATTGAACTCGAAGATTTTTTTGACTGAGACTGTTTGTGCCGACAACAATACCAGCAGCATAACAAAAGAATTATTATTAATAAAGCAGCCATTCCTGTGCATAATCCAATTATTAAGGGCCAGGAGTCATTGACACTTCCAACTCCAATAAAACCATCGTTATCGGCATATACAAGCAGAGTAACATTACGTTCATCTAAACCTCCGGGACTTTTGGCCACACACTGAAACTGGCCTTTATCTTGCAAACTTACTTGGTTTACGGTTAAGTTAACCCATCTATCAGGTTGTTCAGATGAACCAACCAGGCTTGTTTTAATAGTATATCTGTTGACACTGTACTTAACTTTAGTGCTGTCTGAAATAATCTTTGAATTATGAACCCAATGCACTTCAGGCATTGGGTTTCCAGTTACTTTGCAGCCTAAGCTCACATCTCTGTTATCAGCTGACACAGATGTTCCTATTGGTGGCCATAATATCTTAGGCTTACATGCAAAATCTTCGGCTTTGATAATATTCCACATTTGTCCTCGGAGGTGTTCAGGTTGTGTACAAGATGTTGGGAATGAATACAAATTCCTTTCAATGACCCAGTTCCTGAAATCTCTTAAATGACAATTACAATTCCAAGGATTATCTTGAAGTCCCAAACTTCGAAGTTTTAACAAGTCATTAAATGTGGATAGTTTTAAATGAGTCAGCTTATTAGCATTTAGTTTTAGATTAAGTAAGTTAGATACATTGCGAAATGCTTTGTCATCAATTTCAGTTATTTCACAATCACCCATTTCAACTGTCTGCAAATGAAGAAGATTGACAAATAAATTAGCTTCAATTTTTTTAATTGGATTTCCATTAAAATAAAAAATTCTTAGCCGGACATTATCCCTAAACGTTCCTGGATGCAGTACGTGGATTCTATTTTCTGAGAGATCAACTTCTACAAGAATTCCCAATCCTTTAAAAGTCTCTCTGTGAATTTCTTTTATATTACATTCTCTTAAAAATACTTTATGCAAGTTGACAAGGCCAACAGATTTAAATGCTTCATCTGGTAAGTGATCTAAGTTGTTTTCTGACAAATCCAGAGACTGAATTTCACTCTTGAAAGTCTCTGGTATTTTTCTTAAATCAGCTTTCCTGCAATCAGCAGTCTTCCTTCCAGATACCCACTTGCATCTACAACCAGAAGGGCACAATGTCCAGTCATCAGGTTGCACTACTGCAACTCCGAGGAAGACAATGAAAATAGCAGTCTTAGCTATATCTGTAAAACAGAAAAATGTTCTAATTAGAAAAATAAGAAAAGTAAACAGTATTAATATGTTCAATAACAGTTCAGAGCTTAACATAAAACTAAAATTAATAGAAATGACTGAAAGCAAATTTGATTATATGTATGTATAGAATAGGTATTTGATGAAATATATAGTCACAATAAATAAAATATTTATCTCTTGAAATCAGATATAAAAAAGGAATATATTAAGAAATTGGAAATTATAAATGCATTTATACTTTATTTACTTATTTATTAAGAATAAACGCCAATTTTAGTAAACCTAATTTACTAAGCCAAAGGCCACTAAATATACGAGTTAAAGTATACTGTCACAAGAGAAAGAAGAAATTTTAGTAAATTTTTAGGAGGCAATGATAAATATGGGGCCAAAATCAGTTGACTACAACATTTTAGGTACAGTGGCTCACATTGAAATTGATACATCCTGTAGAGAGAAAGAAAATGTTTCACTGTTGAGCATAATTATTTTTTCACTAGCTCTTCTCCTGGTTTCCTTCACACATAGCAACATCCATCGGACCCAAAAATAACTTTCATCAGCAAATATAGTTGTCCAAAACTCAGGGTTCTTCAATAAATATTCATATGTGAATTGCATCCTTTTGATTTTGTATGCTGATGAAAGGTTTCTTTCGAGCTACTCATCCATGAAATTTATTTTTTCTTAGAGCATGCCACGCTGTGCCTGCACTTACTGGCTTACTTAAGCAGTTAGATCATTCTGTCTGCCATTTTGGGTGCATTTAAACGTAGATTTTTTTAAATTTCCCTAACAATCCGTCTCATTCCTATCATTTAAAATTTGTCTAGAGCTGTTAACTTTTTTTTGGCAATTCACTTTTCCTTCTTGGATCTTTCTGGATAGTTGAACAGCTTTTCAAAATGATTTCGGTTATTTAATTTAAAGATTTCCCAGTCATTAAAATGTTGAATCACCGACTCATGTTCTTTTCACATTGAGTGTGCCCTCAATTGAAAAATTCTTAAACGGCAAATTTTGTTCAACTTGCTTAAAAAAAGAGCATAACACTTATGACACAAGAGCTTTACTAAAGTAAAATAGTTTATGGTAAACAAATATTGAGAAGAACAAAGCTGTATCATTTTCACTCTGAGATAAGTACTCATAAACAAATCTGGTATATTTTTATTATTAAATCCATATATATTCTAATATGTTTATATACGAAGTACATACTGCTACGATGTTTAGTAATTACAATAAATTATTGTTTTTAATGTAAAATTAGAACTATTTATTTATTCAAAGAAATCTATAAATATCCTGGATCCTGATTTATCATTTTGACTGGGAGCCACTGTATGCTTCATACTTATTGATTTCATTCAATGCATAAACCCTCAGCGCCTAAAGTTCCCAGAATAAGAAATTTAGTCACTGTTGACTAGCTTTAATTGTTTGGGCTTAAAATAGTCCAGATGCTTTAAATTTTTCAATCTTAAGTTTTTTTTATAGTCCCTGGGGGGCCACATTAAGCACTTGGGTAGCAAACAAGTTATAGACAATCATAGGACAGTTTTATTCAAACATATATTATTACAAAATATTTTTTAGGTATATTGTTAAAACATTTAGAGTAACTTTAAAGCAAATCTTGTGTTATCTTAAAATCAGACCAGCGGTACACATGTAGTGCACTTGACACTGTGCAGATAATCATCAATTAATAAAATTTAAAAGAGCTACACCCTTGATGGTGCATTGAGCTCTGGTGGGATAAAAAAATAAAGACTGATAAACAATTATTCAGTATAAAAGTGTGTGTGTGAAATTTATTTTTAGTTGTGAAACTAAGTTTGTGAAAATATTCAGGCTATCTACGGTAACTAGAACGTTTACTATGGACTGGACAATTCTTGTTTAGTGTTTCAGAAATTGCTTGAATAGTAACAAAATTTCAGACTGAACATAATTAAAAGGTGTTGGTTTCATTTTAATTACATACACCAAAATCTCATTTCTGGTAAATATGCACATGTTTACTAATTTAGAAGTTTTATGCACCTATTTTTGATATTTTTTTAATCTTCTCACTTTCTTTTCCTTCAGATATTAGATTATGTGAATTATTGACAATTAGAAAGTATATCAAGCTGAAATATTTTTTTCGTTTATCCCTCCTCCTATGGTGTGAAATATTTTTTATTTTGAAAATATTAGAAGCTGATACAATGCTGACCATAGAAATATTGCTATGATATAAAAAATCAAACTTTATTGAAAAATAAATAAATAAATTCATGTGAAAAAAAACAAATTTATAATATTTCACACCACCTTGGGCAGAGTCTCAACTGAGAGAGAAAGAGAGAGAGAGAGAGAGAGAGAGAGAGAGAGAGAGAGAGAGAGAGAGAGAGAGAGAGAGAGAGAGAGAGAGAGAGAGAGAGAGAGAGAGAGAGAGAGAGAGAGAGAGAATGAGAAGTACTGCAATAAATTTCTACTAACCTGACATTACAGTATTTCTTTTTATTCCTTTATAGTCTTGTTAATATATATCCTTATTCATCTTAGAAAACCTGAAACACAGAAAACAGAACATTAAATTCATATATATGGTAAATACCATAAATATACAAATTTATATCACAAAACTTAGCATCCCAATTTTTTTTCTTATAACCTCAGACGTAATTATTTTTTGCTACTGATTAGTTTAAAAAATAAAATTAAAGCATAATTTATAAATTAATTCCTTAATGTAAAAGAACTCCTATCTCCGGGTCCAGAATTCGAGTCCGGCTGGAGGCAGAAAATTTAATTACTGATTCTTTAGCCATGGATCGACTTCGGGGTCTGGAGACACTCTTGGGGCACACACAGCCTTAATAAAGTGGGTTCCCTTAATTGGAGGAACCTGACGGTTGAACGTGATTGTTGACCACATCATTGTACCGTTGGTCATGAAACAATACTTCCTTTCCAAGTACTGAATCCAAGACACCGTGGATTTTAGCGGTACAGTTTTTTTCCCCTAAAATTTAAAAATAGGCAATGTATTACCAATCATTCTTCTGTAAATCATATTTTATATCACCCAGGCACCTATAGGTGAGTTATTGAAAACAATCAAGTTAATTGTAACATAATCATAGTAATAGTAATTTCTAGAGGGGGTCCGACTATGACTTTAGGCGACTACTAGTCAGCTGGCAAGAAGACAACAAAACAAGTTTGGTAAATGTCAAGTTAATATAGTTGGTGCTTCGTTTATAGCTTTATAGCCGTGAGTACAGGTACCAACAGGTTTTGTTTTTCATATATTGTTTGTTCTGTTTTTTGTAAACGAGCCGGTGTGTAAATGCTTCTCTTGAAAAAAAAACCAAAAGTCAGCTATTTACTTTACTTGGCTAAGATATTTAATAGTGACATTTGGAATTCAATCATAACGAAAAATATACATTACATTTCAATTAAGAATTAATATTTTTTGATTAATATTATTATAGTTATTATATTAATATTAAGTGATTAAAAAAAAGTAGTTAACGAAAGTTCAGTATTCAGTATTGTAGAAGTTATCGAATTTTTTTTTTTTTTTAGTTAGTATATAATCTTTTTTCTTTCTTTAAGTTCGATAGTTCCTATTTCTTGAGTTCCTATTTCTCGAATAAATAACTAACTGTAAAGATAAATTTAAAATAAAAATTATAAATAATAAGGTGTTTTCATTTCAGTTAACCTATTTTTAAGCGTGGACATATGAATGAACAAAATGGCCGACTAGTCGAAGCTTTTTGCCAACTTCAGAAAATACCGATTAGTCGGCCCATCTCTAGTAATTTCTTAAAAAATGACTGAGACAGCACAGCGGGTAAGGCTATCCACTTCGGGGCCCAAACCAAAACTTAGATGAGTTTAATAATACAGGTTTAAAAAAAAATAAATACATGAATAAAAAAGCAATCAAATATAAATAAAATGGAATGTATAGGTAAAACAGAATAACCTCATTTAGCAGAATACTGTGGCTCACAACACTACAATGACAACATTACAACTGGTAGAACTTAGACAACTGGTAGACAACTGGGCTCCCTTGTAATGGATGAAGAATGGCAACCCAAAACGGAAGACCGATGGGTAGAAGACCCCGAAGACGCCCATGGATTATGTACGAAGATTATATCCTGAGAACAGGAGCAAGTGGAGGGAAAACTCACTCAAATGAAGAGGTTGCGTCAGGATCGGGCGGGCGGACTGGCTCCGTTGGGTTGGGGCACCTTTATGCGAGGAATGGCATAAAGAGGGAGGGAAAGAAGGGGGTTTGCTTTTTTAGCTATCAAGTAATATAATATATAATAATATAAGTTTGGATTATACTTTGTAATAGCAATTTAGATTACCTTGGCAATTTGAGGTATCGGTGCAAGTACGGGGAATCGAAATATTAAGGTACTTAGCCCTTTTCTTTTATACAGAGCGAGTATATCTTAGTGTAAAAAAAAAAAAAAAAAAAAAAAAAATGGGTGAAACTAGATGAAAATTGTAGCAAAATGCCGCAGACCTCACCTTTCTTTTCCAATCCGTTGCATATATATGATAAATCAAAGACTTTTTTGAAGAAATCACGTTTTTTTCTTTAAAAACTGTAATATCTCCATTTTGTTTAAATATTTTTCAAACTTTCGGCCACATTTTCGGATTTAGCATTAAATTTCCTATGAGAGCAGAGTACACGTAACCTTGAATTTTACAAACATTGTATCTAACGAACAGCTTGATCTTCACCATATTTGGGGAAGTCACAATGTCTTGTTTACTTCAAAGCTCACCGTTTTTCGAAAAAAAAAAAAACCATCCACAAAACGTAAAATCTCACAAAAACTTGTAAATTTAATCAGCTTTCGAATGATATGTTAAACGTAATGATTTTGAAACCGAAAAAACATGGTGTTCTCATTTGGCATACAAATCAGTTACTTGTGTAAATAAAACATTATGACAATCCCTTATGGAAATGTGCATTTTAAACATAATAAACTCTTCATTGGAATAAAAAGCAAAGAAAAAAAATATTGTTTAATAGAAAATAAAGGAAAACTGTCAATAAAGCGACACCAGATCAGAGGATGTTATGTTATTATTATTATTTAGTATTATTTTATTAGATTTTCAATGTAAAGTTAAAAATCCAATGATAATGAACATAGACCTCAATTCTTCCGTTAGCTTCTGAATGCAGATTGTGTCTAAGAACACTACTTTTTGAAGTTAATTTTCAGGGCAGATGAGTCTGTTTTTACAGGGGATGGCATTTCTACCTATCCGTTTATATCGTTGGTTTATATTTGTATTGCTTTCGAATAATGTGGAGGAGCTCCATAGTGTTGGAAAATCATATTTTGCCGAACTTCAGGTGGAATATCGTGATGAAGTTGTGGTAGGATATTTTGTAACAAATCTTACAAGGGGACGTTTGCAGTTGTAGCTCACAGATTTGAATGCCGATTTTTGTGTGGGTAGTAGGGAGATATAATAATGCAAAACTAGAGTTATAGCCGCCAATGAGCATTAGGAGCGGAGAAAAAAATTAAAATATGAAAATCACGTTTCATTTTTTTTCTCAGCTCTCAGTCAAGATAGAGAAACAATTCTTTCACGTTTAATTGCAGTTATGTATGCTATTAGATATAAAAATACTTTTGTTATGTTCAAGACAATATCCGGCTTTAGGGTGCTCAAAAAAAAAACAACAAAATTTCATGGAAATCCGCTGTAAATCAGTGGAAACTTTTTTTCATGAACAACTGACATCAAATCTCGATTTAACGCACCATAAAACCCTTATATGTGAAATTTTATCAAAATAATATTTTTTTTTTTTTGCCCCTTTTTAGGTAGTTAAAATTTTTAAGTTGAGATTTCATCAACAATTTATAACGGCCATAACAACTGCTGTGTTCAACCGATTACAACAGTAATAGCATCACATTCTGCTTTTTATCCATGCTTACAACATTGGATTTACTACAGATTTTAGTGGACAAAAACCGATGTGAATGAAAAAATCTAAGGTCAGCTATAACTTGAGATATTTCAATAAGGGGAAATGGTCTTAATCGGTGACAAAATAGTTGAGATAGCGCTAATTATTTACATTTTTTAAGAAATTGAGGAAAATTTTTAAACTAAAGACTGATATTATTTCCTTAATTAATTTTGTTGAAATCAAAAATAATTGTTTTTTACCTTTAAAATATTGTAGCATTTTAGAAGGCAAGGGGCTGTCAATTTCTGAAAAAAATGTAAATAATATGCGCTGTCTCAACTATTTCGCCACCGATTAAGGCCAAATTTTAAGGTCATCTAGAAGACTTAAAACTGCATAGTTTAGCCCAAAACCTGGAGGTCGCAGGATTTTCCCTTATTGAAATATCTCAAGTTATAGCTGACCTTAGATTTTTTCATTCACATTAGTTTTTGTCCACTAAAATCTGTAGTAAATCCAATGTTGTAAGCATGGATAAAAAGCAGAATGTGATGCTATTACTATTGTAATCGGTTGAACACAGCAGTTGTTATGGCCGTTAGAAATTGTTGATGAGATCTCAACTTCAAAATTTTAACCTCCTCGAAAGGGGTAAAAAATCAATTAAAAATTTATTTTGATAAAATTTCACATATAAGGGTTTTATGGTGCGTTAAATCAAGATTTGAGGTCAGTTATTCAAGAAAAAAAGTTTCCACTGATTTACAGCGGATTTCCTTGAAATTATGTCATTTTTTTTGTCTTTTTTGAGCACCCTAAAGGCGGATAGTGTCTTGAGCATAACAAAAGTATTTTTATATCTAATAGCATACATAACTGCAATTAGACGTGAAAGAATCATTTCTCTATCTTGACTGAGGGCTGAGAAAAAAAATAAAACGTGATTTTCATATTTCATTTTTTTCTCGGCTCCTAATGCTCATTGGCGGCTATAACTCAAGTTTTGCACTATTATAGGTCCCTACTACCTACACAAAAATAGGCATTCAAATCTGTGAGTTACAACTGCAAACGTCCCCTTGTTAGTAATTTCAACATTCAATCTGTTGGGCAAACTATAATTTTTCAACACTATATACAACAATACACTTATGAAAAAACCAACGATACTCCACTTATTTAATTTAATTCTAAATCCGAAAATGTGGCCAAAAATTGAAAAATATTTAAACAAAATGTAGATATTACAGTTTTTATGAAAAAAAGACGTGGTTTCCTCAAAAAAGTCTTTGATTTATCGTATATCTGCAAGGGATTGGAATAGAAAGGTGAGATCTGCGGAATTTTGCTACAATTTTGATCTAGGTTCACCCAATTAGGTTTTTTTAAACTAAGAGATATTCACTCTATAGATTGGTTTTACCTATATATATATATATATATATATATATATATATATATATATATATATATATATATATATATATATATATATATATATATATAAAATAAAAATTACAATGAAACAAAACATGTTTGTCTTCTTAGAAATTCTTATATCTTCAAGATAGACCGACCCAAGCAATGTAGTATAACCTCAAACCGCTTTCACACAACACACAAGAACACGGCGAAAGTTCCTAACGACATAGAGCACACGATCCTGATGAAAGAATAAACGTAAGCTTCGTCGTACGAAGGTAAAAGTAGAGTTATTAAATAATTTTTGCCGCTACTAAAGGGAAAGTGTGATGGTGGTGGGAGGGGGGAGGGCCGCCTGCTTTGAGAGCATTGTGAAGAGGGAACCATGCATCGACAACAGGTACCGGCTCCTAAATATGGTTCATCTTTATTCCATGGAGCCTTGAAAGAGCAGATTATCTAGCCGTCTAAAATCATTTGTGAGGGGGAACAAAGGAGTAAACACAGCCTGCTCTGAATAGATAGCAAGGCTTCGAAAGGGAAAGGATCTTACCTGTTGAATAAGAATGACGCCTTGTGGTTCGGCTATGGATAATTGGACAGAGAATAGTTCTTAATATTTGCATTGGAATAAAACAATTTAAATAAAACATTCTTTATGACAAAAATCTTAAAAACCGATCACTCCCTAAACAATTTGAGCAGATAGTCAAAACGTTTCTTTTTATCATTTTCTAGGCTACATTTTCCAATCTTTCTTTAGGTTTTCACCTCCACATATGCTATAAACAGGGCATACGAAACTTATTAGGATAACTAAAAATTAATTAAATAAATAATTTAATTTTTATAACTTTGATTTCTAAAATCTATCAGACAAATACAAAATTAACAATCAGCAGATGTGCTGAAATATAAATATAATAAAAACAAAACAGAAAACTACAGTCTGCTCCATTCAGAAGTCCTTTTTCATTTCGCCTCCTGAGGTGAGAACCACAGTGTAATAATTGATTTCATGAATTATATTTAAAAAAAAGTTTAATGTATATAATCAATGTAAAAAAGTGCTAATGTTTTGAAACTTTTGTCGGAACTAATGAATGTTCAACACTGGAAACTATTTTACAAATAAGCAAAGAATTCAAACATAGCTGGCAATTATTTCACCAATCTTAATGATATTTTACACCTTCATGCGTGTCTGAAGTGAAATAAAATTAAATTTACTGCTTAAATCCTCAATGCACCTTACTTTGTCACCAATAAACTTATCCATAAAGATCTTAATGTTCCATATGTTGCAGATTTAGCACAAACTAGATATCAATCCTTTCATAGTAAGCTCCATAACCATTCAAATTCCCTAATTTCTCAACTTGCTTCCCACACCATTCCTGATAATCCTGCGAGGCCCTTAAGAAGATGGCCCAGAGACCTTCTAGTGTAGAATTTTTATTAAAGTGCTACTGATGAGTAGTTCTTTACAAGTTTTTTCACGTTATTGTAATAGGTAAAAGCACATTTACTTGATGTATAAATATTGTACAGTTGTAAATTTCAATAAATTATTAAAAAAAAAATTTACTGCTTGAAAAAAATATTTAATTATTAGTTTATCTGTAGTATCATTTGTATTAGGTTGATGCAAAAATAATGCAGGTTTTTGATATTCAGTAAAAACATCGATTGTTTTTCCAATTGCCTTGAGATGGCGTACGATTTATGACTGATCCACATCGAGTTCTTTCGCTATTTCTCGAGTAGTTTTGGTGGGGTCAGCTTCAACTATTGCCTTTAACTGGTCGTTGTCAATAGCAGAGGGACGGCCACCACCTTCTTTGTTTGAAAGGTCAGAATTTCCACTACGGAATTTTTAAAACCATTGCTGCACTATAGATTCATTAATGGTACCTGGCCCCCAAACTTCATTAATATTTCGAGCCGTTTGCGCAGCACTTCGACTGAGTTTGAACTCATACAAGTAAAGTTGCTGAAAATCGCTCCTAGAAGCCATTTTGTTTGGAGACACTGAATGGACTGAATTAAATGTACAATATATAAAACCTAATATATTTACGAGTAACAACATTTAACAGCTCGTTTTTTGTATTTACAATACAATAAGTAAGAAAACAATACAATATTTTATTACATGCATAAGTACGTAAAAAAAAAAAAAAAAAATGTAAAAGAAAACAAAATTACTAAAAATGTTTTCAAGGAAGGAAAAGAAAGCCAAAATAATGTGATATTTCGTCTTGTTGGACGCATACAACCGCACACATTACATTCACGGAAAGCCTTCTTACTTAATTTTTTCCTTTTTATTATCGATATGTTTTTCTAATTATAATTGGTTATTTCAGTTATTCCTTATCCGACACTGTGTTGGCACCGCTAACGACGGATAAGGGGGAGTTTATTGTATAGTAAATAAATATCTTCTTATGTATTTTCAAAATAATAAAATTTAGTAGCTCATCAAACGAAATATAACATTAAGGAATTATTTATTAAAATGTTATGAAAATTGAGCGTGTTACGGCTAATTTTTTTTATTCATAAAAGGGTTGGAAATCACTGCAGTAGATTTTTTTTTTTTTTTTTTTTTTTTATTTTTTTTTTTTTTTTTTTTTTTTTTTTTTTTTTTTTTTTTTTTTTTTTTTTTTTTTTTTTTTTTTTTTTTTTTGTCCGCCACGAAATAAATTTTAACCAGCCTAGATGGGATTCAAACCCACGACTTTTAGTACAGAGCGCGCTGGGACCTTCGGACCAACTCACTCGGCCATCGAGTATTATCCAAGAAATACGCTTTCTGTCATGGTAACTTCAATAGATCAGTTTTTTATCTAGGCGAATGTTATTAGCAACACTCAAACTTATTTGAACCTAACGAACACCAAACGTAACCATAAACAAGAACACGAATATTTTTTAACTATCGCAAATATAAAATAACTTGGCATTTTTTTTTTAAATTATATTTTACTTGATGTATATTGTATACAGTTGTAAATATCAATAAATAGTTTAAAAAAATATATATATATATTTTAATAATCGTAATACGTTAAGGACATAAGAAACGTTGATTTTACATAGATTGTGTATATTAAACATTTTTAAAAATGTAAGACAAGAAATAAAATATGCCTGTACTCACTAAAGGAGGCAAAATAAAAAGAACTTCTGAAAGACACTAGGAGCAGACAGTAGTTATTACAGTTACTATGAAAGGATAAGATTAGTGAAGCCCCAAAGCTCAACCCAGGCTGTACAAATGGGTCTAATTATTGTCATATAAATTAGTATTTTTTAATTTATTGGGAGCTTTGAACGCCTGTCTAATAAATGTTGGAGTAGTCTGAATACATAAAAGTAAATAAAATAAATTGAATTATTTATTTAATTAATTTTAAATAATCCTAATAAGTTTCATATGCCATGGTTAAAGTAAATGGGGACGTAAACCCCTAAAAAAAAAAAATAATAATAAAAAATAATAAAATGAAAATTTCAACTGTGATAATGAAAAAAATAAATCATTTGGGTGGGATTTTTCGATTACCTGCGTAAATTGCTTAGGAAATGATTTATTATTTTGTACACATCTTGTATGGGATCACCATCTATATTAATTATTGCTTACCGAATGAGGCAGATTGTAATATTTTTCCATTAATAGCCAGTCATACATAAACATTTAATAGTAAGAGTCAAGAAATTTACCCCCATATATATATATATATATATATATATATATATATATATATATATATATATATATATATGGGTAAATTTCTTGACTCTTACTATTAAGAGTATATATATAAGAGTATATAAGAGTATATATACACATATATGTTTAGTGAGGTTCTTAAGGTTCATTCAATAAATAAAAACAACTATTTTGGCGACGTTTCGAGACTATATTGTTCTCATAATCAAGCCCTTCAGTGAAAAAACAGGTTACAATAAAATTATTAAGTTATTTCAAAAATAAAGTTAGTTACAGTACAAGTATATAACAACATGTGTTAGAATAATAAAAATATATATAATTGCAGAATATAGAGGAGTATGAAGCTACTTACAATGTTACTAGTGGATATGAATTAGACTAACTAAATTCAAACAATTCTAGTACACAACTAACCTAGGGGAATTTTCGAACAGACAGTTACAAAAATTGTGGGGAAATCCCTAGGAAAAATTAAGTTAAAAGGACTGGGTGTTATTCCCAAGACGCAGGTACAAAAATATTTCAGTGTAATATACTAATAAATAGAAGAAAAGTTTGTATGATGTTTATAAATGTTCATCTGTTGACAGTTACTCACCAAAGTTTCAACCATTTTGGACTGGCAGTTGTTACGTAACTATCGTTTGAGTGAGTTGATGTGAGTGTTTTTGTGAAAATGGACAAAATTAAGTACAGAGCTGTCATTAAATATTTCTTTTTGAAAGGCAATACTTCTACGCAAATCAAAGATGAGTTGAATTCTGTGTATGGGGACTCTGCACCATAATTTACCACAGCGAAATTTTAGGCAGGTGAATTTAAACGTGGCCGTAAGAGCTTGGGAGACGATGAACGTTCGGGATGTCCAAAAACTGCAAATACCGTCGAAAATATCGTCAAAGTTCACCAAATGGTGCTAGACGACAGAAGTAAAGTGATAGAGATAGCAGAGGTTATGAAAATGTCAAAAGAACGTGTTTGTCAAGATTTAGGCATGAGGAGGCTGTTCGCGCGTTGGGTGCCGCGTTTGCTCACGTTAGACCAAAAGTGCCCGAACGAACAATTCCAACGCTCTGTTGGCACAATATATCCCAGTTTTGGCACCAATTAATTACTGTAGATGAAACTTGGATACACCATTATACGCCCAAAACAAAAATACAGTGGACTGCAAAGAGGGAACCGGCTTCAAAAAAAAGCAAAAACTGTTTTCTCGGTTGGGAAAGTGATGGCGACTGTCTTTTGGGATAGTCGTGGAGTTATTTTAATTGATTATCTTCAAAATGGAAAAACCCATTACAGGAGCATACTACGCATCGATAAAAGTCTTGTATTGAAGTCATTTTTAAACTTGGAAACCTCGTTTCTTGCACTCAAGACATTATTATAAAACTATCTAGAACTATAAAGATATAGTTAGCATTTGGTACAGTTTTATTTATAATAGTTTTACCATCGCAAACTCTGTTGCAGAATGGCCACATATCGAGCGATTTTTAAACTGCACTGGGATCCACATGTCACTCCATACATTTATAGCTTTTTTAATAACAATTGAATTGAAAATAAGTAAATTTCATCATAAATTTCTAGTTCAATATAAAACCGTACCTTTGTAATCTCTCTTGAATTGTGCTCGCCACATGTCGGTCGTTTATCAAACTTCACTACTCACCACATATTTATCGCTTTTCTATATAAATATTTTTTTTATTTTTTTTTATTTATTGTTATTTACAACTGTACAAAATAATATACAACAAGTAAATGTGTTGACAGTGAATACAATGACATGTAAATAACTTGTGAAGAACTACTCACTAGTAGCACTTCAATAATATCTACACTAAAAGGTCTCTAGGCCATCTTCTTTTCAGACGCCTCGGAGGATTATCAGGGATGGAGGAGGAAGCAAGTTGGGAGACTAGTGGATTGGAGTGGTTATGGAGCTTACTATGGAAGGATAGGTATCTGGTTTGGGCTAAATCAGAAACATATGGAACATTAAGATCTTTATGGATAAGTTTATTGGTCAAAAAGTAAGGAGCATTGAGGATTTTTCGAAGGATTTTAGATTGTAAGGATTGGATACGAGATGAATTGGATGGTTTAGTAGAGCCCCAAAGCTCAATTCCGTAGGTCCAAATAGGTCTAACCACAGTCATGTAAATGAGTCTTTTGTAATTAATTGGGAGCTTTGAACGTTTGTCTAGAAAATGTTGAAGTAGTCTGTAACGACGGGCAGTTTCTTGTCGTTTTAGTCTTGTATGTGGATTCCAAGTGAGACATTTGTCCCAATGGAGTCCCAGGTAGCGGAATTGATCAACAGGGATTAGAGGAATATCATTAAAGGATACCGTAGGACAGGATGTCGTAGGTTTACGACGGAGGGTAAAGGTTATTTGATGGGATTTATTTGGATTTATTTTAATTCTCTATTTTCGACACCATTCTTGAAGGTTTATGATGTGGGATTGGAATGCCTGGGATGCAATGAAGGGATCATTATTTACTGATAACAAACATGTGTCATCAGCGTAAGTGGTGAGGACAGTGCTAGGATGTCTATATAAATATAAATGAAAATATTTAAATTTTAGTGTTGCTATACCTTCTCTGAACTATGAAGATGATGTGGTTAAAATTTGGTTCAGTAGTTTTCGCGGTTAGTGATCATATAACAAAATACAGCTTGTCCTTTTATATAATAGTATAGATATATATATCATTTTTGTAACGATATCAGTAGCTTGAAGTGACTGAATAAAAATATAGGTAAAGGTCAGGTAAGTGGGCTAAAGCCTCGTTTCCAAATAAAAATAAGTCAAATAATGTCTATTAATCAAGACTGTTAATAGTTTTATATTTTTCCTAATGTTTATACTTTTCTTTAATGATATGGAACATTTTTTAATTTAAAAATTCATGATAACTGCATCTGTTGTTATAAAGACGGAATTATTCATTACTTCCCATATCCCCCATTGCTTTCTGATTCACAGACATTATTTTTTTTTTCTATATGTAGTACGTTAATAATAGTTAAATGTAAATCCTGGAAGATGGGTTAATTTTCAAAAGTATCCAGCAGATGTTTAGTTTTAGTTTATAACTAATAGAATTAAAAAGTTTAACTAAATTATATATTATTTTTTAATTACTACTGCGGCTGTAGAGTCAGTTATTAATAAGATATGTGATTTTCTTATGTTTATGGTTATAGTTATTAATTCAGTTTTGATATGAGCGAACAATACTACAAAGCATATGAAGATTTAAGGCATCATTTTATTATCAATTAAATTGCGAATGATTTCTTCTTAGTTCTCAAATTTGTTTTAAATCTCATCAAATTACCTTTATCCTCCATTTAAAACCTACGACTTCCTGTCCTAAAGTATGCTTCAATAATATTCCTGATAATCAGAATTTTTATATTTTAATACTTTAAAGTAATTCAATTTGTTTTTTTAAAAATTTTTGGGATATTCCGTTAATCCCTGTTGAACAGATGCTACGTAGGACTCCATCTGGGCTAACGTCTTCTATGGAATATATATCCAAGACTAAAGAGACAAGGAACTGCTCGCCAAGACAAGGTTCGTCTTTTTTTTTTCAATAACTTTTAAATTTTATTTTAAGAACTCACATTTTAACCTACAGGTTTCAGACCTATTCTATCTAGATTCACTACCACCAATTATAAATTCGCCTAGGCATGATCCTCATGATCATCATCATGATGAGACTCCAACACCCACGGCCCCAAACGGTTTTTTTTCTTTCTTTTTTTACTATATTAATACATATTGTTCTTATGTTTGTGAAGAAGATGATTTTTAAAATAAAAAAATTAATTCATTAATGATTTCTAAATCTGTAAGCAAAAGGAAAAATCATAGAGGATCTTGTTAAGAGCGTAATCACAAACAAAAGAGAGAATGGCTATTCTTATATTTATTTATTTATTTTTTTTTTACTTATAACAGACACGAACCTACACAGATAAAAGACAAGAAACCGCTCGTTGTTTCCAACTAGTCGAAACATTTACTAGACAAGCGTTCACAGCTACCAATCAATTGCAAAAGTCTCATTTACATGGCTATAATTAGACCTATCTGGACAAAAGGAGTTGGGCTTTGGGGCTCAACTGAAACTTGCGATTCTTCTAGTATCAAATCCTTACAATATAAAATCCTTAATGCTCCTTACTATGTTACAACTAAACCTATAAAGATCTTAATGTTGCACATGTTGATAATGAAATCCAAATCAGGTAACTAACCGATCACTTGTAAATTCCATAACTACTCGTATCGACTAGTATCTCAACTTCTGAATAGAAGATGGCCTCGGGACCTTCAAACGTAGAACATTATTCAAGTTGTTTTACAAGTTATTTACTAGTAGTTCTATACATTTATTAATATCATTAAAAACATATTTTAATGTTTCACTTTATTAATTTCTTAATTATTATTTGTATAGAAAATGGACCAGATATAATTGTAATTATTACAAAATACAGTGTCATTTCATTTTGGTATTTTTTTTTTTCAATAAATATTTCTGATATGTATTTCAAAGATTAAGAAAACATTTCAACAATTTACTGGAATGAACTGGAAAAATGTACGTGAACGTCGTTCGGCCTGAAAAGTGGGTCGAAATTTACGTAACATAACAACATAGTTAACAGGACTAGTAAAAACTGGCTAATAATTTAATAATAGCAAAGTTAACATACCTTCATCGTCAATAGTCCAATAGAATCACACTCTCAATTTTTACAATTCTACACAATGCAATATGTTCACTTATAACTGATATTTAAATGAATACAAGCGAATAATATAAAAAACCAAGCGAGGAACTTTCAGAACGAGATCTGAGGGATGCACATCAGCGAAGGCGCCGAGTTCTACTGGAGCAGTCAATGAAACCCACTCGTCACTGACTCACCCGCAGGGAATGAAGGTTGTAGGACCTTTCTGCAAAATTACGTTAGTCATTACAAAAATACTTCTCCACTCATGTTGGGGTGATATCACGTATGGTTCGAGGAGAGGTCGGGTACGGGACTGTTAACGTGAAAATATATTATCCCCGCCATAATCGAGAAAAACTGATTAGATAGTGCAGAGTAGTACCCGCAAAAAAAAAAAAAAAAAAAAAAAAAAAAAAAAAAAAAAAAAAAAAAAAAAAAAAAAAAAAAAAAAAAACCAATAATTATCAATTAATTTAGATAAGATAACCATATTCAAATGCGTTTCCTGCAATTTTAATTAACAACAACATATTAATAAATATTTAATTCTTTCAGCATAGATACATAGATACAAGTATAAATACATATTTTTTTACTGATGAAGTAAAAGTGAACAATATATTTTTGTATATAAAATTCACGAGCTAGAAAAAAATCATAAAATAAATTTGGTTAATAGAACACGAGTGAAAAATTAACTAATTATTATAACGCAAAATTTATAAGATTAAAATATAGCGCTAAGATAGAGCAATACAGCCGGAAAAAAACACAAAAAGTGTTTAAATGGGATTGCGGTGGTTCAGAAATACTGGAAACTATTATTTTGTAACAGGTACGAAATACTTGCATACTTACTTCAGTACTAGTAACTGCGTACTACCCTAGACTAGTATTTCTTACTTGTCATCTCTATATATTACCAAATACTCGTTTACCTACACCAGTATTTTCATTGTATCAGACACTCTTACATTATTTTTTATATTATTATTGGTAATTTTAATAACCATTACAATACACTAAAATATGAAATCGATACATAAGCAATTATAATACGTTTGCTAGTCATAAATCAAATAAAAAATATGTATGCTGTAATAAAACACCTAACATCTTAAATAATAATTTTCCAATTATTTACTATCTTATTGATAATTCATTAATGTTTTTAATGAATGTTTTATTAACTGTAATCAACCAATAAAAAAAAGTTGAGAATAATAAAAAACGTTTTATGGAAAAATTGAATATGCCAAGTGTGGCCCTTCGGGCTAGCCATTCCGGCCCGTGACATGATCACACACAATTATACATAAGTAGAGACCAGATTTCTGTGTTATAGCATATTTAGTTTGCGTTGATTTAGCGCTCTCTAACCCAAGTAGTTATCTCATTTATATAATAAGGATTCTTGTTATTAAATTCTATTTTGCACGAAATTGCACAATTGAGCCAAATTCATATAATTTTATTCACTTAACCATTCATTTTTTGAAACTTTTACTTACGATTATTAGGCAACATTTATAACAATTATTTATATTAAATAGGTCAATTAGGTTATATTAATTAGTTAATTACATTGAAAGTAAAAAGTCACTTAAATCAAATGTATTTGTGACCTATTACTTTTAAATAATCGTATTGAATTGGGAGCTTTGAAGATTTAGGCAAACATTAAGGATCGACGTACTTCCTAGAACTAAGACATTTCCTCAGAAAATTTTACTCCCCGTTTCCAATTTCATTCCCCACTTCTGATTTAGCACAAATGGCTAGTTGTTGACAAGATTTTTGTTGTTATTGACTAAAATTAAATGCCAACTTTGAAAATGCCAAAAACGTCCGCGAGTGTTTCTACAAAATTGAAACAATGGACCAATGCTGATATTTGTTTGAAACTCACGAAGAAAGCTTAAAACGAATTGAAAATGAAAAGGAAACATGTTTATTTTCAAAATTCGAGTAAATCCTTGAGAAAACTACGGCTACATTCGTTAAAAAAAATTAAATTGTATCAACGGAAAGGAAATAGAATCTGATAATCTGGATCGATCCACAATCGCATGCTACGAAAATTGTCCTGTTACGTCCATAGATGTAGAACGTTCCTTTTCTTTACTAAAGAACATTTTATTAAGTGACAGGCGGCGTAATTTTACTGAGAAATATTTTGAAATTTATAATGTCCTACATTTTCACGAAACGTTTAAAAACAAATTTATTTTTCAAAAACATTTAATTATATTTTGTTTCCACGTAAAAGGAAATTTTAATAAAGATATTTTATATTTCTTTTAATTAACAATTTCCCCCCCAAATTTTAAATAATTTAAATTGAATTAACACTAAAAAGAAACGTTTGTCGTAATATCCTTAAGTTTATTCAAGGCTGGTTAAGATTTGCATATTTGTGTAAATAAATGGATTGCTGCGTGTATTAAGTTTTTAAATTCACGTTTTGAGTTTTTTACTGCACCATTTTGCATGTTTTGCGTTTTTTACTGCACATTTTTTGATTTTTTACTGCACAAAAATCCGGTCTCTATACATAAGACAAAATTTATTTTCTACAAAGCTAGAATAGAATGATTGTTATCTTCTCGTTCAGTTCTTGACCTTCTACCGTTGTATCATATAAGTTGAGTGTAATGAGATGAAGTCAAAAATAAAGTTTATTAGTCGTAAAACTTTGTTTTGTTCAATTTTTTCGGCCCGCCTCGATGCTTTTCTATTTCATCCGGCCCGCCTAGATGTTTTTCTATTTTATCCGGCCCTCCTCTTAAAACGTTTGCCCATCTCTGGCCTAGACCATCCCTAATGACGATGAAACGTCGCCCGTAAACACACAAACAATTACGTCAGATTCCAAATCAGCATTCTAAAGTACACTTAAGTACGGAATTTCATACAAAAATGGAAATAAAAAATCGTAACCTTCAAAATTTGTCAAAAATGGTAAGCATTTTTTTTTTTTTTTTTTTTTTTTTTTAATTGACAAAATCTTGAATTATGGTTAGATGGTGAAACGTGAATCAATTTGATATTTTTACCCAAAATATAGGGTGGTAATACGCTTACAATGTCTTTAGTTTCATCTTCCTATCTGGTTTCAAACTCACTTTAAAAATCAAAATGTATTTCGGAATTATTTTATTTATGTTGTTACTAATAATTTACAATACATTAAGTTCTTTTTTTCTTTTTTTTTTTTTTAATTGGTAATGAATTAAATTTAAGGGCTTAAAAATATGGCAAAGCCATGAAACTTGGCACATATAATTATAAATATAACTTTTGAATAATAAAGTAAATGTTGGGAGATATCATTGCTTATTTTCCTTGTATAATCTTGATCTCCTTTTATAATAATACAGATCAAATCTAGAAGAAAAAAATAATAATTGAGGAAAAAATCAGCACTTCTTAATGTTTCGTTTGAAATCAGCCAGTTTCTTCTGATACGGTTCATAACGAAAGATAAACGCGTGACGAGAAGAATAAAAATATTCAAGAAAAGCTGGAAGACTAAAAGGAAAAAAAATATGACCTTCAGATTACGTAACGTCGTCCTTTGATGTTATTTATAAATCAACAGTGAAATTATGCAATATTTGCAGTAAACCCACTACAACAAACGAGCCAGGTATCCTTCAATAGTTCTTTCCTTGTATTTGTAACGCTAAATATAGTAAGTAAGTGGCTTACAAATTGAATAAAATTATGCTATTTTTCGGAGCGAGTGATAGGCGATTACAAACTCAAGCCCTTCTTTAAAAAGAAAAATATCCACCAAGATTCTGTTTAAAACTAGGAGGGTTCGTTTGTTGAAATAATTGGGTAGTTCTAAAATTAATTTAGGTTTATCTTTAAAGCAAAAAAAAAAAAAAAGATTTCAAAACTGAATGATACGGAAACCGAAGATAAAGAAACGAATTCACGGAAGTAGCAAGGTCTTAAGTAGCCGACTGAGTCATTCCATTGAATCGAGCAAGAAATGCGTTTGATTCACTCCGTGAGTCACCGTGACTATTACGTCATGAACAAATTTCCTTTTGCCCTGTCAAATTGATATTGATAAACATTAAAAATAATTATGTATATGTATACAATACATGCACTTTGCTCAAAAATCAAAGCATTAATCCTTCATAAATATTACAATTAAAAAAATCAGACATTTCATTTGAAAAAATCCAATACATAAATTAGATTGTATATTATTTTTAAAAAATAATTTTTATCGTAAAAGTATAATTTTCTTTATTTTTTTTTTTATTGATATTTATTGAAATTTACAACTGTAAACAATAAAAATAAACTACAAGTAAATATGATGATGTGGGGAAAAATGACATGTAAATTGTTTATTAAGCAACTACCTGTAGAGTGGGAAGCGAGTTGTGATACAAATGGATTTGAATGATTATGCAATTACTATGAAAGGATATCTAATGTGGGCTAAGTCAAAAACATAAGGATATTAACCCTTGAGTGGACGCGTACGGCTCAGTTACAAGAAAGTTCGCGCGGATGACAATAGTCATCCACTAAGTTTTCTGGTGTTTTAGCAATGGCTATCTATTTTAATCCCTTTAATTTTCAAAAACACGTCACAAAGGATAAGAGAAATAAATTATTTACTCATAATAATGAAATACAAAGAAAATACATGGATCATTATACCATGGTGTCTACCAATTTCAGCTATCAAAATTCCCGACATATTCCCGACTTTTTCAAGAATTTTTTTGGAAATTCCCGACTTTTTCAAAAATCTTTTTAGAAATTCTAGCCAATCGATATTTTAATGGTGTTTCAATAATAATCTAAACAAATCAATCTATGCATACTTTGCTACTTAACATACCACAGTTAAACAACATAAAAAAAAAACACAAGAAAAACATTCAATATCGAGTTTGCCATTCGGTTTGAAAAAGGTTAGAAGGTTACACGAGGTTGTCGGATAAAATAACTCCAAAAAAATATGTCCGATTAGAATATTCTTTTTTTTTTTTTTTTTTCATCAGAAACCTGGTTAAAATTACTATGAGACTTGATATATGAAATTTTGATCAAGCCCCATGATTTACTCACGCCATCACGCTGAGAACCCAATACTCTTGTGAAATTCACTTTTGTTTCATTAATTTCTCGCTATAACTCCGAAACTATTTACAAGGATTGTACTGAAAAAAAGTTTTTTTCACAACGGTATGGGATTCTCATCGTGCTGGAGTGGGTATTTCATGGAATTTAAAACACATTTCATATAAGAGGTCTCTTTGCAAATTTGACCAGCTTTCAGATGGAAAAAAGAAATTTGCATCAGACAAATAATTATAGATTTATAGCCAAAAGAGTACCGAGAAACGTTTTTTCGCGATGTGTTACCGCAACTTAGCCAATCTTTAGTCGTTGGTAGTGGCCGAACCGCTGAACCGATTTTAATGTAATATTATTAAAAAGTAAGTTTAATGTGACGTTTTACAGTTTTCAACTAAATATTGTATTTTCCCCTTCCCCACTACTGACTGCGCAGAAAAAAAAATGAATAGAATCAAATTTGTTGCAAATTTGAATCGCTTTAATGTGTCGATGACAAACTTTGAATGATTATTTTTCTTTATTATACAATTACCTTTTTCATTATAATTACGTAGTACACGTTAATATTTTCGTTATTATTGTTTTATTTGTGAACATTTAAATAAAAGTTATAACTTTGAAAAAATGTTGAGCTATAGATCCAGTTAAAAAAAAAGTAGCAAAGTTATACATAAAGTTTATAAATTTAATGCTCTATCAATTTGTTTCTGACTATTCTTCTGAGTGCAGAAGAAGGAAAACTAGTGCCGGCCACGACCGTTTAGCGAAAAGTGATGTGAAAATAATTTTCTTTTTCTTTTTCATCAATCAATTATTTTAAAAAAAAAAAAAAAAAAATTAACTTTGATTGACAAATAACCCATAAAAAGACAGAACAGTATTTTCCCCCAGAACCCACTTTTGACTGTTGTACCATTCTGGTCTCAAATGATGAATTTCAGGAGTATTTCACAAAATAAGTGACCATATCGAAAAAAAAAAATAACTTTTTGAAAAAAAAAATGACCTCTTTTCCATGATAATATCCCTGTATCTTGGGAAGCAATGGCTATATAGAGCTCACCCTGATCTAAAACTGTAGCAAATTTAGTTTACTTTAAAAATATGTTGAGTGACTATACCAATCAGACGCTCCCTTAACTCACATATTGAGCAAAAACTGGAAAAATTCTGAAAATTTTAGCATTAACGACGACTTTTTCCCGACCACACGAAATTTCCGAATTTCCCGACTAGTAGACACCCTGTTATACACACATACCAAGTTGAAAATAATAATTAAGGGGAAAGGTCGCGTGGATGACAAACGAAATAATTCACTCAAATAGCAAAGTATTTCAAAAATATGAGTAGAAGACGTTCAATGTAATTATAATAAACTCTAATTGTATTAATTTTGCTAACTATAAATAAGTTATTGAAAGTTCGCGTGGAGGACAATTGTTACCCAACCAAAACAAATGGGAATTACAAGTCGGTAATATCAAATAGCAACTAACATGGGTACTGAGACTAGCCTCCCTTTGCAGACTCTAGGATCATCATTTTCATCTATGCCAAAACATATACACACTAGCGATGTTAAGAGCAGTGAACTATTGTCATCCGTGCGACCATTCGAGGGTTAAGAACATTTTGGATAAGTTAGTTTGTCGTAAATTAAGGAGTATTGAGGATTTTGGATTGCAAGGATTGGATACGAGGTGAATTGGATAGTTTAGTGGAGCCCCAAAGCCCAACTCCATATGTCCAAATAGGTCTAATTACTGTCATGCCAATGAGTCTTTTGTGATTATTCTGGAGTTTTGAACGTTTGTATAATAAATGTTGGGATAGTCAACAACGGCGAGTAGTATCTTATCGTTTTAGTTTTGTATGTGGGGGGTTCCAAGTAAGTCGTTCGTCCAAGTGGAGTCCTAGGTAGCGGATCTGATCAACAGGGACTAACGGAATATCTATAAAATATTTAAAAACAAATTAAATAATCTTAAAGTATTAAAATATAAAAATTCTGATAATCAGGACTATTCAATTCCCCAAATACTTCATCCTTTTATTACCTTGAGACAGTAGAACTATTTATTCCACGTAAATATTAATTAAAAAAAAATATAGTTTTACAAAAGAGAACATTTTATTTGTATTTTCCACCAGAAAGAAGCCAAAATAATAATACTTTTCATTTTGAGGAGCAATAAAAAAAACGAAGAAATGACGTTTGCAATAGGAGATGGAATGAAGAAAGGGAAAAAAAATGGGTAGAAAGTCTAAATGAAAAAGAAATTACGCGAATAGCTGTTTACTATCGAGGAGCCAGCTCAAATAGAAATTTGCAATTAAGTCTTCTTTTCTTGAAATAACTCAATATCGGCCTTCGTCGAAGAGGATTTACGCTAAGAAAGAAGAGAAGATGTTTATTGCGAGTTCTTGATAGAGCAATGAATATTTTTATGGCCAATAACGGAGTTTCATTTTGAGGAAATGGTTGTTATTTTACTATGAACGTTAATTAAAACTATCTATAATGCGATTAGTTATGAGGATAAAAATATAATAAGCAATAGGCTATGATTTAAAAAATTAAAAAATTAAAAATATTGAACAAGAAGCCTAGAACCGGATGAGGATAGGTCATGCAAAAAAGACCCATGAGCTCTGAATATCGATAAATATATATATATATATATATATATATATATATATATATATATATATATATTATACATCTGAATATATAAGAACTAAAATGTGTTGACTGTGTGGCTGAATACACGGGAAAAACTGGAGATCAGTAAATGAAATATTAAAAGAACATATAAGGGAATACACTAATAAGATCCAGGATTCCAAATTGGCAATTCATTTAAATGAAAATAATAATCCGAAAATAGTCTAAAGTTAAATATTTATGAATCATAGTGAAATTGTTCGAAACCTATCCAAATTTTTTTTTAAATCATCAGATAAATATTTTAAATTGTCACATTTTAAATTTATTTCCAGATGGGCAGAAAAAAACTAACCGATCACAGAGAAAACCCAACGTCTCTACACTCGGTTCCAGATGAATGTTTCAGAAGACATTTTTATTTTGCCTCCTTAGTTAAGCGCTAAAATGTTTCATTTTTTTGTCTTACATAAAAAAATATATATATATATATATATATATATATATATATATATATATATATATATATATATATATATATAAATGGATAAGTTCTTAACTGTTATTAGATGTTTAATAAGGTTCTTGAGGTTCAGTCAATAAACAAAAACAACTATTTTGGTGACGTTTCGAGACTATATTGTTATCATAATCATGCTCTAAGGTGAAAAAAAAACTACTTACAACGTTACTGGTGGATATGCTATGGTATTTAATACTAAATTATAACAATTCTAGAACACAACTGACCAGATACAGGTACAAAAAGGATTTCCGTACTTCTGAGTAATATATAAATGGATAAATGATTTAATAAAGGGCGACTGATTTCTTGTTTATTGCGCCATTTTTAAATGTTTCTATGGTTATATTTATTTAATATTACGTTTAAAATTATTTTGTTCACGGTGAATAATTTTGGGGGAATCAAATTTAAAAGAATGATTTGTTTCCGTGTAATGTGTAGTGAGAGCTGTTTGGTCATGTTTGTTCGGGTTTTTATTTATAGACGTGTTATTATTTATAGATGGGTTTTTATTTTTATCACGTCTATAAATAAAAACCCGAACAAACCCGAACAAAAAAAAATTAGACGTTCTAAATCTCAACACCTGTTATTCCAATTTAAAACATTCAGACCAATATTATACATTTACATTAATATACATCATATAAATCATTCATTTATTTATTAGTATATTACACCGAAATATTTTTGTACCTGCATCGTGGGAATACCATCCCCCAAAATTCCCCCAGGTCAGTTGTGTACTAGAATTGTTAGAATTTAGTAAGTCTACACCATATCCACCAGTAATATTGTAAGTAGTTTCCTTCTCCTCTATATTCTGTAATTATGTATATTTTTATTATTTTAACACATGTTATTTACTTGTATTGTAGCTAACTTTATGTTTAGAAATAACTTGTATAACTTATATAATTTTATTGTAACCTGTTTTTTCACTGTAGGGCATGATTATGAGAACAATATAGTCTCGAAACGTCGCCAAAATAGTTGTTTTTTTATTTATTGACTGAACCTCAAGAACCTTACTAAACATTTAATAATAACAGTCAAGCAATTTTTCCGTATATATATATATATATATATATATATATATATATATATATATATATATATATATATATATATATATATATATATATAAGGGCTAAGTGGTGATTTTTTTTTTTTTTTTTTTTTTTTTTTTTTTTTTTTTTTTTTTTTGTATGCTTTTAGAACTTATAGACGATGAATGATTTGAGAACATTCGAAACTAGTCTTAAAATAACAATAAAAATAGTATATATAAACAATATATATATATAAAGGGCTAAGTGTGATGTCCCAATACTATTTTCAATATACTTAGAAGGCCTAAATGAGGTCATAACATCATACTAAAATATCTCTATTCGCTTGACCTTGTATTGTTTTTTTTTTTTTTTTTTTTTTTTTTTTTTTTTTTTTTTTTTTTTTTTTTTTTTTTTTTTTTTTTTTTTTTTTTTTTTTTTTGTATGCTTTTAGAACAGACGATGAATGTTTAACATTCGAAACTAGTCTTAAAATAAAAAATAAAATAATAAACAATATAGAAACAGCGAATTGTTAACCAGCGCTTACTAAATCGTTATTTAGTTGTGATATATTTGCCGCATTTACATGAATATTTTAAATCTAATGCAAATCAAACTGGAATTCATGGTAATTAAGAATTTCAATACCTGAATAAAAATGTTGAAAATACCATTTAAGGTAATTATAAATGAGTTTATAACAAATAATTAACGAGAAATGATGACATGGGAAACTGACCTATAAAAAATGTTTCTCAACAGTCGGCGATTCGTTTTCTCAAGCTGCAAAAACTTTGCAACATAAATATTCAATCGGCCTAAGTAGATCTGCTCCCAAGATCTTGTTGATTCGTAATTCAATTGGTTTGAATCGATTAGGGCCGGATGGTAATAAAATCGAGTAATGGTCTTGTATGAATTCTCAATGAGGTGACAAAAGGTATCCGTATCAGCTTTTGTAAGAAACCAATCACTAATGTTCGTCGCCTCATCATTTAAAGTACTTAGCAAACAATACATATCTGCATTTGAAATGTAACCAAATGGCAAAGGTAAATTATTAAACTAATATGCTAGTAGCAATCGAACGTACAAAAAATTCAAATCTTGACTATTATTTAATAGAAAATCGATTAATAATTATTCTGTTGTTTGCCTAAATATTGGGTCGTTAAGTACTAAATGTTCGTTTTCACTGGAACGGTTATTTAGACAAACAACTTTATAAAATCAAATAATTTTATTCAAAATAATTCCCTTTTTTTTTTTTCCCTTTTTTTTTTTTTTTTTTTTTACCAACATTTCAACTTTTCCAATCCCTGAACTGAAAAATTCGGGGTTTAGTGAATAAATAAAGAAAAAACGCTTAGGGTCTGGGAATCATTTAAAAAAAGTAATCTTAAAGGAAGTTGTATATATTGTATGCAATTGTAAATAGCAATAAATATTATATTATATATATGCGTGTGTGGATATATTTCTTGACTCTTACTATTAGATGTTTAGTTGAGGTCCAGTCAATAAAATAACAACTTATTTTGGCAACTTTTGGAGACTATATTGTTCTCAGAATCATGCCCTGAAGTGAAAAAAAACTACTTACAATGTTACTAGTGGATACCAATAGCATATCCACCAGTGACATTGAAAGTAGTTCATACGCCTCCATACTTTGTAATTATATGTAGTTAAACATTCCAACGCATATTTATACATTTATTTATATTGTAACTGACTTTATGTTTTGAAATAACCTGTATAACTTATTTAATTTTATTGTAACCTGTTTTTTACTGTAGGGCAGGATTATGAGTTGTTTTTATTTATTGACTGAACCTCAAGAACCTTCATTTAAACATTTAATAGTAAAAGTCAAGAAATTTTTCGACATATATACAGGGTGTCCCAGACAAAATTTTTTCATAGTGTAAAAAAAAAAAAGAAGGGTAATACTACATGCTAAACGGGGTAGAATGGCGCAGAAACGAGTTTCCTATCTCAATCTGTTGGGGAGATAGAATTTTTTTGTTTTTATTTTTAAAATCATACCTTTTTTCTGAAAAATGGCTGTTTTCTCTACTTTGGTTTAGCGTAGAAACAAAAACGATGATACTTTCTTAATGAGCATTACATTTTCTAAAAGATGAGATAAGCCTAGTTATTTTAAATTTAGGGGGCCTTTTAACGCGCGAAACACAAAACATTTATTAAAACTTAAATTTTTAAAAGTTTTTGAAAATTCCTCACTCTAGCACTGGAGTACTCTAGAATCCGTCAAATTTCCCAAAAACTGCGGAATTCAGTTAGCTTTTTAGTGGTGTAACCTAGGATGCAATTGCGCTTTGACTTTTGAGTCTAAAAGAAGTTTTTTTGATGAAAAACACGCTAGAGAATAAAAACTTGATTGCTTCACGTACCTACTAGAAAAAAGTACTTGATTAAAGAAAAGTAATAGTTATTTTATATATTGTCCGTATGAATGAGGGGTAAAGAGTTGTGAAGGTGGCAAGCCCTCCCCCCCCCAAAAAAAAAAATCTTATTTATAGGGGGTTAGAGGGGGGTTGACCCAAATTTTTGCTGATTACCAAATGTTACATAAACGTACTTTTTTTTTTCTTTTTATTTAGGATTATTTGAAGAAATTAAATACACCAACATAAAAATAACATTTCATAATGTGCCCTGCTACTCATTAGCCCAGACTATGATATCACGTTCTGATTGGAATTAGTGTTATCAAGCCCCGGATTTATTTAGTTAGGCTTTGTAAACAATTATAATCCCACTGTGTGCAAAGGTCATAAGAAGTTGTCCTCTCATTTCATGAATGCATCAAGTCAAGACTAGACCCGAAGAGATCCTAGCGCTGCTCTCTCAAGCTGTATTACTGGTAATATCCAGAAAGAATTTAAAAAGTACTAATAGGTAACTCCATCAGAAGAAACGAATCCACATTAGAGACTTAGAAGACAAGAAACAGTTCGTCGTTTTTGAATGCCACATTTACTAGACAAGCGTTCAAAACTTCCGATTAATTATACCCATTTGTACATACGGAGTTGAGCTTTGGGGCTTCACTAAAACTTAATCCATTTCGTATCCAATCCTTACAATCCAAAATCCTTCGTTAAACCCTCAACGCTCCTGGAAATCATGTCATTCATGACGATCTAAATGCCCATCACTTTGCAGATTTTTCCCAAACAAGACATCCTTCCATGAAAAGCAATATACCCACTCGAATCCACTAGTCTCCCAACTTGCTTTTCACCCGATACCTACACCGAATAGTTTCTTTTCAAGTTACTGCCTGAGTCATTGTAAATATCAATAAATAAGTAACAGACCATTATAATAACGTTCAATTTTTTTCAATTATAACAGTGTTTATCAGAATCGGTATCATATTAGATTGATCCTTATTCATGATAAATATATTACCCTTAGAGATAGACCAACTGTATTGTTCTCAACGAACGCAATACCCCTCACGTTAAAAGGAGAACATTAAAAAAACTTTTAGAAAATGCATCAGTGCTTGTTAGATTGGGCAACAATGCGGAAGTGCCAAAGACCTGTACTCTGTTAATTATAATTGGAGTTGTAATATCCTTTGAGATTGAGATTATTTACAGCCACTTCAAAGGTAATCAGCGTTCAACTGACAAGCTCACAAGGAAAGTGTACTGTCTAAACGTAAGTGGGATGATTAATTGTGTTCCAATCTTAATAAAATAATTAATTAAATTTAAAATAGAGATATTTTAAAACAAATTAAAAAAAGAAACTTCTAGCCCATCTTACAAGGGAAGGGTACGTATTTTTTCCCTTTCCTAATAATGGGCCTTAGAAACCGAGGACAAAAAAATGAAACAGCATTAAACTAAATTCTTTAATATCTCGAGTTTCAAAAATGATATCGACAGGATTCTTGCACCAATATTTTTATTTTTGATTGACATTTTACGAAAAATACAACCGCATCATATATTTTGGTTTAGGTTCATTAAATTCTAAACAAAAATTATTAGATCTGCAAGCAAACTATCTTTACAGATTGTTTTACACAAACACAATTTTACACACACAAAAAAAAAATAATAATAAAGAAATAAATAAAATAAAAGACGCCAGATTCTAATTCAGCAACCTCAAAAACATTGAAAAACGTTTATTCAATAAAAATACCATTTTCCACCCTCCTCAAGGGATATGAGATTATTAAAACTATTATTGGTAACTTTTCATTCAATCGCCATTACTTTGTTGCACTTCTAGCAAATTCAATATGATTGGTATCGCTAGAAAAAAAGGGGAGAAAGCTTTTGATGTATATAAATGAAAAATTCGATGAACGAAAGGGGAAATAAAAAACAGTTGGAAAATCCGAAATACATTTTGATTTCAAACTCAACTTTTGTTTGAAACCAATGACATTGCAAGTGGATTACCACTCTATATTTCAGGTAAAAATATGAAATTGATACATTTCGCCGTCTAACTATAATTCAAGTGTTTGTCAATTTAAAAAAAAAGAAATTGCTTGACAGCAGATTTTGAAGTTTCGATTTTTTATTTTTCTATTTGGATGACATTTCGTATTAAGAGTTCTTTTGAATAGTGAATTCTGATCCTATGTCGGTTTTATCAATGAAGCGGATGGATTTTCCCAAAAATGTGCATTCAAAAATAAAAAAAAATGGTTCAAGAATGATGTTATTATTTTTTTAAACTCAAGATATAACATAAAATTAGTTTAATGCCAAATTAGTTGGAACGGCAAAATACGTTTATAATATTTTTTGAACAAGAATCCCAAAAAAAAATTCCTAAGATCAATGAGAGACTGAGTGTGTCCTCCCCTTGTAAGTTATTTAGCGTTTTAATGTGGATTATTTAAGATTTTATCAGCAGTTCGTCGAGGTCTATTGCTATCACTGAAAACATATTTATCTACAACTAATATAGATATTACGTTGTCTAATATAATTAACATTCTCCAACCTCAGACTTGTTATCGGCAGTAATTAGTAGCATGTTTGTACGAAGATATGAGATGATCTTAAAATTCTTTAAATTCCGGGTCTGTTGTTTCTGGAATGTAATGGGTCAGTGCTATTTAACCCTAGTGCATTCCTCTTGCAACTCGCCACTCCTTGCTTTTAAATCTTCGTTGGATATGGCGTTAAAAACATTTTGTAATTTTGTAATTTATCCAACCCTAATGGTATATTATTAGGTATTTTATTGAGAAATATTGCAACCTACCATTCTGAAATGCCATAAACAAGTCTGTACTTTTTTTTTCATCTATTATTATCCGATTACTCCGTAAAATTAAAAAAAAAAAACAATTAATAAGAAATCACTGTCATACAACTATCCATTATAAACATTTTCTTCCATGGTAACTAAATCTAAATTATTAAGTTACACATACAGTCAACTCTCGATGTTTCGAACTTCGATTAGCCGAATTTTTAAATAAGTCGAACAAAATCTACGGTCGCAAGTACATTACACGTAAATTTCATCTCAATGAGTCGATTTCAAGCAAAAAACGTGAAACATTGTGTGAATAATTAGGGGTCATAATAGAGGAGTTCTAGGACTTCCACCTCTATGAATAGAACTATTGGAAGTCATCACCTCTATAACTTAAACTTAAATACAAAGAATTTCATGGGCAATTTGTTTCCGTGTTATCTGCCGTTGTTAACCTGTTTAGTTCATAGATACACCAGTCACTTATTGGTTATTCACTCTAGTTGTTTTACAATGGCTCCGTGAAAATTGAAAACGATATCAATTAAAGAAAAGTTAAAACTGATTCGGGAATCGGAGAAAGGAGAAAGATGTCGGGCGGTTATTGCTAGTGAATTCGGAATTCCGCGCAGTTCTCTTGTAAACATCCTAAGAATAAATAAAAGATCGCCAATGGTGGAAGGCGGTAAAACTACTTCAGTAGTGTAGAAACATATTATGATTAACAGGTACCGGGTATTTAATTTTATGTTTCGATGACTTTATATGTACATATTTATAAACAACATACACCCATTAGTGAAAAATATACGTTAAGATTTTAACTCGAATTTTGTGATCATTTTTCCTATTTAGATGAAGATAAGTCGAATCGATAACCTCGATAATTTGTTGTTCAATAAGTCGATCTGAAGGTAATCCAGACTTGAATGAATAAACAAAAATACACTCATCACTAAAAATTGAAAAATAAAAATAATTTTTTTGGAAAAAAAAGAACAAAAACAAAAAAAAACCTACTTTAAGACTAAACCTACATGTACAAACTTGAACTAAAAAGTAAAAAATAATATTTTAATTACTTCGAAACAAAGAGCATTAAATGACAATCGAGGAAATTATCGATACTTACATACCTATTCACAATTTATGATCAGTTATTTTTAGAGACGGTGAAAACCAAAACAAACAGAATTCGAAAAGAAATGGTAATTGTAAGATCTCCCCACTATTTTATTACCGCCACGCTGCTGTCTCATGCCATTCGAAAGTTTGTTCCAAAGGCAGGATTAAACTGCTCTCCTTGGCTGACACCGACTCCAAAAATAATTGATAATATATTGGTTATAAGTATCGATAATTTCGTTGATTGTCATTTGTCACTTAGTTTCGAAGTAATTAAAATATTATTTTTTTCTTTTCAGTTCAAGTTTGTACAAGTAGGTTGTCTTTATTTTTTATTTTAATTTTTTTTTCTATTTATTGATATTTACAACTGTACAAAATAATATACAACAAGTAAATGTGTTGACAGTAAATACAATGGCATGCAAATAACTTGTGAAGAACTACTCACTAGTAGCACTTCAATAAAATCTTAACTAAAAGGTCTCTAGGCCATCTTCTTTTCAGACGCCTCGGACGATTATCAGGGATGGAGGAGGAAGCAAGTTGGGAGACTAGTGGGTTGGAGTGGTTATGGAGCTTACTATGGAAGGATAGGTAATCTGGTTTGGGCTAAATCAGAAACATATGGAACATTACGATCTTTATGGATAAGTTTATTAGTCACGTAGTAAGGAACATTCAGGATTTTTGAAGGATTTTGGATTCCCAAATCTCAACTCCGTACGTCCAAATAGGTCTAATGACAGTCATGTATATAAGTCTTTTGTAATTAATTGGGAGTTTTGAACTTTTGTTTAGTAGATATTGAATTATTCTGTAATGACGGGCAGTTTTTTATCGTTTTAGTCTTGTAGTATGTGGATTCCAAGTAAGACGTTTGTCCAAGTGGAGTCCTAGGTAGCTGATCTGTTCAACAGGGATTAGTGGAATATCATTAAAGGATACTGTAGGGCAGGATGTCGTAGGTTTACGACGAAGGTTTAGTCTTAAAGTCGGTTTTTGTTTTTTGAAAAAGTTATTTTTATTTTTTACTTATTAGTGGTGAGTATATTTTTTTATTCATTCAAGTCTCGATTACCTACAGTTCGACAGACGTCGGTTTTTGTTGTTTTTTTTGGTTTTTTAAAATTATTTTTATTCCTAATGGCGTGTCATCTTCTACCAGTAAAGAGTTAGAAACCTCTTGTACCCTGAAAAACACATTTGATTTTTCAGAATACGTAATACCGAGACGTAAGGAAAGAATGTTCTTTTCAGATGCCTCTGAGTATTATTGAGAATCGAGTGGGAAGAAAATCTGATATAACTAGTGACTAGGCAAAATAAAAAAATATTTTTATTCGTAATAAATATGTTATGAGTCGACTATCTATCACCCCAGTAAATAAGTGGTTAAATCGGATTTTGACCAAAATAAGTTAAGTGGCTGAAATGAATCGTTAAGGTTTTTCTTCTTAGTGAATAGGTGTTTAAGTAAGACGTTAATTTCAAAACATATACATTTAAAAAGTGCACCTTGCTTAAACACTTATTCACCATATAGAAAAAGCACGATTCTTTTTAGTAACTCAACTTATTTTGGTCAAATTTCGATTTAACCACCTATTCACTGGTATGGCAGATATATCATCTGGAATTTTTCCTTACATTTTCAGGGGTATTTATGAATATTATATTGTGCTTCCTGATTACTTCCCAGGATCCTTTGGAGTTGTCCAATATTTGGAGAAATGTGAATTTGAGAATTTAGATGACATTTGATTAAAAATGCTTTTATTTACAGATTCGAACATGTTTCCAGCCGAGTTCACATATCTCTTTGATGATCCATCCAACTGACCTCATAAATATTTAAAGCTTTTGACTTTGTCCTTATAACATTAAAAAAAAAAAAAAAAAAAAAAAAAAAAAAAAAAAAAAAAAAAAAAATGAAATTTTAACTGTATTTTCAATCTTAAAAAAAAAAAAAAATTTTTTTTTTTTTTTTTTGTTAGAAAAAATAAATAAGAAAAATTAAAATTCAAGGAGATCTTAAATATTAAATATTGATAAATAACATTGCCGGTCATTGCAGCCTTAAGAATATTACGTAAATTTACATAACTCAACCATTATGTTTTTATTTCATATTTTATCTGAGAGAAGGTCAGATAAGCTTTATCTGTTAGGTCATTATGTAGATATAGGATTATGTTGTTTAAACTATAAAAATATTGCTAAAACAGCATTTTAAAAAATTTCTGAATACATAGCCCAAGAATTGTTCTTTAATAATTAGTGATTTTGCCGTAAAAAAACATCTCGTTACCTTAAAATTTAAGTTTGATGTATTATGTTATGAAATTATTTAAAAATTTAATAAAATACTAGCAATGTTGTAATATGAATTTAGTTTTTAGAAATAAAATATTTATTTATTTTTTCTTTATTATATACGTTATTAATTTGTTTTCCTTTCATTCCTTTTTGTCCATATATTGTATGAATGGGCTCAGTGTCATCACCATTGGCCTTTGTCTATAAATGAGGCAGATAGTATTATTTTGTTAATAAAGAATTCATTAAAAAAAATAAATAAATAAAATATGGTTTAGCGAGCCCGGAATCATGATGCCAACTCTAGCAACAATCGGTGATAAAGCACACTCTACCCCATCCCAAGAAACTTAAAATATGCACAAGTTTATACATTTAAAAAGAAATTAAAAACAGTAATTTTTTTTTTAATACGAATTCGGCGAAGCCCCTTATCTTCTCAACCCATCACGTTGAAAATTTGTTGACTTGAATGATATAAGAAAAAACAAAATCAGTTTCACAAGAAACAGTGGTCTTGTGATACCTAGGATGAGTGTTTACTGTAAATAGGGTACGACTGTATTTTTAACTTTTAATTTACCCCTATTTTTGTTTTTACTGTTGTTTTTTAATTTTTATTTTGTTTTGTATTTTATTTAATTTTTCTTATTGTTTTTTACTTTATTTACTGTATTATATATTAGGAGGTTCTTTGTTTAATAATTAATTTTTTTATTCATTATTTTACATACTGTGTGAATGGATATTACTTACTGTCCTCTTTGAGGCAGATTTCAATATTTCCTCAAAAAATCTTTAAAAAAAAAAAAATTAAAATTTCAAAGGAAGCATTTTGAAACGCAAATGTTCGTTATTTATAAAGATGATATTAATTTAAAATATCTTCATTTTAATTTTATATTGTAAATATTGCTTGCTTCTATTTAATAAATGTCTTCAATAATCCTAATACGTTCCATATGCTAATAATAAGTTTCATATTTTAAAGAAAAATGAAACTTTAAGCAGAGAACAATTTTGCTTGTTCGTAAAATTCATTCGCCACTCTGCTTCCCGAAAAATTATTTTTCGTCCTTTATTTAAAGAATTCGTTAAAAACATATTTTTAACAATTACAAACCTAAAATAATAATAACACGTAATAAAAAAAAAAATTGAAATTAAACGGTTTATTAATGTTGCATAAACGCGACAGACGTGTATGAAATGATACGCATATTCATATATCTGTCCTTAATTATTACAGATTCGGAAAGTCGTGAACCCTATCAAACATCCTTTATCCATGAAAAATATGTATAACAATGTCTTCTCTCTCATGTTAGTTGTTAATGTCCTTAAATGAAGTATTGCTACTGTAACCCTAACGCCGAAATTGTTTTGTCACACCAGAATAAGACTTCCATTTTATTACATGTTTGCAGTGATTTTCGAACCCTTATATTCTCACATCTGTTTGTTTTACTAAGGTTTGTGATCTCTTAAATCCATACTAATAGGGCGTATAAAAAAAAAAAATGACCGATTTATCAAAATTCAGAGTTCAAAAGTCTGTAGCTATCTTAATGCTATTTATTATTTACCAATACTTAATAATCCCTTTAGAGCATTCTCTAAGCTTGTTTCCTAACACAGGACTTCTTCAAAAAAAAGCCTCAGTTCAGTTATTCATTTCAAAGAAGAAACAGTCCTACGGAATTCTCGTAATTTTAAGACATTACTGAGAAAAAAAATTCACAATTTTTTAAAAAATTTAGAAGTGGAGTTACGACGTAGGAAAGGAAGAAGGGCTCCGGGCGGCCATTAAAGGATATTGATGAGGTTCTGAAGGAAGCTGTTAAGTCAAATCCGTCCACAAGTACTCGCGAACTTGCCAGGGAGTATGGTGTGTCGAAATATCCTGTTAATCGCCATCTTCTCTCCATGGGGAAGGTGAAAAAGACCTGTAGACTGGTTCCTCACGAACTGACTCCTCAACAATCAGCAGAAAAGTTTACAGAACTTCATGGGTTTGAACTCCTGCCTCATCCACCATATAGTCCAGACCTCGCACCTTCGGATTACTACTTGTTTCGATCCATGGCCCATTTTCTTCAAGGGAAAAAAATTGATAACTTTGCGGAAGTTGAAGTTCTTTGACAGCCATCCCAAGGAATGTGGTATCAGCGTGGCATCGAGCTATCGGCTAGCAGATGGGTATTGACGGTAGATAACAATGGACTATACTTTGAGTATTAATTGTATTTTATATCAAAGAAATAATAATACAAATATTTGTTTAAGAAACGGTAATTTTTTTTTTTTTTTTTATACACCCCATTATTATATAAAAGGACCAGCCATTTATCGTTTGTGATTGACAACAAGTTTTCGTACCACGAAAATTACTATACTAAATTATTGTATGAACTAGGATATTTATAATTAGGATATGTTCAACATTAGATGGTCCCTTGGCCTTCTTTTCAAACCGTTCGGTAATTGATTGGGATTAAGTTTGGTGACTATTGTTTTATATTCATCAGGAGAAAGGGCGTACCCAGTTGCTTACCCTTAGCGGTTTACTAAATTATTTACTCGCTCACTATATCCAAATATATAGATATTTTGTTTTCCTTTCTTTTATTTTCCGAAATAATACCAGAGTGCTGACAGCCCATTGGTGAGAATATTAGGGGAAGGGTTATTGCGGTCCCAGGGCCTCTCATGATGGCCTCGTCTTTATTACTTCTGGCAATTTTGCTTAATTGCTTGTGGAAACTGTCTAAAGAACCTTCGGTATTATTAGATTTTAGCGCCATTGCTGCAACTGTTCTTAATTTTAGAAAATCATATCTTAAATTATTTAGATATTGAAATACGCCAATCCCCAAATATACTTAATAAAAATGTATTCCATTGCGTATAGACGCACTATTATGGACAATTCATTTGAACTGCTATAATAAAAAAAGCAAGATTAGTATTCAAGAAATATATAGGTAAAAAGCAAACAGCATTTAATAACTTTGACTTATAATTAAAAAAAAAAGGAAAAAAAAAAAGTCACCTGATGGTTAATATTTACATCAGTATTCACAATCTGATCCAATTGGACATTATTTTCTTTCTCTATGTGGAATCATTCAATATCTTCAAATCTTATTATTATTCAGTACTAGACTGCTCTTCTTTCATTTCTTCCATCGCAATGTCCTCAGGACAATGTAAAAAATAAAATGTTAAGTCATACATCATTCCTTAGGCCTTACTGATACTTTATTTACAACTGTTTTTATCTTTCTAGGAGGTATCTTATTGCTGATTTCCAACAAGAAGACTTCGAAGAATGTTCTCAACGAATTTATATTGCCATTTAAGGCTGGTGATTTCCCTGACTATCATTACGGAACAAATTAAACTTTTTTTCTGTGTCCAAAAAAAAAAAAAAAAATGACTGTTTTTTAAACAAATATTTGTATTATTATTTCTTTGATATAAAATACAATTAATACTCAAAGTATAGTCCATTGTTATCTACCGTCATTACCCATCTACTAGCCAATTGCTCGATTCCACGCTGATACCATTCCTTGGGATGTCTGTCAAAGAACTCTTGGATAGCATTTTCAACTTTCGCAAAATTATCAAATTTTTTCCCTAGAAGAAAATGGGCCATGGATCGAAACAAGTAGTAATCCGAAGGTGCGAGGTCTGGACTATATGGTGGATGAGGCAGGAGTTCATGTAACTCCTGAAGTTCTGTAAACTTTTCTTTGGTAAGACGGAACGTGTGCGGACGAGCATTATCTTGTTGGAATCAGAGCAGGATAACGCTGACAACTTTGCTTACAATCTTTCCAGTTGTTCACAGTAGAGTTCAGAATTCATAGAACAACCATCAGGAACAAATTCGTGATGAATAACACTTTCAAAAGCAGTTTGACCGCGATCTTGCCATTGCTTATGGGTATTCTGATTTCGCCAGTAAACCCACTTTTCATCACAGGTAACCATTCTCCGATAAAATCTCATATCAGAAGGGTTTTCCAATACATTTTCACAAATTTCTAGCCTACAGGGACCAGTCTACAGGTCTTTTTCACCTCCCCCATGGAGAGAAGATATTTCGACACACCACACTCCCTGGAAAGTTCGCGAGTACTTTTGGACGGAATTGACCTAACAACTTCCTTCAGAACCTCATCAATATCCATTAATGGCCGTCCGGAGCCCTTCTTCCTTTCCAACGTCTTATCTCCACTTCTAAATTTTTCAAACCAACGCCGCGCAGTGCGGAAGAGTGCGCTCTTCAAGGTCACACTCCCCTTCGTATTTAACAATTTCAAGAGTTGCTTCAGCGGCTGTGAATTTTTTCTTCCAGTAATGTCTTAAAATTACGAGAATTTCGTAGGACACTGTCATGTTTCTTCTTTGAAATAAATAACTGAACTGAGGCTTTTTTTTTTTTTAAGAAGTCCAGTGTTAGTAAACAAGCTTAGAGAATGCTCTTAAGATATTATTAAGTATTGGTGCTAATTTTTTTTTTTTTTTTAACGCGACTTTATATTACACATTATATACTTTTTTTTTTTAGAAATAAAATTACTAATTTTCTTTCCTCTCATCCGAAATTGTATTAAATAGAAGAATAAATTCCGGATATGATAAGGGTGGACATAGTAACTTAATGAAGTTTAATTCATAATTCACCAATTATTATTATTCAAAAAATAAAACATCGAGTGATTGTGTCTATTTTTTTTTAAAATATTCTATTTTATTTATTTATTGTTTACTTTCTTTTACATTTTGTATAAATGGATTCATTAGCATTCATATTATTGTCCTCGAGCTAAGTAGATTGTTGGGGTGGGGGGCTTTTCACTTTTGGAAAAAACAGTTCCCAACCACAATGAATGCTGGTAAAAAAATTATCTTACAATTAGAAAAATGCCCAAACATTAATTTTAAAGATTGGGAAACCTGTAAAGAATTGATGACATAAAAAACAAAAAAAAACTAAAAAAAAACAAGGAAAATTGAAACTGTACATGAACACCAAAAATTAAAAATATATTTTCTTAAATGAGTGAATATAAATACTTATATATATAAAAACATGTATATGTGTAAACAAGAAATAAACAAATAAAAAAGGTTTCTCCTAATAATAATATTAAAAATCCCATATAGTGATTATAAAAATAAACCAAATTAAAATATATACAAAAAAATTTAAATGTCTCTTTTCCTTTTTTTATATATTGGTTTAAGTTACGTGAGTGTTACTGTGAGTGTTGCCATACTTGAGGGTCCCTGGTGAATTGCTTCATCATTCCATGGGCAGGGGTGAATAATAAAAAAAAGCAGCCTGCCGGTGAGTCTTGAAGATGAAGTTGGTGAGATTAGTGTGTAACTGCTTCCAGGGAGGTCTGGCCCAGACTGACCGTTGAGTCTCTTATCTCCCGAGGCGTACGTAAATACGTAACTTGAACCATAAACACGTAACTTGAACCGTAAACACGCTATTTACACTACATATCGTTTATTATAAGTTAAATGCAGTTTCTTCACTATAGGAGATGAGAATACTTTTAAAAAATAAGATATTAAATTATCGGGCTTTAACATGCCGCCCACCAAAATTTCATAAATTTTCAATTACTAGTGTCCTCAGGAAGCAAAGGAGATAGGCGGGAGACTGGTCGTAGGAATTCGGTTTTCCCAATCCTTAATTTCACCACTCGAACAACACCATCCTTTCCAGGAAGTGTTTCAATTACCCTTGCAGTCGGCCATTGTAAAGGGGGCACATTGGGATCCCTGAGAAGAACTGATGTTCCCGATAAGAGGGATGTTGTCGGATCAGTCCATTTAACTCTTTGCTGAAGGCTTTGTAAGTAGTCCAGTCGCCAACGCTTCCAAAAATCCGCAATGCAACGCTGCAAGTGCTGCCACATAGACAAGCGGTTCCGTGGAATATCCGTGACATTGTGTTCCGGTGAAGCAACAAGAGGAGCTCCTATAAGGAAGTGTCCCGGAGTGAGAGCCTGACAATTTTCCGGGAACGGCTTCAATCCTTCCCTAATCCTTCCTACGGGCTAAGTACCCAATACTCGTATGAGATGATACTTACACGATTAGATCCCTGCCTCCCACAAACCACCGAAGTGTGGCGCAAAAGTATTTAGCAAAAAATTAGGCTAAATCAGCAATATATGGAACAATAAGATCTTTATGGATAAGTTTATTCGTGACAAAGTAAGGAACATACAGGATTTTTGAAGGATTTAGGATTCCCAAATCTCAACTCCGTACGTCCAAATAGGTCTTATGACAGTCATTTATATGAGTCTTTTACCAATTGCTTTAATTAAATTAATCGTTGTAATAAACGTTATACGTTTCATATGCCCTGGTCAAAGAATATGAATCAAGGAATATATTTTTAAAAATCGATTTCTACGCTAGTATTTGTAGCAGTTAATAAAAGGGTTTATATATATATATATATATATATATATATATATATATATATATATATATATATGTTTACAGTTGTAAATATCAATAAATAGTTTTAAAAAAAAAGTAAAACATCAAGGTATAGAACCGATCAGAGAGGTTAATAGTTTATTTTGTGATGACGGAAATGTGGCTGCCGCGTCCGTAGCTAAGAGATCTAGATACCTGAATAAGACGCTAGGAAATTAAACAAATAGTTAAGTGTAGTGTCCGTAGGAGAAAGGTGTCCACTAATAGAGGTTTCTCAGTATGATTCGTTAAGCAACTTATTGATTTACTTTCAGGCAACATCAATATGAACTTTAATGGCCAAACAACGGTTGAAAACATCGAACCTAAAATCATTGAAATACCTTCCAAAATTATTCTCTATCGTTATAACAGTAGGAGCCCATTTTGGAAGTGGGAGTTTGATTGCTTCATGGTCGTGAGGGAACTAAAAGGCTTATTATGGTAATGTGGTTTTATCTGATGAAAACTGAGAAACCTGGAGGCTGGTGAGAGTTAAGATCATTGTCTGGGGCCTAAACTCATGACCGAATCCAACGCTGTTTCAAAAAAAAAAAAAAAAAAAAGGAAAAGAAAAACTTGATAGAAAGCTCTGGAGCGCAACTAGTTCCACCAATAGTTTTTATCTATTTTTTTTATTGTAGGAAACGATTCCTTAAGTACTGAGCACAAGATCCTATTATAAGTTTTTTATTTTATTTATTATTATTATTATTATTTTTTTTGAATAATTTTTCATTTTTTCTAAGTTATATATTTTATGGTAATACTATTCTAAAACGTAGCGAGTAATGGCCTGAAAAATTGGACACATTTTATCATCATTATTTGTTTAGTGATAGTATCGATATTAATATCGCGTGTTGAATAAAAGTTATGAATAAGTTATACATCAGATGGCTCCATCCAAAGCTATAGCTACGTTCAATATCTCAATCCTATTTCGATAATTGTTTTGTTTTTTTATTTCTTGCCCCTTTGGTTTGAAGCTTCTTGGTTTCTGGTAAAAGATGGGATTTGAATGTGATGCTCATATCAGCTACATTCATAATCGTTTGCAAGAAATGATTTTCGATCATTGTACTAGCAAAGGTTAAATAATTCTGATTTTGTTGCAAGTCTTTGTAATTTCAAACCCTTTTATTAACTGCTACAAATACTAGCGTAGAAATCAATTTTTTAAAATATATTCCTTGATTCATATTCTTTGACCAGGGCATATGAAACGTATAACGTTTATTACAACGATTAATTTAATTAAAGCAATTGGTAAAAAAAAAAAATTAATTGCGAAATTTTAAATTAATATAATATATTACAGTTATGCGTTAGATGGGGCAAATCTCTGTGTAATTTACTTGAAATCACTTAAGAACTGTACCCTAATGAAAAAAAGACGTAATGAACTCACGAGAAATAAAAGACGTAATAAACCTTATTAATTAAACTATTTCATAGTAATTTTTAAATTTAATCATAATTTTTCCTATTCCTCTCTCTTTACCAATCTGCAGGTGTTCCTCATGGAAGTATCCTAGGTCCAATCCTCTAAACGGTGAATACAGCTGACATCCCGACGCATCCTAATACCAACCTCACCACGTATGCTAATGACACTTGTATGTTATCAATAAATAATGATCCCTTCATTGCCTCCCAGACACTCCCATACTATAAACCTTCAAGAATGGTGTCAAAAATGGAGAATCCAAATAAATCCCATCAAATAACCTTTACCCTTCGTTGTAAACCTTCGACTTCCTGTCCTACACTATCTCTTAATGATGCTCCACTAATCCCCGTTTAATAGATCTGCTACCTAGGACTCCATCTGGATAAACAACTTACTTGGAATCCTCATACTACAAGACTAAAACGATAAAAAACTGACCGTCATTACAGAATAATTCAATATCTACTAGACAAAAGTTCAAAACTCCCAATTAATTACAAAAGACACATATAAATGACTGTCATAAGACCTATTTGGACGTACGGAGTTGAGATTTGGGAATCCTAAATCCTTGAAAAATCCTGTATGTTCCTTACTTTGTCACGAATAAACTTATCCATAAAGATCTTAATGTTCAATATATTGCTGATTTAGCCTAAAGCAGATACCTATCCCTTCATAGTAAACTCCATAACCGCTCAGATTCTCTAATTTCTCGACTTGCTTCCCACACAACTCCCGATAATCCTCCGAGGTGATGGAAAAGAAGATGGCCAAGGGACCTTCTAATATAGTACTTCATTATGTAGAACCTTTGTAAGCGCTACCAACGGGTAGTTGCTTTAAAAACTAGTGATGTGTCATTTTTATCATTATCATATTTACTTGATGTATTATATTTGTATATTGTATATACAGTTATAAATTTCAATAAATAAATAACAAAAAATTATATATATAGTATAGTTCGAGGTTCTTTAATTATTTTTTAATTTCTTACTGTACATATTGCATGAATGGATCCATAAAGCCATCCATATTACTTATTACACTCGTTGAAGAAAAATTTAATACTTTCTCAATACATGATTGATTTAAAAAAAAAAAAAAAAAATTAAAATTTTGTAAATTTAAAATTACTCACTCACTGATGGGCTATACAGATCTTGAAGAAGTTTCGGTATAACATAATATAATATTGCATAAAATAGAATAAGTTTGATAATGTATTTTATAAAAAAAGGGTATGTTTTCTGAATACAGTGAAAAGGAAGACAACATTTGTTCTCCTTGAAATTGCCTAGGGAATATCCATGGGGTTGGGAGCTGCTAAAATCCCAATCAGGCCCACCCTTCCCAGGGATTTCCTCCCTTGGGATCTGATGACGAAGGAATGCGAACATTCTAAACGTCGCTGGGAGGGAAGAACCCTAAATTGTACGGCACCTTTCCAATTAGGATTCTTCCATTAACTAATTACCTTTTGCTCCTTCCGTATCCGGTTAAACCGATTACAGTGAGATACAAATTGTAAGTTCTTCTGATTCCATTCGCAACTGTCTAAACATATCCATTAAATAATACATTTTGTAAGGATTTTTCAATCTTTTTTTTTTTTTTTTTTTTTAGAAAAAAATTATTTGTACTTATGCCGTCCGTATACTATAATATTTATGTTAGTAGCTTATATATTTTGATATCCATTTGTCATTTAGTTTATCTTTAAGCTATCATTTGGTCACATCTATTTTTTTGTTCATTTTTATAGTGTTTACCAATTTCGGTAAAAGCAATCACCGACTCTTTCAAGAATGTTTTTGAAATTTCCCGAATATCGATTATATAAAAGGATAAGCCACTAACCGCGAAAACTACTGAACCAATCTTTACCAAATTTTAACTACCGTAAAACGGCCTGACTTTGCACCAAGCTCACTACAAAGTTTCAGTTGAAGAAAAAGTTTTTTGATGTTGTCTAAGTGATGGATATTTTATATTTCTTACTTACTCATGACAACAGTGATTAGATCTAAGGAATTTTCACGCTGATTCTAGTTACCTCTCATGTTTTATAACAGTTAGTTCATTGTAGTGTTTCAACAGGTGTGATTTCTTTGTGGGATAAAGTCGTGCTTTCAACAACTAAATATTTCTCAAATCGATTAGGTTTTGCATAAATTTTATTCTATAATAATTGTAATTTTAATATATGATATTCATTTTGTTCAAAATATTTGCCAAAAGTCATAGTATCTGAAAATAAAATAGAATCCCCTTTTTGATATGAATTAGGAATAACTTTGCACCAAGTATGTTTTGCGCAAATTGACCTCCCTGAGGAAAGAAGTCCTCTTAAACAAATCAATAAACGTGGATATTTTGAAGTTAAGGAGTTAATAGGCTGGTTAAAATCCAAATTTTTTGGGATAACGTTTTCCTTCTTGTTAATAAGGTTTTTGCCATCTATGTGTAAGTATATTGACGAATGCTGTTAGAATTTTGCCTAGTTATAGCTTTGAATTTTTTTCAAGTCATAGTGTTCGTTTTTATATTTTGACAATTTTTTTTAACTATTGCAGATTGTATTTTTCCAAAAGAATCTGTGTGTTTATAGAAATTTATTTTATAGGTATCGTTTTGTTCCTTGTTTACCAAAATTATAGTTGTTTACGTTATTTAGGCATGTATTAAGTCGTTATTTTGATTCTATATAATATTTTGTATGTTCTTGTATTTTCTATCGTTCCTCAATAAACCTTTAAAAATTGTGCGATTTTGTTTCTCATCTCAATGAAAACATTGTAATTTACAATCGTTTCTTTTAACAAAATCCTTAGAAACAGAGAAAAAAATCACTAGGCTAAACTCCAAACACTATTAAGAAATGACTTTGCATCTCATAACTACTATCAAGCTTTGACTTCGCTCCAGAATACGTTTTTAATGCTTTTTTAATTGAAAAAATGTGGTGGTCCAAAGTCATGGGCATCCGGTTGACTTGGCACCGAACTATGAGCAAAGAAAAAACCTGCGATTTAAGTAAATTTTTAACAGAAATGAAGTTCCTCATATAATAGAACTATTAAAAAATAATAACTAGAGATATTAAAAATAATTAATCGTAATCACATAGATATATACACTGGCGATGTAGAACTTGCGTAGATAAGACTTAAGGCCAAAAAAAAAGAAAGTAATTTGACCTGTATGTCACAGACTACTTCAACATTTACTAGGCAAACGTTCAAAGCTCCCAATAAATTACAAAAGACTCCATTACATGATAGTTATTAGACCTATTTGGACGTATATAATTGAGCTCAAATTCATCTCTTATCGAATCCTTGCAATCCAAAATCCTTCGAAAAAATCTAAATGCTCTTTACTTTGTCACCAATAGTTTTTTTTTTAAATTTAGTATATATTGATGACAGTTCTAAATTGATATAAAACATAAAAACCTGTATGTCTCGTATGCCTTCCTTAACCGTTCATCCTATTGTGGTAGAACTTAGGGGAATGGTTAGAAGCATGCTCCCTAAGGGTTTTGAGTTAGTAAAACTACGTTCCGATAGATGACTCACGCGGCTCTCATCGGCAGTTAGTTTAGGCAACAGGTATGCTTATATTTCTACAGTATACGATCGCTGAGTTTTAACCCGTTACTTTCGAAGATGTTTAAAGAACACTTCAAGGTCGAGTATTACGATTCGGTGAAATCGATCAGGCAGAAATGACTTTGCATCTCATAACTACTATCAAGCTCTGACTTTGCTCCAGAAAACGTTTTTAATGCTTTTTTAATTGAAAAAATATGGTAGTCCAAAGTCACGGGTATCCGGTTGACTTTGCACCAAAGTTTAAAAACTATAAATTTAATTATAAGTTTTTGCAATTTCAAGATTATGCGATGAATCAACAGCATTTTTAAGATAATTATTCAAAGCAAACATTTTAATACATGGATATTAAACATTATTGATAGTTAGTTAAGGAATGAAGTTTAACAAAAGTGGTGCAAAGTCACGCCGTTTTACGGTACATCATCTTCATATTTTAAGGAATGTTTAGAAATTAAATTTTTTTTTTAATTTAAAGGTTATTTAAAAAAGCGATAAATATGTAGAGCGCAGTGAAATTCGACAGGTAAATAGCGAGCGTCATCCTGCAAGAGAGGTTAGAATTGTACTTACTTTCTTGTATAGAGCTTTCAATTGATAATAATATTTAATTTTCAATTAAATTGTTATTAAAAAAAAATCGTGAGTGGAGGGGACAGGTCTGACTGAGGAATCCCTAGGATGAGTGTAATCTAAACATGACTACAGTGTTCGTTGTCATTTTTTCCAGAAAAATAATTTAATTTTAACTTTTCCAAAGAAACTATATCGCAATAACTCAATCTATAAAACATCTTTGAGGAATTAATATAAAACTTCAATGAACAAAATAGAAATAAAAAATATGAAAAGAGGACTTTTATTATGAAAAGTTAAGCACGATAGTGAATTTAGATTTAACGACGAATTTTTATGGACTTCCGCAAATTTACTGTAAATTCCTGAATTATTCCCGAACACAAGAAACCCCCGGCATATAACCGAAATTCCTTAATATTAGACACCGTGATTTTAGCCCTGAAGAAATCCAGCAAGGCAGGTTGAAACATCGGCACAACATAAAAAGTTGGACACATTTTTTCTTTCTCTTGACTGTGTCACAGATCATCTTCTTACATTTCTTTACTACATTATTATAATCATTTATACTATTTTTTATATAGTAATTTTATTAACTAATTTACTAGAAATAATACACAGACCCCAGTAGTGCGGTGAAAAATATTTCATTTTTTTAGGGTATTAAAACTTTATACTTTAGGTTCACGTATTAAGTTAGTTGATGGCACAGAGAAGTTGTTATTATTTTGGACAATAAAATGAATATTTATTGCTAAAAACAGGCAATAAATATTACATGAATCATGCAAAAATCTAATGTTTTATAGAATGCAAACGTTAGAATTTTTTATTTTAAATTTGAACGGCCATATTCAATTTCATCAACTCCAGAAACAGTGATCTACAACTTTTTCTTAATTTAAAAAAATTAACACAAGCATGCAAAAACTTCCACCCAATTGATTTTTTTTATTTGCTCGGCTTAATGTTTCATGTTTTTTTCGGGTTTTACGTCCCCATATACTTTAACCCATATACGTTATCAGAATTTAAAAAAATAAATAAATAAATAAAAGCAGGCAATATTTCAAAAAAAAAAAATTACCAAAAGATTTTAAATTTACGATATTTTTAATGAATAACGTTTACATCAGTCCCTTGCGTTTATTAAATCTGATACATTGAGGGATATGCCCCATCCAACGCAAAACTTTAATTTTAATATTTTCTTAAATAATGCTTGCTTTTAAGAAATTACGTTTTTAATAATCCTAATAAGTTCCATAAGATCGTGACCTAAACACATAATAAAAATAAAGCTTATAGCTGAGAAAAAAAATAATAATAAAAAGGCGGGCATTTTTGCCTATCAAAGTATGTTTATATATAAATAAAACACAGTGTATCTAGTTATCTTAAATTGGCGATAATATTTCTGGTTCTCAAACATTTTTAGACACTTTTATTATTTTATAATTCATAGTAGATTATATTTTGTTTAACCTAAAAATAATGATTTGTAACTGGGATTTTCGGAACATAGAGTTAACGTTTTTTTGGAACATAGAGTTTAAACACTCTTTGGAATAAACAAATTAATGAAGTTTAAACCACTTACGATCATTTGAATTTATAACAGTTTATTTGAAAAATAATTTGCAAGTTAGATGATTGGTTAAATTATTGGTATATTAATTAGTCCTATGAAGTCCACGAATAGCCAAACACTTTAAACCATTTACATAATTCGATAAAACGGTTTTAGGTCTATTATTTTTAATTAGATAATGATATATATAACACATTATAACACTACTAAAATAACAATTGTTGGGATTACCATGGTAACCAGGTTACTGGGTCAGTTTATTAAATGATAAATTGCTTCATTATAAAGCAGTGTAATGAGAATTAATGGCATTTTAATGCAAATATGGGGGTTTATCGTAAAATAGAAATGAATTTCAATGTTTTCACCAAGGCTACATGGAGTCGATGATATATTCTCATGTTAGGAAACGTACTCAGAAACTATCAAGTTTTGAAATGAATGCGTCTACTTAGAACCACATCTGGACAAACATCATAAGTACCTTAAAAAAATAAGAAAATGAGTAACAAAAAAATAAGTTGTATAAAAAATGAAAGTAACAGATCAAGACCCTTTTGGCCAAGGAATCGAATCGGGACCTCAACTAAGCGATCAACTAATTGTGTGGGCCTTGACCTTGAGAGGAATGCTGAGTCAAGGGTGTTGAGATATTTCTTGCAATAGAAATGGAATATCAGCACGCTATTAATTCAACTATCAGTCTAATTATTACTTGTTGATCGTTAAAAGTCTAATACGAATTAGAAAGGATATGCCAAAGGAAGCAGTTTTAGTTGAAGGGATATACAGATTAAAAGATTGGGATCTATTATTAAGGAGATGGATAGAAGAGCGCAGAATTAATAGATCAAGAATATAGGAAGGTTTTTTGGTTTTTAGAGATTGGAATAGGAAAGTATCCAGAATGTTTTGCAGTCGGAATTTAGAAAAAAGTCACCCAAGCTCAGATCCCGAAAATAACTCTAATGAAACAGTTTAGCATATTAATAATAGTATCTTTGTTATGTGATGCAAAATACATATAAAAAAATCTAAATGACAAAATCATATGTATTTTATTTATTAAAAAAAAAAAAAATAAATAACGATTGACCGTTGCAGAACTGTAAACACCTTACTTTAATGGAACCAGCTCAAGGGTCCTACATGCCGTTGCCTGGAAGAATCAAGACACATCACTTTCAATCGCATAAGATTTCTGAATGAGAGCATAACAACGTTGGGCACACGGATTATTCACGAGGCCTCTGAATATTTAAGAACTATGAGATAAGAAAAAGCCTGCGATTTAAATAAGTTTTTAACAGAAATGAAGTTCCTCATATAATAGAGCTAAGCAAGAGATATTAAAAATAATTAATCGTAATCACATAGATATATACACTGGTGATGTAGAACTTGCGTAGATAAGACTTAAGGCCAAAAAAAAAAGAAAAAGTAATTTGACCTGTATGTCACAGACTACTTCAACATTTACTTGGCAAACGATCAAAGCTCCCAATTCATTACAAAATTTACATGATTGTGATTAGACCTATTTGGACGTAGGGTGTTGAGCATTGGAGCTCCACTAAACCATCCAATTCATCTCATATCCAATCCTTACAATCCAAAATCCTTCGAAAAAACCTAAATGCTCTTTACTTTGTCACCAATAATCTTAGCCATAAAGATCTTAATGTTCCATATGTTGCTGATTTAGCCATAACCACTCAAATGCATTAGTTTCTCAACTTCCTTCCTACTCTATTCCCAATAATCCTCCGAGGCGTCTGAAAAGAAAATGGCCTAAAGATCTAGTGCTACTGATTAGTATATATTTGTACTGTTTTAAATTGATGCAAAACATAAAAACGTGTATGTCTCGTATACCTTCCTTAACCGTTCATCCTATCGCGATGAAACTTAGGGGAATGGTTGGACGCATGCTCCCTAAGGTTTTTGAGTTAGTAAAATTATGTTCTGATAGATGACTCACGCGGTTTTCATTGGCTGATAGTTAAGGCAATGGGTATGCTTATATTTCTACAGTATAAAATCGCTGAGTTTTCCTCCGTTACTTTCGAAGATGTTTAAAGAACACGTCAATGTCGAGTATTACGATTCGGTGAAATCGATCAAGTACATAGGGCAGTTTTTGGTATGAAAAAAAAAACAACTAGATCTACCGGTGAAATCAGTCAACATCTACTCTGACGCTACATCAAAAAATAACAAAGCAGTAATGGAAAATGTAAAGGTGAAGATGCACTATAGCTACTCATCCCAATATTTCCAACTAATATGCCATTCGAATTCAAACGTTTGCAGTTTTCGGCGCGATTAGCCTTTGCAAGTATTCGACTAATGGTTAAGAAATTCCCAACTAGGCAAGCGTTTAACATTGCACAAGGGAACGAAATTACAATTAAATAACATAAATTGTCAAAAATAAAATTATAGATCTAATTAAGAAAGTTATTTACCTTCATACAAAACGTAGACGCGAGACTCGAAACAAAAACTGACATACGAACATCGATTCAGGAGACACAACTACACTTAAGCAAAGACGATGACATAATGCGCTCGCGAATCTTATCCTAAAGGCGAAACGGCAGCTGACGCATCTCTATTTATGATTACGCAAACATGTTTTCATTTCTAGACGATGCAGCGGCAAAGTATAAATAATAGAGACAATAATAAACACTGCTAGAAACGATTATTAATAGAACTCTTAAGTTCTACGTGCTCAATCGTCAAAATAAATATTTTTACTTCGTTTTAATAAATGCAATATGTTATATTTAGTTTCAAAATCATTTCTTTTTTTTTTAGTTAGCACATCAATAGTTCTACATTAGAATGTATCTCGGCCATCTTCTTTTCAGAGGCCTCGGAGGATTATCGGGAATAGAGTTTGAGGCAAGTTAAGAGACTTTGAGGATTTTAGAGGTTATGGAGTTTACGATGAAAGCAAAGGTATCTGTTGCGTGCTAAATCGGCAACCTATGAAGCATTAAGATCATAATGGACAACTTTATTTGTGACAAAGTAAGGGGCATTGAGGATTTAGGTACGAGAATTCACAGGTTTATTGGAAGCCCAATCTTGGTTTTTCTTAACGGGTTCCGAAAATTTAACAACTTTTGTAGGGGAAACATACATCTGCTTCCCGCTGCTATTCTTGTCTTTATTTCAGAAAGTATTTCATTTTTTCTAGTTACCGTTGATTGAAGGATTCCACCGTCTAGAATTCATTAGTCAAAATGTGGAAGGACTGCTCTTCCCTTCTCTCTAGCCTTGAAGTCATCCAACTCCTGCACCACTCCTGACAAGGCAGCTTCAGATCGGGCTGTAATCACAAAATCATCTGCACACGCCATGTGCTGTGTGAGTCTATCGTAAATTACGCCACCTGGGTTTGTTCTATTGGCTCAAGCGGCAAGCTCTAGGCTTAAATTAAAAAGCGTTGGAGAGAGTGGGTCTCCCTGTCTTAAACCACATCCTACCGAAAATTCATCTGACAGAGAATCATGGAATTTAACGACTGTCTTTGTGTCGTGTAGTGTCATTTTTGTAAGGTTAATAAGCTTTTTAGGTTTACCTAAACTCTTCACAACTTTCAGTAGTTCTTGTCTATTAACATGATCATACGCTAGCTTAAAATCTTTTAAATAGTAAATGTACAATTTTTATATGGAAAACGAACACAGCGTTGAAGAGTGAACGAAGGTCAACAAACCTACCGAAATGGAATGTAGTAAGGCAATATCTGTTCGTGAAATTCGGCAAAAGTTCCATGACACACAACAGTCAACCTTATTATCTCATAATTTAGGGAACGTCAACATGCCCCTGCACGCGAATCCTCTACCCTCTTTCATCGCACCAGCTCATTGTACCAAGTTTGACTGCGTTGTTATCTTTGAATTAACAACATAATTGAGTGAATATTTATTATAAAAACAGGTGTTAAAATATTTTAATAATGAATATTGCAGTACAATTTTTAATTTTAAAATTTTAAACAAGCAATGAACTCAGATGATAGTCCAATAATTTAGAACTCTAGTGAATGATTGTTTCAGTACTGAGGAAAATTAGCGAAAAGAAATTAAAAAATACAGATATTCTTGTAAATTGATGATATATTTGAAAATTATATTATATTAATTCATTTTTTTAGATTAATAGTAGCTTTTTGGGACACTGAGTCCAAAAGTTGACTCTGCCACAATGAAGATGTAGATCATACCGAAGAGGTTTTTTTTTTTTTTTTTTTTTTATAAAAATTTATTGAAAAATCAAGTAAATGTATTGACAACGATTATAATAACATGCTAAAACTTGAAAAGAACTACTCATCAGTAGCACTTAATTAAAAATTCTACACTAGAAGGTCTCTAGGCCATCTTCGTTTCAGACGTCTCGGAGGATTATCAGGAATGGAGTGGGAGGCAAGTTGAGAAACTAACGGATTTGAGTGATTATCGAGCTTACTATGAAAGGATAGGTATCTGGTGTGGGCTAAATCAGCAACATATGGAACATTAAGATCTTTATGGATAAGTTTATTGGTGACATAGTAAGAAGCATTGAGGATTTTACGAAGGATTTTGGATTGTAAGGATTGAATACGAGATGAATTAGATGGTTTAGTAGAACCCCAAAGCTCAACTCTGTACGTCCAAATAGGTCTAATCACAGTCATGTGAGTCTTTTGTAATTAATTGGGAGCTTTGAACGTTTGTCTAGTAAATGTTGTAGTAGTATGAAACGACGGGCAGTTTCTTGTCGTTTTAGTCTTAACGAAAACCTAGATACTTAAATTCATATTATTTATCAACCATATTATATTTCATTTTGTTTTTATTTCCTTCGACATTGTACAAGCTTTCTATTTTTTAAGTTCATTTCTAATTGTCTATTAACTCTATTATTTTTTATTTTATCTAGTTATTTATTGATATTTTTTGTTAATTGAATTTAATGTTAATTATAATTTATAATTAAAGTCAGGTATTTGTTGGTTAATTTCAAATTCACAGGTGGATCAAGATTTTATTTTTACGTTTGTTTTTAATTAAACTTCCTTAATACTTATCTTAATAAAAAAAAAAAAAAAAAAAAAAAAAAAAAAATCCATTTTGAGATTAAGGTTAATCGATTCAGTATGCAAACAATTTTAATCAAAGCTTAAATATCGAGGAGTTTCAATTACTATTAGCAAACAAATAGTTTTAAGAAGGAAAAGAAATACAGCTCTCCGTAGATGCTTGTTTAAATTTTAACCGTCTCTAAGAACATTTCTAAATATCTCGATGGGAGCCGAATAAGCAAAGTTGCTCGTATTTAATTAGATTTTTAATTATAGTTTAATTATTCGCCGAATATCCTGGGATGGTCCAAACCTACTCCAAGATCGGTCATCAGCGTCTAAAAATAAATGACCTTGAGGAAGGTCACCTACGCCGCCCAACCCCTCACCACGAAGAGGATCCATTACTTCCCCTGTTTGGACCAGCAACTATTTAGTAGTTCGATTAGGAACAATTTTTTTATCTATTTATCTATTCATTGCAATTTTCAATTGTATAAAAAATAATACATCTAATAAATGTGATTACTTGACAAACGTTCAAAGTTCCCGATATACTACAAACGACTCATTTACATGACAGTGTAAATGTGATGACGACATTCATAATAACATGTCAATTGCTTTTAAAGGAACTAACAATGAAAACTCTTAAATATAAGTTCTATATTAGAATCTCCAGGAGAAATTTTTTCAGACGCCTCGGAAGTTCATCTGGTATAGGATAAGAAGCAAGTTGAGATACTAGTTGATTTGAATTTTAAAGATGTTGGTACCCTTTCAGAAGCGGGGCTCCAGTATACCGGCCTGATCACACCGATCAGTTCCTTAGGCTTCACTTCGAGTTTACATTTATCGATAGCTCTTTCCTATAACCTCACATATAAACTTTCACTTCTACAGTTTTAACTTGGATTGTGTTGTTTAGTGTGCTTTATTGATATTTAGTCTTCTTAAATGTAAAAAGATGAAACAGGAATTAAAAACATGAGTTTCACATAGGATTTAGTGTTTTATAAATTGATGTATTCCTATTTCCTCTTTCCTAATGTGTAAAAGTATTACTAAAGTTAACAAGATTAATTTCTACATGTATCTGGTGTTTCATATATTTATATTTGTTATACCAATTTTAGTGAGAAATTTTCAGTTTTGCCCTAAACAGAGACATATTGTATTATTAAGTCAATAAAACACATCGATCTAAAAATGGATGCGAGAATGTATATTAGAATATATTTTCTTATATGCACTTCTCTTGAGAAAATATAGCAACAATTAACATCATAACTTTCAACAAGGATTCTGTGTTTTATATATTTATATTTGTTATTTCCATTTCCCTAACATCAGAAAGTTTATCAGGAGGTAATATTACTTGTGATTTAGCATTATATTAATTCTTATTTAATATAATATTAATTCAACATTGATTTAGTGTTTTATATCTTGATATTTTTTTATTTACACTTCATTATTTTCTTATATCAGAAGGTAAACAGAAGTTAATATTAGTTTGAATATGGATTTAGAGTTTCTCCATAAATTAGAGGATAATACTTTCCCTCGATAAGTAGCGACTAAAACATCAAAATAAAGTGGAAGAAGGTTAAAAAGTAAAAAGTATTCTGGGCGCGTTAAGGGGCTGGAGCTCCGGTTCTGAAAGGGGTACCAAGAATTTTATGTACCTCGTTTGGGCAGAATTAGCAACATATAGAACATTAAAAATTTTATGAATAAGTTTATTTGTATATAATAAGTAAGAAACACTAAAGATTTTTTGAAGGGTTTTGGATTTTGAGGATTGGATATTAGACGAATTGGACGAATTTAGTGGAGCCCCAAAGCTCAAATCCGTTTAACAAAATAAATAGATATACGCTGTCGTGTAAATGGGTTTTTCAATTATTTGATTGTTGAAAACGAGGCAATTTCCAGTAGTTTCAGTAAAAGTTCTATATGAGAAGGTCACCGAGCACATCTTTTTATCAAAATCTTCGGAGGGTAATCGGGAATAGAACCGTAAGCAAATTGAGAGGCAAGCGTATTTGAAAGGAGCTCAATATGAAAGGATAGGATATAATATGTTAATTTTTCTTTTGTTTTCTTTGATTTTTTATTTATTTATTTTTTATGGGGGGGGGGGGGGGGGGTTAGGATTAGAAAGTTTATTCTCCTTCATTTACGGAGAAACCCTAATCCCTTTCAAAGTAATATTAACTTATGTTTACCTTCTAAAATTAAAATGAGAAATAAGAAAATATCAAAATATATGACACTAAACCAATTCTGAATTAATATTATGTTAAATCAGAATTAATATAATGCTTAACCACCAGTAATGTTAATTCCTGGTAAACTTTCTGATGTCAGGGAAGTGTAAATAACAAATTATAAATATATAAAAGACAAAATCCTTAAGTATTTATTTGACATAACTCCTATTTGTTTAACATTTGTAGCTACATATTTCGAAGAAAATGCTCCATCATCAGACTTCTAATTATTTTTTTTTAAACATTAATCTAACATTACACCAGTAGTTTTACAATTATATAGTATGTCATTTACATCTTAATCTGTGATTATTTTCACATTGTCTATTCGCCATGTTATAAGGCAATATATAATATAAGACAGAATCCTTGTTGAAAGTTATGATCTTGATTTCTGCTTTTCTCAAGGGAAGTGGAAATAAGAAAATATGAAACCTATGATATACTTTCTCACATTTATTTTTAGATCGATATGTTTTATTGAATGAATTATACTATCTGTCTCACTTTAGGGCAATAAGTATTATGACGAAGAATCCATTCACAAAATATGTATACTGAAATTTTATCACTTAAATTGATACAACAAATAAAAATATATAAAACACTAAATCCATGCACAAATTAATGTTCTTAAGTTTCATAACACTTTTACACATTAGAAAAGAGAAAATGAGAAAACATGAATTGATAAAACACTTAATCCTTTATAAAACTAATTTTGTTAAATTCTGTTTCACTTATTTGCATTTAAGAAAACTAAATATCAATATAACACAATTTTAATTGAAACTGTAGAAGTTATTGTTTACATGTGAGGTTATAGGAAAGAACTATCGATAAAATCAAACTCGATGTAAGCGTAAGGATCGAACTGGTCGGTGTGGCGGCTCGTAAGCCGACCGTTACCTTTTTATTTTATGTTCTATCCATCAAGTACTAAGCAACCTTTGTAATATTTATTACAATAAAACAATTTACTATTGTTTTTAATAGTTTAAGTTGTTCATATGGTTTACTCTAGTAATGACACTTCATTTTTAAAACTTACAATTAGTGCGTAGTTCCGAGAATCGAAATATTTTGGTATCTAGCTAAATCATATCAAGCTACGTAAGGAGCATTGAATGGAAAAGTGAAGGAGGGAAGCGAATCATTCAGGTTTTTCTTTATATTTATTTTATCCACAACATGGAGATTTTTAAATAATAAATTTTCAGTAATTTAATTTTTGTATACAATACATGATGTTATCAGCAATCCCTCTATATTATCGGCGCTATAGCAGTAAATGGACGGGTTTAGTAATATATTTCTGATAAGGGCGGAGGCTGCTGTATTTGTATGCAGTACGTGTCCTGCCTGTATGCAGCTCTGTTATCCAATATTTACGGGGGGAATGTCGGAGACAAGTGTCGCAGTGGCTGAGTGGCCAACAGTCTAACGTTCTCATTAAAATTCAAGTCTTGTTTTAATTGTTGGCTATCTCCTTCCCGTGTAGGGGTAGTTAGCAAAGTTTTTTAATTGGTACTGGAAAAATATCTGAGTAAGTCTACGTATGAATACATGTATGTCTCTACGGCATATAAAATATACTGAATACAACGGCCACGTTACTTGAGATATAGAAGAATCAATACAGTCAGGATTGAAGAATTTGTTGCCACATTTATTGGATTTTTTTTTATTCAAAGACTAGTTCTAATCAGTCCTAAAAACATACAAAAAATTTGAAATAATAAAGTTTTCTTTAAAAAAAAAAAAAAAAAAAAAAAAAAAAAAAAAAAAAATGGAGTATCAATCATATCCTTTGTATTTTTATGTGTAGAATTTAATGATCAAGTATTTTTCTTGATATGAATTGTGATAATAAAGCAACAATAACATATAACTATATGAAATAAATTTTACTAAGAAATTACAACTGAACACTTTTTTTTTTTTTTTTTTTTTTTTCTTTTTCCATCCATTATTTTCAATTGTATTATTTTAAAAATAGTTTGTATAATTTATTTAAATATGCGTTAAGTTGAGAAATATATGAATGAGAACGCGTAGAAATACATACACCCATTGCAATGTGCTTATTACCAATGTGAAAAAACTGAAGAAAAAAAAACTAAGACTGAATACTTTAAAATTAACAAAATACAATTCTAAACTAAAAATTTCAAATATTTTTTTGTTTTTCATAACTGGAAAGGTACAGATAAAAATCAGGGTTGATAGTTTAATTAGGTCGAATTACAATAACAGAAGTATATAAACAATTCCTAAAACCAGGCAAATTCGGCCGTATTCTGATAATAATGGAACGTTCCTCTCATCAAATACTTAATGTAAAAATCTGTGGAGTCCATTTTTGGAAAAATATAAACTGTAATGTTTGATTGATAAAAAAAATATATGTAAATAGATCGGCTAGTTCTACAATTGTGAATAATAAAAAATCAGTTAATTAATACTTAATAATTAACAATTATAAAATTAGACGTATAGTACCTATTACTTAAACGAAATTTATTATTTGCCTTATAATGAAACCCAAAATACTGGGTCTTTTCACTGCACAGGGGATGGGGTGGTACAAGGCACCAACCTATGGCTGTCAGTGGCAGTTATCTGCTAGTTATTTATAACCATTTACCATAATAAATTAATTTTCCCAGCTAGGCTCGGTCGCTTTTGATAATGGATATATATTGCTGAGTCAGAAGAAGATGTGGTTAGGCAGCTAAATTCTCTTAAGAAATTTGCTGAAAAAACCGGGCTTAAAATCTCCATCCAGAAATTTATAAATAGAAATAGATATTATATATATATATATATATATATATATATATATATATATATATATATATATATATATATATATATATATATATATTGATTATTCTCATAATCATGCCCAACAGTGAAAGAACAAGTTACAATAAAATTATATAAGTTATTTCAAAACATAAAGTTAGCTACAATATAAGTATATAACAAGATGTGTTAGAATAATAAAAATATATATAATCACAGAATATAGAGTAGTATGAAAGTACTTACAATGTTACTGGTGGATATGGTATTGACTAAATTCTAAAAATTCTTTCACACAACTGACCTGGGGAATTTTCGAAACACAGTTAAAAGGTATGGGGGGGATTTCCCAACCCAATTAGTTTCATACTCCTCTAAACTCTGTAATAATATATAGTTTATTATTCTAACACATGTTATATACTTACATTGTAGCTCACTTTATGTTTTGAAATAACTTGTATAATGTATATAATTTCATTGTATCCTGTTTTTTCACTGCAGGGCAAGAGTATGAGAACAATATAGTCTTGAACCGTCGCCAAATAGTTGTTTTTATTTATTGACTGACTTTTTTACAGGTTTACAGGCATTAGAATTTTTTTTTTTAAATTACTGAGCAGATTTAAATTCACGGAATTTTTAATTTAGAAGTTTTATATCTGAAACATGGTGTTTAATACGTCTTGCATTCGATTGTATAGGTCTAATGTAGTTTTGAATAAATTCTAAAGGTACACGTCCCAACCATATAATGAAAAACTGTAGAAATCATATTAATATAAAATTTTATAATTTTTATTTATTTTTTCAAAAACTGCCTGCATTTAATGATTGCTTTTTATAAAACTAATACGCTTCATTTACCCTTGTTAAAAAAATATGAGGATCTAAACATCTACTGAAAATTGAGACTGTTATGCGAGAAAATGAAAAAAAATCATTGGGTGAATTTTTTTGTCGGTGTATTTATAAGTCAGTGTATTTTAAAATATTATTCAGAGTAAAATAATATATTACATAAAGTTGAATAATATGATAATATGTCAAATACATAAGAAGCAATTACTGTTTTGCACTTCTGGAGTTTAAGCCAATATATAGTATATATCCAATACTCCAACATTTACTAGACAAGCATTTAAAGCTCCCAATTTATTATTTATTACTTATAAAGATTTTAATGATTCCATATGTTGCTGATTTGGCCCAAACCAGATACCCGTCCTTTCATACTAAACTCCATAATCACCAGAATCTACTAGTAATAATTCATTGTTTATTTATTAGTTTGTTATCGTTCAGTTGTACGTGTATACTGCCGGGAAAAAAAAACTACATTGGATAAAATGGGCTCACCATTTACCAATAAGATAGCCGGTACTGGCTCGCAATAAATTAAAAAAAAAACAGTAATTAGACCCATTTGGATAAAATTGGCTCACTCTTATCCAAACCTTACAATCAAAAATCTTTTTAAATCAATACTCCTTTCACAAACAAACTTATCAGGTAAATGCTGATTTGGGCTAACTCAATTCCCGCTATCCTACGAAACCAAACTTTAGTGTAGATTTTATTGGGCTACTAGTTGTTCTCACAAATTAATTTCATGCCATTGTATTCACTAAACATTTACTTAATGTATAAGTTTTTGTACAGTTGTAAATATCAATCCAATTCATCTGTATGGATATTTCTTAAGCCTACGACATTCATCCCCAAAATCACTTGGACAAACGTCTTACTTCGAAAAAAATCCTCAATGGGGCTCTACTACATCCAATATCGTATCCAATCTTTGCAATCCAAAATCCGAAAAAACTAAACCAATAAACTTATCCATAAAGATCTTAATGTTCCATATGTTTCTGATTTAGCCCAAACCAGATACCTATCCTTCCATAATAAGCTCCATAATCACTCAAATCCGTTAGTTTCTCAACTTGTTTCCCACACCATACCTGATAATCCTTCGAGGCGTCTGAAAAGAAGATGGCCTAGAGACCTTTTAGTGTAGATTTTGCTACACTGAGTAGTTCTTCACAAGTTATTTACATGCCATTGTATTCACTGTCAACACATTTACTTGTTGTATATTATTTTGTAGAGTTGTAAATATCAATAAATGGAAAAAAAAAAATAAGGATAAGAGAAAAATGGAAGGTTCTGCCCCACAAATCAATCCCGTACGTCCAAATGGGTCTAATTACTGTCATTTAAAAAAGTCTTTTATAATTTATTGGGAGCTTTGTCTTTGTCTGTAACATTCTATCTATGGGAAACAAAAGCTACTGTCAGAATGTCTCGGTTCGCTAATATGGCTATCTCGTTGGCAAATGGTGAGCTCATTTTATCCAATACAGTTTTTGTTTTCTCGGCAGTATACACGTTCAACGGAACGATAACAAACCAATAAATAAACAATGAATTATTACAAGTGGATTCTGGTGATTATGGAGTTTAGTATGAAAGGACGGGCATCTGGTTTGGGCCAAATCAGCAACACATGGAACATTAAGATCTTTTTAAGTTTGTTTGTGAAAAAGTAAGGAGCATTGAAGATTTTTGGTAGGTTTTTGGATTGTAAGAATCAGATACGAGTGAATGGTTTAATGGAGCTCCAAATCTCAGCTCTGTCCAAATAGGTCTATTTACTGCCGTGTTACTAAGTCTTTTTTAATTAATTGGGAGCTTTGAACGCCTGTCTAGTAAATATTGGAGTATTGGGATATTAAACTTTTCAGAAGTGCAAAAGAGTAATTTCTTCATAAGTATTTGACATAACTATTATATCCTACGTCGGGAATGGAGTGGGAAGCAAGCTGAGAGACTAGTGGATTGGAGTGGTTATGGAGCTTACTATGGAAGGATAGGTATCTGGTCTGGGCTAAATCAGTAACATAAGTAACATTAAGGTCTTTATGGATAAGTTTATTGGTCACATAGTAAGGAGCATTAAGGATTTTGATTTGCAAGGATTGGATACGAGATGAATTGGATGGTGCAATGCTCAACGTCCAAATAGGTCTAATCATAGCCATTTAAATGAGTCTTTTATAATTAATTGGGAGCTTTGATCGTTTGTCTAGTAAATGTTGAAATAGTCTGTAACCTATTTTTTTGTTTTAATCAAAAACATAACAGGGGTCCGGTTTTGGACACTCTCCTCTACGTATATAGTTCTAGATATCAATAAATAGTTTTAAAAAAACGTTTTATACTAGAAAGCCACGAGGCTATCTCTTAAGTAAATAACTTTCATAAGTTACACATATTTTCTTTTTCGATTGCATTTTAATGTTGAAATTAAATGTTGTTCGCACAATTACAACATAATACGTCTAGATATAATTTTTTTTACAGTAATATTATTTTAATGTTTAGGGGAAATTATCTTACTAATATTGCCTAGGATTATTTTTTTTATTCTTATATAATGATAGTTATAGTAGTGTTTCGGAAAGTATCTCCGTACGCATTGAACTATTATTAATGTTATTGGTTGTATCCTTTAACTATATTGATTGACACCGCTAGCTGTATTTATCTGCCACACTTAGTACGTCAGAGACGACATAACATTCAAGATAATCGTTATCGAGCACACGTGCTTTACCATTTTCAATCCGCGGGGATATCACGCCACCGATGCAGCGGACAAAATGAATATCCATGCCGGCAATTTGCGCGGGCAACAAACGGATAATGAAGAGGGCTTCCGCAAATGAGACGTCGCAAGTTTCTATTATTCACGCATTTCCATTTTTAGTTAGTTATTCATTAGGGATTCACGTTAGCTCTATATTCAGCTGCGCGGATCCATTAGCCACCCTCGCCGTAGGCAGCAGATGGGGTTAATTTCGTTTCCAACATTCTCCCTCAACGGTTTGTTGGAAATGGGATATTACAGATCGGAGTTCAGTTTCATCCGTTAGAAAAATATCTTGGATATATCTCGAACGAAAACCATCCAAGAAAATAAAATGGAGTCTCATCCAGTTTGACTCATCTGGTGAAATGATTCAGTTTATTTAAATTCAATATTTAAAATTTTTAAAAAATTAGGATTGATAAACTATTTGCCACTTCCACAGAAATCGTTTTGTTTTTGTTGAAGATGATTTGTTAAACATTCATCATCAGTTATAAAAACGTACGAAAAATTCAAAACATCAGCACTTTGTAATACTAAGTGTTGTTTAGGTTAATTAATTTATATTTTCTCATTTATCGAAATTTACAACTGTACAAATATATACATCTAGTAAATGTGTTGTTAATGATTACAATAACACGTCAATGCTTGAAAAGAATTACTCATTAGTAGCACTCCAATAAGGTCTCTAGCCATCTTCTTTTCAAGCGCATTACCACACTATATTTCGGTTAGAAATATGAAACCGATACGTTTAACCGCCAAACCGTAATTCAAGTTTTTATCAATTTAAAAAAAAAATTGGTTTGTTCTGGAAAATTTTGAAGTTAAGGATTTTTATTTGGATGAAATTTCGTATTTAAGGGATCTTTTGAATGCTGAATTCGAATCCAACGTCATTTTATGTCTTAAAAAATCTATAAAGGTAGCTTGCATCAAAATCTAGCATTTGCTAGATAAAATTTGCATTAAAAAAACAAACAACAACAACAACAACAACAACAACAACAAGAATCATGTCGATATCATTTTTAAACTCGAGATATAAAATAAATTATTTTAATGCTACTTTATTTCCGGAACGGCAAACAACGTGTCTAATATTTTTTTACAAGGAGCTTCTAAAAAATTGCCAAAAACATCCGTTATATACTGACTGTGTCCCCCCCTTTTGAGTGCAAAGAGACGACAGATGGTAAAGAGACTTAAATAAGTTCTATATGAGAAGGTCCCGGAGCCATCTTCTTTTCAGAAGCCTCAGAGGGTAATCTGGAATAGCGTGGGGAGCTAGTTCAGATACCAGAGGAATGAACTGTCAAAGGATAGATTTCTGATTCGAAGTAAGAAATGTAAGATGCATTATGATCTATGTGGAGAAGTTTGTTTTTGTAAGGATTTTGGATTGTAAGGATAGGATACGAGATGTATTGGACGATTTAGTGGAGCCCCAAAGTTCAACTCTATTTGTCCAAATAGGTCTAATTACTGTTATGTAAATATGACTTTTGTAAATTATCGGAAGGTTTGAACGTTTGTCAAATCAATGTTGGAGTAGAAATCAGTTCATTTAAACAAAAATCTGAATTGGTTTTAATATTTTCTAACTAGTCATGAATATTTAATTTTACACTTTTATTTTTATATTTTCTACGTAATGATTTCATTTCACTTCTAGGTCTCTGTTGAATCTATGTTTATTTTAAATTAGATAGCGAAGTTGGAATTCTGCTTCTTATAATCGTGTGCTCTTTTATGTTCTTTTAACATTTGATTTATTTTACCCGGGTATTTAGGTTCACAATGATTACAATATTGTTCATTTACACCACATTTTTTGGAAACGGTCTATTGACTGAAAAATCATTATGTGTACCTCACATGAAAAAAAAAAAAATATATATTTGTGTATATATATATATATATATATATATATACATAAAATAGGACCATAAGAGAAATGTAAATAAAGAAAGGAGTCATAATTCATTGTTTGTTATAGTTCAATGTACGTGTACACTGCCGAGAAAGGAAAAAAACTGCATTGAATATATCACCATTCGCCAATTGGATAGCCATATTAGTAAACTGAGAACCTTATGATAGTAGATTTTGTATCATGTAGATAGGACAGTCAAAGACAAAGAAGTTCCGACCAAGTTTGAACTCATAAAGCGAAAAAAATCAAAAAGAATAACAAAATAAGCAAGGAAGTTTACTTTGACAGATTTATTTATTGTAGATACAAGACTTAAAATACAAGAAACCGCTTGTCGTTTCCGACTATTCCAACATTTACTAGAAAAGCTTTGAAAGCCCAATAAATTAAAAAAAAGACTTTTTTATGACAGTAAAAGAAGGCATCTGAAAAGAAGATGGTGAAGAGACCTTATAATGTAGAACATTTATTAAAGTGCTACTACTGAGTAGTTCTTTAAATGTTATTGTAATTATTTTTCTCAAGTTTACTTGCTCTATATAATGTATACAGTTGTAAATATCAATAAATAATTTTTTAAAAAAACATATGTATTATAAAAATGGTTACTTTATTTCAAGTAATTGTCCACGCACTTCGGGTGGTACTTCTTATCAGGAATTTTTCACATTAAAAAACAATGTTCCGTTGTTAATGAGTCACCTTTTTTAACCTCATTATGAACTACCGGTATAACGAGAAATCGTTAATAAAACACATATTTCCTCTTCTTTCCTCTCTCTCTCTCTCTCGGGAGACCATCTGTATCTATAAAGTGGGTATCTGACCCTTTATTGGATTTCGGTTTACAATTTGAGAGTGTACGCTGACCATCTTATGTGCCCTTTATGGATATTGTGGTAAACTTTATGTATAAATTAATATAAATAAGAGCGATGAAGCTGATTCGACTTCGGAACTGGACCGAGTTTCATTTAAACCCAATTACTTTTTACTGTACGAGAATCCTTCTCGTGCTTTTATGTTTTGAAGTATGTATGTTGCGGTCAAATATTTTATTTTTATGGGCTCTAAAATATGTGCTTTCTGTTGATAGCCTGCACCATTAAATTTTAAAATATTACGACCGAAGTTGTTATGTTCCCCTTTGGTAGGTATGAATACGTTACCCTCATCCTGCACCTCGATAAATCTCCTGCGAACAAGATTTACGACGTTCTTGTCTTCATAACTGATATGTCTGTCGGGCCGCCTTTACAAACCGCTCATTTCACACTTGATGAACATGAAAGTCTGCTGTTCATACATTTTAAAATTATATTCTGTAATTGGGAGGAAAAGAATGCAATATGTATCGGGAATCTTGGGCTGAAAAGCGCATTTTTTTAGAAAATAATTGTATTTTTGTAATTAAAAAGTAACCAACAATTATTATTGAAATTATTTATGAAAATCCATTGTGGAGTGGAATATCCTATATACAAGACATAAAAAAGGGGGGGGCTGGGTAAACAGAGCAGAGGAAGGAATCACTAAAAGGGTTGTGACAACTCGGCCAGATGGTCAGTGAAGAGTAGACCACCTACGATAATATTAGATCCGGCACCATCCGCACGTTGTGCCTCTACTTGAGGGTATCTTCCGAGATTTGTTGAGTGTAGTGCAAACATGGATAGTAATAATAATAGTAATAATTATTATAGACAAAAAGCAGAAAGGCGGTACCCTATGATGTATTTTTATACATTACGTATATTAAAAAACCGCTTAGGTAGGAACTAAGGGAAAACAATCAAAAATCAAAAACCTTCAAGGATAACCTTGATAACTTCCGAGAATGTTTTCAGACAAAGGAGCAAAATGTTCAAAGGAAGAAGAGCAACGGTGAAAATGAGGGTTGTTCAACTATTTAGGATCTGGCATGGAAGAAGAAGTATCTCATAATATACAGTGTAACCTCTCTTAAGCGGAACCTCTTTATAACGGAAACCTCTATTAAATGGAAAATTTCTTAAGTCTCACTTTTCTTGAGTCTTTATTTCCAAAATGTCTTAAGATTTTGGATTGGATAGGAGACATATTGGATAGTTTATTGGAGTCCAATCCACTCCTTATGTCCAAATAGTTCTAATTGCTGTCGTGTAAATGAGTTTAAAGTAATTAATCGGAAGGTTTCATCGATTTTGTAGGAAATGTTGAAGAAGTCGAAAACGACGAATCGTCTTTATTGTTTTAGTCTGAACAAGTATGAAAAGTAAAAATGATAATTATTTTATTCTGATTTATATATTATAGAATTGAATAAAACAGAAACATAATTTTATTCTTCGATAAACTCTCTTCGGAATAACAAATAAGTAAATACAATTATTTGTATTTATTACATTGTCGGAGACATATTAAAATCAAATCCTCTGACTGGAAAAACAATAGTTCATGTATATGTCTATCAATAATCTTTTGATTTTGTATCTATTGCTTCTGATAACGAAAATTACGGTGAATTTTCGATCTGATTAACAGCAACAGCGTGTAAAATAACCCCAACACTTAAAAAAACAAGAAAAAACTTGACTTTTTGCATTCTGACCAATACAGCTCCTAAGTTGTAGGTCCTAGCAACAAATGTTATATTACAGAATATATTCTCCATTAAAATTCTAATAAGGAAACTTGGTAAAATTGTTGATCAGAGTAACACCAACAGATCTGTAGCGTGACAAAATGTTTCATTTTTGTTTGTGAACAAAACTTTACAAAAGAAAACTATATACCTCCCATGCAAAATATATATCCATGCCAGTAATAATAATAATAATGATAATATATTTATAGATACTAACTGAATATGTAGAGAGGAAAATAAGAGAACACTCTTAAAAAATAAGAAATAATTTTTTTTAGTACGTTCTTATTGTTTTGCACAAATACAATAAAAATACCTAAATGCTATATTCAGAGTAAGAAAAATACATGCTAACTGGAATCTAGATTATACAAATAGTTATTGACATGACTCAAGAAATTCAGATAGATTGGGTTGATAGCTTTAGTAGACAGCGTCACCTTAAAAAATAATGAGGTACTGAAAATACAGGTATTTAAATGTATTAAGGGATTTTGCTTGTCTGATATGAGGAGGAATGTATGTGTGAGTATTAAAGTATGTATTTGTGTTTGTCAGAACTATTCACGACTGTTATTTTATATTTTCAACCCAGATAATTTTATCATACTTTGTGTCATTTTATTCTTATGGGACAAGTGTCCTAGAATGAGGATTGCTTTTGAATACAAAATAAAAAAAGAAAATTAAGTACGAAAACATAAGTTCACAGGTTGTGTTTTAAGTTCGTTGTGACTAGATCGTTTTTGAGCACGATTTTTTATCTATTCATTTGAGGTGGTTGATAGACCTAGTGAAATTTAAAAAGTAGCATTGTTGCTGATATTGTTCGAGATCTGCGCGTTCTGTTTATGGTTGAACGCGTTAATGAACGGTCGATGATCTGTGTAACAGGTCAATGTGCGGCCTTCCAGGAGGAATTTGGGGCTCTTGATTCTATCATTCAGGGCTAATAATAGTTCGTGGTCTTAGGTCGAGACCCTCATTTCTTTGCGTGAGGTTAAGCAGAAAAGAACCCTATACTAAGATGTGTTTTCCAGATTTACGACTGTTGAAGGTATACAGCGATGTATATATAGCAAACATACGGTTGTACGTAAATTAATGCGTTATGGTCTCAAAATTTTAAAAAATAAAATAAATGATATAAAACATTTATTATTAGTCAAAACAATCTCCATTACTCTCAAGACATTTTTGCCAACGCGTAATTAACTTTTGTATACCCTGTGATTAGAAGTTCGGATCTCTGGTATTAGATAATTCGAAAAATCTCATTTTCTATCGAATTTTGACTATGAAATTTTATCTTTTGAAAAGTAGTCAAAGTGTCGAAAAAATGGTAGTCGGTCGACGAGCGGTTTGGAGAGAAGGGTGGATGTCTCATAACCCAACAAATTTTCTTAGACCACACGTGAAATAGGAAGAGCATTGTCGTGTAACAGAATAGGGACTTCTTAATTTCCAAATTTCTTGACTTTCTAATAGCCCCGAGGTGGTCATCGACGGTCGTTTTGCTGATTGAGAGATTCTCTGTAAGTTCTCTTACCATTGTTTTGTGGTTTTCTTTGACAAAAGCTATCTTAGATTCATGAAATGACGGAGTACTTTCACGGAACTTCCTAGTCTTCAAAGCTAAAACCTCCCTTCCTAATTTTTTGAAACCACCGGTGCACTCTCATTATCATCACCCTAGATTTTGTCTGAAAAGAAGATGGCCTAGAGATCTTCTAGCGCAGAATGTTTATTTATGTGCTACTGATAAGTAGTTCTTTTCAAGTTTTGACATGTTATTGTAATCGCCATCAACACATTTACTTGATATATTGTACAGTTGTGAATTTCAATAAAATTGATATAAAATAAAAAAAAATAATTTTTTAATTACATGCATATATTCTAAAGTATGTATTATATATATTCATATAGTTGCTAGCTTTATTCTTTATATTGCCTGTATATTTAATACTGTACGTAAGTTATATAGTTTTATCGTAACCTGTTTTTTTTTTCTCGGTTGGGCTTGAAATGAGAACAATGTAGTCTTAGCATTATCACATTTACTTGATGTATTTTATATCATTTATATTATATTAAGTTGTAAATTTCATATATATATGCTCGGAAGATTGATGATTGAGGAGGTGGGTATATAAATAATATTTTAAAAGTTTATTTCATATCTTAGTAAAGGTCGGATTACAGATTTGTTTATATAAGCGCTTAACGTGCTTTATACTCCAACTAGGGCAGGAAGGACGGGTGAGTATACACGTTACAAACCTATACACATTATAGGTTTATATATTTTTACAGCATATAGGCTTAATAGTAAACAACAGAGAAAACAATGTACAAAAAAAAAAAAAAAAAAAAAAAAAAAAAAAAAAAAAAAAAAAAAAAAAAAAAAAAAAAAAAAAAAAAAAAAAAAAATTCAAAAAAACCTATATTTTCTACTGAGAAAGAATGAGGTGAAAAATAGGTAAGAACTACTGGAACTATTAATGGCAAGACCTGTAATGCCCAACGATTTACAGAGGTTAACCATTTGTTTTTTATTTATTTGCTTTTTTATTTATAACATAGGCAACAAGTGGAAACCCGATATTTCGGCGGGTACGATAAATTCTAGTAGGGCGACCTTGTTAGAGCTATCTAGCTTTTCCATTACTAGAGGCGAGTTGGAAAAGCCACAAATAAGTCAGGCTAGAGGACTTGGCTTACAGTTCCTGTCAAACTACTCACCGACCGTTATCAACAACCGACTGGCAGCAACTTATCATCCACTTATTCCTCTTGTTTTGCAGATCCGATTGCTGTTAACAACTCCAATTAAAAATTCAGAAGGGAAAGGCTTACGGTCCCTTCATTTGCAGAAAATTAACAAATACTCAAACCGACTAGGCCAGTTAATGATATATTACATTTATGTAACAACGATTAATTGTTAAAAATAGATAAAACATACTCATCCTAATTCCCTTAACCTATAGGTACAAAATACACCCTTAAAAAAAACAACAACGATCTACACCTTTTTTAAGTTTACTTAAACCTCTTTTCCAAATTAGATTAATCTTTTTCTAGTTATATTTAATCTATTTCCAAATTTTTAAATATTTTCCAGTTTTATTCAATATTTTTCGATTTTTATTTATACTTTTCTATTTATATATAACGTCTAACTTGGAAACCACATACAAGACTAAAACGACAAGAAACTGCCAGTCGTTACAGACTACTTCAGCATTTACTAGACAAACGTCAAAGCTCCCAATTAATTACAAAAGACTTATTTACATGAACGTGATTATACCTCTCTGGACGTACGGAGTTGAGCGTTGGGGGTCCACTAAACCATCCAATTCATCTCGTATTTAATCCTTACAATCCAAAATCTTTCGAAAAATCGTCAATGCTCCTTACTTTGTCACCAATAAACTCATCGATAAAGATCTTAATGTTCCGTATGTTGCTGATTTAGCCCACACCAAATATCTATCCTTTCATAGTAAGCTCCACAACCACCCAAATCCCCTAATTTCTCAACTTGCTTCTCACACCCTTCCAGATAATCCTCCGATGCGTCTGAAAAGAAGATGGCCCAGAGACCTTGGCCTGCTACTGATGAATAGCTTTTTTCAAGTTTTGTCACGTTATTGTAATAGTTAACAGCACATCTACTTGATGTATATATTTTGTACAGTTGTAAATTTCAATAAATTGTTATAATATAAAAAAAAATTTAAACATTTAATTTTTAATTTATATATCACCCTTTTCCGTATCTTCTTCTTCTTTCGGAACTCTTTATTTGTATAATCAATCATCGAACTTTTAGATAGGTCTTCTTCTTTCGAATTGGGCCATCTGTGGACCACGTTTAACAATTCATTCCTTGCTCTTCCGTTCTGACCAATATTTCTTCATTACCTCTGCCTGATATTTTCTCCTTTCACCAGACCACCGTCTACCAATTTGAGTCCTAACCATTTCCGGAAATTTTATATTGTTGAATGCTGTCCGAAATTTTTCTCTGTACAACATTGAATTCCACTGTATATTTGCCACCATAATATCTTCTTTTATCATCCGTATCCATGAATCCTTTTTCTGTTTTTGGAGGCTGTGTTGGAAAATTTTCTTTGTCAGTCTTCTCTCATCCATTATCATGAAATGTCCATAAAATGTCAATCTACTATCAATTGCATCACTTAACTTTTCAATGTTTTGATATATTTCTGTATAACCTTTTATTTTAAAACTTTTTTCAGTCTTTCATGGACGCAATTTTACTTCAATAGAGAGATGTTATTATCATATATATATATATATATATATATATATATATATATATATATATATATATATATATAGATTTTTGGAAGACAAATTCCATTTTGTAGCCTCTTGTGAGATTTGCTGCTTTGTCTAATTCATTATATTGAACTACTTTACCTCAATATTTAAACTTACCTACCTTTTTAATGTTACCATAGAGTCGACATATATACCATCTTTTTGAAAGAAATCTGTAAATCTGTTTTAGACGCTATTTCTTGTAATTTTTCAATATAAATTTTAGATATCTCTTCATTTTCTGTGTCTATTGCTAAATCATCCACAAAGGCCAATATTTTTTACATCAATCTTATCTTTTTCCCTACCGGTTATGATACAATTTATAATGTTTGAAACTTCTTTTTTCCATGTTCGTAAAATCTTATCAAGTATACAGTAGAACAAAATTGGAGAAAAGCCATTGCCTTGTCTAACACCGGTTGTGATTTCAAATTCTCTAGATATTTCACCCATTTAACTTTGGACTTAGTGTTTGATAATGTTTGTTTGATAATCTGAGCTGTTTTTTTGTCCACCCTAAATTCCTCCAAAACTTTGAATAATGATACTATATCTACAGAGCCATAAGTTTTTTTTTTTAAACTATAAATAAAATTACAAATTTCTGACATCTAATAATTTTATACCTAATTAGTGTTTTCAAATTAAAAATTTGTTCAATAAATGATCTTCCTCATCTAAATCCTGCTTGGTATTCACCTATTTCTTTTTCGATTATTGGCTCTATGATTCGGAGTAATTTTTTTGATAATATTTTGTATGCTACAGGCAGCAGGGGAAAGTGTTTCCATATATTTCTATTTTTATATATTTTTATTTTATATACTTCTATCCATGTATTCCTTTTCTATATATTTTAAGTATTTTTTCATTTAGGTTAAACTATTTTGAAACTTTTTCAAAATGGAATTAGACCCCTAAATTTTTATGGGAAATTGGAGTAAAAGGATAGTAATCATCAAAAGGCAATATTCTAAAAGTTAATACAGTACAGTAATAACCAGTTTAAAAAAACTGGATGATCGGTAAATCGTACTTTAGCACTTGTATTGAAGTGCTACTGCTGAGTAGTTCTTTGAAATCTACTCATGCTTCATTGTGAACATCATTTAGTTGAATGTACTATATAAAGTTTTAAATATCAACAAATAATTTTTAAGAAATATTCACCAAACAATTGTTACATTTATATCGTAAAATATTCCATTTTAGAGAGAGGGAGATAATGTAACATTATTTTACTGCGGTAATAAGATAATAGAAAATGCCGCAAAGGCCATATTCCTAATTCTAATTATTAATAACAATTATAAACACGCGAACACGTAGCACGAATATACGAAAAAAAAAATTCTGACAGCTGAGGTCGTTAGTAGCTAATCTATATCTGGGAACATCGTAAAAGCTCTTATCTATGACTGGGTCAACGGGCCACTCCATAATTAGGATTTAATTTCACAAAAAAATATACAAAAATTTTAATGTTTTTTTTAAAGTGATTGTACATTATAATCAATACACTCATTGATGATTGATGATAAGAAATAGTGGCATTATATGGTGGTTGCAGACGGATATTTGCCGGGGTGTGGTCCGATATGTTTACTTCGATAGATTAACTAACCCAACTGAATCAATTAAAATTAATTAATTTTGCTACAAGTTGTAGTTGGAGTAATGAATGTTTGTACTTCAAAGCTATAGTGAATTAGTTCAAACTGATTCAATGGATAACACACTGTAGAAAATGAGTTTGATCATCGCCGTGAATGAAGGGCTAGTTAAACAGAATAATATTTTTATTTTTTATTATATACTTCACTGATAATTAAAACTGTATTCATTATATACAGAGTAAATGAGAGATGAAATTATTACAATGATATGTTATTAACTTGTGAAGAACTACCGGAATAGGGTAGTTAGGTAAATATAGTTTCATCCCTAAATTAATTAGGTTAATGGGCAGTCCTATGACTGGTCGGTTTTTCTGCTACCCATCATGATCTACTTTAGAAAGTCCATAGACCATCTTCTTTTCAGACGCCTCGGAGGGTTATCGGGAATCGAGTGAGAAGCAGGTTGAGATACTAGTGAATCTGGATGGTTAAGGAGTTTACAGTGAAAGGATAGATATCTGGTTCGGGCTAAATAAGCAACTCATGTTACATCTAGGTCTTTAGAGGTAAATTTGTGACAAAGAAAGTAGCCTTTTTCGATTATTCGAAGGATTTTGGATTGCAAGGATTGGGCAATAGAAGAATTGGATGGTTTAGTGGATCGCCAAAGCTCGACTCCGTACGTCCAAATAGCTCTAACCATAGTCATTTAAATAAGTCTTCTGTGATTAATTAGTAGGTTTGAACGCTTGTCTGGTAAAGTAAGTAGTCGGAATAAAGAGTAAGATAAAAGATTAATAATGATAATATAATACAAAACAAGTTTTTAAACTAAATTAGCAAGGCCTCTTTTTCAGTAATAAAAACAAAAATCTGAATCAAGCCATTATTTAAAAATAGTTTCTTTTTCCAATAATCCCCTCCCAAGAAAAAAAAAAGAAACAAATAATTGATCCCAGTTAAATTTATTACAACGAAGGGGATGGAATTAAAATGAGTTCTAACATAGATCATATTTAATTTATATTAAAAACTAATAGAAAAATATATGTAATCTATATTTTTTGAAAATCACCAATAATCAGATTTATCACCTAACGTATACTTAAGACATTTTTAAATACTTTTTAGAATACTGTAAGAATAAATTAAATATTAAATTTAGATTCTATAACTAATATTTTCATTCATCAATTTATTTATTTATTTTTTTTTTTTTTTATTTTAAGAAATATTCTAGGCAACTATTTTGGCTATAGTAAAATATATTCAACTAAGTTGCCACGTGTCAACCAAGTCAAGGGTGGCGGTTGTGGTGGGAAAATCTTTATTGTCCACTCAACAATCAACCATTCTCTGTAATTGTTATTTGACAAATATGATCATAAAAACAAAATAAAAAAAATTAATACAAAGTTTTATGTAAATTTTTTGTCCGAGTTCTTTTAAAAATAATAACGAAGTTATAAAACTATACTTAAATTTATTTTTATAATCCATAGTTAATTCTTAATTTTTCCCCTTATAACCAAAATTCTCAAAAATATAGTGAATACTCCTGCTATTATGTACTACAACCATACATAATGATCAAAATATACCTTACGTCCTTGAACTCATACCCCTTAATTTTTTAAAAATTCCATTACAACCTCTCCTGCCATCCCATCACATCCAGTTCCACATATTCCAATAACCCCCCCCCCCCTCTCTCGTAGATTAAAATGACAGTGAGCTGAGACCTTTTGTAAATACATATTTGTTGGAGTTCAGGCAATGGCCAGCTTCTTAACTCTGGGTTTCTACTATAGCGCTCTAACTCAGCCTCCACAAGGATTTGACAACAGTGACGCAACTGAAAGAGCAGCACTGTGATGTGGGGCTGGCTTGCTCCTCCATTATTGAAGAAAAAGGACAGGCTCGAGGGCCCCTAAGCCGAGTGTAAATTGTATGACTGTATTTTGAATTTTGTTAACTGATCAATAAAGATCTTAATGCTCCATATGTTGATGATTTAGCCCAAACCAGATACCTATCCATTCATAGTCAACTCCATGACCACACTAATCCACTTGTCTCTCAACTTGCTTCTCACTCCATTCCCGATAATCCTCCGAGGCGTCTGAAAAGAAGATGGCCTAGAGACCATGTGCAGAATTTTTATTGAAATCCTAATGATGAGTAGTTCTTTTCAAGTTTTAACATGTTATTGTAATCACTATCAGCACATTTACCTATTGTACAGTTGTGAATTTCAATTAATAATAAAAACATTTCTCTCTAAAAAAAACATGGAAGAAATAATTCTTATTTCATTATTATGAAAAATAATAAGTTTACGCTGTTGTCCAAATTATATTTTTAGGCTTTAAAATCTACATTTTTTTAAATAAAAGGTTTAAATTTTAATATTTTAATTTCTAAATTGGGCCCACTTTAAGTGCTCCTTATACATTTAAGAATTTAGTGGTTTACGTCTATGAATTTTTAAATTATACACAGTAGGATATTTAAACTTATGTATTTCATATAATAGGGCGTATAAAAAAAATGACCGTTTTATAAAATTCCAGAGTTCAAAAGTTTGTAAATATTTTAATGCTATTTATTATTTACCAATACTTAATAATCCCTTACTAACACTGGACTTCTTAAAAAAAAAAAAAGCCTCAGTTCAGTTATTTATTTCAAAAAAGAAATATGACAGTGTCCTACGAAATTCTCATAATTTTAAGACATTTCTGAAAAAAAAATTCACAGCCGCTGAAGCAACTCGTGAAATTATTAAATAAGAAGGGGAAGGTGTCCTTGAAGAGCGCACTACGCGGCGTTGGTTTGAAAAATTTAGAAGTGGAGATACGACAATGGAAAGGAAGAAGGGCTCCGGGCGGCCGTTAATGGATATTGATGAGGCTCAGCAGGAAGCTGTTGAGTCAAATCCGTCCACAAGTACTGTTAGTCGCCATCTTCTTTCCATGGGGAAGGTGAAAAAGACCTGCTCGTTCATACCCTTCCCGTCGAACCAAAGAAAAGTTTACAGAACATCAAGGATTTGAACTCCTGCCTCATCCACCATATAGTCCAGACCTCGCACATTCGGATTACTACTTGTTTCGATCCTTGGCCCATTTTCTTCAAGAGAAAAAATTTGTTAATTTTGCGGAAGTTGAAAATGTTCCAAAGTTTTTGCGTGGGAAGCTAGCAGATGTAAATAACAATGGACTAAAATGCTGTATATCAAGATACAAATTCTTTGACAGCCTTTATTCTTTGAATTTCCCGATAAAATGTATTTTAATCTGTTTTTTAGGGCATGGTGGAACATAGTCTCGACGTCGCAATTGGCTAGACTGAAACGCAAAAACCTTACTAATACACATATAGAAAAATAGTAATATATTTCTTTTTTATTTTGTAAAACCTCTTGATAATTAAAACTTAAAGAGCGTCCCACACCCACAACCTTTTCAAATAGGCCTTTACTATTCAGCCCACCGTAACGAATGTGACATTATTTGCATGCGAACCTAAACCGAATTGGCAGCGAAATGTCAGAACGGAATTTATACCCTTCGCTTAAGGTAGATTTATGTTTTCTATTGATTTTGGTCCTCCGCAAAAGTGACCCCTCGCTGACTTCACTTAAGAGTGACAAATTATAGGTCGAAACCGAAAACCCATTCATGGATATATACGACTATGTTTTAGTAATGACATAAATATGTTGCCTGATGGTGGGCGGGGGGAAGGGGGAAGGGGGCGGTAACATTAACTCAGGGGCCGGATATCCATTATGATGCAAATCTCGCTGAGATGCTAATACAGAGCCGGACCATTTACAGTTTAAATTTAAACACAACGTGATACCGATTGTAGTGCGAAACAGGGATATGTATATTATTATTACTTGTTAATGTTAAATTTAGAAACACTGAAGCGTTAACAAACAATTTGAATGGAATTTTATGACACCAAGCAGAATCAAATTATTAAAGGAATCTACATTGGCGAGAGCTGTTTCTTGTCATTTAATCCAAGAAGGTTCAATTTTTTTTTTTCATGTGTGTTAAAAATATATATGATTCAGTTGGTGATTAATAGTTAGGAAAAATATATAAAATCCAATATTTAACCGGAAAACTAGTTGTAGGAACGATAAAAATGGTTGTACCGCATATGGTGTTGTACCTCAATAAGTAGGTTTATACTCGTACACAGGCATTCAAAGCTAGCGGCTATAAGAAAAAACAGATGTAAACTTCTGTAGGATTGTTGATTAAGGAGAGAATAATCACGTTTCAAGCAATGAACCTTTGGGAACAAAAATAGAAAAAAATCAAAGGCCAAGGTAGTTCCGTTCGAAATTGGGGTAGGATTTGTACCTGGAAGGGTTGTAAAGTAACGGATTCATAATTGGGGTTTGACAAGATTATCTGGGTTCGAACAGTATGGTCTCAAGTAACCCAGATTAGGTCTGGTTTCCTCCTCCAGATGTTTCCTCCTAGGTTCAGCATATATGGTATAATGAAATGAAGATATTATAATGATATAAATTTATAAATAAGTTATAAAACATTATGAACCGTATTAATAAAATATACGAAGAAATAGTTCTATCAGGTATCTCACATAATAGTAATATAATATAAGTAATATAAAGGTATCTCTCAACCTTTTAAGAAAATTTCTAATAAATTATAAAACTTCGTAATTAAAATAATATAAGTTGGATTTAATAAAATTTATTTCCCATAATTCGTTTCGAAGTAATAAATTCTCCAATATTGCTATTTTCAAACACTGTATTTCATTTAATTTATAAAAAATTAAATTAAAGTTATTTTAAATTTGCGTCTTATTCACATTAAGTTTGCCAGTTACTTGCCAGTCCTCAGCGCTCAGTCAAGATAGAGAAATAATTTTTTCAAGTAAAATTGTAGTTTTGTATGCTATCTCTTTACCACAACCAAAACCTGATATAATTATAAATAAGATTATTTATCAGATTTTGGTCGTGGTAAAGAGATAGCATAAAAAATTACAATTTTACCTGAAAAAATAATTTTTCTTTCTTAACTGAGAGCTGAGGGAAAAAATAAAACGTGATTTTCAGATTTTATTTTGTTTCTCAGCTCCCAATGCTCATTGGCGGCTATAACTGTAGTTTTGCACTCTTATACGACCTTACTATCCTATCCACACAAAAATCGGCATTCAAATGTCACAAGTCAGCTCAGAACTGGCAGCCTTAATGTAAAAAACACCCTTAATTTTTTTTGTTTGCAACAGCAATCATATAGGTACATATCTTTTACATACAATTATACATAAATATAATTATAAATATCTTGATTATATATATCGGAAAAGATACATAATCTATAGTACAATATTTTTTTATTTTAATTTGTTTTTATGCCTCAACAGCCTTAATAAATAAATTTATAAATAAATAAGATATAGTTTATTTATTAATAAATCATTTTATAATCAAATGATTAACTATAACTATTATTGTTACTTAATAAAAAAAATTACTTTACCTTAACTAAATAAAAATAAAAGTTCTTCATTCAATCCATGGATATACCAATTATACATTTGCGTATAACATAATGAAATCCAGGAAGTTAGTTCTGATTATCTGAAAATAAATAAAAAATAATCAATAAAAAATATATATATAATTCAAGTTATATAAGATAAGTTAATCAAAAATGGTACAAATATAGTTTATTTTATTTTTAAATAAAAAAATTTCGCCGTTTTAATGATACCTAAGTTATACCATTTCAAAGATTGTTCGATTTATTTCAATGTTTTCATCACTAATTTTTGAGGGAAACGTTTATTTTCCTGCAATCCTACAAAAAAAGTAAATCCTTTTTCATATTAATGTTAAATTTAGTTACAACTTCTCATATTAAAAATAGGAAATAAAAAAATAATTTAGTGAACTATGTGGAAATCAGAAATATCACAATATAAAACACTACATCAATGTTGATGTTGATGTAGTCAACTTCTGATAAACTTTCTCACTTCGGAAATAATCCATATATTAAACACCAAATCAATTTTGAGACTAATGTTGTTAATTTGTGTTACACTTTCTCACATTAGGGAAGAGAAAATAAAAAAAAAACAATACAGATAACACTAAATCCATGCTGAAACTGATAACTTGTCTTACACCATTTTATATTTAGGAAGACGAAATATGAAAATATTAATACAATCCACTAAAACAATCCTGAAATTATAAAAAGGGAAGTTTACAGTAGTCCAGTCAGTGAATACTGAAATGAGGGTTATAAATTGCATGAAATATGCGATAATTTTTGACTTCATAGCTTCGTTGGGAGTAGTTAAAGAAAAAATGTCAGAATAAAAGTTGTAGGGCATAAAATTTACATTAATTTCATATATAAGTTTATGGCACTTGAAGCTAATGTTTGACAAAAAGCGAGGTAAAAATCATTTTTTTAATTTCGAAAATTTTCGATATTTAATAACGTATATCTCTAAAACTGTTGAACTTTTAACAGATGTGTATAGAAATATTTTTATAGAAAATTTAATTAGCTTTAGTTTTGATCTGCAGTATATTATTCTAGAGTCCACTGTTTTCGAGGTATAATTGAAAAACCCAAAAATGGGACCATCTTACCTCCCCCCACCGAAAGCTTCCCCCTCACCAGAGACTTTTACTATCTTTACCTTTTAACTACTCGTAACTATAGCTGTGAAGTCAAAAATTATCGCATACTTCATTTCAGTACTCTTTTTGACTGAGACGTGATTTATCCGCGAAAACACCTTTGTTGGTACTCTTTTGGCTATAACTCTAAAAACATCTGTTTGATCCAAAATTTCATTTTTCCATCTGAAAGCTGATTAAATTTACTACAAGTACTTATATATTAAGTTTTGATCAGGTCCAGCCAAATACCATGCACGCACAAACCGCTTACTATTTTGAAATCATTTCACATTTTTCATTATAAATCCAAAACTATTCGTCCGATCTGGAATTTCAATTTCTTTTGTTATTTTTCAAATAAAACCTAGTCAAATTTACTATCAGGCCTTATAATTTTGATCAAGTCCCGTAGTACTCTCAAGTGAGTCCATTAAAAATGTCAAAAATCGTCAAATTGTGCAAAAATATAAGTAATTAGCGTGCTTGGGAGTATTATAGGAATTAATCAAAATTTTATTCATAAGGCCGGATAGTAAATTTTACTAGATTTTAGTTGAAAGAAAAATGTTTCAGATCGGACCAATACTTTCAGAGTTATCGTGAAAATGTGCCAAAATACAAATTTCAAAACAGTGAGCGGTTTAAGCATGCTGGCATGGGTGTTTTACGGGGCTTGATCAAAACTTAATATATAGTTTCTTATAGTAAATTTAACCAGCTTTCAGACGGAGAAAGAAATTTGGAGTGAACAATCGGTTTCAGATTAACAGCCAAAAGCGTACAGACATACGTGTTTTTACATAACAGAGAAGTGTGACCCCAGTCAAAGAGTGCCGAAATGAGGGGTGCAGAGTGCATGAAATATGCGATAATATTTGACTTCACAGATTCGTTAGGAGTAGTTAGAAGGTAAACATACTAAAAGAGAGGGAGTTCCCATTTTTGGGTTTTTCAATTATACCTCGAAAACGGTGGACTCTAGAAAAGTATGCTACATCTCTTTCAGCATAAAAGGTTATATGCAATAGATTAAAATTAAAGCTCATTAAATTTCCTATAAAATTGTTTCTATACAGATTTGTCAATCTTTTAACTGTTTTCGAAATATACGTTACAAAAAATCGAGAATGATCGAGAAAAAAATACTTTTTACCTCACTTTTGGTCCACAATTGCTTGAAGTAACAGAAACGAATATATGAAATTAAAGTAAATTTAATGGTCTACAACTTTGATTCTGACATTTTTTCTGAAAAATGATCGTGGAAGGCACTGGAAGCAAATGTTTGAAATCCTTATTTGACTGGCTTATAGCAGTAAGAAGGTAAACATCTTATCAGAATACATACGATATACTTTGAGACTATAATCAGAATGTTTGAAAAGGAAACTGAGATTCTCTTGGAATTCCCTAGCTGATATAAGATTTAGAGAAGATCCAGGCTAAATTTATAAGATAACTTCTAAGAAGGCAGTTCCACTAAACAACCAGCCCTTTGTTCCGATAACCCCCTCCCTCCCTCACGGTACAGGTAAATAGCAAGGAAGGGTCACAATCGGAGGAATGAGTCATTACTTCGTGACTCAGGGAGTCGTTACTGGCTTTACATGGCCAATGGACCCTCCTCCAGTAGAGGCTCCTCGGGTTTTACGACCTCCCCTTTTTCAGCATTCGACCGACCCAGAAAAAATATTACCCCATCCATTACCGGATTCGAAGGGGACACACATGACAGCTAAGGCAATTAGAGACGAGTGTTCTCACAGGGAGGGAACTCCTTTATCCGTTGAAGGATAACTCCCATATTTTACTCAAAATTAGTCTCCATTAAAGTATTAATTTGAAACAAATGTATAAATTTAATTACTTTTTATTTATGGATACTAGAAAAAAACATTAAAAACTTTTCAAAATATGGCACAGTAAAACTCCTAAAAACCGGATAATCAGACTTACTATTGAATTAGGGTATTGAAATAAAACATACAGACATATGTAATGTAAAAAACTACTGTAAAACGGCGTTACTTAGCACCTGTGAGTTGTCTAAATGAGGGATATTTGATAATTCTTACTTACTTAAGACAACACAGATTGGGTTTTTAACGCTGATCCTAGTTACATCTCATGTTCTATAACAGACGGCTGATTGTAGTATTTCAACAGGTGTGATTCAACAACTAAAACTACTAAAAATTTCTCGAAACGATTAGGTTTTGCATTAATTTTATTCTATAATTATTGTAATTTAAATATGATATTCATTTTGCTCAAAATATTAGCCAAAATTCATGATATTTGAAAATAAAATAGAATCCCCTTTTTTGATATGAATTAGGAATGACTTTGCACCAAGTATATTTTGGCGTAAGGTGACCTCCCTGTTGGAAGAAGTCCTCCTAAACAAATCAATAAACGAGGATATTTTGAAGGAGTTAATAGGCTGGTTAAAATCCATATTATTTCGGATAGCGTTTTGCTTCTTGTTAATAAGGTTTTTGTGATCTATGTGCAAGTATATTTACTGTTAAAATTTTGCCTAGTTATTGCTTTAAATTTTTTCAAGCCATAGTGTTCGTTTTTATATTTTAACAATTTTTTTTATAATGTTTCTCTAAGAATCCGTGTACAATTTTTTTTAAAGGTATCATTTTGTTCCTTGTTTACCAAAATTATAGTTGTTTACGTTATTTAGACATGCTTTAAGTCGTTATTTTGTTTCTATATAATATTTTGTTGGTATGTTCTTGTATTTTCTATGGTTCCTCAATAAAACTTAAAAATTGTGCAATTTTGTTTCTCATTTCAATGAATACATTGTAATTTATAATCGTTTCCTTTAACAAAATCCTTAGAAATAGAAAAAAAAATCACTAGGTCGACACAGAACTCATCCACTAAATTTCCCAGATTCGTCTTTCCCAGACGTTCTACAATAGACAGTTTTTCGGACCCTGTTAATACAACACGTTTTGTTTTAGGTGCTCTTCAAGTTTATAGAGAGACCACTCGCGACGGCAACAGGCCCCAGACTGAGCAAAACCCGTGTAGAATGGATGTGCTGTGCTTCTAAAAATTCACTAGGTACGTTTAATCAGAACTTGACTGTTATGAGGTGTGTGGACTCCGCTCCTAATTTTGAGACGCAGTTCCGGTAGCTGCCGCTTGGTCTATTTAGTTTTATGTCTTTTATTGTGCCATAAAAACTAATAAGACGAGACCTATCGTATTTTAAGTGAACTAGGAACCACGACCTAAAAATTACTGTAATAAACTATTTAAAATAAATTGTATGTAATAAAAATATAAATATATATTCTTTTTCAAATCAATTCGGATAATCGGATATCGGGATAATTGGAGTTTCACTGCACTAAGTAAATTAGTAAGTAAACTAACAATGCAGTATCCACTCGAATCCACTAATTACTTTTTTTGTAAGAAAAATAAATAAAGGGGATTCAGAACTTCTTTCAGAAAACAAAAGATATTGCCATTGCTTAAAATGAAATAACAAATAAACATTCCCATAAAAAATGCTGATGCGAATAAATCTAGGTTAAGAAAATACAGTACTCTCATATAATAATTTTTTTTATGCTCTACTTTTATTTTAAAAAAAATTGTTAAGTACCATAATTGTGGTTTAACTTTTTAAATTATAATTTCGTTCGAAGTATGTTCAGTCTAGTGTTATAGTGTACCCCATTTTCTTATACTGTACCCCCTATGGTTGTTAAACTGTACCCCACCACTGGGGCATAATTTAACTAATCTATAATTTCAGATAACCAAAAAAAAAAGAAAAAAAAGTAGTTTACAAATATAATTTTGATATTATTTCTAGTCTAATAAGAAGGCTAAAGATTGTTGCTTTTATGGCAAATAATAAGAAAAATATATAAAAAAATATAACTTTTTTGTTACTATCCCCCCCCCCACTTGAAACTTCTCCATTATTTATACACTTCATTTATTAACGTTTAGTGTTATTAATGATTATTGCGTGGTCAACGCTTGCCTTCCAAGAATAGGCTTACGCCGGTTCCAAGACTACGAGGGTTTGCCGCGTCGATCTATTTATATCCCAGGAACGTGTTTATTTTAACGCACTGAAAACTATTTTTTCGAATCTGCCAATAGTTTTATTTTAACAAATTCACCAACTTTTCCCGATTACATTACTAAATATTTGCGGATAGATTTTTATAATCGGCGAACACCCAGCTCCAGTACATTTTGATCTGAGTTGGCAAGTGTTTGCTGCTGAGTTTGACGACTTTTGGGACTGGAGTATCTGAGTTCAAATTTGTAGTATTATTCTGAAGAAAGTTTTATGTGAAATAATAGGTTGAGATCAAACTATTAAGAACAAAGCATTAAGTAATTAAAAAAAAATAATAAAAAATAAATTTAAAAAAATAAAGAAATAAATAGCTACCACACAATAATAAGACCAAAAATTTGAATTTGGTATTCATCAGTGAAGATGATGCATCAAGTAAAAAATAGTAAAATCGTTTAAAACCGATCCAGATTTTTGTTTAAATGACTAGAAAAACATCTCCAATAGTACCATTTTAAATTTGTTTCCTATAGGAACGGAACAATCTTATGAGTCATAGGGGAAATCTCAAGGAAAAACCACAAAAATTCTACCAACCTGGCCCTTCCCCATTCCACTATGGCTAAATTTCAGATATCGGTTAGATCTCTTAAGGTGAGTGACTAATAAAGGTGACTAATAAATTTGTCAATCCTGAAAATTATTACGATATCTGGTCATTTACCTATAGAGCAAGAACCTATTGGTCCCACTTTAATTAAAGTTCTATATTAGATGACCTCTAGGTAATTTAGAGTAATCAAGAATCAAGTAGGGAGATTGGCATATGGAGCTTATCATGAAAGGGACAAGTTTATTAGTGACATAATAAGAAGCATTGAGGATTTTAATAAGGCTTATGAATTGAAGCGATTGAATATTAGAAAGGTCTAGTTGAGCCCTAAAATTCAACTCCCCTTTTTCAAACAGGTCTAATTACTCTCTCTTCCATGAGTATTTGTAATTAATTAGAAGCTTTGAATAATTACCTCGCCAAAGTTAAGTAGTCTTTAAAGACCAACAATTTTATATTGTTTTAGTCGTATGTGGATTTCAAGTAAGGTGTTTTTCCTGTTGGAGTCCTAGATAGCGGATTTGTTAAACAATGATTAGTGAAAGATTCTTAATGGATACTATAGAAAAAAGTTGTATGGTACAGTTTTTTTTATGAAAACTTATTTAAATCATCCAATTTCGACACCATTCATGTACCTTTGTGATATGAGATTGGAGTGTGTTTGGGTACAATGAAGGGATCATTATTTCCTGATAACACTCGTGTCGTTGTAGGAACGTCAGGTGGACAGTAGAAAAAGGAAAATATATATAAATATATAATTATTGTTTAAACTTTCGCTATAACGAATCTTTCGATAATTTGAAGAATATCTGGTACTGGTCAGTCCCCAACACGTGATAATCTGAAGTGTTCTCACTCGCCTCTCAACAATTCAAAATCATAGCAAGCTGCTGTTGGAACATGCTACATTGAGCTCACTAACGGGATCATGCCCTCATTATCTCTTAAGCACTACAACTGACGTCACATGAGCGGTTTAAATGTCGCTATCAATCACGAATAAAAAGTCATCAAAGCCGCCGAATGTGATAACATAAGAGTTAGCCATAACATACGACGAACAGCTCAGCTGTCGCATGATAAATCGCTATGCCTCAAAGCGGGATGTAGATACAAAACTCATAAGATTTTTGACGCACTAAAAATTACATTGGTAAAAAAAAGCAAAAACCTCCCTGAATAATATAGATAAGTTCCTGGGGGCTCGATGGACGAGTGAGTTGGGGCGTGGATCTCAGCGCGCTCGGTACCTATTGTCGTGGGTTCAAATCTAGGCGGTTTAAAATATATTTCGTGGTGAACTTCCGAATAAATCTCGACCTTCTTACCTTGGCAACAATAGGCTGGTAACCTGTAGGATAGCCCCTCCTCTTAGTTTGAGTACATAAGAACGTTAAACCCTAATAAACAAACAATACAGAAAAGTTCCTTGTATTGGAACGGTTCCTTCACTCAAACAGGTTCCATAATGAGAAAGCACATGTTTACTCATAATATAAAATTATAAAACAACAAGAAGTTACTTTTTAAATTATTTAATATCACTGGTATTCAATAGACCTAAAAGTCAAGGAATATAAAAGAAACTGCATGGAAAGAAAGAAAACTTTTCTTATTTACTCAGTTGGAAAACTTTATAAGTGTCTGCTGGACTTTCCCGTGTTTGCAAGCGACGAAAAGACATTTTGAAACAATTTCTGCCCCATGTGTGGAATAATATTGTCTGTTTTATTCATCACTGTACGCAACCAACATTGAAAAAAGAAAGAAAAGATAACTGCGAATTAAAAAATGCGGAGGAATGTGTAGATAGAAAATTAATTTATTTTTATATATTTCTGTACTGAAAATTATAAAACCGGATACGACTCACAAAGAGTTACTTTCTCATACAAAATTTATGAAATAAGTGAAGTATGGGTATCAAAAATCGATTCTTGATTCTCAATACCAATACCTCGAACGACAAATAAATTTTTATTTACAAAAATCTATTAAAAACAGGCAATAATAATTTCTCTTTTTTATTATAGCAATAAAAATATTTCTCTCTTACTAAAGATCTAAAAATATCGTTTTTCATGATCACAATATATTTAGTCGGAGTATAATAATTACACAATTATGTATAAAATAATATCACAAATGGCACTGGTATAGATAGATTCCAACGAATCGAATTTGAATAATCGTTTCTCTATACCTATTCTTTTCTCAAGAATCAATGGAATAGAGAAAAGACGCTTACCAACTATAAAAATGGGTGTTCTATTGTCTTGCACAATTTGTTTAGGGGAGCTCAGAGGATGCCTCTACCACTCACTTTAATAAAGAGTTACTTTTCTTCCAACTGTCACAAACATTTTATGTTACTTTGCCTCTACCAATCCGTCTACTCCCAAAACTAATCAAACATTCCCAACCAACTTCAGTTTTAATGCTATAATTCCCTCAGCCTTCAACAGACATTTCCTTACCCGATCCTTGTCAGTCAGGATTCCAAACCACTATTCATTTTTAAATCCGCCCAACCATTTTCCATTCAGTTCTCTCACAATTAGATATTAATATATTTTTTATAAAAGCCAGTGGCTAGGAAAAAAACAATCTCGAAATATTAGATCCAATAAAACAGGTAAATTAGGTTCGAACAAGAACAAACAATGAAATAAAATCATTGTAAGATTCGTCTAACATTGAAGCCATTATAAAGACGAGCAGATAAAGATGGTTAGGTCATGTATGCAAGATGGATGAGACTAAAATGCACAAAATGATAATGGATGAGAGGAAAAATGAGGCGAGATAGACCAAGGCTACGATGGAAAGAGGAATCAGAAGAAATGATTACGGGTGGTAATTTTTTTTTTATTTAGTGTATTAGAGTTACATCAAAGTTATTCAAAAATAGTATTTAGAATATATTTATATATGGTTTTTAAAATATAAAAATAAAACTTTAAACCATTGTCATCTTACTTCCGTTCACCTAAAGACAAAATATACTGTATATAGTCCAGTCAATAAACATATTGTAGAGTGCATGAAATATGCGATTATTTTAGACCTCAGGGCTTCATTAGAAGTAGTTAGAAGATAAACATACTATAAGTCCCCATAATTGGAGGGTGAGCGGTGGGGGAAGGGGAGAAGGTTCCTATTTTTTTTTTTTTTTTTTTTTTTTTTTTTATTATATCTCAAAAATGGTGGACTCTAGGAAAACATGTTTCAAATAAAAATTAAGGTAAATTAAATTTCCTATAAAATCGATAATATACATATTGGTAGAACTTTCAACGGTTTTCGAGACATACGTTATTACATATCGATAATTTTCGAAAAAACAATAATTTTTATCTTACATTTTATCAAACATTTGCTTCAAGTGCTAGAAACTTATAAATGAAACTAATGCAAATTTAATGATATACAACTTTGATTCTGACATTTTTTTGGAGAAACACTCGTAGAAGGCACTAGAGGTTGATTTTTGACAATAAGTGAGGTAAAAAATTATTTGTTGCCAAAATTATCGATTTTCAATAACGCATATCTAGAAAACCGTTGGAATTTCGGCAAATATGTATATAATCGATTTTATAGTAAATTTAAAAAACTTTAATTTTTATTTTATATATATTTTCTTAGAGTCACCCGTTTTCGAGATAATCGAAAAACCCAAAAATGGGACCTTCTTCCCTTTCCCCACCGTTAGCTCAACCCCCAGGGGGGGGGGGGAACTTTTAGTATGTTTATATTCTTACTACTCCAAACGAAGCCCTGAGGTAAAAAATAATCGCATTTCATGCACTCTACACCCCCCATTTCAGCACTCATTGACTGAACCAATAATGACGGTGGGCCTAAATGCACGGAAAAGGATGTCGATCAATAAATCAAAGATTAAAAGAACATATAAGAGCATTCAATAGTAAGACCCATCATTCCAACTTCTGTATCCATTGAAATGATGATTACCAATAATTCAACAAAGACTCGGGAGTGAAACTAGTACATTTAACTTTAGACTTTTTTAAACTTTATTTAATACTAATATTAAAATCTATATGAAAAAAGTGCTGTTTTTTAAATGTTTTTAGAACTAATGATTCGACTTAAGATTCGAAACTAGTTTTGAAATAAAAATAATTCCAATAGAAGTGGTGATTGATTCATCAATCCTAATTTAAAAAAAGAAGTATTCATCTAAAAATTATCAACAGGGCACGATATCTTTTGGTATGTTTCTACCCGATTCATGCTAAAGACAGGAGTATTTCTGCTTTGAAAAGTTAAAGCAATGTATGTAGGATCATCCGAACACATTTCCAGGTTCAGCGGACTTCAGAGAGAATTTTAAACGACCGGACGAGCCTAACGGGCAAAAAGCTGAATTATATTGGACTACCAAAGTGAATCGACGGAGGAACCTCCATCAACAGAAAACCTTTATTTGTCAAGCAATGCTGCCTAAATCCCAAGCCATACATGGTCTTACTAAGTATTAGTTTAAAACGTACACATATAAAAAAGATTTACATAATTAGTGATCATAGATAATTATAATTTTTTTTTTTATGGATACATACATATATGCAGGATTGTGAGTGATCGACTATGCACAGTCAACTTTTCTTCTTGAAGAATTAAAATTTCAAAACAATATCAAAATATGTATATCCATATTAATTAATAAGATAAAATTTATTAATTTAAAAAAAATCATTAACATATAGTTTAAACAATTACATTATTTTTATTATTCGAATATTTTATACGTAGATAATTAGATATATTAAAACAAATTTATATATTTATACCTAAAGGTTACTTACTCTCTTCCCTTCGTTATAATATATGAATTTGATTTTTTTTTATTTTAATTAATTCACGTGACCATTAAGTAAATAGAACTTTTGAATCTTTTGGCAGATACGTTTAAATAACTGCATAAATATTAGAATAATATTTACATATATCAGTCCAGTCAATGAACGCTGAAATGAGGGGTGTAGACTGCATTAAATATGCGACTATTTTTTACCTCAGGACTTCGTTAGGGGTAGTTAGAAGATAGACATACTAAAAGTCCCCGCCCCTGGGGGGTGAGCTAGCGGTGGGGGAGAGGGAAGAAGATCCCATTTTTTGTTTTTTTTTATTATAACTCGAAAACGGTAGGCTCTAGAAAAATATGTTTCAAATAAAAATAAAAGCTAATTAAATTTCCTAAAAAATTGTTTATATACATATTTGCCGAAGTTCATGCCCTTTCCGAGATATAAGTTATTGAAAATGGATAATTTTCGCAACAAAATAATTTTTATCACACTTTTTGTCTAACATTTGCTTCTAGTGCCTTCCACAATCTTTTCTCAGGAAAAATGTCAGAATCAAAATTAAAGAGCATTAAATTTACTTTAGTTTCATATATACATTTCTGGGCGCTTGAAGCAAATGTTTGACAAAAAGTAAGGTAATTGTTTTTTTCAAAAATTATGGAGTTAATTAACGTACATCTCGAAAACAATTGAAAATTCCACAAATATGTATATGAACTATTTGCAACAAAACAAAAAAAAAATTTGCAACAGAATTTTAAATAATGTTCTTTTTTATGTTTTTCATTAGATGGGACACACCCCTCGTGAATTTAAACAGAATCGCACTGAATCTATACATCATCAAATGAAAGAGGTAATGAATGCATCCAAAACAGAATATGAAATTACGGAAAAATGTAACGGAATATACAGGAGAGTGCAAAAATGTTTGGACAAACTGTTTACAAGACAGATTTAATTTTTATATTGTGTTGCAATAATTAGATATGATAGGCTCTACAAATTATTTAATATTTTTTATTTTATAAGAATATATATTGAACCATGGCTTGGCCTCCTAGATTCTAGAAGTTTCGGGGATTTCGCAAAAGGTCGAAAAGTTCTAATTCACAAGCGAAGAGAGAGGTCGGAAGGAATTGGCCCTCCAATAATCCAGCCGACTGGCCCTAACCCATATCTCTCCCTCTATTTCCTCCTCCATCGAAGAGAGGCATTTTATTACCCCTGGGGATATCGGAAAGAGTGGGATTCTAGTTTAAAATACTTCAGCGATCATGTCGACTAAAAAAAACATAACAATGTCAGAATAAATTGAAGAACTAGTATGGAAATATTATTAACATAATTGAATTATGTGCCAGTTCTATTGGAATTTTATGTTATGAGAATATCACATAATTTTGAAACAAAGAGCATTAAACGACAATCAACGAAATTATCGATACTTATATACCTATTCATTTCAATTATCAATACCCTTCAACCTTTTTATATTTACTATATGCTTAAATTCAGATCTTCAGTCAATTCAATACATACAACATCAGTATACCCCATCCCATAGAACTTCAACATTCCAACGCTCCTTCCTCTTCCACTCACTAATCCTCTGGAACTCTATTCCTCCTCACATCAGACAAGCTAAAACCTTGAAAATATTCAAATACTTCTATTTTAAATACCACCTTTTCATCCAATCTGACGCTTGCTATCTACCTACTCAGTCATAAAATTGTTCTTGCATTGCTGGATTCAGACTCAGATTCAGTTCTTGCATGATTACGATTCCATTTAATATAAATTTCACTTTCTATGAATATACGTTAACAAATCTAATCATTGTACCAAAAGATTAATTTTTTTCTCTTATTTCGTTTTATTTTCTCTCATTTGTAGAATGTTGTCTTATTTTCTTTTCTGTTTATTTAACTATCGTCTATCTACACAGTTTCATTATTTTATTATAGTTTTTCTTTATTTTTTATTTTATTTCATTATGTCTCCGACCAGATTTAAATAACTTAAATCTGTCCCAGAATGAAATTATTTTTCTATTCTATTCGCAATTTTGGAGTCGGTGCCAGCCAAGAAGGGCAGCTTAATCCTGGCTTTACAACAAACTTTCAAATGGCACGAAAGAGCAGGTGGTAATGAAATAGTGAGGTGATCTTTACAATTAAGTACCAGTTTCCTTTTGAATTCTCTTTGTTTGGAGACCACTAACACATGAACTCGCAGCCTTTAATAGCATGATTTACCACCTTTTACACAATAATCAACAAGATTATAATGAAGAAATTCAAACTATATAAACCAAAGGCACCAATAAAGTATGCAGTAAAATCACGATTGATATTTTAAAAAGTTAAATCCATAAAAAAACAAATATGAATAATGTATACTATAGATAGAGAATGAATCTACCCCGAAGAAAGATATTACGGCCCAATATACACCAAAGTCAGAAAAGAGTTCAGGTTTAAATCCTGCATTTAAAATATATTAAGCATTGCTATCTTATTTGCCTTCACCTAAAGAGAAATAGACCCTTTCGAAAAAAGCGGTGTATATGACAAATTAAAGCTTAATGACTGTGAACCTAAATACACGGGAAGAACTAAACGGTGAATGAATTAAAGATTAAAAGAGCATACAATAATAAAACCCATAATTTCAACTTTGCTATTCGTTTAAATGAAAATAACCATAGATTTAATAAAGATTCCGGAGTGAAACATATACATTACGAATAAAATAGCCTAAAATTAAATGTTTATGAATCGTTAGAAATAAAATCATTTAAAACAAATCCATAGTTTTGTTTCAATAAACTCTTTGTCAAAAGTATCGCAACACTTTGAAATATTTGAATTTTATAAAAACGTATTTTTTTTTCAAAATAAAGATAGGTTCTGAGGTCTACAATAAACATTCCTAAACTAGACTTTTATTAAAATAAATTACAATATTTCTACCAATAAACAGAAAAGTTTGAAAACTTACTTTTTAAAATTTTCATTTATAATTTATAAGCCATTTTGTCCCCACTGGCTTAAATCACTGCTTTCACCAGTCTTGGCATACTTGTAAATAACGAAACGAATGATAAACATGGGCTGAAGGGAATTTGAAATAAATATTCTAAAATTCCATCGTTTGTTATTTACAGGGAAAAGCATTGATCTGTCTAATCCTTAATGTCTCTTATTTAATATATAATATTAATATGAAAATAAACCAAGTATGGATTAAAATAAAAACCAGGAAAATCTCGAGAATTATGGGCGTTGCAATACTTTTTACGGGGAGTTTATATTATATCAATAAATATTTTAAATAAATTATGTTAATTCGTTTCTTATGTAATTACATAGTTTTTATTATTATTATTATTATTATTATTATATTCAGCGCTTCAGCTATCCCTGCCTTTCTTCCGCGTTCCTGTTCCAACCATTCACTCCAAGTCTTTTCAGGTCATCCTGGACGTTGTCCAGCCATTTCTGGTAACTACATAGTATCGGCAAAAAATGGAACGTTTTTAATTGGGATGTGTATAATTTTATTATGTAGGTTATAATAATACAGACAAAAACAGCACGGTATTTTAGAGTTCTTTATTTACTATACAAACGCTCCAAGATTCCAATAAATTACAAAAGACCCATTCACTATTATCAGACTAATTTGTACATAAGAGTTTGTGCTTTAGGGCTTAATCAAATTATCCGATTAATGCAATCCAAAATCTTCAAATCCTCTTATTTTGCCTCAATATATCCATGAAGTTCTTCTCATATTCCATATATCGCTGATTTGGCATAAGCCAGATACCTATCCTTTCATAGTAAACTCAATAAAATAACTAGCCCTTAACTATCTTACCATTAAATTCACTATAAGGCGTCTAAATAATATTAATATGAATATAAACCTATTATGGATTAAGGTAAAAACCAGGAAAATCTCGAGAATTATGGGTGTTGCAATACTTTTGACGGTGAGTTTACTTCCACAAGTCCTATTTTAGATTTGTTTCTAAGGATTTCTAGATCTAAAACGTTTAAAGTTTTGTTCTTCCGTAATTCTAGAAAGAATTTAATTATAAAAATATTTTAGTTTGATTTTAATTATGAAATTCAAGATGTTTTTTGTGATTAGACCTATTTGGCCGTACGGAATTGAGCTTTGGGGCTCCACTAAACCATCCAATTCATCTCGTATTCAATCCTTACAATCCAAAATCCTTAAAGTAAGGAGCTTGTACCAATAAACTCATCCATAAAGATCATAATGTTCCATATGTTGCTGATTTAGCCCACACCAGATATCTATCCTTTTATAGTAAGCTCCATAGTCACTCAAATCTGTTAGTTTATCAACTTGCTTCCCACTCCATTCCAGATAATCCTCCGCGGCGTCTGAAACGAAAATGGCCTAGAGACCTTCTAGTGTAGAATTTTATTAAAGTGCTACTGATGAGTAGTTCTTTTCAAGTTTTGACATGTTATTATAATCGTCGTCAAGACATTTACTTGATGTATATATTTTGTACAGTTGTAAATTTCAATAAATGTATTTTGTGTTTTTTTTTTAACCTATGGATTAACGACGTATCTGCTATAAAATTATTTAATAATCGTAATACAGTTAAACTGCATTAAAAATTATGCACTTCTGGATAGTATTGTTATTTAACGACTACTGATCTTGGTGATCTGGGATATAATACAGAAGACGTAGGAGAGAAAAACACTTTATTGAGCAATGCTTTAATAAAATATTGAGTAATGCTTTTATACCATATAACACTTTTATGACTATATATTTCAAATGGGTTTATTTTATTAAGTTATAGAATAAAACTATTTTATTCTCATGCCTAAGTTTTGACTTATATTGCCTTCATCACGGTATCGAAAGTGAGGCACTTGATTATAAAAACAAATGGAATATGATGACTGGGAATTTCGCACTTAGCACATCGATTTCACAAATATATGCAGCAAATCTTCACGAAGGCCTTCAGACCGACGATTAAACAGAACCTGCCTTCCAAAAAAGGAATAGGATTTGTGGAATAAGCCGCTTATTCACTGATCTATATCTAACCTCGGGCGGAGGGACCTTGAGAGGATGGTTTGTTTCCCGAACAGCGAATCACAAGCGCAAACATTTCTAATTGGTTTCTGACGCCTGCCGAAGCCTCTCCAACAACCTCTTAATCAATTCTCATCCGGCCTCTGATAGAAAAAAAAAGGGCTATCGATCCACTTCGGACGAAAACAGAATTGAAAACTCGGACAACAGATTGGTGTTCTTGAATGCGGTTCGAGGATAGTTTTTCTACACACTCGCTAAGTAGAGGAGGATAAGGTAACCTGTTGGAGTGAGAAAGCCGGGAATATAAATGCCCGCCACACCCCCCTCCAGGAGCAACCCAACGCTGTTTTACAAGCAATTTTATTTACATATCCCTCGATAAAGGAAATCTTCTTATTATTCATATTGGTTGAGACATTATTTTCCATGTTTTCATAGCTATTACAAGGAGTTTGGGTTGTATAAAAGAACGCGGTATGATTTCCTTATTATTTTTTAAAAGTCATATTAAAACAACAATCCCTTATACAAAAAAACTATCATTAATATTGCTTTTGTAACTTACATTTTTTTTTTTCCATGTACAAATGAGTTACAAACCTTTTAAACTATATCACTTGAGGTACGCGAGATAGTATAGAATCAATACAATTAAGATTGATGAATTAATTGCCAATTCTATTGGAATTATTTTATTAGAATACTAGTTTCGAATGCTAAATATTCATCTTCAGTTCTAAAACATAAAATATCAAGTCAGCAAAAACCGGACACTCAGATTTGGTCTCATAATTTTGTTAAATACGTTGTGAAACGGCACAGAGAAAAATGCATTGTGATAAATACATACCATCCTGTCTTGAAAGAATGTGAGATTGGTTTTAAAAAGTAATTCCTATAACTGAAATTTCGCAAATTCTACTTCTGTGTTATTTATTGGATAGTTATAATTTCTTTTATTCCTGGCAGGATTAGCGCCTTTAGTCGTAGAAAATGGGAAAACCCGCTATTGGAAGAACATCCCTTGTCAGAAAACCTGATAAAAATGAAGAATAAAGTTTTTTTTAAATGTGTTAATTTCTTATTTTTTCTTTATTTTATAATTTTTGTGTTATTGATTAATAAAAAGTATTCATTTGTGGCAGGTTTTGTGTAAATAACTTATAAATAAACCATTTCTTACCATTAATTAAAAAGATTAAAGTACTTAACAAAATGATGAGACCAAATCTGAGTATCCGGTTTTTTTTTTGCTGTTATATGAGCTAAAGTTTTCGGAAATGTAAGACAGTAAATCAAGCATTAGTACTCACCTCAGGAGATCTAAGAGATAACTGACATATATCCATCGTGAGAAGGGGTAACGGGTAGGAAGGTTAAATTTAGCCTAGTTTAACCTACCTGCCCCACTAATGTTTGATTTCTTGTCTTACATTTTTGAAAACTTTAGCGTATATAATCCATGTAACATAGTACTGATGTGTTGAAAATTTTTGTATGTTTTAGAACTGAAGATTTTAGCATTTGGAACTAGTATTTTAATAAAATAATTCCAATAGAAGTGGCAATTAATTCGTCAATCCTAATCGTTTTGAACTATAATTTGGTTTGATAAATTATTTTTAACTTCTTTAAACATGAATACTGGATTCTGACACTTGTGATGCGGCTGAGAGAATAGCTTTGGGATTACTGTGAGCTGGCTTGCCTTCTCAAAAGTGGGGGAAAAACTTAGTCCAGAGTTTCCCAGGGATGTTTGAGTAAATTTTATAAATGATTATTTTTTATTATTATTTATTTAATTTTGTAATGCTTATTTTAAATATATTATGTTATACACTCCTCTTATAGAAATTTATCTTCACTACAATGTGATATGTTTCGGGATATGTTATCCCATCATTTCTTCTGGTGTTATCCCACCATCTCTATCAAAACAGTTTATCCTTTATTATTAGTATTGTTAATATTGTTTATACCTTTATTTTAGAGGATTTTTTTTTCATTTTATTTAATTTAATTGTACATATTGTACGAATGGTATCTTTGTCATCCATATTATTTACAGCCCTTTAAGAGGCTGCTTTAATATTTATTCAATAAAAAAAAATAAATAAGAAACATAAATAAAAAAATAAAAATTAAATTAAAAACCAGTCTTAAACATTCAAAACAAAAAAATAGACAAAAAACTTACAAATCGAGGTAATGAAAAATTCGATTGGGTGGTATTTTTACCTGCCAGTATATTATTAACAATAAAAATTTAAAGTAATAATAATTAAAAGTTTATTAAAAAAAATTCATGCTTTCATTTAATAAATATTTTTTAAGAATCCTAATACGAAAACCCTGGTTACAGTACACGGGCATGTGAATAACTAAATCGGAATCAAACTATAAGTCAAGAATTAAGTAAAATCAATATGGTGGGATTTTTTATCTGCCGGAATAATATTAACAGTTTAAATTTCGTTACTTCAATTTGTATCAAATAAAGCTTGATTTCAATTGATAAATATTGTTAAGTATCCTAATACATTTCATATTCTCTGGTTGAAGTACATGAAGTCGAAAATGACAAAATCGGGATGAAACTTTACTTCAAGAAAATGAAAAAAATCAATTGGGCGGAAATTTTTATGCCAGTATATTATTAACAGTCAATTTTTTTTTTAACTACAGCTTTTATTTATTTGTATTTTTAATATCCGTAATACGTTATAAGTGCCTTGGTTAAAGTATATGGAATATAAACACTTAAAATAATGAACCTTACTGAGAGAAAAAATCAATTGGGCGGAATTGTTTATGTCAGTATATTATTAACAGTTAATTTTTTTTTTTTAACTACAGCTGTTATTTATTTATATTTTTAATATCCGTAATACGTTATAAGTGCCTTGGTTAAAGTATATGGAATATAAACACTTAAAATAATGAACCTTACAGAGAGAAAAAATCAATTGGGCGGAATTTTTCGTCCATCAGTATGTATATATCCTGTCCTGTTACTCCTTGACTTTTCTAAAGTCTTCGATTCCCTTGATCACTTTATCCTATTCTCTAAATTAAAATCATTAAACTTTTCCTACAGTTCCATCCGCTGGTTTCAATCTTTCCTTTCTCACCGTTCCCAAGCAGTTAAAATACCAAACCAACCCCTATCTTCTTTTCTCACTCTTACCTCAGGTATTGCTCAGGGATCCAGTATTTCTCCTCTCCTATTCAATTCGTACATTAATGATCTTCCTAATTCAATCTATCACTGTTCCTACCACCTCTATGCAGATGATTCCCAAGTCTATCTCTCCTTCCCCCTTTCAGAGCTATCCACTGCTTTCGCTAAAGTTTAGGAAGATCTGGACAGAATTAGTGCCTGGGCGACTTTAAATAAATTACAACTTAACGAAAAGAAAACTCAGGCCATTCTAATAGGCTCTAGCTCCCTCCTTAATTCCTACTCACAATGCCCTCCTTTAACCTTAAATAATCATCCTATCTCTTTCTACTCCTCTGTAAAAAATCTCGGGATTGTCTTTGATCAAACCCTCTCTTGGAAACCTCAGATTGCCCAAATTTCCCGCCGTTCCATAGGCCTTCTCAAATTATTCCACCGAAACCGTTACCTTCTTCCCCTGTCAACACGCAAGCTTTTAGTCTCTTCCTTATTATTCCCTTACATTGACTATGGTTTTCTGGTTTACGGTGGCCTCTCGACGGTTCTCGAAGACAGACTGAAGCGAATCATGAACTGCTTCGTCAGGTTTGTCTTCGGTAGTCCGAGGCGTTCCCATGTTTCCCACCTCTATTCCCAACTAAATTGGCTCTATCCCACTTTCCGTAAACAATAATTCCATGGAACATTCCTATACCAAATTATCAATACCCTCCAACCTTCTTATATTTACAATAAGCTCCAATTCAGATCTGCAGTCAATCCAATACATACCAGATCCCGTCTTTCTGATCTGTATACCCCGTCCCATAGAACTTCAATATTCCAACGCTCCTTCCTTTTCCGCTCAACAATCCTCTGGAACTCCATCCCTCCTCACATCAGACAAGCTAAATCCCTGAAAACATTCAAATATTTATATTTCCAATACCTCCTTCTCATCCAGACTGACGCTTGCTAACTATCTAACTACTTAGTCAAAAATTATTATTGCATTGCTGGATTCAGTTCTGGAATAATTGAGATTCCTCTTAATAAAAATTTAACTTTCCATGAATATAACATTGGGTACTTCTATTGTACATACAAATCATATCATTGTAGCATAAGATTTTTCTATATCATTTTATTTATTTATTTTTTTTTTTCTTATTTAATTCTATCTCCTCTAATCTGTAAAATGTTATCTTCTTTTCTTTTCTCTTTATTTAAAGATTCTTCTATGTACATAGTGTCATTAATGTATTATTGTTTTTCTTTTTTGTAGCTCATTATGTCTCTAACCAGATTTAATTTAGTTATACCTGCAATTATCTGTTATTCTTAAGGGACTTTGTCCCAGAATAAAATTTTTTTTCTATTCTATTCTATTCTATATAATAAATAAATGTACATAGATCAAGTACATATAAATTACAACAAGTACATACTAGTTTCTAAATTGTTAAGGAAAAATGTAACTCCATAAATTATCACATTCGCTAGTAAATCGAAGCAAAATCCTGGTATGTGATACAGCCTACTGCACCGGGTAACCAATTGTTTTTCAAAATTACTGCTCAATTTCGAAAATAATTGGAGACGAAAAGTGGGTTAGGAGCGACATGCTTCTTAATTTCTACCGTGGCATCGGGCCCACAAACCCAGTTAGCTTTAATGGTGTATTAGTCATGGCCTATCCGACCCCATCTCTACTGCGCAGAAAATAGTAAGTCTATAAATTTTTTTATAAAAATAAGTCAAATATGTATTAATTTACAAGTATTTATGTAATCCTATATAAGGGTGTAACATCTGCGAATCATTTAATATGTGCCAAAGTTCCGGCCTCTGCTGGCCTTTATCACGACTAGAATATATATGTATTCTTATTTTATTTTTATTTATATATATCAATTTATTGAAATTTACAACTGTACAAATATATGCATCAAATAAATGAGCTGATAACGATTATAATACAAATTCTACACTAGGAGATCTCTAGGCCATTTTCTTTTCAGACACTTCGGAGGATTATAGGAATGGAATGGAAAGTTGAGAAACTAAAGGATTTGAGTGGTTATGGAGCTTACTATGGTTTGGGCTAACTCATCAAAATATAGAACATTAAGGTCTTCATGGATAAGTTTATTGGTGAGAAAGTAAGGGGCATTTAGGATTTTTCGAAGGATTTTGGATTGTAAGGATTGGATATGAGATGAATTTGATGGTTTAGTAGAGTCCCAAAGCTCAACTCCGTACGTCCACAGTCATGTAAATAAGTCTTTTGTAATTAATTGGGAGCTTTGAACGTTTGTCTAGAAAATGTTGAAGTAGTCTGTAACGACGAGAATTTATATGTAAGAGAATAATTACCAGAAATGTAAATTACGGACGACAACTGGTATAAAATCAGACTTATATAACAACACTAACAAAAAGTTTAGACGAGGAATCAAGAAATGAGAAGTCTGAAAAGTGAGAAAATTTTTATTTTAAGTTAATTAAAGATCAAATTAAAATTGAAATATCTCTCAAGAAATTATTAAAAATACATTAGATCGATACCCCATCGACAGCATGATGTTATAAACGAAACCATATTAATATAAAATTTCGTCAGTTCAAAACTGTTTGTTAATATTTTTAAATACTGTTGTATTTAATTTAACTCATATTGTTATAGTCTTAATAGGTTTCATTTTCCTACTTAAAGTACATACGGTCCTCCGAGGCGTCTGAAAAGAAGATGGCCTCGTGATCTTCTTTTGTAAATATTCATTAGAGTACTACCAATGGGTAGTTCCTCTACAAGTTCTAATCATGCCATTATTTTGCATTGTTTACAGCATATTTATTAAATGTGATTTTATTAATATAGTTGTAAATTTCAATTAATAAAAGAATAAAAAAAAAAAAAAAAAAAAGTACATAGGGACGTGAGCACCTAACCAAGAATGAAACTTTAAGCAGAAAAAATGAAAAATCGATTGGGTGGAATATTTGCCTGGCAGTGCATTTACCGTAGGATTAATCATTGTGTACATAGATATATCCAATCTTTCCTAAACATTAATTTAACTTGAAGACACAATTTTTTAAAACTATTTATTATTGATATTTACAACTCTATACATTTTATACAAATAATTTGAGGAAAATTTTTACAATGACATGTTAATGACTAGTCAAAAAGTACTCACTAGTAGCACTATAGTTCTACATTAGAAGGTCTCTTGGCCGTCATCTTTTCACTAGGAATATTATCGGGAACGCAGTCTGAGGCATGTTGGGACTAGTGGATTCGGCTGGGTATGGAGTTCACTATGAAAGGATAGGTATCTGGTTTGGGCCAATTCTGGAACATATTGAACATTAGGATTTTGATGGTTAAGTTTGTTGATGACATAATAAGGGGCATTGAGGATATTTACTAAGGATTCTGGATTGTAAGGTTTGGATCCAAGATGAATTGGAAGGTTTAGGACATAAACCGTAGAAAAAAGAAAAAAAAAAAAAAAAAAAAAGAAAATTTTAACAGAGAAAATGAAATAATCAATTGGGTGGAATGTTTTGCCTGTCAGTATATATCAGAATCGTTTATCTTTAAAATGTCAAATATAGATTTTTTTTTTTTTTTTTTTTTTTTTACACTTCAAAAACGTTCATAATCTCGATTTAGGTTCAAATGGAGTGCTAATTGGACTATTCATGAAAATATTGGCTAGTCAATTTTTTTTTTTCTTTCATAGACCATCATTTTAACTGCTTCTTGCTGCATTGAGGTTTAACATCCACCCATTGCGCATTCGTTCTGACGCTGCTTCCTTTCTTCGGTCCACTTCTTGCCTGTTGGAAGCTTAGGCTTTTCTTGGAAACATCGGTGTGCTGTTAGTTTCTGCTTAGTGGGATCATGTTCCCAAATATCGTTGCTGACAATTCCCACCTCTTTCAAATCTTTGCCCACCTCAGTGAACCAAGCTCCCTTAGTTTTCTTTTTGAGAAAGTACGTGAAGATCCTATTTGTTAGTCGCATTGGGCTCATTCTTGCTATATTGCAATAAAAGGTAATTCTTCGATTCCTTGTGGCGTCTGTTATTTTTTTCACGCGGGTGTAAAGTTCGTGGCCTTGCCTTTCCAAATTATTTTAATTGTTATCACTAAAGACCGGACTTTCGTGCAGTATAAAACATTGAAACGTGCAACAAAAACTTCAAAACGTGCAAAAACGTGCAATAAAAAAAATCAAAACGTGCAAAAACGTGCATTAAATAAAAAGATTTTGGTTTTTATTTTTTATTAGCACCCAAATAGACATAAAATAAAGTAAAATATTGAATATAATGAAATTAATAATTTTCCTTTATTTAAACTATATTTTGTACTAAAATATTTAAATAAAAACATTCTTAGCAACAATAATTATATGCTATAGTAAAACAAAACATAATACAAAATTCTATTTATTACCATCAAGTAGATACATAATATTATGTTTTAAAAGAATATATTTTAAATCTATCTTTTAAATTATGAAATACGAAAACAGCAGGAACATTTTCTAGGACAAGAATCAATTATTTAGACGTTATAAACAATTCAATAAGACATAAACAAAATAAAGAAATCCATTTTTTTCGTTAAAATTTACTACACTATACATTTCTAAATTTTTTTCTGTCAAATTATACCTCCTGTCATCGAGGATATGTTTTAAAAGAGAAAAAGCTCTTTCTACATCAATACTGGTGAGTGGGAATTTTTTATAGGAACTTAAAATGTTTGGTGCCACATTTACATCTGAACGTTTGCCATTTAAAACGTCGTTAAATGTTTGTAAAATTTTAAATCCAAGATTTTTTTCAAATACAATTTGAAATTTTTCATAAATTAATTTCCCTTTGTCGTTATTTACTTTTTTGAGTGTCTCTTCAACACTTTGTACGATACTAATTTGTTCATCTAACGATAGATTTTTGGCCTCTAAACTCTTTATTGCAACGGGTATTGGCCCAAAATGGGACCTTATGAATGCCAATTCGGACTTAACTGAATTGTTTTTTACAAAGTTTTTTAATGTGGTGATAACAAGAGCATCTTCTTCCAAATGTTCTATTAGCTCTACATACCAATCCACATTTTCGGAATAAAAAAGGGCAGCATCTATCCAGTTTCCCCACCTGGTAAGAACTGCTTCTGGGGGCAAGGGGCAATTCATTACATTCCTATATAAAGCCACTCGCTGAGGGGCTTTCTAGAAGATTTTTTTACCACAAGTTATTAATTTATATACATTTTGGAAAGCATCACGTATTTTCTCGGCAACTCTATTAAGAACATGCGCCACACATGTTGTGTGAACCATGTTAGGGTAAAACACTAAGAGCGTTCCCAGTTTTGAGCATATAAGAAGCTGCATCGGTTACTAAAAGTAAAACCTTACCTTGATACCCGTTGGGGCCGAAAAAATTTAACAAACTATTGTTAACAAACCGCGACACCGTATCAAAATTAGTTTTTTTTTTTTTTCCAATTCTTTACAAGAAATTAAGTGAGGGGTAGGCTCAATTCGGGGTGCAAGATACCCAATGCACAAATATGTTTCCCTCTCGAATCAGTCGTTTCATTGACTGAAATATAAATAAAATTATTGGAAATTTCATTTTTAATTTTCATTAAAGTCTGTTAATAGCAGACATTTAGATAATTTTTTCTTAGTGTGCTCTCGTCAGGTATTTTCTGTCCAGTATACTTTTCTAAAATTTTGTAAATTGCGGAAATGAAAGCTTGAATAGCGGAATATTGGAAGAGACTAATGCCATACACAATTCCTGTTTAAAAGAATTCTTCTTATTGGCGCCACTAAGCTTTCTGTTATCAAAAGTTGAGTTACGTTTTTTCTTTTCTTAGCGGCCTCAACTGCTTGTTTATGACTGCCTATACAATAAAATAATAAAGTAAAAAAATGTAGGTACACAGAACAAGATAAATGATTTAAAAGTCAGCATAAATTGTGCAATTTAACTGTTTAGGAAAAATTAAAATTAAACGTAGGTAGTTCATTAAATTATATTTTCTAGATTGGGATTCAGGAAATGCCATTTCATAATTTAAGTCTAAAACTTACTTGTTTGGCAGTGGGCGTCTACTTGCGATTTCCTATCAAAACCTACGTTTTTGTAGCATGATTCACAAAAAATGATTTTTCCATCAGTTTTTAGTTCTGGGTACGGCTGTATCCATCCCTTTAATTTGAAACAAACACTACTTCTCCCTTTAGGCGTGTTTTATATAGAATTGCACAACTTGATAGTGGCAGAAGAAATGAAAATAAAGAACTGAGAAATACAAACACGGCTACCGGATATAGGGAGGGGTGGGATGTTGAAAAACATAAAAATTTCCAGAAAATGGGGGACTCGAGAATTGAAAACTCCTAAGAAAAAATATTAAAACCGGTTTAAAAAAAATGGTTTGTTTCATTCCACTTGTTTTATAAGACGTATAGTGTTTATTTATATTTTATCCGCTTTGTTGACTGATTTTTTAACAGACAAATTCAAAAATAAAACCGTAAAACGTGCAATTTCATGCAGGAAAACCTTAAAACGTGCAATTTCGTGCATTAACGTCAAAACGTGCAATTTCATGCAATATAAGACTAGTATAGAAATAACGTAGTTATCATGATTCGAATTTCTATCCAAGTTTTAATGAATCAGGAGTTTGCAAAAAAAAAGATGCAATGGTTTAGATAATTGTTTTATAGTGATAACTTATCACTATAAAACAATTAATAAAATTAAAGTAATTTGGCTATTCAAATTACTTTATTTTTTTAAATTATTTTATAGTAATATAACTAATAATAAAATTAAATCAAAAATTTAAATTCCCGTTAACTTTTTAATTCGAAGCTTATTTACTCAACACTATTCCATCATAGAGATAGTACTACAAGAAGCTATTTATAGACTCTTTGTACACGTGTCATGTCACAATAATACAGTCAGCACTGGCAATCCTATTCAAAGGTCAAATCACTACGAGTGATTCAATTATTTTAAATACGTTCTAGAACATTCGAAAATAACCTAACATTAAAAAAATGTCAATTAAGCATTGATGAATTGTTAGCAACTTAAGCAGGTACTTCGTTAATTCGAAAACTAGAATGTGACATTTATCATCAATTTTGAAAACATATAAAAATATATTTGAGTACCAATATATTTAATTTCTTTTCTTAAATTTTTAAAAACTGTAATATATATAATCTATCTAGCAAAGTGCTGATGCTTTCATAATTTAATGTTCTAGGACTGAAGAGGAATGTTGAACATTCGAAAGTAGTTTTCAAATAAAAAATAATTCCTATAGAATTAATTCATCCATCCTAATTGTATTAATCCTTCTTTACCATCATACCATATCCAAATTCAGTACTCCAATGACATGATAATAATATACCATCTTAAACATAGGATAAGACAAGGATATCTCTTTAAGGATCCAAGAAGCTATGGCATGGTGGCAGTCCCATTTTCCACTCCATTTAGAAGAAGGAATGGAAAGTGGATTAATTATCTCCTTTCTTCTGTTGCACGACACATTTTTACACGCAACGGACAAGTCGTTAAAAAAAAAAAAAAAAAAAAAAAAAAAAAAAAAAAACAACCATCTTACCCTGATATCTTCACGGATAGCTGTCTTTAGTAAAATTACCCAACTAACGAAATTGATTGTAAGGAATGGATATGATACACGATACGGAGTTAATTTGAGAAATCTGAATATAATTGCCAGAGGGGTAACCTCCTTTTTTAAATGTTTAATGAGTGGGTAATTTTCCAATCTTGACGTATTGCAGAGACAGTACTGGAAGAATGGAAAATTCCATTGAATCCTACAGTAGGTCTGTTCGGTATGCGGAAAATACGTCGAGATGTGTAGTTAGGATTGATGAATTAATTGCAACTTCTATTGGAATTATTTTATTTGAAAACTAGTTTCAATTCATCAGTTCCAAAACATACAAAATTTTCAAAACATCAACAATTGGTTTTGAAGTTTATAAAAATGTAAAGCAAGAAATCAAATATATTGGTAGTCACCTGAGGAGGCAAACGGAAAGCCATCAGGGATGAGTGGAAACGATGGGACCTTTTTGGTTTGGACTATTTTTCTTTAGAAAATATTTTTATAAAGCATGCCTCAAAGCTACTGGTTATAGAGATGGGTTTTCCCAGAAGTGGTGGCATGTAGATTTAAATATTATTATAAGACAAAATACTAAACAGATGAAAAAAAGTAGTTAACGGTTTCAGTAAATGGACAAAAGATATAAAGATATTGTTATACTTTATAAATACATTGTTAACTGTATTGTCGACTTCCTACTAGTCTTTTTTATTTTTTGTATTTACTCATAAACTATTTAATCCTTACAATCCAAAATCCTCTAAGTAAGGAGCTTTGTCACCAATAAACTTATCCATAAAGATCTTAATGATCCATATGTTGCTGATTTAGCCCACACCAGATACCTATCCTTTCATAGTAAGCTCCATAACCACTCAAATCAGTTAGTTTCTCAACTTGCTTCCCACTCCATTCCTGTTAATCCTCCGAGGCGTCTCAAATGAAGATGGCCTAGAGACCTTCTTGTGTAGAATTTTTAAAAAAGTGCAACTGACGAGTAGTTTTTTTTTAAGTTTTAACATGTTATTATAATCGTTGTCAACACATTTACTTGAAGTATATATTTTCTACAGTTGTAATAATAATAATAATAATAATAATAATAGCTCCTTTATTTCCACATAAGATAATTACAAAATAATAAAAGAAATTAACATTTTTTTTTTTTTTTCAAGGAAAAGTGGCTTATCTTTGGGCATAAGCCTCTCCCAGTTTTTTCCAAATGTCTTTATCATTTGCTGACCGGTGCCATAGACACCCCAGAAGATCTTCGATGTCGTCCCGCCATCTCGAACTAGGTCTTCCTCTCTTCCGTGTTGAATGGACAGGATACCAATCTGTGGTTCTTTTGGCCCATCTTCTACTGTCCATTCTTGCTATGTGACCTGCCCATTTCCACTTAATTTCTAGAAAGGTTGTCACCGCATCTTTTGTCTTGGTTATTTTGCGGATCTTCCTGCTACGGATTTTATCCCTTAGCTTTATCCCTAGCATGCTCCTTTCCATCGCTCTTTGGGTAATAGCTAGGCTATTAATTATATGTCTGTTTGCAGGCCAAGTTTGGCAACCGTAAATTAGGGAAGGTAGAATGCAAATATCGAAGACTTTTTTCTTCAGGGCGATAGGCATGTTACTTTTGAATATATCTTTGTTTGACCAATATTTAGACCAAGACCAATATTTTGGTTCGCCTTTTTAATTCTTTTTTAAATTTTTCTTCAAAAGATATATATTGCCCGAGATAAACGGTTTCTTCTACCCATTCTAACTTGCGATCTTCTACGTAAATTTCTTCCTTGTTTCTGTTTGTCATTAGGAAAGATTTGTTATAGTTGATTTCTAGTCCTGCTTCTTTCCCTTCTTCGTTTAGTTGCTGCAGCAAGCAATTTATTTCTTCAATAGATTCCGAAATCAGGACAATATCGTCCGCAAATCTCAGATTCGATAGTTTTGCTCCATTGATAGTGATTCCCATTTTTTCCCAGTCCAGTTTTCGAAATACTTCTTCTAGAATACAATTGAAGAGTTCAGGTGATAAAGGATCTCCTTGTTTTACTCCTCTTTCTAACGGAAAGTCAGCTCCAGGTTTTTCGAGAATTATTCGGGCTTTACTATTGTTATACCAATGTTGTAAAATACGAATTATGTCATTGTTGATAGCTTGTTTTTTAAGACTTTTGAATAGGAAATTATGCTTTACGGTGTCAAATGCTTTGCTGTAGTCAAAGAAGGCAAAATATACTGGTATTTGATATTCGTTGGATTTTTCGATAATCTGGTGGATTGTGTGTAAATTGTCAATTGTGGAGTACCCTTTGCGGAATCCAGCTTGTTCTGGAGGTTGGTTTTCGTTTATTTGGTTTTTTAATCTCTTCTGGAGGGCTTTGGAAAACAATTTTGCAAATACAGGAATTAAACTTATAGGGCGGTAATTGGTTAGGTTTTGTCTGTTACCTTTTTTGTGGATTAATAGAATGTCTACAGTTGTAAATTTCAATAAATATATATATACATAAGAAAAAAAAATCATTAACTTAACATATTATAATATCTATCTGTCTATCTTTATATCAACAATTTATTTTTTATTTTTTCAATTTTATTTTTAATTCAAGTCTTTATGTATTGTCTTCATGGTGTTTTTATATTGCCTTTATCTTATTGTCTTTATTCTCGTACAGTTATTCTTTTTATACATTTTTTATACTCTCTGCAATTTTGTCATATCTGTTTGTTTTCTCTTTCTTCTAGTCCTGACGAAGGCTTGCAATACAAGTCGAAACGTCGGCATTATAAATTAAAATTTATTTTTAATTGCTGAGAATGCAAACCTGGCTTGTTCCTCCAAGAGTGGAGTCAGGTTGGGGGGTCCCTTAGTTGTATATATAATATAAGTAGAGTATGAATGTATTTTTAAGATATAATTTAATTTTTATTTTTACTATTATTATTGTTTTTATATATCTATATTACTTATATTATTGATTATTAATTTATTTTTCCATCACTTTATGTATTGTATAGTTTGAGGAACATTGTTTATCTTTTTTTTCCCTTCACATTATTTATTGTATTATACATTATGAGATTCTTTACTTATTTTTATCAACTATTAACTATTTTTATTTATTACTTTTTTTTTTAATCTATTCTTTGCATTTATTTCTTATATTGTACATATTGTGTGAAGTGATCCATGTAGCCATCCATATTATTTATTCAAGGCAGATTGAATTCTTTCACAATAAAATAATATTAAAAAAAAAAAATAATAAAAAAGTATATCTATGACTGCATACCTTAACTACCTACATCTTTAAAATAATTCTTGAACATTTTTTTATTTAATTCAGAAGTGGCATCTGTTTATTTGTCTTAACTATTCACAACAGTCAATACTCATTCATGGCTGAATGGACCCAGTAGGCATCTGTCAAACAACGGTACCTAACTTAACAAAGCTGACCTATTTATGTTCTGTGTTGGCATGTATTCAGGGTACTTGACCATAAGAAGTTGATCTCTTCGTTGAAGGCTTTACTGTTAGGGAAAAACTTTTTTTTAACTATTTATTGATATTTACCACTGTTTAAATTATATACAACAAGTAAATTTGAGAAAAATAATTACAATGGCATGTCAATAACATGCAAAGAACTACTCACAAGTAGCACTTCAATAAAAGTTCTACATTAGAAGATCTTTTAGCGATCATCTTTTCAGACGCCTTGGAGGATTATCGGGAATTTATGGATAAGTTTGTTTGTGACATAATATGGAGCACTGAGGATTTTGGATTTCAAGTAAGTAACGAGAAGAATGGTAAGGCTTAGTGGAGTCCCTAAGCTCAACTCCGTATTTTTAAATGGGTCTAATGATTGTCATGTAAATAGGTCTTTTGTTATTTTGAGTTAAAGTTATAACTTTAAACAATTGTCACTTGAATTGAAATTAAAGCGAAATTTCTTCTTAAAGCTTATAGATCCTGAAGCGAACTACTGGGCAATAAAACAATAAGCAGAGTGGGGTTATGAGATACATTAAAATCTTAGGTGTTTCCTATTACTAGTCGGTTTATCTGTTCCTACTAAAAATAAATTTAAATTGAGGCAATTGGGAATATTTATTAGGACATTTATACTCAAATCTAGATGGGTTCTAAACGATTTAAGTATTTTTAACGATTTGTAAATATTTTACTTAGGAATATGTCGATTCCTAGAAACCGATTAATACCGCTGACTTAAGCAACATTTTTGACATTGTCAATAATTTTTTTATATCTAATTATATTATTATCACTAATCAAAGAAATAATGCCACTCAGACAATAATACCATTTAATTATTTTTTTTTTTTTATTCTCAAGCGACGATATGTCCAAAAATAAAATAAAGAATAATACTTTTTTGAGCCCTAATACTCAATTAAAACAAATCAAGTGCATCTACAGTGTTTGGTAAAATTTTCCATTCCTTAATCAATAACTGAAACCTTGGAATTTTATCTTCTTAAATGCGAATTTGTGAATAGAATTATATTTTGTAGATCGCCTGAATTATAATAAATAACATATATTGTATGCTATACATGATGAATGTTGTATGTTGTTTGTTTTTTGAGGCTTAACATCCTTATGTTCTCCAACTAGGGCATGAAGGACGGGGAGCATGATGAATGCTACTAGCGGTTAACTACTTTATTTTTTGAGTTATTAATACGGTAAAACGGTGTGACTTTGCACCAGTGAGTTAACTTAGCACCAAGCTCAATAAAAAGTTTCGGTTGAGGAAAAAGTATTTTGCTGTTGTCTAAATGAGAGATATTTGATATTTAATACTTACTGAAGACAGCACAGATTGGGTCTACGGAATTTTCACGCTGATCATAGTTACATCTCATGTTTTATAACAGTTCGTTGATTGTAGTGTTTCAACAGGTGTGATTCCTTTGTGGAATAAAGTCGTGCTTTCAACAACTAAATATTTCTCAAATCGATTAAGTTTTGCACTAATATTATTCTATAATTATTGTAATTTAAATACATGATATTCATTTTGCTCAAAATATTTGCCAAAAGTCATGGTATTTGAAAATAAAATAGAATCCCCTTTTTGATATGAATTAGGAATTACTTTGAACAAGTATATTTTGGCGCAAGGTGACTTCCCTGTGGAAAGAAGTCTTCGGCAGCGTTCTTCCTTCCAAACAAATCAATAAACGAGGATATTTTGAAGTTAAGGAGTTAATAGGCTGGTTAAAATCCGAATTACTTGGGATAGCGTTTTGCTCCTTGTTAATACGGTTTTTGTCATCTATGTGCAAGTATATTGACTGTTAAAATTTTGCCTAGTTATAACTTTAAATTTTTTCAAGCCATTGTGTTCGTTTTTATATTTTAACAGTTTTTGTCTAACTATTGCAGACTGTATTTTTCCAAAAGTGTTTCTCTAAGAATCTGTGTGCAATTTATTTTATAGGTTTCGGTTTGTTCCATGTTTACCAAAATTAAAGTTGTAATTAAAAAATGCGAAGTTGGAATTCTACAACCTATTGTAGTATGCTTCTTTTTTTTTTTTTTTTAATGTTTTTTTTTTTTTTTGTTGCATTTATTGAAATTTATAACTGTATAGAATATATACATCAAGTAAATTTATTGACAACGATTATAATAACATGTTAAAACTTGGAAAGAACTACTCATCAGTAGCACTTTATTAAAACTTCTACACTAGAAGGTCTCCATGCCATCTTCGTTTCAGACAACTCGGAGGATTATCAGGAATGGAGTGGGAAGCAAGTTGAGAAACTAACGGATTTGAGTGATTATGGGGCTTAATGAGCCGATGAAAGGATAGGTATCTGGTGTGGGCTAAATCAGCAACATATGGAACATTAAGGTCTTTATGGATAAGTTTATTGGTGACAAAGTATGGAGCATTGAGGATTTTATGAAGGATTCTGGATCGTAAGGATTGAATACGAGATGAATTAGATGGCTTAGTGGAGCCCCAAAGCTCAACTCCGTACGACCAAACAGGTCTAATTGGCCTTTTGTAATTAATTGAGAACTTTGAACGTTTGTCTAGTAGATGTTGAAGTAGTCTGAAACGACGTTCTTTTTTTAAAAATCTATTTATTAAAATCTACAAATGCATACAAAAATAATACATCAAGTAAGTGTGATTATAACATGTCAGTTGCTTGTAAAGTAATTACCCACCGGTAGCTCTTAAATAAAAGTACTGTATGAGGAGGTTTCGGAGCCATCTTCTTTTTGGACTCCTTGGAGGATTGTCGGGAATGGAATGGAACGAAGTTAAGCTAGTGGTTTGGAATATTACTTATCAGTTTAGAGCTCCATTGTTTTATTTTTTTGCAAGCAGTGATCAATTTCAAAATAGCTATTCATGATTGTTTATCCATTGTTATTTCCGTTCCTGTTTGAAGCAACAGTTGGTAGCCATTGACGGTGCACTGGCTTTGTCCATAATTGGAAGTGACCTGCTGCAATTGACCCGAAGGTGGCTGTGACGCCTGCCTAGCTAATTGCCTCCTTGGATCCTACGTAGCTCCCAACTGCGAGTGGTGAATCACATCTTGTTAGCCGTTCCATGTTGAATATAATATTTCAATTCATAAAAAATTTGTGAATGAGCAAACAGCCGGTATTCGTGAATAAGACCTCATTTTCTTAATTAATGTACCGTATCTTAGGAGTAATAGAAACCCTCCAAACAAATTAAGAGTTGAAAAACATACCTCTAAAAGACCAGAATTATAATTAAGAAATTCAAACCATATACACGATCGCCGGCAATAAATATACAACAAAATCACGATGGACATTTAAAAAAAAACTAAAAAGTTATTAATATATCCCTAAAAACCCCAGAGGACAAACCAACCCAGAAGAAATACTTTTTGACCACAAATTTAGTCCAGTCAATGAGTGCTGAAATGAAGAATGTAGAGTGCATGAAATATGCGATTATTTTTGACTTCATAGCTTCGTTAGGAGTAGAAGTTTTTTTTTTTTTTTTTTTTTTTTTTTTTTTTTTTTTTTTTTTTTTTTTTTTTTTTTTTTTTTTTTTTTTTTTTTTTTTTTCGATTATATCCCGAAAACGGTTGCCTCTACAAAAATATGTTACTAATAAAAATTAAAGATAATTCAATTTCCTATAAAATTGTTTTTATAAATATTTGTAGAACTTGAAACGGTTTTCGAGATATACGTTATTGAAAATCGATAAGTTTCGAGAATAAAAACATTTTTATCTCATTTTTTTAACGAACATCTGCTTTTTGTGCCTTTCGTGATCGTGTCTCAGAAAAATTGTGTGTATCAAACTTGTAGAGCATTAAGTTCACTTTAATTTCATATATACGTTTCTGGCACTTGAAGCAAGAATTGTGCACTCTCCAATATGTTTATTGATTGGACTACATACAGCTCGGTATCCACCGTCGGAAAAAAAAATTGGATTAAATCCGGCATTTAAAATAGATTTTATAATCCATATTTAACCCTTTAAAAGGCAATGTATCCTGGAGGATACACATATTTAATGCCCTTTGCTCAATAAATGACGTAATATCCGACGCATGATCCTTATTCTTTAATCAACCTTAAATTTCATGATACATGTATGGGGGTTAGCGTGGCTAGCTATAGCCCTTCAAAGAAAAAAACAGAAGAAACGAATTCAAAAATTCCCGGCCTGCCCGTTAAAGGGTTAAAAAGCTTACGAAGGACATAGTTCCGATCTAAACAGACAATTTAATGAAGCTGTCTAACAAAAGGCCGAGTACGAGCCCTTGGTTTATCGGGAAAGAAAATTGCATCACTTGTACTTGCTTATTAATGCAAGCCTCTCAATTCGTTCTGTGTATTTTGGTAAACGAAATGGAATTGACAGTTACTTTATCAGGAAGCAGTTTGTCCTAAAAGAAAAATTCCCTTCATGAGTAATGCATGTTGATTTGTCATTCTCTGAGATCATTTTCAAGTGCGCATTTTATACTCAATCTCTATCGAAAAAGTTATCCAACTTTTCTATGATTCTCTAGAAAAATAAAATAAAAAGCAAATCTCAACATTAATATTTGAGTGTACATAAGTCCGTTCACTGAATACTGGCTTTCGTGACTAGAAAGCCAAATTTTCCGATATCTCTTGTATACTGTTTAAAAGTTAATTATTTTCCAGATTAAATTTTAAGCATAACATAGGATTATATAATATTTTCCATCAAAGTTTTATGAAGATACAATGATGCATTTTTTTTTTTTTTTTTTTTTTTTTTTTTTTTTTTTTTTTTTTTATAATAGAAGTATTTCTATTATGATCATTATAAAAAATATTTATATAAAAGCAAGCAGTATTTAACAAAAATCACCGATCAACTTTAAATTAACTAAATAGACGTTCAAAACTACCGATTAATTACAAAAGGCTACTTTACATGACAGTTATCAGACCTATTTGGACAAGTGGAGTTGAGCTTTGGGCCTCCACCAAACCATCTCATTCATCTTGCATCCAATCCTTATAGCTTCTTACTTTGTCACAAATAAACTTATTCATAAAGACCTTAATGTTTAATGTTTTGTTGAATGTTTACCATCTGAAACTAGTTTTTTAATAAAATCAATCCTAACAATCTAGTTGTCTTATATAATTCAGGGGAAAAAAAAACCTACACCATTAAACAATATACATACAAATAACAATAAATAACTTAAAATACATATTATGGATATTACTTAGAATAAAGAATAATCGAAATAATTTTTAATATAAAAACGATATATATTCTTGTTATGTCTATTAATATATTTAGGTGTTTTATTCTTCTTTAATATTAGAACTAACTGCTCGTCTTTACAGACTACTTCAACATTTACTAGACAGACCATAAAAGCTCCCAATTCATTTACATATCTGTGATTAGACCTATTTGGACGTACGGAGTTGAGCTTTGGGGTCGACTAAACCATCCAATTCATCTCGTATCCAATCCTTACAATCCAAAATCCTTCGAAAAATCCTAAATGCCCCTTTCTTTGTCACCAAAAAACTTATCCATAAAGACCTTAATGTTCCATATGTTACTGATTTAGCCCAAACCAGATACCTTTCATAGTAAACTCCATAAACATTCTAATCCGATAGTCTCTCAACTTGCTTCCTATTCTTTCCCGATAATCCAACGAGGCGTCTGAAAAGAAGATGACCGCGTGACCTTCTTATATATATATATATATATATATATTTTTTTTTTTTTTTTTTTTTCTTTTTACTGAAGTGCTACTAGTGAATGGTTCATTACATGTTATTTACAAGTCATTGTAATAATTTCCTCAAATTTACTTATTGTATATATGTATACAGTTATAAATATCAATACATAGCAAAAAAAAAATTGAAAAAAGAATATTAAATGTTTAATCTATAAGGTTTATAACCGCCTCTTGCATTCGATGATGTCTAGGATTAGTGAAATATTGAATAGATTCATGGGTGATATGCCACATCTAAAGCAAAAATGTAATAAGTTATAACAATTTAAAATTTCGTAGAACTTTCTTCAATTAATGTTTTTAATAAACCTAATATGTTCCCTATGCCTTAGTTAATATTCGTACGCAAACATCTGAAGAAAACTAAAACTTTATTCTTTAGAAAATGAAAAAAAAAGTCGTGTGAAAGTTTTTGGGTGTAGTATATTAGAGAATTTATTCATTTAAACCACATGAAACTTAATACTAACATATAAAATTAATGAATGGAAATATAGGATAATTTAAAATAATAATCAAACATGAATGAATTTGATGGATGAATCATCCAAAACGTAAGCACTAAGGAAACTATGAATAAAATAAGAACTCAGTACACAAATATTTGAGTACTTAAATAAAAGATACACTAATCATTACACAAAGAGCAATTTGCCCACCTTAAACTACCTCCATTAATATTTTAAGACAAATGGATAATGGATTTATTGATCTCAAACTATAATTGTCTCCACCTTCTATTAAAATATAGATTGAAGTGTTGATAACAGATAAATTTAAAGGACTATGTTCTTATGGCTTAAGTTAACAAAAATAAAAATACTAAGTCGTGTTAATTACGTAGTTTAAAAAAAAAAATAATAATAATAAAAAATAAAAAGCTCATTTTTTTTTTTTTTTTTTTTTTTAAGAACACACTAAAAAAACAAAAAACATTTATCATTAATTTTTATCTTGTTTCTGAGGCCGGCAGTACACACTCACCGAGCCGAGCGGAAACGAGCTGTGTTCACGAATGGTGCAAGTACACACTCGCCGAGTCGCCCGTAGACAAGGGAAGGCGAGCTTTGCAAAACTTGGGTTGTTCAGTTTTATAAGCTAATGCTAGTGTTTTATTGGAAGCTTATGAAGATGGATTTGAGGGTTCTGGTTACACCAGGTGCAGCCTACGCATATTATAAGTATGTGTACATTGTAGCCACGAAACAAATTTAAAAAAAAAAAAAAAAAAAAAAAAAAAAAAAAAAAAAAAAAAAAAAAAAAAAAAAAAAAAAAAAAAAAAAAAAAAAAAAAAAAAAAAAAAAAAAAAAAACGGAGATGGATAACAACATTCATCGGAACAGGACTGGATAAGTCCAAATTTATTTGATATTTTCTGACTGTTTTTATTTTAAGCGAATTTTCGAAGAAAATTTAGCTACTTTAATTAACTACTTAGAATTTCTCTAATTAGAAGATGTACAAACCCACTTAAATAACTTTTTAAGATTTCATAATTTTATTCATTGCTTTTATATATGTATATATTTTTTTTTAAATATGAAATATATATTGGCTAAATAATTAAAATAAATTGTCTAGATGGAATCTACTAAATAAATAGCCATTAAGGAATCTTTTTTTATCTCTAGTTCTTAGTAATATTTTTTTTTATTTAGTTCCTTAAATAGAAACTGCAAATAGTATGAAGGAAGAGTTGAGACGTGATTAAAAGAAACTTAGACGTGAATAACAGAAATGCTTTGCCATTCGCAGAAATCTGAATCCCGAGCTTAGGCGAGTGTGTACTGGGTCGGTTTGCCTCGCCGCTTGTTTCCTCTCGGTCCTTTGACTCGTGCCCAGAGACCGACTTTTTTCGGAGCGCTGCCAAGCCGAGCAGAGTTAAGGCAGAGTTAACATGGATCCATGTCCCGACCGTCCCAGATATTCCGAGAACTCCTAATTCGCAGACCGCCGGATGGTCGCAAAACAAGTGCCTACATTGGTTCGGGCTCAGACGGCCGCGGCCGGCCGTCCAGAGACAATTTTAAATCATTTCAATCGAGTCGAAGCTGTTCCATGGCATTACGAACGCATATAGCATCAAAATTAAAAATAATTACTGCTAATGTTAATAGTAGTTATTACGTTCATTATAACTTATTACTTTATTTAGAAGTTTTTTTTGTTTTGATACACGCTATCACAAAATAAATATAAATATTCATTACCTTTCAAAAAAAAAATTATTATAATCAACAAAAATTAACATTTCTTTTATATTACAATATAAAATTAATTTAACATATATAGTAGCTGCTTCATGGCAATATTAAGGAATATAGCACTAACGTTAATAATTAGCATCCCCCGTCGCTGCTTCGCATAATTTAATATATATATATATATTATTTAATATATAATAAGATATATTATTAATAATATATAATAATATGTATATATATATATATATATATATATATATATATATATATATATATTAATACAAATTTATAATATACGAGTATATATAATTTTAACTAATTGATGATTTTAACTTATTTAAAATTATAAATTTAAATATTTGAAGGTTTTTTGTTTATCGAAAAAAAATCTTGTATTCAAGTATGCAATTCGGCATAATTTTTTCAAAGATATTTTCATGCATAGTAGTAATTTTAACCTGGTTAAAATTGTATTCATTAGGTGTTCGAAGATTGCGTAAAATCGTAACTCGAAATCCAATTTTTAATTTTAATGATTTCATATGGTTAGTTTTTAATATCTATAAATTATCTATCCATAAAAGTTATATTAAATTAAACTTTTATTATTTTAAATTTAGCTATTGCTAAATCTTCTTATAACCAACAATGTGGTTTAAAATTTAGTATAATTAGTAATTTTAGTGGTTAGTGATCTCAAACAAAAAATGCTTGTCCTTTTATATTATAGTATAGATTACTGCTAATGTTGTTAGTATTTATTATGTTAATAATAATTTATTACGTTATTCATTTTTTTTTTTTTTAATGTAGTTATACGGCAATAAATGTAAATATTCATTATGTAAAAAAGAATAATTATAATCACTTCTTTTATGTTACAATATTCTTGATCAGGTGATAACATCCATAATACGTTTATTGATAACAGCTAATATTCCCCAGACAAGGCTAATTTCTGACTAAATCAATTAATATACCATTGTCTATTGCCATTTAAACGTCCTGACGGCCGAAAACTGGAATAAAACCAAACAGGTTTGGTTCTGAAGAGACGGTCGCTGACTGACTGGAGATTATCGGGCCCAATGTAGGCACTCCTTATATAAAGCTCATGTTTGTTTCCATTTCCTCTGCTGGTTTGCGAATTAGGAGTTCTCAGAATAACTGCGACGGTCGGGACATGGATCCAATGTAGGTGTAGCCTAATACGAGGTGACCCAGTACACACTCGTGTTCGCCTGCACTCGTCTTGCCTCGGCGAGTGTGTACTGCCGGCATGACATTCTGATTATTTAATTTCCTTGTTTCCTAGAGCAGGAAGGACGGGTTAATCTACAAGTTTCAGACCTATTCTATCCAGATCCATTACCGCCAATCATCAAGAAGCTAGGCACGATTAAAAGCTGAACCGTTAAGATTTGATAGTTGTAATATTAAAGAAGAATAAAACACCTACACATGTTTTGTTTTTTAAACTATTTATTTATATTAGAACTGTGCATAAATATACATCAAGTAAATTTGAGGAAATGATTATAATGACATGTAAATCATTTGTAAAGAACTACTCACTAGTAGTACTTCAAAAACGTTCTAAACTAGGTCTCTTGGCCATCTTCTGTTCAGACGCCTCGGTGGGTTATCAGGTATCGAATGAGAAGCAAGTTGGGAGACTAATGGATTCGTGTAGGAGTGCAGTTTACTATGTAAGGATTGGTATCTGGTTTGGGCTAAATCAGCAATATATGGAACATTGCGGTCTTTATGGATAAGTTTATTCGAGACAAAGTAAGGAGCATTAAGGGTTTTTCGAAGGATTTTGGTTTGTAAGGATTGAATTCGAGAAGAATTGGATGGTTTAGTGGAGCTCCAAAGCTCAACTCCGTATGTCCATATAGGTTTAATAACTGTCATGTAAATGAGTCTCTTGTAATTTATTGGAAGCTTTGATCGATAGTCTAGTAAATGTTGGAGTAGTCTATAACGACGAGCCGTTTCTTGTCGTTTTAGTCTTGTATGTGGATTCCAAGTGAGACGTTTGTCCAAGTGGAGTCCAAGGTAGCAGATCTGTTCAATAGGGATTAGAGGAATATCATTAAAGGATACCGTAGGACACGATGTCGTAAGTTTACATAAAGGTTATTTGATAGGATTTATTTTAATTCTCCATTTTTGACACCATTCATGAAGGTTTATGGCGTGGGATTGGAGTGCCTGGGATGCAATGAAGGGATCATTATTTATTGATAACAAACATGTGTCATCAGCGTAAGTGGTGCCTACAAATATTAATAGACATAACATGAAATAATAATATCGCTTTTATATCATAAATTATTTCGATTATTCTTTATTTTAAGTAATATCTATAATATATATTTTAAGTTATTCATTCTTATTTGTATGTATATTGTTTATTTCTTATTTGCTTTTTTTTTTGTTTTTTTTTCTTCATTTTTTCCTACTTTAATAGGAAAAGTTGCCTATATCTTAAAATAGGCAAAAAAAAAATAAACAAAAACAAAGGAAATATGTAAAGCAGCTATAACATGCATAAGGGATAACTCACCTTTCACATCTAAATATATGCATATATGTACTGGCCTTTTGGCAACAATTGTAACAAAAACGTTTTAAAAAATCAGATAAGGGTTTATCTATTTTAAATGCATGATTTAAACCTATTTTTAAAAATACTTTAGTGTATATTGGGCCGTGATATGGTATCATAATATATTTCTTTCGTGTACCTTTAACCTCTCTATTAAGCATATATTATTCTTAGTTTTTTTTGTGGATTTGTTCTCTTTAAATATTGTCGATAGTGATTTTTAATTATCAATGAATGTTTAGCATTCGAAACTAGTTATCTAATAAAATAACCCCAATAGAATTGGCAATTAATTCATCATTCCTAATTAAATTGATTTGAGTACCTTGAATAACAAGTTTGTTGTCATATTTGTCAAAAAAAATAAAAATAAAAATCTTTTAGAAGTTGTTCTAATTTCTTGCAAAATATTTATTGTAGTAAAGCTATATACCGTTGAGTACGAGATATTTAAATAATTATAACAATTTAATGAACATTTTTAATTATAATGAAATGCATCATGCTGGGAACAAACTTCCCTCATTTTATAGATGGGCGCCTTAATGAACATAAGGTGTCATACCTAATTAGGAAAGAAAAGGCAACAAAAGCGGATGACGCACACTGTAAGATAATACATAATGTATGAAGTTTTAAGAACACGCTCCTTTATAAAATAAATGAGGAAACCTCACTAATGATAAGGAAACCCAATTTTTTTTTATTATTATTTTTAAAATTATGCTATAATAATATATACTAATAATGAACCCGAAGGTTCGATGCCGACACCATCAACCGTTGACCACGCAGCTCCCACCAACCCACATCCTCAAAACCCAAATCTCCCAGGTCGGCCCTGACGCAATTCTCCTATATACTTCTTGGTTTACACCTCAAATCAAAACTAATTGCTTTGTTGGAATTCAGTCATTACTAAACCCAACAACTTTACATTTTTAGAGGAAAAGGTGTAAATATAGGAACTCTCTTTTGTTTAAGATTTAAAGTTGCTTTCAAAAAGTTTCTTAAATACGAGAAGGCAAAGCAATGATTAACATCAAAAAAGCTTTCAAAATAGCCCCAGAAAAATTGGGGGTAAATATGGGCCCTCTTCAAAAATAGTTTAAAACAGGATACAACAATTCGAAACGGTACAGAGTTTATTTATCACAGGAAATAAATTATTTATAGAAATCGCAGTCATAACTGGCTCTTTCAGCCCCGGCACGATCTAAGAACCCAAATTTGGAAACATTTTACCTACACCTCTCCCCGAGCGTCTTGAGAGAACTTTCCATCACAAAAGATGCAAGTTGTGATCTCTAACAAGAGATATGTCGAAGTTTCCGGGGAAATGGGTGTTAATATTTGCACCAACTTAACCTAAGAAAGATGGCCACTATCACATGTAACCTAAAAGCTTGCGTGACTAAAGGTGTGCTTCAAGAGTAGTTAAAGATCTCCGCTTTCTAGATACCATTGTGAAATTATTTTTTAAATCAACATAAGAACATGAAACGAAAACGATTTCACATGTCTCAGTCCACAAAAGTTTACAGTCTAAAATGAACACCAATTTGCACAATAACTCGAGCTGCATCCACTAGTTGAAAGAATGGTTCCAACTGCTCTCTGCTATCTTATATTAGCAAACGGCTCCATAGACAGTCCTCGCCGCCAGTCTTAAAAATATCTTCCTTAGCCATGTAATAAGTCATGTAAATAAGTATTTTTGGAATTAATTGATATTTTTGACCGCTAATCTAATAAATCCTGGAGTATTCGAAAACGACGAGCAGTCTCTTGCCTTTTAACACTCGTATGTGGATTCCAAGTCATTTGTTAAATTTAAATATAGAAGTGCGAAAAATCTTTACAACTATACTATGCCATACTGATATTACATCACATTAAATTAACTAATTACTTACAGGTAATGAAGCAAGATTATAATGTATTCAGGTCTAAGAGCTTACCTATAACAAAACAAAAAATACAAAATTAAAAAAAAATATATATATATTTTTTTACATATTTAAAAAACACAGGTTCGAACAACAAATTTCTTTATTGTCTCTATCATGGCAAAAGGTTGGGATTAGAATTAAAATAAGTTCAATATAAATAGGTATATGGATAAATTTCTTGACTGTTAAATGTTAAAAGTTCTTGAGGTTCAGTCAATATATAAAAACAAGTATTTTGGCGACGGTTCGAGACTATATTGTTCTCATATTCATGCCCTACAGTGAAAAAACAGGTTACAATAAAATTATATAAGTTATACAAGTTATTTCAAATCATAACGTTGACTACAATATAAATATATAACAACATGTGTTAGAATAATAAAAATATATATAATCACAGAATATAGAGGAGTATGAAGCTACTTACAATGTTACTAGTGGATGTGAATAGACTAACAATTCTAGTACACAACTAACCTAGGGGAATTTCGAACAGACGGTTACAAAGGTTGTGGGGAAAACCCTATTTCTTAAAAATTAAGTTAAAAGGACTGGGATGGTATTCCCAAAGATGCAGGTACAAACATATTTCAGTGTAATATACTAATAAATGGAAGAATGATTTATATGATGTATATTAATGTAAATGTATATTATATATATATATATATATATATATATATATATATATATATATATATATATATATATATATATGGATAAATTTTTATAATATTACTATCAAATGCTTAAAAAGATTCTTGAAGTTAAATTAATAAATAAAAACAACTATTTTGGCGATGTTTCGAGACTATGTTGTTATCATAATCATGCCCTACAGTGAAAAAACAGGTTACAATAAAATTATATGAGTTATACAAGTTATTTCAAATCATAAAGTTGGCTACAATACAACTAAACAACATGCGTTAGAATAATTAAATACATATAATTACAAAATATAGAGGAGTATGAAACTACTTACAATGTTACTGGTGGATATGGTATCGACTAACTAAATTCTAACAATTCTAGTACACAACTAACCTGGGGAATTTTGAAAAAAATAGTTAAGGTGCGAGGGATTTTCCAAAACTGGTGGTATTCCCAGAGGCAGGTACAAAAAGGGATTTCCGTATTTCGGTGTAATATATGAATGGAAAAATGAGGTATATGTTCTATGTAAATGTATATTATCGGTCTGAATGTATTAAATTGGAATAACTAGTGTTGAGATTTAGAACGTCTTATTTTTTGTTTATTGTGTGATTTTTAAATTTTTCTATGGTTATAATTCCTTTAAACTCCCGAATCTGAAATACCAAAGAAATAAAAGCTGCCATTTTATTTTATATTTTTGTTATTCCCAATAAATTTTTCTTTCCCAAATGATTTTTCATTTTATTATATGTTCATACTAGCTTCTTAACCCAAATAAACAATGGAAACAACATTCAGAGAAATATCAATGCATCGTCCCTTCTACGGTGTTAAATGAACGAATTTTGTAAAATAAATTGTTTTTTGTTCATTTTCTGAATTGTTGTTATTTGATTTAATTATTGTGGTAACTTATATATAATAAGTTGTTGATAATAAACTATATTTACTATTTATTAATTTATTTCTTTAAGAATTATTGTTTTTAATAGATTTGGTTAACTTTTTTATCTCTCGTGTTATTTTTTGTAATATAAACTCCCCGCCAAAAGTATTGCAACAACCCATAATTCTCGAGATTCTCCTGGTTTTTACCTTAATCCATAGTTGTTTTATATTCATATTAATATTATTTATTAAACGTGAGACATTAAGGATTAGACACATCAATGTATTTCCCTGTTAATAACAAACGATGGAATTTTAGATTATTTTTTAAAAATTTCCTTCAGTACATGTTTATCATTCGTTTCGTATGCCAAGACTAATGGAAGCAGTCATTCAAGCCATGGGGGGCAAAATTTCATATTAAATATAAATTAAAAAGTTAAAATTGTGAAAAATGGAAATTTTAAAAAGTTTTCTAACTTTTTTGTTTATTAGAAGAAATATTGTAATTTATTTTAATAAAAATTGTTTATTTCTAGTTTAGGAATGTTTATTATAGATTTCAGAACCTTTCTTTATTTGGAAAAAAAATAAGTTTTTATAAAGTTCAAATATTTTAAAGTTTTGCGATACTTTTGACGGGGAGTTTATTTTTAAATCGAGGTAATGAGATAGAGGATCAATAAACTTAATTTTAGTTTAATACTAGTGTTGAGAATACAAAAATGTTGTACTATTAATATAAATAATGTAGTAAAAACATAATGGTTATAAAAATTAAAAAAACTGGAAAAATAAATAAAAATTTTAAGAATAACAAAAAAATTAAAAATACCGTTTCAATACATTTAATAATAAAAAAAATAGTTCCATGAAATATTTCAGAACTATCCTATCAAGCTGAACAATTATAGGTTTTACTGTAAATAGTTTTAAAAACTATTCAAGAAAATAGGATTATACCCAATACGCTACCTAACATAATCCATTACATTCAACTACCAATACTATCATAAAAAATAATAAGGTTGAGAAGTACACGGAGTAAAATCCCAATATAGAGCGAAAGTGAAAAATATTACTATTTTTATGATTTATATTGTGAAAATATCTAAAGAACTAAATTGAAAAACGAGCTCGGAATTTAAACAGTTGACAATATACCTGAACATAATAGTGTTCGTTACAGTTATTTAGGATTTTAAGATATAGTTTAAAGAGGTCGTAAAAATCCTTTGAAAGCGGACTTGATAATTTTCAAACGGAACATATTTTTTTTTTTTTTTAATAAAGGATTACAATAATATCAACTCAGTAAACCTGATTTATTGGGCAAATATTACTATCTGCCACAATCAAATGCATTACTACGGTTTTTATTGAGTACATCATTAAATATTTAAATTTTTTTTCAATTATTGCTATTTACAGCTGTACAGTATTCGATGGCCACCTCCTTTTTTTTTCCACAGTTTCTGAAGTTTTGAAACGAAACTCTTATGTGTGTCAAATAAAGTTTTACTCTGCGGTCCAACCTTCTCGAGTTCATCTCCAGCGACCCTAACTCAGGAATTCCCAATGGGATGTGGTATTTTCTTACGACGGATTTCGATAGAAAATCAAATTTTGAATTGATTTTATAGTGGTGATTTTTTTTTTATCCGGGGCACCGTTTCGCTGCAAATCGCAAAAAATCATTTTAAGAAAATAAGCTGTCTAAAACTGGGATTGCAAGAATAAAATAAGCTTTGAACAAAAATGTGAAATTTAAGGCCTTCCCGCGGCTAGTACGACGAGCGGCGAGAACAGGTCGACTTGGAAGCGTATCCTCATCGGAGCATTCGAGACATACCCAGGGATACCCACTTAATGACAGAACCTTAGCCTCAGTCTCTTAGCATCTTGGTAAGTTAGAGCCTGATGAAGTGAAATGCGGTACGGCCTCATACGGTGTTGTTTTAGTATGGCCCACCCCGTTCCAATGCTTAAGTGGATACCCCTGGCTGTCTCGAATGCTCCGATGAGGATACACCTCCACCGTAGCCAGCGCATAAATGACATTAGTTTCATCACGGGCTTGTCGACGATTTGTGCCTTTCGGGGAAACCTTCCAAGTCAACCTGTTCTCGCCGCTCGTCGTACCTGTTGCGGGAAGGCCTTAATTTCAAACAAAAGTTCTATGTTTATTTTACTTTTGCAATCCAAGTTTTCGACTGTTTATTTTCTTAAAATGATTTTTCGCGATTTGCGGCGAAACGGTGCCCCGGATAAAAAATTCACCGGTATAAAATCGATTCAAAATCTGATTTTCTATCGAAATACATCATAAAAAATACCACATCCCATTGGGAATTCCAGAGTTAGGGTAGCTGGAGAAGAACTGGAGAAGGTTAAAGAGCAGACTATAACCTGAAAAGAAACTTTATTTGACACTGTTAAGACCCTAAGAGTTTCGTATCAAAATTTAAAAAACTGTGGAAAAAAGAGGATGGCCATCGAATATTGAACACCCTGTATATACATGAAGTGAATCTGTTGATACTTATTACGATAACATTTCAAAACTCGAAAAGAACTATTCATCAGTAGCACTTCAATAAAAGCTCTCCATAAAAAGGACTCTAGGCCATCTTTTCAGAGGCCTCGGGGGGGGAGTTTCGAGAATGGTGTGTATACATTATATATTTTTGGGAAATCAATAAACATTGTATACTTATTTTTCATTCATATCATTTTGCGTTTCTCTGCAACGTTTAACAACAGACCAAATAGATAAACAGTTTTTACTATCAGTAAAAAAAAAAGAAGAAAAATAATGAGATTTTACTTTTATTGTGTTTTCCTTCTTTGGTGACCGCAGGGAACCTATTCACGAAATAATTAATTTGTATAAAACTGTATTTGAGGTAAAATTAATAATTAAAAAAAAATAAAAAATATATATATATATGGATATGGATATAAATAAGTTAAAAGCACATTATTTGTACCATATATCATTCATACGATATAAAACGAGTTCTATTCAAAATAAATTTATAATTCTAGTGGAAAAAGCCCAATAAGTTAATTAAACTGTTCTAATTTTTTAATTATTAACATCTAAAAATAGCACCGCGTTAATCCCGAACTAGGCGATGGGCAAATATCCCGTTGATGAAGGCTTCCTATTCATTGAAAAGGGGAAGTGACGTAATTAGTGTTTTTCTATCCTTTACAGACTAGAAAACAACGTAATAGATATTTTTTTTTATAACCAGGCTTAATTAGAAAAAAAAGAACCAGATTTTGACTTAATTATATAAATTAAGCAATTTCTCTACGACATGTAACTATTTATAAGCGAAAACTTTTAAATTTAAAACTAAAACTACCGGCATTTCATATGCACATATTTCTACCACATTTTCTCGGTAAAAAAAAAAACAATAAGAGAGGAGTGAATATTGAAAAAAAAAAAAAAAAAAAAAAAAAAAAAAAAAAAACTAAAAACACTTTCGATATATACATGAATAAAAGTAATCAGGTCAAAAATCAAAGTAATGGATGTTGTTTTCAAAAACTTATGCCAAAATATCCGAAAAGGGTTATTTGATCCGTCATGGTAGTTAAGGTATTAAATAACATTTGAAAAAAAGCTTAAATAATATATATTAATTTTTGATGAAACACACTTATTTATAGATACATTTTTTTTTTTTTTTTCATTTATTGATATTTACAACTGTATATAATAATATACATCAAGTAAATGTGTTGATAGACAATACAACGGCATTTAAATAACCTGTGATGAACTACTCACTAGTAGCACTTCAATAAAACCTACGCTAAAAAGCCTACAGGCCATCTTCGTTTCAGACGCCTCGGAGGATTATCAAGAATGGTGTGGGAAGCAATTTGGGAGACTAGTGCATTGGAGTAGTTATGTAGCTTACTAAGGAAGGATGGGTACCTGGTTTAGGCTAAATCAGCAACATATGGAACATAAAGATCTTAATGGATAAGTTTATTGATCACAAAGTAAGGAGCATTGAGGATTTTTCGAAGGATTTTGGATTGTAAGGATTGTATACGAGACGAATTGAATGGTTTAGTTGAGCCCCAAAGCTCATCTCCGTACGTCCAAATTGGTCTAATCACAGTCATATAAATAAGTCTTATGAAAAAAGGGTAAGGGTTATTTGATGGGGTTTGTTTGGGTTTATTTCAATTCTTAAATATTAGTGATATGAGATTGTAGTAATAGGGATGCAATGAAAAGATTATTATTTACTGATAACACACATGCGAGTCGGGATGAGCATATACACCGTGTAGAGGATGGACCTAAGATACTACATTGAGCAACTCCGGCAGGTTGAGTTAAGAGGGGAGTATAGGAAAATTGATGGTTTATTTATAAAATATTAATATTAATATTTAATACTATTATTAAAATTATTTTTTAAAGGCAATATTATTTTTATTATAAGTATTTCTTTTTATTGTTTTGGAGTTACCTTAGCTGACCACACAGCTAAGATTCCATGCCTTATAGAGCACATAAACAGCATTTGTTTACAATAATAATAATAATAAATTAATCAAATAATAATTTAACGTGTTAATCGAAAATAAATAAAATAAAAAGAGTGGTATCGAGATCATTGAGGTTTTTTGGACGAATCAGAAGTGGAAAACTATTTCTTATTTTTTTTTTTAAATTACATTCAAAGTAAATGAGTAATAGATAATAGAACTCATTTATACAATATTTACATAACAAAAATTTAAAAAAATATTGATTAATTCCTTAATGCCTAAATATACAAAAGTAAAATAAATAAATGACAGAAAAAACAAAGTAAAAAATAAAGATAAAATTGATTTAGTTAAAATTTATTTCATTGCAAATCTTCAAGGTTGCTATGAGCGGCATTGTAAAGGGACGGTTAGGGGTGGTCAGGGGCTGGCAAAAAGGGACAATAGATCCAACTTGCCGGACTACTTCACCCCACCAAAACAAATAGTAGCAAAACGAAATATATATACTGTATACAATGTAAGTATACGTATAATATGTACTGGCATAGTTAATTTACACTGGCCTCATGATTTGGAATTAATAATCTCAAATCTCTATATTTGTTTCGAAAGGAGGAAATATAAAAAAAAATGTCTGAATCATGTTGCCAATTTATAATATGGGACTTGGAGTGTTTGGTTTTCACAGAAAATCTTTTAAAGTAAAACTTAATGAAATCAAAATATTTATCTACATTTTCAGTGCGTTTTTCCTAACTTATCAAAGTTCCAATCCCGGAGAGGAAAAATTCAGGATTTTGTGAAGTCCGAATCTACAACACGTATAATTACAACTCAGAAAGTACACAATGACTTCCTGCATTTATTTTGTGCCGTTATTTCGGCAGTTTAAAATCGTAATCTATTTCTCTAGTCACATATTACTTCCCTTGAAGAATGGTGTCAGAACTGGAGAGTCAAGATAAATCCTAGCAAATCCCAACAAATAACCTTTACCCTCCGTCGAAAACCTACCTCATCCTGTCCTCCAGTATCCTTTAATGGTGTACCGCTAACTAATGTGGAACAAATACGATACCTTGGATTTCATCTGGACAAGAGACTTACCTGGAAACCTCATACAAGATTGAAAAGACTACAACACTTACTTGACAAACGTTTAAATCTCCCGATTCACTATAAGAAACTTGTATATATGACGATTATCAGACCTATTTGGACTTACGGTATAGAGTTGTAAGGATCCACTAAACCATCGAATTCTTCCCGCATCCAATCACTCCAATCCAAAATCCTTCGAAAAATCCTTAATGCTCCTTACTTTGTCACAAATAAATTAATCTATAATGACCTTAATATCCCATATGTCACCGATTTAGCCCGAACCAGATACCTCTCCTTTCACAATAAACTTAACACTCATCCAAATCCACTTGTTGCTCAGCTAGCTTCCCATTCCATTCCTGGCAATCCTCAGAGGCGTCTGAAATGATGGCCTCGTGATCAACTTTTGTAAACATTCATTAGAGTACTACCAATGGATAGTTCCTATACAAGTTGTATTCATGTCATTATATCTCACATATACCGCCTATTTACTAGATGTGTTTTCTAATACAGTTGTAAATTTCTATTGATAAAAGAAAAAAAAAAGAAAAAAAACAATTTTACATTTTCCATCTGCAAATTCATATCTTCAGCTATGGAAGCAACAATAGTTGATTCCTTTAAGATAATTTTTTAAAAATCTATACTAAGCAGCGTTGATGGAGTACAAGGAAAACTTTTATTAAAAAAAATAAAAAATTGTCTTTTCGATTCGATGGATCGATAAAATTGTCTCTGCCGCATTGGATGTCTAATTATGCTTTTATGTACTCTTCAAACACCTAATCAATGCAATTTTAACCATTTTACTAAAAATTTAAAAATGACTACCAAGTGTAAAAAAATGGTTGCAGAAATCATGCTAAATTCCATTCTTACAATTACAAGAGTTTTGTCGATAAACAAATGAAATTCAATTATTAGTTAAAATAATCTAAGTTCATTATTTATGAGAGGGGGCGAAGCCGCGATGGAGTATTCTAATATTTAATATAATTCAATTTAGCACCTCACAAAACATATAAAACGATAACAAACATATATTTTTTTTAATTGAAAACTTGGCTCCGTGATAATGATTAGATTACTCTGACTATGGTTTCATTCGATTCAGCTGGGTATACAGCATATACGTATACCCTAAACTTCATTTTAAACCATTTCTGATCATATGATGAAGCTGATTCGAGCACCTCATGAAATGCGCGGTTCCAAAATCACATACTTATAGGACTACTCGTTTATATAATATGAGGTTTTTACAAATTTTTGGCTGTTTTGCCCCACTCTGCGGCGTGGAATGCTGGTACATAATAAAATTAAATTAAAAAATAGATGGCTCGGTTAAATGAGACCCCGGTTAATCGAATTCCGACTGTATTTAACAAATAATATACGCGAATTATCGACAATTTGCTAATTCCATAAGTCTAAAGCTATTTTCCCCATCAGGAATCAAATAAATTTAAATCAAAAACCTCCGACATTGGATTAGAATTGTTTCACCTAAATTTAAGAATATTCCTGTTGTCCTATTTAACTATCCGACAAGGCGTGACGGCCTAAATCGACGGTAGGTCTGCTGCGAGGTACGTGAGGTCCCAGGGCAGGTAGCACCCGTCCCAACCCACCAGTTTTGAAACCAATGTCAGCGATTGCCTGAACACTTCACAGTTCATTTATATTTCGTAGAAAGACAGAAGCAGAATATACTCTATTTTTGACGGTACCAATGGCATTCTAGGATTCGCCAAAGATAAAGTATCAAAAATACTGAAAATAAGGTACGTTTAAAACAAAAACGTAAATATTTAGATGTTTCCATTAACAGTATTATTTTACTGACAAGGGGACGTTTTGAGTTGTAACTCACAGATTTGATTGCCAATTTTTGTGTGGGTAGTAGGGACCTATAGATAGACCTATACAAAATTTTAAAGGTAAACAAAAATTAATTTTGATTTCGACAAAATTTAGTTTCTGCATATTTCTTGAGATGAGGAATCTGAAAATAATATCAGTTTTTAGTTTACAAATTTTCCTCACCCATATTTTTATTTCAAATTGCATTGAAACCCTAAGATTGATGAATAATCTAAAATTAATATCAGGTTTTGGTTAAAAAGAACTCTCCTTAACTGAATGAATGAATGAATGGAATTATTTATTGAATAAGCGTTACACTCGTTACAATAGAGCATGGCCAATCTAGTTATATTTGTACAGCAAAATACACATGTGTAGGTACATATTTACAAGAAAATAAACTATAGATCCATTTGATTTTAGACATATCTTAATATGTTAATATATCTTAATGAACAATATTTTTTAATATAACATAATTTCCTACTTAGTTTTGTAGTTTTATTATGTAAAAGTAAACAACTTAAATTATACCAACAAATCGAAATTAAAATAAAAACAAAAAATTCCCCTTACCTATATTTTCTTAAAATGGTTTTATTTAAAATTTATTGAGTAAAAATTAAAATAATAATAGATATAGATCATTTTAAAAAGTCTTAATTATATAATATAGGTGAGGAAAAATTTTTAAACTAAAAACTAATGTTATTTTCAGATTCTTCATCACAAATACGTAGAAGCCAAATTTGGTCAAAATCAAAAATAATTTTTTTTAGGATTTTAGAAGGATTTTCTGAAAAAATGTAAATAATTTACGCTATCTCACATATTTCGCCACTGATTAAAACCAAATTTTAAGGTCATCTAGAAGCCGTAAAACTGCATAGTTTAGCCCAAATCCGGAGGTCGCAGGATATAGCAGTTATAGCTGACCTCAGATTTTTTCATTCACATCAGTTTTCGTCCACTAAAATCTGGAGTAATGTTATATGCATGGATAAAAAGCATAATGTATACTGATTCTTGAGATGCTATTACCATTGTAATCGGTTAACACAACGGTTGTTATGACTGTTAGAAATTGTTGAGAAAACTAGGAGAAAAAGGCGAAAATGAGAAAGGAAAAGTAATGATATTTGCGTGGTCTTAAAAGACTGTTCCGTGAAAAAAAAAGAAAAAAAAGTTATGTAAATTATTATTGCATACTAATATGTAATATTTTGTTATTAAACAGATGCCTGCAGTACATCAACGGTCGTACGCTATTTTTTTATATTCATTCCCCTAATTACCCTAATTATTTTGGGGTCTCGATTAACCGAGGATTTGATTATTTAACCACACCGGTTAATCGAGTCTGATGTGCACCCTATTATCACAGATTTTAAAGTTCATTTCAATTCAATTTTTTTTTTATATTAAGCAAAGACTGAGAAAAAAAAAATTAATTTATAAAAACGGAAAACAAACAAGACATAACATTGAATAATAGAACATTATCTAGGAACTAAACCAATGTCCGAATTATTTTCTGACGCTTCAGAAGGTTAAGAAGATTATTGAGAAAGGTTGAAAACAAGTTTGAGTGGGTGTGCTAATATAAGGATTCATATCAATTTCGGGCTAAATCCTTTAAGATCTTCATCGATAAATACGGAGTGGTAGACACTCCGTTATGTCTTCTTTTTTTTTTTGTATTTGTAGTTTCTGTTTAATGAAATATAATGCTGTATGCAAGCATTGTAAATCAAATGACAATACAATGACTGAAGAAAGAACTGCAATGAATGTTCTACATTAAAATATCCGGGGACAAACTTCTTTTGATATTCTTATTTTATTATAATAGAATACATATGTATTCTACGGAAGAAAAGAAGTAAAGAAAATGAAAATTGTGTATATTTCAAGTCCAAACGACCTCCTTAAGGGAAAAACAATAATAATAATATATATGTATATATATTTATTACTTAGAATTTATTTCTTCCCTAACATCTAAATAAGGATATTTAAAATTTTATATTTAACGCTATTTAACCAGAGTACAAAAACAGTGATGGAGTGTTGACATCCCACTCCTGGCTTAAAACTGCCCTAAAAGATCTTTTTTTTGGAAACCCCCTGTTTTTTTCTCACCACTCTTAAATAACTGTACCCCTAAATTTTCATTAAAAACGGTTCAGTGGCTTTAGTTCTTTCCAAATAGGGTAAAACCAGTTTTATTCCTTATTAGATTTTTTGTATCTATTCCTAAAAACCTTTTAGTTAAACCTATAAAAAAAAAAACATATAAAGCTTATTGAAAATAATACAGCAACAATTGACAACATATAAAATTATTTACAATAGCCTAAGGGTAATATTTTATACTCATACTATGATTTATGAACTCGATATATTTCAAGGGAAGAGGTGGTTTTGGGTTGTCGTAAAACCAACAGGTAGATAAGCTGTTGGGACCGTTCCCAAAGGCAAGCTTCTCTTCAAGACAACAAAAATTTTAGTAAGTATATTTTTTTTTTATTATTTTAAAATATTTATAGAAATTTACAACAGTACAAAATATACAAGTAAATTTGATCATGATGATAACAATGGCATGTATATAACTTGTGAAGAATTACTCACTAGTAACATGTACACTTCAATAAGAATTTTATATTAGAAGGTTCTTTGGCAATCTTCTTTTCAGACGCCCCGGAGGATTATCGGGAATGGAGTAGGAAGCAAGTTGAGAGAATAGTGGATTTGAGTGGTTATGGAGCATACTTCGGTAGTTGCTTTGGGCTAAATTAGAAACATATTGAAGATTGAGATCTTTATGGATAACTTTATTGGTCACAAAGTAAGTAGCATTGAGGATTTTTCTAAGGATTTTTGGATTTTAATGATTGAATCCGAGATTGGATGGTTTAGTGGAGCCCCAAAACTCAAATCTGTAAGTTCAAATAGGTCTAATCACCGTCATGTAAATGAGTCTTTTGTATTTAATTGGGAGCTCTGAACGTTTGTCTTAGTAAATGTTGAAGTAGTCTGTAACGACGGGCAGTTTCTTGTCATTTTAGTCTTGTTTGTGGATAAGTATAAATTAAAATGCTTATAAGAAATGTTTGGTATTAAACCTGTTTCTAATCGTTGATATGTAGAGTTGATTTCTCATTATTAGAACTTGGAAGGACCTACAAAAAACTAAAAATTAACCAGTGTTGAAAATATCAAGAGACAGAGAAAAAAAAAATTATAAAATTAATTTTTATTTTTTAAAGAAAGGATACTGGAGCGAGAACTGAGCATTATGAAGAAAGCCTTGGAAAACCTCGGTGTTTATGTCATTACTTCCAACGGGTTTGATGACTCTTCTCTGGGAGAGATAAGGACTTTTTATCCGCTGACATTACGGATGATAAAGAGATATTAGGGGGAGTAGAGTGCTTTGGGGGGGGGGGGGGGGGGGGGGCTGAACGTGGAGTATTTTAACAGGGCGCTATACTTTTTACCAGCATTGAATAGTCGGGAGTCGAGTGAGATAATTTCGAAATATCAGTAATGAGCACTTGTCTACTATTTTTTTTTTTCTTTCAAATTAACGATTGAACAAATTTATTTCTTACAAAGAAATTATCGACAGTTTTTTTTAAAGACAGAGATAAAGATAATAATATAATTATAAAAAGAGCTTTATTTTATGGAATTTAACAATTTACAATTTTGTAACATATTTGTATAAATACATGTTTTGCTAATAAAACAATTCATACTACAAATTCGTTCAGTATAAATTACACTTAGAATACATTTTTTAAACTGTAAGAAAAACTGACAAAAAAACCTACTAAAAAAAATAATAATAATAATTAAATAAAACAATAATTGCTATTTAAGAATAAATTATCTCATACAATACTTTGATTTGCTAAATTAAAATTTAACTAAAACTAATAAATTATAAGAATGTCTTATTAAATAAATTATATTCTAGTAATATGTGTCTAGTTCGTTTGTGTACGTATCTTCTTAAGGTTAGCTTGCTATATTTGCCTATTGCTTGTATTATGGGATTCCTTGAGTTTATTGTTGAGTTGAAGAAGATCTGAGTCTGGGTGTAAATAAACTGTTTAATTGTTAGAAAATCTAGATCGTGCAGTATGTCAGTTATTCTTGTGTATCTTGGGTAGTCAGTCATTAATGATTCTTAAGCACTGGTTTTGAATTCTTTCTATTTTTTTGTAATTGGAGTCACATGTCACATACCGGAGAGGCGTATGTCAGTAATGGTCGAATGACTGATTTATATAAAATAATTTTCTTCGGAAATATGGTGACATTTTACTGATAAGTTTTTTGGCTTTGCAGAATTTATTATTAATATGAGATGTTTATCTAATTCAAGACCCAGGCAGGTAACAGTTTGTGCCCAGGGAATTCGAATTTTATTTAGGATTATATGATCCACTATTTTAGGCCTTCTTATTGTAAATATTATTGCTGCAGTTTTGTGTTCGTTTATTTGTATTTTCCATTTTTTGTAATATTTAATGAATTTGGAGAATAGTGATTTTAACCTTTTTTCTATTTTATCCATCCTGTAGGAACTTGTGTAAATGGTGGTGTCATCTGCGTAAAACGATCTTTCATCTGAAGGAAGAAGAGGTAGGTCGGATATGTATAGGTTAAAGAGAGTAGGGGAAAGGGAGGATCCTTGGGGAAGACCAGCTGATAGGGAATGAGGTAAAGATGATAGTGGAAACAAACTGAGTCATATACTTCCGATTATCGAGAAGTTAGTATGATTTAAAGTTCCAATTATAAATACCAACATGCAGTCGGCTCTCAACAATTCAAATTTTTGTATTTGAACTTTCGATACTGTACTTTTAGAATCTTGCCCATCTGCAAACCGACTCATTTGAAATTTGGTTGATCCATATATACAATTTTCTTTTATGTGTTTATTGATATTTACCACTATACGTTAAGTACATGTATGAAAATATTATTACAATGTCATGTCAATAACTTGTCAAGAAACAAATCATTAGTTGCTCTTTAAACTTCGGATAATTCGGTCGGAGAATAATGTTTATGATAAATAAAAGATCTTAGGACTTAAAACGATCTTAGGAAATACAAGATTAGTTGACATAAGTGACAAATGAGTCCATGGAAAAATAAAACTAGTTCAAAAAACTCTCCAGAAAAAAAAAAAAAGACTCATTAGGAGGTAGTAAGTAATACTAATTGCCTGTAGAGAGCCTTATACGTCATAATTGCGACATAACGCCTTTTTTTCTTGTTGTTGATTGGCAATAATTCTCCATGATTGATGTTACACAATAGTGAAAGCGGGAGTAACATTCATTATTCATAATACCGTCTTTGGGTACAATACGGATTTATTTTTTTTAAATGTGTGTGACGCAATCCGGTTATAACCGGTGGGATCTAGATAGCCATTCAGAACCTTGAAAGTAATACATAACTCACCAACGAGTTGCAGGATCTAAATTTATGGAAAAGTGTTAATTAAAATTAGCAATTAAAGTTCAGTCTTTAATTAACAACTTGTCAGACGAATAGAAAAGAAAATATTGAAGAGATCGGGCCCTGTAAGGGCAAATATATCCATAGTGGATGCGTTTTAACAATAGATTTGGGTTACATCGGATTGGATTACATGGACCCAACTGGGTTACATCGGCTATGTTCGAGGCGCTTCGTTTACAGCTTTATAGTCGTCTGTACATGTAGCTACAGGTTTTTGTTTATCTTACACATAAATAGCTTATATGTAATTGTATATAAACACGTTACTGAATTGCTAAAATAACAGTTGCTTCTTCGAGTTCCATATTTTAAATTACATTTCAATTAAGGATTGATATTTTTTATTATGACAAAACCGAAATTGTGATTAAAAAAAAAATAGTAGGTTAGTTTTATATTCAGTATTGTAGAAGTTGTCGAATTTATTTCTGTTAATATTACGATCCATCTAAACTTCCAAAAAACTAAAGATATATATAATGTAAAAAATCATTCTATTGAAGCTGAATTGCGTCATTATAAAACAATTTTTCGAGCTTATATGCCTCTGAATGTTTGTTTCTCGACAAAAAAAAAAAAGAGATATTGAAAATATGGAAAAAAAGGAAAGAAAAATATTGAGGGAAATATTAGGACCAAGAAAGACTGAAGAACGTTTTAAACTACAAATTAATAAAGAAACATTGAAAAATTAAGTGATGCAATGAGGAAACGTAGATTGGCATTCTATGGACATTTGATGAGAATGGGTGAGAGAAGACTAACAAAGAAAATTTTCCAGCACAGCCCCTCAAAACAGAAAGCGAGTACAAGAATATGGCGGGTAAAAGAAGATATGGTAGCAAATAAACAACAGGATTCAATTTGGGGCATAGACAAATTTTTGGACAGCAGTCAACAAGATAAGATTTCAAGATGTACTTAAAACACAAATTAATAGACAGTGGTCAGATGAAAGGAGAAAACATCAGGCAGAGGTGATAAAGTATTGGAAAGAACGGAAGGGTAAGAAATAAATAGTTGAACGTGGTCCACAGATGAACGAATTCGAAAGAAGATCTATCTAAGTGTTTAATTATTGATACAAATAAAAGAGTTACAATTCCTAGAATAAATAAGAAACTAAACAAATAATCTAAAATACAAATTATAATAAATGAAGGCCATGTTCTCATTTCAATAAAACAAATAAGAGTAGAAATATAAATGAATAAAAATGGCCGATTAGTCGACGCTTTTGGCCGGCTAATTACCAACTAGTCAGTTTTAACGACTATTCGCCGACTAGTCGACCCATCTCAGGTTTTAATTCAACTTTATATACCGGTTGACGGCCGAAGGATTATTCAGATATTAATAGTTAAAATAGATGTAAGGTCTATCCATAACGTAAAAATACTGTCTTGATGGTTTGTAATTTAAAGTTATACAAGAAAGGAAAGTGAAAACCAAAGTAAATAATTGACAAATAGTAACCAAACCATTTCTAATAAACCTAAGCTAGTCAATACTAAAGAAATAACCAACAGCTTTTATTTTAGCAGTCCCGATATAAAAAAAACGAATAGAAGGCAGCACATCACAAGGTCTCTAGATTAACGGTTCAACACTTAATTCTAAGCTGAGAGAGAAGCATTAGGATCTCTATTCACTAGGCTTGTCTGTAACTGGACAGGTTTGATTCACGAATCCCTAGGTGTATTTTTAGTAATTACCTTTCAATTTTATTTATTTATTTTCTCTTAACTTTTGTTTAAGTTTTTGAATGGCAGTGTATAAGATTATAATTATACACTGCCATGCAAAAATTCGAATTTTTTTTTTCTTTTCAGTTTTGTTTTTCTTTAAATATTAACGTCCCCATATACTAGTTCTATAGCAGGGCATAGAAAAATTATTAGGTTTATTAAAACCAATAATTATATAATACCAAGTAGTATTTAAACAAAAATTCAAAATTACAAAATTTTAAATTAATATGATTTAGATGATGGATAATTTCTCAAGAATTTAGGGGTGGTCTATCATCACAGTAGGCCTATACCCCATCGAATGTAAGACGCAATAAACGCGGACATTATTGATTAAAATTTCGTAAAGATTAAAATTGCTTAGATTTTTTTAAAAATACTACTTGCTTTTGTTTCATTAACTTTTAAATAATTCTAATACGTTCTCTATGCCCTAGTTTAAGTAAATGTGGACTTAATTTTAATAAATAAATGAAACTTTTAGAGATAGTTAAAAAATAAATTGGTTGGGATGTTTTGCTTGTCAGTTTTTTAATTTTTCTGATAATCATGCATAATAAATTTGTATAATATATACACAAATTTTCCGATGTTTTGAATACTTATATGAATATCTAACATTTTAAACTAATTTTAACGACAAGAAACTACCCGTCATAACAGATTACTTTAACATTTATTAGATAAACGTTCAAAGCTCCTAATTAATTACAAAAGACTCATATACATGACTGTGATTAGTTCATTTGAACATATGGTGTTGTGCTTTGGGGCTCCACTAAACCATCCAATTCATCTCGTATACAATCCAGAAGTCCTTAATGCTCTTTACTTTGTCACCAATAAACTTATCCATAATTATCTTAATCTTCCACATGTTGCAGATTAAGCCCAAACCAGATCCCTATCCTTTCATAGTAATCACCACCGCTCGAATTCACTGGTCTCTCAACTTGTTTCCCACTCCATTCCCGATAATCCTCCGAGGCGTCTGAAAAGAAGATGGTCTAGAGACCTTCTGTGTAGAATCTTTATAGTAGTAATACTGATGAGTAGTTCTTTTCAAGTTTTGACATGTTATTGTAATAGTTATCAACACATTTACTTGATGTATATATTTTTTACAGTTGTAAATTTCAATAATAACAAAAACAAAACAAATAATTTTATAATAATTTAAATATTATAAAAATGTCAAAAATAATAAGATTCTTAAATAATATACACACAAACACTCATATACAACTTCCAAAGACCTCAGAGCATAGACACTGGAAATGTTTCTCTGTATCTCAGATAACGTCGAGGATTATACGATGAATAAAACACTTTCATCAAGTGAATATATACAACCTTTGCAGAGTCTATAATTCTCATCTGCGCGACTTCATTATTAGTTCTACGTAACTTCAGATAAAAGATTACGTGGAACTTCACGTTGGACATTTAACGATCCCATTCATGATGGGGATTATTCATGACTGCCTGTCAGAGATAAAACAATTAATTAATCCAGAAACATAACAATGGATGACGTAAAATGTGACGAACTTTTTTTAATTGTTAAGATAGAAGCTTGGCAGTCTGATTCAATATGAAAGAATATATTTCGGTTGAGTAGTACTACGAAAAACCTAGGCAACATTCGAGAAGATTTTTTCGTAGCAGAATTTCGGAAAACTAAGAACTATAACTTTATGCCTTTTATTCTCATGTAAAACATAAGTTAATGTCTCCTTGACAAAAGGAGGCATTGCTCAAGTGTTTTTAAATATAAAAAAATGATCCTAATTTTTTGTCGAGTTGGAGATGGACGGAACAGAAAATGTTCTGTAACAGTTTTCTTGAAAAAAAAAAAAATAATAATAATAATAATTTAAACTTGTTGAAAAAAAAAAGAGAGAATATATTTTTAAAACTATTTATTGATATTTACAACTGTATACATTATAAACAACAAGTAAGCTAGAGGAAAACGATTACAATGAAATGTCAATAACATGTAAAGAACTACTCACTAGCCGCACAACAATATAAGTTGTATATTAGAAGGTCTCTTGGCCATCTTCTTTTAAGACGCCTCGGAGGATTATCGGGAATGAAGTGTGAGGCAAGTGGGTAAGGGATATGGAAGAGAGGTATTACTATATAAGGAATGGTATCTGGTTTGGGCCAAACAGATAAATAAAACCGTTATAAAAAAGGATATTTTAAATGGAAGTAAAATCCAAAACGAAGGATAGGCGATCTGTGTGGTATTTAAAACAAAGATCTCAGGCCACAAACATCATTATGATAATAATTTTGCAGGAACGAAGATTTAGAAAAATAAAATCTTTTAATATTAATGAATAATCTAAAATTCAAAATAAAAACCAAGTTTAATCGGAACAGAGAAATCGACCGAAACCAATGAACCAAAATAGTTTTCATATTACTGTCTAATTTTCTAATAATGTAAACCATTTTACTATTTAAAACTTTTCAAAATACACCGTCTTTTAAAATAATTAATTCATATAATAACGTCAATAGCATGTAAAGAACTACTCACTAGTCGCACAAAAATATAAGTTCTATATTAAAAGGTCTCTTGGCCATCTTTTTTTCAGACGCCTCGGAGAATTATCGGGAATTAAGTGTGAGGCCAATAGGAAGACAAGTTGATTCGTGGGAGTTTACTATGAAACGATAAGAATCTAGTTTGGGCCCAAATCAGCAACATATGGAACATTAAGATTATTATAGAAAAGCATGAATGTGACATAATACGGAGCATTGAGGATTTTACGAAGGATTTTGTAATGATTGGATACGAGAAGAATTGAAAGGATTAGTGGAGCCTCGAAGGTCAAGTTTTTAAGGGCGTATAGAAAAAAACAAAAAAACTTTACGACACTTTTTGAGTTAATTTCGAAAACTTAAAAGCCTAATTCTTACTCCCAGTTAAAGCTAATGGGCCTATTTTCTGCCCAAATTACAGTAACTGTAATCTAGTTTAATTTTGAATATAGCAAGCTTTTCTTCAGGACCAACCGTGCAGCAGATGCTTCGGTGAAGCTTAAAAAAGTTCGAATATTTGAAATCTATACGCTGTCAGGTTAAAAACTTGAATTTTCGTATACAAGCACAAGACTAACTATACACAGTGTTCAGCATAAGACTGCAGTAACTTCTGGAGGCGATTCTGGGCATCATTTATAAAAAAAGATTCCATATAAACTATAGCTCGATTCTCATCCGTTTTGTACATATTTTTAACTTTACGTTTTTTCAAGAAATGTCTACTTTTTGACAAATAATTGTCTAAATTTCAATATGTTCCTCAGAAAGAAGATTAAATTTACTTTAAAATAAGTTTTTTAGACTTCAAAATCCAAAAATTCAGAAATAGCAAGTTTCAAATGTCGTTCCAAAACTTTGACTGCATTTTTCTCAAAAATATTACAAATGTTAGAAACGTGCACTACTCAAAAAAAAAAAAACTTCTACAAACATCTTTCGAATGGTATACCACGAATAGTGATAGTTTTTAAAATTGGTACTGAAAACACTTATCAATTAAAAAAAACAGGGAGATGCAACATCGGCGTTTTGGGAAATGTTAAATGGTTTTGTTATGTTTTATTTGTCAAAAAGTAGAAATTTCTTGAAAAAACATAAAACTGAAAACATGAACAAAACGGATGAGAATCGAGCTACAATTTATAGGGAATTTTTTGTTGCAAATGATGCCCAGAATCGCCTCCCGAAGTTACTGCAGTCTTATGCTGAACCCCTGTATATAGATAAATCAAAATTACCTAATCTTTAGTACAACAAAATGTAAAAAAAAGTTTCCTGTACTATCAGAGATTCCTGGAAAATTGCCGGATTATCCGGAGAGTCGAACTAGCGGGAGACGTATTATTGAGGTTCTTCTGCAATGAATATTTTTTGAATTAGTGTTATATGGACTTATTGAAAAAGGTATTAAAAAAATAAAAAATAAAAAAAATGCAAATTAAAAACTCATTCCACCTTTGGGTTGTGATGCATTCTAATATTTTGTTAAGAGTTGGATATCTCTGGATCGAATTTTTTTTTTCATGCTTTTTATTTATTTTTTTTTAGATCGGATCATTTTAAATACGAACACAGAACAAAGGCAGTTAAAACTGTTAAAAGCCATTTAGACCCGCTTAATAAAAATGCAGGGAGGGCATGCAATCAGATCGCCCGGTGCCTTTGTATTCACAACAGCCCTCCACTCAACTCTCAACGACTGTGTCCATAAAAAAACAATTGCAGGCTCCAACTCCAGACTTGTTTATGTTCACCGACAGGAACGGGTAACGGCAGGGTATAGGTAACCCACGCGAGCTAATCACATAAAAATAACAGAAAAAAAAATGGCGAGAGAGTACCATAAACCTCTACGGACTGTCAAACGTTCGGGGGTAATCGTAAAACGAGTTATGCTCAAACCATTGTTCCGTATTCGTATTGAAGTGAGCAAGAAGTAGAGAACCTCAACTTGGAAGAAAAAAAAAAAAAAAAAAAAAAAAAAAAAAAAAAAAAAAAAAAAAAAAAAAAAAAAAAAGAGAAGAAATTTATAGCTCCATGGCGCTCTATATTTTACGACACGAATTCTTTTCCTTGCATTCCGATGGCCGAGGGAGTTCGGAAGTCTTCATGTCCGCTCCACGAGATTAGATTTTTTTATGGGATCTTCCGACTCTATATATAGAGAGGATCGTCAAACTCCAAGATGACTCACTGACTCGTGTTAGTTAATTGATCAATCGTGATGTTTACTGCTGAGTTATTTGAAACTGCAAGTGGATTATGTAGTTCGTAATTGACAATAGCAACAGGCACATATGATAAATAATTTTTTTTTTTCTGTTAATTGTCAAGAAGAAGCAGAAAAAAAAAGAAAAGACTGGCCGACAATTCGGCTGGAAAAAAGGCCGATTAATCAGCGAAGCGGATCATAGCTCCCATTGGGATTCGGGCGACATCGGCAAAGTTCGAGGGGCCACATTTATAGCTTTATAGCCGTCAGTACACGTAGCTTTAGTATTTTGATTATATTTTTTCTTCAATTTCTCTAAACTGTATGAAATTATGCCGAAATAGATACATTGTTTATAGACTAATTGCCGAATACAAAAGCAGATGAGAAGTCAGCCCATCTCTGATAAAAAGTTAACATAAAAGTGAAATAAAAATGTATTATTTTCTAGCTGCGTACATATCAAAACAACAACTTCTTTTGCATTTTTTATTGATTTATCTTCATTTATAGTAGTATATATCACAAAACGGTCAGTTAAATGTAATTACTCGTAAATATACAAATGACAACCGATAAACAAAAAATGAAGTACATTTAAATGTAGAAAAATTTATTTTATTTGTAATGGATACTAGTTTTTTTTTATTATTTTTTTTTTATTTCATTTTTTTTTTTTTTTTTTTTACAGATTTAAAACATCTATGGTAAAAATTTTACTCGTTTGAGAGCGCCGGTTTATAGAATGACGGATAACAGAGTTTACTTATATAATTGGCTGATATTTTAAAATGAGTGATCGACGAGGACTGACAAACGATTTAATTTTGCTGAAAGTAATAATTTTTTAATTTATTTATTTGTAAGCAGGGCCATGCGCTATACAAATGAGTTGGGTTATTTATTATGTACTATGAAATACAATACAAATAATATTTACATTATAATATTACACAGATAATAATACCAAAAATAAAACAAAGAACTTTAAATATAACTATGAATTAAATACAAAGAAAAGAAGTAAATACTAGTTTTTCAATGTAAATAATAGAAAATACATGATTAAAAAAATTTACACTTTTTTATTTTTTTTTTTAATAAAAGCTCATATCTGACGATCCCTACTTTCAAATATTTGTCATATCTCAGGCAAAAAGGTAAATACATGATACTGATAATTTACAGTTAATAGTACTAAATTTTGAAAAATGTAATTTGAATCAATGCCAAAGTAATAAGTGTCACGCATGCTATTATAAATTGGGCAAGTGCGACTAAAGAATATGACTGACTGTCTGTTTTCATATTGCAAACCATACAGATTTCCTGTGGATTGATTTGTGTTATTTTATCTGGAGTGGTTATTTATATTATATGTTTTCCTCTAGTTCTTAACTATGCAATAATTCTAGTGAAAATAATATTTAGCTGTATATTAACAGGGATGAAACCGGTTGGATTAATGCTATGGTAGAATGTGATAAAATTCGACTGCTGGCTAGAGAATAGATGTAAATTAAATAGATAATTTTTTTTACTTTTATAATACTGTTTGGCTTTTTTCTTTGATTCAAAAACAATCTTCCCTTCTCCGATTATACACAGTAAATTTTTTTTTCTTGTAATTAAAATATTCCATGCATTATATATAAAAATGTTCTAAATGTTCTTTGCAGATTAAATAAAAAATGTAAATATGAAAAATAAGAATAGTAAATATTACCATTTATTGTAACTGTAAAAAAACATATTGTGTTCTTTTAATGCATTTATCCTCTAATGTTTTACGTTATTACTTTTTTTTAAATATTATATTTCATATTGTAGTACATTTTATGGCACATAACAATGGTTATTTGTTGCATACAAAGACGCGTATTTGTGATAATTATGGAATCTAGTGTAAGATAAGACGATTTCCGAATTTTACAAGGATTGTTAACATTCCTAAATGTGCAACAGAAAAAAAAAAAATTATCAACGAATTAGAACTATCGCGATTCGGGATTTTAAGAGATTAAATTTGTAACCTACTGCATTGTGTTATCGGTTCGTAAAAACATCTGACTAAATTCTTGGCCTGATGATATTTAAAAACCAATCTACAAAGTGGAACTGAAGAAAAAGAGAATGATCGGACATCAATCTCGGAGTAAGTAACTGTCAATTAGAACTCGGGGCTTACACCGGAAAGCTTTCCCGAGTTGAGAAGGAAATTATTAAAAAAAAAATTAAAGGATTCATAAAGTTTAATTCCCGATCGATACAGCGTTCAACGTAGAAAGAAGAATCATGAATGATTTAAGTACACTATCCATAAAATTGTACGGTTGTTTTGCATTTTAAAAATATTCTTTAATTTGTATTAGTTTAAACGGTTTATTTATTCATTTAATAATAGGCGTTACATAGCGAATGTGAAACGACATCTCCACTTAGGAACTAAATAGAGATGACATCTATATTTTAAGCATTTTATCGACTATTAAAGCTGGTTTATGAGTCGCAAGCAAGAGGGAAAGAAAAATAATAGAAAGCTTTCTGTCAGCACGTCTTTGAGTGGCGACCCTGAGATCGCCTGGCACTAGGAGAATACGTACCCGCAATGAGACGTAATATCATAAGTATCCTAAATGCGGATTATCCGCGGTGTTCCTCAAAATGCCTTCTATTGGAATGTTTATGCAAGTTTATGTTTAAACTATGAAATAAATTTCTGGACATTTCTATTAAACCAAAATATCCTTTATTTCTCTCAATACACTTCTGCCAACGAGTGGGCTCCTATGATTAGGACTTTTATTACTATCCATTTCTGATTTGTACTGATTTTCGATCGTTAAATTTGGTATCCTTTAAAAAGCAGTCCAGGACCTTAAAATTTTGGTAGACTAGAGATATGGAGAGAAGGCCGGTCGAAGCAGAGACTCAGAACTAAGCTCCAACAATCATAACAGTGTTTCATTTATTTTATTTTTTATGACCGTTATATTGTTAAACTCTTTCAATTAGGAGGTCAGTTTCGTTCGATTAGCTAACTGTTATTTTCTTCTGCAAGTTATGGAATATTTTTAGAATTTTGATCCACCAATGCTCGCAGAACATCTCCTGTCATCTCCTGTCCTGCGACGAACCATCTTGTTCCCTTGTTCATGTTTTGAAGCTTTGTTTTTGTGGTATTGAATTTAAGGCCCGATATATCTCCTTGGGATGAATTAAGTAATCGCTGAAAGCCCTTGGGATCCTCTACAAATATAACTGTGTCAGCATATCTTAAGTTCTTTATCAATCACTTCAAGTGATTTTTGAAATTCGTAGAGTTACATTGAATTATAAAATAAGCCAAGGGTTTTATATTTTTGATGAAGTAAAAATATAAAGTTTTGTCTACCAACAATCGTATTTATCACTACACACGCGTTTTCGGCAGTGCCATCTCCGAGCGTCATTAAAAAGAAATGAGAATCTTTAATATACTAAATTAGCTAAGCAAAATGTCCATTGTTACAAGTCAATTTCCCCAAATAGGGTGATTCCCTCTTAGTGTAAAAAAAAAAAAAATGAAGAAAAATACCGCTGACCACATTTTTCTATTCCAATCCGTTGCTGAAAAATAAAAAAAAAAAAAAAAAAAAAAAGTTTGAGGAAACCACGTTTTTTGCCATAAAAGCTGTAATATCTCCAGATAAACATTTTTCAAATTATGATCACAATTTCTGATTCAGCATTAAATTTCCTACAAAACCAAAGCACATGCAACATTAAATTGTACAAACTTGATACCTAAAGAATAGTCACAATTTCTAATATTACTTCAACACTAAACTTTTTCGAAAAACAATACACAAAACTACAAATATCACAAAAACTTATAAATTTAACCAGCTTTTGAATGGTATGTCCAAATTAATGATTCTGTGTCGATTTCATGGAGAAATTTACTAATGAAGCCAGAAAAAACATGGTGTTTCCATTTGGAATACAAATCACGTATTTGGGTAATTAAAACTTTACGATAATCACTTAACGAAAATATGTATTTTAAACAAAATAAACTTTTCATTGGAATGAAAAACATGTAACGTATTTAATATATTCATTAAAATTCCCAATTAAAATTAATTGATTCCTTTCATTTAAATAGGGGAATTATCATGTTAAAATTTAAACCTTGTTTAATATAAGAATTATTTTCAATAGATTTAAATTGTTTTCCAATAGGAAGGAACCAATGATATGAAAAACCTGAATACCCATCTCTACCTGAACCTTTCGCCTCAATAAAGTCAGTCTAACATAGTGCCTCATATCTTCTAGAAGCCATTTTCGTTTTGCCTCGTTATAAATTTTTATATATATATATATATATATATATAATGTAGGTAAAAAAGTGCTGATGTTTTGAAAATTTTTATATATTTTAGAACTGATTATGATTATAGTTCAACATCAGAAACTATTTTTATTTTATCATTAGTATTATTATTTTTTTATACAGGAAATATCATGTTAAAATCTAAAATATTGTTTAATATTTTAATACTACTTAATATGTAGTATATAAACATATGTACTATCTAATAATAACAAAATTGTAAATAAGTATAAAAATAAACTATACAGTTATCGATAAACAATTTCAACTGCCGGAGTATTCAGAGGAAAAAAGGACTGTCTCAATGGAACTGAATATGCTGATATTGTGTTTATCTATCGTTTCTACAATGGTAATTCTATTCGTGAATATCGCTATTTCTGGATAAACTTCAAGCTTCCGATAGAATATTCCTCCATAAAATTTATAGGTCACATTTCGAGCACCTAGTGGTTCAACAAGACGACCCTAATCTGAATTGTACATTACTCCGTCACAGAAAATTTAATATATTCAGAGTTTATTTTAAATTTAATAATAATCAGCAGTAGTATTAACGATGCACTTAAAATCGATGCACATGAGGATTTAATATAGTTTAATTTCAGTCAGTCTGGTGAGAATGTGTATGTGTGAATGTGAATGAATGTGTTTGTACGAATACGGAATAAACTGGAATAAAAATCGAGGACCCCATATTGAAAAAAAAAAAAAAAAAAAAAAAAAAAAAAAAAAAAAAAAAAGCTTAAGCCCAGATAATAAAAGCGGATGTTTTAAATGGGAGTAAATTCCAAAAAAGAAGAATAGGTTATCTATGTGGTATACATTTATGGTATACATTACCACAAAATTTATGGTAATGTATAAGCAGAAACGAAGATTTTAATATCCTTTATATATTATAATTTTGTCATGTTTGACCCTTTTATGAATGGTTTTAAGATATTTAATGTGACTTAAAATAGGTTTTATAGTTAACGCAATTAATGTTGTAATTTTTTTTTATTTATGAATTTATTCATATTTACAAGTAGATACAAATTAAGCTAGCTGTTACGTAGGTTTTTTTATTTATGTTATTTTTTGTAAAAAAAAAAGTCAGAAATGTGTCAGCTAATTTCGTGGGATTCACTGCTTTAAAAATATATTGAAAAACTGTTCTTTGTTGTTTTCTTATTGGCGCATAATGCTTGAAATTATTATTTGCCTTATAAAGAATACTGAATTTCATGCTGAAGACATGCATTTTTTTTTTTTTTTTTTTTTTTACAAAAAATAACATAAATAAAAAAACCTACGTAACAGCTAGCTTAATCTGACAATATTTTTGACTCCCACAATCTGTCATAAGAACCAAAATGGTAGCTCGTTACATTACACGCTTTCTATTAGGTAAAAGGACTTTCACGAGAATAACAGGATATCGGAGGAAATCGTGGTTCGTATCTATGGCAGATAATGGCTATTATCCGAGGGGAAAAAGAAATCAGCTTCCGAAGCAGCGTTTTCACTTTGACTTTTCTGAAAATTCTGGACTCATGGGCATTGCTGAAACAATATTATTTGCCGTTATAATCCATGGATTTTGCAATATAAAAGTGGTAACCATTATGACGTAAGGAGTACCAAACCACACGAGTAAAATATATAACTTTAATACCTCAAATCAGTTATTAATAAATTATTTTTAACTATCTTAATGGCCTTATCTAATAAGGAATCCTTTTTGAGAAAACCTATTGAAGAGATGATTTGCTCAATATACAATCTAGAATAAGAACATTACGTATTAACATATTTTTATTTATTTATAACAATTCGCATCATGAAAAACTACTTACAGAAAATAAAAGGATATACGATTTCAACTAGATCACAATGATTAATACAGAAATCAACTATCGGTAGCATCATAATTAGGGATCGGATTTTTATGTATTTAAAAATGCCAAATATTTAATTAAAATATGAATTTATTTTCGTTAAATATGTGGTAAATATGTGATTTTCTTAAAATATTTTCAGAAATATTTAAGTAAAATGGACATTTTTTTTATAAAAATGAAAATTTTTTTTTAAAGTTATAATGATTTATACAACAAAAGAACATTTTTACTGTATATAATAATATAAGATGTGTTAAATGTATATATATAATATATATATATATATATATATATATATATATATATATATATATATATATATATATATATATTGGTGTTGTGGGGTGATCAATGGTAAAAATAATTTTTTTTTTTTTTTCCAGAGGATTGATCTCTTTGTAAAATCCTCAATGCTCCTTAATTTACCACAAACAAAATTATCCATAAAGATCTTAATGTTCCATATGTAGCTGATTTCAACCACAACAGATACCTATTATTTCTTAGAAAGCAACAAAATCAATCGAATCCACTAGTATCTCAACTGCCACTTTCAAATACCACTTATTTAACCACCTACTATCCATCCAGTTCCACGAAAACCACTTTTTTTTTGTGCACAAATTTTCTGTTCCTTCGACGCAAACCTACGACTTCCTGTCCTGAAGTATCCTTTAATAACGTTGAACTGATCGCTCTATAACATATCTGCTATCTAGGACTCCAACTGGACAAACGTTTAACATGAAATCCAAATACAAGACTAAAATGACAGGAAACTGCTCGTCATTTTCTACTTCTTCAACATTTACTAGACAAACGTTCAAACCTTCCGAATAATTGCAAAAGGCTCATTTACATGATAGATATCAGATCTACATAAACATATGGAGTTGAGATTTGGGGCTCCACTAAACTATCTAATTAATCTCGCATCCATTCCTTGCAATCCAAAATCCTTAATGCTCCTTACTAGATTACAAATAAACTTATCCATAAAGACCTTAATGTTCCATATACCGATTTAACCCACAACAGATACCTATTATTTCTTAAAAAACTACATAACCAATCGAATCCAATAGTATCTCAACTCGATTCCTATTCTGTTCCAGATAACCCTCTGAAGTGTCTGAGAAGATGGTTGGGATCTTCTGGTAAAGATTTTTTTTGTAGTGCTGGGTAGTTTTGGGTAATTCTTTTACAAGTTATTGTAATCATTTTTCCAACATGTACTTGATTTACATATTATAAACATTTGTAAATATGAATAAATTCATAAATTAAAAAAAAATACAACTATCAATTGCGTTAACTATTAAAACTATTTTAAGTCACATTAAATATCTAAAAACCATTCATAATAGGGTCAAATATGACAAAATTATAATATATAAAGGATATTAAAAATTGTTAAATTATTTTTTATTTAATGATAAAGCATCTACGATAGGGTTAAAAGATTTTCTGAAATTTATATGCCTTATAAATAATTGGACACGGAATTTATTGATGCATATAAATAGAAAAGTACTCAAGAGTACACTAAATACATTGAGTATATTGTTTGAATATTGACTTCCGGTTTTGGATTAGGACTAAATCATTCGAAAAGGAGGAGACAGGGACTCAACTAACTGCAGCTGCCTAGTTTTTGTTTTTTTTTGTCGACACTACCCTCCCATTATATAGCGCCCCCTAGGGGTAGATAAGGTTTCCCGCCCCCCTCCCACAAATGCGTTAAATGTGTGTTACATCTTCACTTTGGAAAACGGATGAAAAACCTTGATAAGCCAATGAGGCTGTTCGGGGTGAAGGTTCCTGAGGGAATATCAGAGGATATTTGGCAATGTAAACTAAAAAAAAGTTAAAAATTATAATTTACAGAATTGCCTCTACCATTCACAGCGTGAGATATCCGGTAAAGACCCTAGAGTAGATCAAATATTAGGATTTGTGGGAGGATTATAACATCCGACGGGAGTTTCTACGATAAGAAAAATAAATATTTATCTCCAGCAGACTAAAAATAAAATTTCCCAACTTATTCTCAACGATTTTATAAATTTAATACATTGAAATAGCTTTTATTATTATTATTATTATTAATTGATTGAAATTCACGATAGCAGAATATATACAGTAATTGTCATAGATAATTATAATAACATGTTAATGACTTGTATAGGAACCATTCTAGGTAGAACTTCTAAACAGAAATATGCTGAACGAAATGTGTGCTGCCTTCGTAGACAATACCGAGTCCAGTGAGAGAATTTCGAATTATCGGTAATAAGCACTGGCCAACCAGATTTTTTTACTCAAAAGTAACGATTGAACAAATGTATTGTTTTCCAAGAAATTATCGAGAGTTTTTTTAAGGACCGAGCCAAAAAGGATAGTGGAAGCAAACTGAGTCATATATCGAAGGCCATCGAAACTAGTCATTTCCTTCGAGTTATCCAGAAGTTCGTATTATCTTAAGTTCCAATTATAAATACCAATATCCAGTTTACTCTCAACAAAATAATAAAATCTACGAAGGTCCTTTAGCCATCTTCTTTTTATACCCCTCAGTTATTGAGGATTATAAGGGAACCAAATTGAGGGATTAGTGGGTTTGAATGGTTTTCAAATCAAAAATCAAGTTTGTTACAAATCAGCTAGTACGAGTACCACTAAGATCTTCAGAGATAAGCTTATTTGCAACAAACTTCGGAGCGATGAGGATTTTTCGTAAGATTTTACAATCCAAGATATAAGATAAGAACTTCAGAATCCAAAAATATTAACTACTAATTTTACTAACTCGCAGGTTACTATTTACGTCCGTCATCTTCACCCGACTATTGTTGTGCTGTGTATGGTGTTTCTGGGGATCTCGAGGCCAGACTCAAAAGACTATTTAACTGCTACATTCGTTTTATTTTCGGGATCCTGAGAAGCGCCCACGTTCACGTTTTTTTACGTAAAGTGCCTTTTTCCTTCCTACCGTCGCCAGTATTTTTTGGTATCCTTTCTCTTTCAAACCGTCCAATCCCAACGTCCACCTTACATTTCAGAGCTCAAATCTTCAGTTCTTACCCGCCAACCCGTTCCCGCTCAAGGATCATATCTTATTTGCATACTTTTGCTCGTTCCGGCAGATCCTCTTCTCTATGGAACTCCATCCCTTTTAACATTTATCATTCAAATAACTCTTCCACTTCCAAATACGACTTGTTTTACCAGCTACTATCCACCCAGATCCGCGAAAACTGTCAATGGTTACATAAAATATGAACAGTTTATACACATGAAATTGTATTATTTCAGCACAAACTGAATTTTCTCTTCCTTCATAGAGAACCTACGACTACCTGTCTCTCAGTATCCATTAATTACATTGCACTGATTGCTCTTGAACAGATCTGTTATCTAGGACCCCAATTCGACAAACGTTTCGCTTTAAATCCACATGCAAGACTGAAACGACAAGAAACTCTTTTCGACTTATTCAACATTATCTAGACCAGTGTTCAAACCCTCCGATTACAAAAGGCTCAATTTATAACATGACAGTAATAAATGTCTAATATGGCAGTTATAAGGCATATTTGGAAATACGAAATTTAGCTTTGGGGCTCCACTAAACCATCAAATTTATCTCGAATCCAATCATAGCAATCCAAAATCCTTCTTCCTCATTTCTTGGTCACAAATAAACGTATCCATAAAGACGTTAATGTTCCATATGTTACTGATTTAGCCAAACCAGATACCTATCCTTTCATAGTAAACTCCACAACCACTCAAATCCACTAGTCTCTCAGCTTTTCATTCAATTTCCGATAATCCTCCGAGGCGTCCTCCTTCTCTCCTTCTTCCTGAAAAGAAGAAGGCCAGAAGACATTCTTATATAGAATTTTTTTTATTGTAGTGCAACTTGTGAGTGGTTCTTCTTATGTAATAAGAAGACAAGTAATTGTAATAATTTCCTCAAATTTAGTTGTTGTATATATGTATATAGTTGCAAATATCAATAAATATTTTTTTTTTAAATGCGGTTACTTTTTATTAATATCTTGTTTGCTATAGTTTTATTTCATTATTGTTATTATTATTATTATTATTATTCATAATCCTATAAACTTATGAATCTATTATAAGCTTTTGTATTATACTTTATCAGAGAGGGTGCGATAGCCGAATGAAACATAAACAGATGCGTAGCCTGTTGCGTAGGCGCGTTGTATGATTGCGTAAAGCAGTTTAGAGGTTGCGGTGTAGACTCATGAATACTCGCTTCGGTCGAGACAAGCCGTGAGCCAACTTCCTTCTGTCTGCTGCTTTCACACGCGTTCGTTATGTACAAATAGAAAGAATAAAAAAACAACGTCCAAACTGATGAGTTGCGCCGAGCTGTTTGAAATAACAAAGATTTTCCGATTAATTAAGGTGCTGAAGAACAACATTACAATTCTCGTTTAAGGGATGGAATCAATACAACGTAAATATTTGTAATGGTATCTATCGATTTTAATATTTATCTTAATTCCACTTCTCGAAAATGAGGTGTAAAAGAAGATAACATCAGTTTTAATTGAAGATTTAAAGGGACTAGGTGAGCCCCAGAAGAACCTAACCTCGAAGTCAAGCAAAGGCAGAAATAAAAAAAAAAAAAAAAAAAAAAAACACTAAATGTATTACTCCTTGACTGGGAAAAAGAAATAGATAATCGATAAGTCTATCTGTTATCTACTGTTTTTCCCAGTCAGTAAGAAATTGAGTTTGCGGATGGACTTTTTTCAATCAAACCATTATAGCTCCTAAACGGTAAGCCATAGCGACAAATGTTATATGACAAACATTTTCTGCATTAAATTTCTAATCAGGAGACTATCGTCAAACTTTCGATCCGAGCAACGCAAAGCTAGAGTGTTACAAATAAAACTTTAGACGAACACCAACTAAAAGAAATAGCCATGTCAAAAAATGAGTTCAGCTAGAAACGATTTTATTACCCCCCCCCTTTTTTATTAAGTTAGCCTTTTTTTTGGAGGGTTGTGCATTTTTATCTGAATGCTGTATTTTGTTGAAGGTGTGAAATCGAAATTCGAATTCAGTACTTGAAAACGAAAAAAATAAAATATATATAATCCCCCTGGATTCATCCATTCCCCTCTAGTCATTATAACATTTGAGACATTAAGACACTATTAATAAATTTATTTGTGACAAGAGAGAATTAAGTAGCTTATGAAGGATTATAGATTGCAAGGAGTGAATAATTGCTGAGTTGGATAAACTTGTAAAGCCCAAAATGAGTATTACTACAAGTATTTTATATTAAATTAAAAATTTTCAGCGTCTAGTTTTTACTAGATTGGGGCCGGCTATGACTTAGCTAGCTACAGCTACAGGTTTTAGTTTATGATATATTTTTCTTTAGTTTATTATTTTTTTTAATTATTATTAAAATAAAGCAAATCACAGCAATTTACTCTACTAAGATAGTTAATTTGAAACTCAATCCTGCCGAAAAATATATCTTTATTTGATGAATCTATAATATTTACACACACACATAAACATATGTAATACAAAAATAGCTTAAATTTTTTTTTTTCGTAAATAAACACGTATGTAAATTGCTAAAATAGCAGTAACATCTTTGTATTTCTACTATTATGTTGAATTTCAATTAAAAATTAATATTTTTTAAAAACGAAACAAAAACAAAAACAAAACTGTGATTAAAAAAAAAGAAAATAGTACGTTACGTAAGTCCTTTATACACTATAATTATAGATTATTCTAGAAGTACGATTATTGATTACAAAAAAAGAGTCATAATTTATAAGTGCTACCAATGGGTAGCAATTGGCATGTCATTTTTAGAATTATTATCACATTTGGGCCATTCTCATGGCAGGGATTTTTCACTGTCCTGCTGGACTTAAGATGGAACTAAAACTTCCAAATCAATATTTTTGGTGAATTTATGGTGGGATGGTACACCGATCCCTTAAAGTTGGTGCATACAGCCTAGTTTCGAAAAATATTTTTGTTATTTTTTTACAGCTACAAAAAGGCTTATAAGCTCATAACTTTCACTTGCCCCTACCTATAAAGTAAGATTTCAAGGAAGTTATTTAAGTATTTATTTTTAGAAAACTCATGTTTTTATTTTCTAGAGTATGAGACCATACATTGGAGAATAAATTAACATGCTTTTAAACATTTTTAAACTATAAAGGGAAACTGAAAATTCCGTTTTCGTTTTGTCCCTCGGTTTGGCCTCACAACCGTCACACTAAATAGCTATTTCAATATTCTCTACAAGAATAAGCTAGTGCTAATTATTGCTATCTACAGAGTACTTCGTGAGGTTATCTTCATAAGTGATGTGTTTGGTAGACATTTTTTGGTGTATTTTCTAAGATTTTCATCAATCCAGGGTAAATTTTCTTCCTTGTACTTTTTCGTACTCACGACCGTCACGCGTTTTTGAAATGATTCGTATTTTTTAAAAGCTCCTAGACTCCATAATTGATTATGTTTAGATGTACACAACTGATTAGTAAAACTAGCCGTTTAGGTAAGGCTCTGGTGTTGCAATAAACATTAAATTATGTGAGGTTCCTCACGACCGTCACACCTATTTTTTTTTTTAAATTGTTAAGAGTTACATATTAATGTACCAACACTTTTATACGGGTGAAACATCACTGAATTGAGGTCCTTTTTGGCGGGGTGTTGGGGGAATCGGACTTAAAAACAATTCAACCGATTTTCGTCAAATTTTATATCGGAGTTACATACCTATATACCAACACTTTTATAAGGCTGAAACATCGCTGATTTAATTTTCATTTTTTTTTTTTTTTTGGGGGGGGGGGGGGGGGTCCAGATTTAAAAACAACTAAACCTTAATATTTCTTTTTAAGGCATAACTCCTATTTATTTATTATATTAGGCATAACTATTTATCTTTTATTTTCTTCAACATGTTGAAACCCATATGTTGAACCCGCTTAAACCCCCTCAGTTGAGGGTCGGTATGCACATGAACTTGCAGTTATGCCTTAAAAAGAAATATTGAAAATTAAATATCATTCAATAAAATAGTTGAACAACTAAACTGTTTTTTTGTAAAATTCTTCCAGAATTTATCACAATTTCTTATTACTTTAATTTTTTATGTATCAGTAATACATTTTATTATTTTATTCATTTAGTTTTATCCATTTAAGGACATTAATACTTTTTTACTTTTTTAATACGAAAAAAAAATGTTTAAAGAAAGAATAACAGTCGAGAGCATTTCTATGAAAAGCTCTATAAAATACTTCAAAACAGTGGTAAATAGAAAAAAAAAATTGGCCCCGCCTGGGAATTTAATAAATAGAAGGTATATTATAATAGCAAACTCAAAAATAATAAAAATTTAATCAACTTTAAAAATTCAATTTTTTTTTTTTTTATTTTAGCTGAGGCTTTGAGAATGACCCATTTATTTGTTGTATTTTATAAAATATTTTATACAATGGAATATTTCAATATACAGCAATAGAAACATAAAATAGAAATCAGGATTATATTTTTTTTTAAAAAAACCAAGCAAACGATTGGTCAACTTTCCCCGAAAAGTCAGACCATCTCTAGTGTTAACCTGTGTTAATGTATACTACTTTATTTTTTTTTTTTTATCAACTTATAAGATAATATAATATAAATTAATGTAAGCTATGGTTAAATTAATGAAAATTTAAACGCATGAAATTATTTTGTAAATAAATATATTCATTTAATTAAGAGTAAATGAGACAAATGCGATTTATAAACATTTACTATAAAGCTACCATTCATTAACTTCGAGAACAATTGAATCGCGACACAAATATTTATTCAAATCCTGCAAGTGAGGCCAAATCCTAGTTGCCTACGATTCATTCCGACGACATGAGTTAACATCAGAAATTGCCAACAGAGCAATTCCTGACCCAATTTCAAAGTCTAATTCATTTACTTTACCTTAGCCTGAATCCATTTTAGCTCGGATCCAACACAACCAGTTTTCACACGTAATGAGGAAATATTAGAACAACCCTAACTTGCTCCAGGCTAATACAGTATTTGACCCTATGGTGTAAAAAGTTTTAACTGGAACTCGGGAAAATTTATAGGCCCTAAATAACAACAGTCAAATTTATGGAATATTATGTTATTAATTTATATTAAGTGTCATTATTAGTGAACTTTCATTAGGGTCAAGATAATGAATATCGAACTTCGAAAAAAAAAAAAAAAAAGCAATACTGTTTTTCTTTCCTAATAAAAAAGGGGAAGTCAAGTCATTAGGGGGAAAATTTAAGACTTTTAAATATTTGATTTTTATTGATGTAATTATTTTATATTATTTTTTGGGAATACAGGATCTGTATTCAGGATTAATTACAATTAATTTTTTAACAGAATACTGTATAAATGATTATCCGGCCCTATCTCAACCTCAACCTGTCACTGCCGGCGCTGATATAATTATGTTAAGAAAATTAGAAGAGAAAGCTATAGAATACTCATCAAACTTTTAAAAGCAAACAGATATTTATGATATTTTTCAAAAAACTTCAATTACGATCTTAAAGTATGTATGATTATGCATATATTTTTTGATACGTATTTCATGATTTTATGATATGTTATAAGTTCAATTTATAAATTTACATGTTTTTAAAAACAACCTTATTAAATCGAGTTACTAAAGTTTAATTAGTATATACATGCACATGAATTTTATGCAAGTTCCTCAGAGCTTACATACGATTTTGTTTTTCTGAATATTTTAAAATATTTGTTATTCTAATAACAGTTCATTGTATTATAAAATAATAAAAATTCCATAATTTGTCATTATCATTTTTTAATTTTTTTTTTTCACATCCAGTGATCTAACATTTTCGGTCGTTACAGACTACTTCAACATTTACCAAACAAACGATCAATCCTCCCAATTCATTACAAAAGACTTATTTACATGACTGTTATTAGACCAATTCGGACGTACGGAGTTGAGCTTTGGGGCTTTACTAAACCATCCTATCCATCTCGTACCCAATCCTTACAATCCAAAACCCTTCAAAAAATCCTTAATGCCCCTTACTTTGTCACCAATAAGCTTATCCATAAAGACTTTAATGTTCCATATGTTGCTGTGTTAGCAAAACCAGATACCTATCCTTTCATAGTAAGCTCCATAACCACTCAAATTCATTAGTTTCTCAACTTGCTTCTCACTCCATTCCCGATAATCCTCCGAGGCGTCTGAAAAGAAGATGGCCTAGAGATCTTCTAGTGTAGAATTTTTATCGAAGTGCTACTGATGAGTAGTTCTTTTCAAGTTATTACATGTCATTGTAATCGTTATAAGCTTATTTACTTGATGTACATATTTGTATAGTTGTAAATTTCAATAAATTGATAAATAAAAAAATTTAAAAAAAAAACAAAAAACATTTTCGGTAATCTGGTTCCATATGTGTCGGATTACCGAGATTGCACTGCATTTAGGAAATAGTTCGCGTTAGTTATAATGTAGTATTAGTTGAGCGAGAAACGAGAAGCGAGAAGAATATAGAAGTTTAATTTTAAAAAATCCCAAACAATACCAATTTTTTTCTTAAAATAAAAAAATATTATATATTTTTTAAAATAAAAAATATATATTTCCCTCCCCAAATTTTTTTTTTCAAATAAATAATTTTTTTTTAAATAAAAAAAAAAAAAATTCCAAATGAAAAAATATTAAAAAAAAAAATTTATTTTGATAACAAATCACAAATTTTGTTCCTCAAATCATAATTATAAAGCAAGCTCATTTAAAAAATAAACAACATTAAATTTCTCCGACGCATTTCTTGACGACTATGATCCAAGTTATTGGTAGTCGAACGAGAGGAAAATATAAACAATATTTTATGAACTGATTATTTTTTTTTTTTTTTTTTTTTTTTTTTTTTTTTTTTTTTTTTTACAAAATCAATAACTAAATGGGTTTTAACTTAGCGATCTGAAACATGAGAAACAATGGGATCTCTATGAATATAAATTTTACTTAAACAAGTAAGTTGAGTTAACGGGTATCTTCCGATTTGCAACATCATAAAGTTTATTACTTTCAACTTTCATTTTACTTGTCTGAAGGTTAACGCTGTGATATAATCATAATGATGGGTCTACTTTCCAACAATCAAAGTAGTAAATTTAAAGCAATACGAATTATCCGCCCGTTCTAGAAAGTCGTACATTGGAAAGTAACACGTCTATTAAAAATAAAGATTATTGCAGAAAGTGATTTCTTCCGATAGTGCGAATCCGTATCATCAAACATGCTTTATCGCAACTGTTACGCAATTTGTAGTTAAAAGTAGAACCGATCATAATGTATAGTCTCTCACAAGGCTTTGTTGATTGTGTTGATCATTAAATAAAATTTATTACGTCGGCATACTATATCTGAAAACTATTAAAAGAACATAAGACCGCATTGTCGACCGAAACGTAGATGGGATAATCGGATAATTAAGTCCTGCTACTTTGGAACACGATTTTCTGTACATCTGTACATTGGTTAAAACATTTTTTTTTTTTTTTTTTTTTTTTTTTTTTTAAACCTAAACTATTACTTTTGATTAAATTCCTCTATTTCCCAGAATGGTACTTCTTAGTGTATTTAATACAAAACTTTAGAAGTTCTTCTAAAACGAATCTTTCTTCTTAATTTAAAACAAAAGCCTTGACAACTTGAGGTACGCATGATATTTGATGGTATATAAAGATCAATACAATTAGGATTGATGAATTAATTGCCACTTCTATTGGAATTATTTTATTTCAAAACTATATTCGAATGTTAAACGTTCATCAGATCTGAAGCGCACGAAAATTTCAAAACATCAGCACTGGAAAAACTTGACGATCAGTAAATCAAAGATTAAAAACAACATTTAAGAACATACAACACTAAGACCCTGAAATCCAACTATGTATTTAAATAAAAATAAACATAAATTCAATAAATACTTGATTGTGAAATTATAACATCCAGTAGAAAATAGCCTAAAATTAAATATTTATGAATCATTAGAAATAATAAAATCGTTTAAAACCAATCCAGATTTTTGTTTAAATAAACAGATAAATATTTTCAATAGTCCCATATTAAATTTGTTTCCAATAGGAATGGAAAAAATCAACCAGTCATAGGGAAAATCGAAAGGACTATTTCCGCCTCTTAGTCCAAATACAGGTCCTGATATCATTCAGAAGTTCGTTTGCCTCATTAGGAGACTAACAATATATTTGATTTCTTGGTTTATATTTAAAAAATAAAATACATATATAATCCATGCTATAATTATAAGTGGGAGATACTATGAGGAAGAGAAGAATAAGTTTCTATGCCCATTTGAAAAGAATGAACTATGAAAGGCTGACAAAGAAAATATTCATGTTTTTTTACAAAAACCCCAAAACCCAAATTACATGGTTTAAAGAAGTAAAAGCAGACTTATTGGAGATGGGTATTGGAGAGGAAGATGTAACGAGACCTGATGAGAGACAAAATTCAACACTTTATAGGATTTGAAACGAAGAAGAGAAGAACTGGAGGAGCAGTGTGGACAGAGGACCGAAGGGAGCAGCATAGACAGAGGATGAAGACATATTGGCAGAAGCGGAAGGAGGATGAAAGCAATACAAAAAAATGTAAATTGTACAGCAGTTGTTGGGGAAAAAACAAGTAATGTCATGATGACTTGATGTTTTAAAATTGCTGCATGTCTAAATTAATATCAGAAACTATTTTTCAAATAAAATAAATCTAATAGCAGTGACAATTAATTCATAAATCCTACTGAACCATAACCATAACTTCCATGATGCTGTGGACCACTATTAATATAATTCTGAAGTTTTTTTCCCCGTTAAATCCCAGTTGAGAGAGTGTTGAAACTTGTTCATGATTTTTCGTTCCCATTTTTCTTTCTTATATTTTCCCAAAAACTCTTCATGAACTCACTGAGTTTTTGTTTGCGCTCTTCAGTCCATGCTCTTACAGTAGTTCTCTGAGGGTGGTGATTAAATTTTTGTTTTGTTACACCAGTTATGAATTTTATCCTGTCGTTTATGTCACACAATTATTAAAGCCTAATAATTAGTTATAAATAAATCTAAATTTTAAACTTTAAACTTAAAAGATCATAGTGTAAAACCAACGTTGGTTTCTTAACGCAAGAAAACATTAATAACAGGGATTTGAAAAATATTCTTCTAATTTTCGTTATGTACAGTACATTTCATGTACAATAATTTAACATTCGTTTTAAAATTTTTAATTTTCATTTCACAAAATGAAGTGCGGCTTTTTATGTGCACAACACAATACACCAATCCAACCCTGGAGGGTCGTCAATGATTGAAGGTTCCAGGAAGTATTGTTTCCAGAACAACGGTCATGCATGGAGTTGGTGTGGTCAGCACCCATACCTAACCGCCAGCCAATTTTACCCTAATTGTGCACCCACATTATGGAGGCTGGGTATGTTTCAGGAGGGTTTTCCGACACCGGTTGAAGAAATATAACTCAGGCCTAGTAGAGTCCTGTGCCTCAATGAGCTACCTAGTATACATTATAAAATAAATTGAAAATAAAATAAAAATGGAGGAATAATGTATTGATTCACACAAAAGAATACAAAGGATGAGAAGAAACAGCTATTGAAATAGGACTCGAAATAATCAAGATCAAAACAAAATATATGGCTTCATCCAAAATACAAGAACGGATCTTCAATGAATGGAGAATGTAGTTTTGAAAGAGCAACAAAATTCAAGTATCTCTGAACTATTTTAACAGAAAATAACAAAATAAGAGAAGAGATAAAAGTAAGAATCATAAATTTTCCAAAATCGAGAGATCTTTGGAGAGACCGAATTTAGAATATTTAAAACAATCCTTCAATGAGTAGTGATTTATGAAAGTGAAAGGTGGGCCACCACAAAACAGAAGAGGTACCTTCACGATTTTGGATTGTAAAGATTGGATACAAGATGAAATAAAAAGGTTTAGTGGAGCCCTAAAGCTCATCTCCAAATGTCCAAATAGGTCTAATCACAGCCATGTAAATGATTTTTTTGTAATTAATTGGGAGCTTTGAACGTTTGTCTAGTAAATGTTGAAGTAGTCTGTAACGAGGAGCGGTTTCTTGTCGTTTTAGTCTTGTATGTGGATTCCAAGTAAGACGTTTGTCCAAGTGGTAGCGGAACTGTTCAACAGGGATTAGTGGAATATCATTAAAGGACACTGTATTTAAAAATTTAAAATTATCGAAAGTTAAATTTATCAAGAGAAGGAAACTAACACAAAGATAAAAATGTTTTAACATCCGTATTACTAGCAAGTTTATTAGTATTACTAATAAAATACCAAAAACCAGTTTTATTTAATTTAATAATCATTCAAACTGGAAGTGTACTTCGAATTATCGATAAGTAGTGTTGAATAGAAGCGACTGTACGTCGATATGTTTATATTGAAATGTGAACAGGGCGCGCACGAAACGCTCTGGCTACTTCAGCAATTAACATCTCCCAAAAGCCTACGAGCCCCTCCGAAATATTTAAACAGTCCGTTCCAGACAAATGAAAAAAAAAAAAAAAAAAAAAAAAGAAAAAAAATAGCTAGAGAAAATACACGTCAGTAAGGTTTAATAAGTAATGCCCGGGAGTCGAGCTTTCATTTGGTACTCTCTTTGTGTATAAACACCAGGTCTTTTGAGTTCCACAAGAAGCTCCTTTATTCTACAGCTGTCCCGTAACACACGAAAAACTTTCCTTGATTAAAAAAAAAAAATAAAATAAGGTAGAAAATAACTAGGACATTGCAAATGTGATTGTTTGTCAACGTGTCTTAAGAAGGAAGCAAAATAAATAAAAATTAATCACGAAAAATAAAACTAAATTTTACTATTTTTAAAAACAATATTAAACATTTCTGATACAATATATCATCAAAATAATGTATGTATTATAAAGAGACCCCTCCTTTTCAATTTTTAAGGATGTATTAGGTTTAATTATTTGTATAACTTTGACAACGTAACTGGCAAAAAAAGAATATTTAGGGAACCTCATGCTTTTTTTTCTTTAGTTTCTGTTTTTATGTTCATAGATTTATACTCATAACATATTTTTATCTTTTATTATGAGAAACTAACGGATTTGAGTGGTTATGGACATTACTATGAAAGGATAGGTATCTGGTGTGAGCTAAATCAGCATATGGAACAATAAGATCTTTATGGATAAGTTTATTGGTGACAAAGTAAGGAGCATTGAGGATTTTTAGAAGGATTTTGGATTGCAATGGATTCATTGGTTTAGTGGAGCCCCAAAGCTCTACTCCGTACGTCCAAATAGGTCTAATCACAGTCATGTATATGAGTCTTTAGTAATGAATTGGGAGGTTTGATCGTTTGTCTCGTGAATGTTTAAGTAGTCTGTAACGACGGTTTCTTGTCGTTTTAGTCTTGTGTTGAAAACTAAAACGAAATTTTTAATGAATTCGATGCTACCGATCAGAAAGCATAGTTTTTAAAGTCCAAAACTTAGATTTTAGCACACAAGCACAACACTAACATCATATAAAACAAAAAATCAAAGCTCTTCGACCTTTTGCAAATCAAAATGTACAATTTTACAGGACTAATATGTTTGCATTGATATTTTGTAACCAACTATTCATGTATTGAAGTCTTAATCGCAGTAAGACACTCGTATAATGTGCTTAGTCAAAATTAATCATCAAGAAATTTTTTCTAAACGTCGTTGTTTAGGACGTATAGAGAGAAAACCTCAAAAAGATTTCCGCAAATTTTTGAGAAAATTCCGAAAGTATGAAAGCCTGAATCTCAGTCCACGTTTAAGATACACTGTTCGTTTTCTGTTCTCATCGTTGCCAATTAAGTCTAGTTTAATTTTGTATGCAAGAAGTTATTTTTTTTAAAACCAACTGTTCAACAGATATACAAAAAATATAACTATCCGAACTTTTGCACAGGAAACCAAAAATACTGGAATGTATATTGTAGTGTATTATTTAATGATAAGGTATGGTGCATGTATTATAGTCAAATTTAACACGTTATCATTAATCGGAAAAGACCAGCCACAAACCATATATTAGTAACCAAAAATTTAGTAATTTATAACAGGATATTTTAAAAATAGAATGGTTTTAAAAACATCCTGAATTGGTCCATAACTATTTCCTTCTCATAAAACAATTTCGAGAATGGGAATGATAGCAGCTGGGTATTACCGAGACGAACTCAATGATGTCAACGCCCCTTAAGTGGCATTCTGTTCATGTGTGGGGGGAGGGGATCAAGACACCGCTGGTGTCTTCTGTGTATAAGTGCATCTCGATTTTTTTTAAAAAGGTGAATTTAAAATTCAGATTCTAAACCACAAGAAACCCAATACGAATTAAGAAAAAATAATTTAATATTATTTACCGGTCACTTCTAAATTATTAAGCGAAGACCTACAAAAGAGCACTATACATCCATAGATGACTAACATATCCCTTGGGCACAATCAGCAACATGTCTTGGTGAAGAACTAGACAGGTCCTTCACCTTTACGGTACATGTAAATAAAAAATTTAACTATTAAAATTTCCCTTTACTTTAATACGCACTCTAATTTATCCAATCGAAACAAATTAATATTGTACAAAACTGTTATCAGACCAATCATAACCTACTCATCACCTGTTTGGAGTAATACCTGTGTAAAAAATTAAAGGAAATTGGAAGTTATACAAAACATTTTTATGGGAATCATAGACAATTACCCCAGATAAACAAGAATATCCACTACGTTCACTGATCTCAATCTACCCACAATCAAACAACACATTCGGTCGCAAACAAACTCATTTTTCTTATCAACTGCCATATCTGAAAACCCAAATATCCAAGAAATAGGAAATAACAACAGGAAAACTCTAAAAAGATACAAACACAAATGGGCAAAACTCTTATTACTTGAAGACCGAAATATTAATTTCTATAAATTACAAAATGGTACACAAATTAGAATATTATAAATATCTTATTTCCACCGTAAAGATAATAAATAAAAGTTTTGATTATTATATAAGTTGTATATTATTATTTTTACTACTCTGGCTTGGATTATTAACTATTATTCTTAATTTAACTATTATTGTTTATTTTGTTGTGTAGGTTTTTATTTTTATTTTATTTTATTTATTTTTTTGCATTCTTCATTTGTTTATAGATTCCTCCTTATTACTTATTGTTTCATGTGAGATGGATGTGTATCCAGACTTGTGCCAATTCTATTATTAGCCTAGTTCGTCTTTACGCAATTTATTTTCAATAAAGAAAAAAAAAAAAAAAAAAAAAAAAAAAAAAAAAAAAAAAAAAAAAAAAAAAAAAAAATTATTCCCACTTTCAAAAAAATGGTCAATATTATTTTAAAAAATATATATACTTATACATATGTAAATTGTAAGGTATATATATAAACCTGGAGAGTTAAGATAAATCCCAACAAATCTCTCCTAATAATCTTTGCTCCTCGTCAAAAACCTACCACGTTCAGTCCTTCCGTATGCTTTCTTTTCCTCCTTGTTGTTGACATGACACTCTAAACACCTTCCTTAAATTTACTATATGTGTACAATGTAAATATCAATAAAAAATAAATAAATGAAAAAAAAATGTAAAAACCACGATGATACATCAAAATAGTAGATTTATAATTCTGAATAAACCTCATGGCCTAAGTGATCTGACGACAAAGGGGGTAATGTAGGAAGTATTTGCACGCAACGGACATGCGTCGATGGCAATGCATTTGATGCGGGAAGAGTTTCCTTTGAGCTAAGGCAGCGCGACTTAGCCGATTGTTGAGGTGCCCCTATAATCAACCGAGGCCCAAATGGCTAGGTAGACAATGGTACAAAGATGGGGACGAGTTCTTCGAACTTGCGGAGGGGAGAAGACTTCGAAAAGGAAGGAAGATATTAGTGACGATAATGAGTAACTTCAATCTAACACATTTCCATCTGTCCAGAAATTTAGAAGACTTCCTTAAAGGTGAAGTTATTAAAAATAATTCTAATGTCAAAAACGCATTTTATAAATTTATTTCTTCACGAAACTATGAATATTTCAGATCTGGAATTGTAAATTTGATAGAATGTTGGGGAAAGTGTATAGAACATAAGAGTAAATACTTTGAATAAAAATGTTGTGATTTAATGAAGTAACTTTACTAGATAAACTTTCTAGTGAAAACATTTCATATGAAACGACATAGTTAGGAACGTCGAGTATATTCCGAAGGTTCTAGCTTGTTAGGATTTGATAGGAGATTCATTAATGTGGCCCAATTAAAGGATGTTTCAATGGAAGCCCATAGCTTTTTTTTTAATTTTTCTTTATTTTTATGTTTTTAAAACTGATGATGATCGTTTAAAATTCAAAACTAATCTTCTTTTCTTTTTTTATTTTTTAGATAGATGTTCTTTTATTAAATAAATGTTACAAGTTACCTCTCTAAAGGTTAATGAATATTATGAATGGTAATGGAACCATTTATATAATATGTACCAAGAAAATAAAGAAAAAGAAAAAAATAACCTTTAACTATAGAGAATAATAGGATACAAAATATAGTAAATAACATTATAAAATAAATAAAAACATAACGGTATAAAGAAATTATAAAATAATAATAAAGAAAAAAAGCACATACAATATAAACTCCTCGTCAAAATTATTGCAACACCCATAATTCTCGAGATTTTCCTGGTTTTTACCTTAATCCATACTTAGTTTATATTCATATTAATATCATTTATTAAACATAAGACATTAAGGACTAGACACATCAATGTTTTTCCCTGTTAATAACAAACGATGGAATTATAGATTATTTTTTTCACAATTCCTTCAGTCCATGTTCATCATTCGTTTATTTACAAGTATGCCAAGACTAGTGGAAGCATTCAAGCCAGAGGGGGCAATATGTCTTATTATATATTAATTAAAAATTTTAAGTTAAAATTGTAAAAAATGAAAATATTAAAAATTAAGTTTTTAAAAATATTTTTTGTTAATTGGAAGAAATATTATAATTTATTTTAATATAAATTGTCTATGTCTAGTTTAGGAATGTTTATTATAGCCTTTATATCCTTTCTTTCTAATGAAAAAACAGAGGTTTTTGAAAAATTCAAATATTTCAAAGTGTTGCGATACTTTTGACGGAGAGTTCATATACATAACATACAAATATCCCAGGGAAACCATGAACCGAGCTTGTTCCACGACTTTGAGGAAGGCCAAACTATGCCCAAAGTAATCCTGACACTGTTCTCACAGGAGTTGAGAAGCTGGCCATTGCCAGACTTCTATTAATTATTATTTGCTTGAGGAACGCAAGATGGTATAGAAGGATCAATACAATTAGGATTTATGAATTAATTGCCACTTCTGTTGGGGTTATTTTATTAGAATACTAGTTTCGAATGCTAAACATTCATCTTCAGTTCTAAAACATACAAAATTTTCAACACATCAGTACTATGTTACATGAATTATATATACTAAAGTTTTCAAACATGTTAGACAATAAATCAATCTAAATCTGCTATCCATCCACATGAAAATAACCATAAATTTAATAAAGACTGGGGAGTAAATATAATACATCAAGTAGAAAATAGAATAATAAAATCGTTAAATTTGTTTCCACTGAAACGGATAAATCCAATGAGTCATAAGGGAAATCCCACAGTAAACCATAAAATATTTAACCTACCTGCCCCCTTCCCCTTTTCACAAAGGAAATTTTTTATATCTCTTAGATCTCCTCAGGTGAGTACCATAGTTTGATTTCTTGTCTTACATTTTTGAAAACTTCAGTATATATGATCCATGCAACATAGAACTGTTGTGTTGACAATTTTGTAAGTTTCAGAACTGAAGATGAATGTTTAGCATTCGAAACTAGTTTTCTAATAACAAAAATCCCACAAAAAGTGGCAATTAATTCATCAATCCTAATTGTATTTGCAATCGGTATTGAAACCACTGTCATTTAAATCTGCAAGGAGGGTTATAAGGATATGTGGAACTGGTTAGGGAATGAGCCAGAGGGTTGGAATTTTGAGAATTTAAAGGGTAATAGGTCAAGGACAAAAGGTATATCGAGGTCATTATGTAAGGTTCTGTTGGAGACATAATATGGAGCATTTACATTTACAATAGTACGAAGGACTTTGGATTGGAATGAATGCGTTTGATATTCGATTGTTTTTCTGTCCCTGATAGTTCAAGTCATCAGGTTTAATGATGGGTTTGTATATGAAAAGTTTTTTTTTCCAACGGGAAATATGGGATGTCCTATTTATTAGTCTATGCCATTGGTTGAAGTGTTTGTTAAGTTTTGCCTTAAAACTAATCTTTATATAAAAAATTGCAACAGAAATATACAAGAAATTTAAGCAAAGTCGGTAGCTCTACAATTGTATAATCATACATATTCACGCATTACACAATTTAGATAAATGCCCAAGTAATTTTTGAAGTCAAAACCAACACTGTTTCTCTAACTACCGAATCTCATGTCCTCTCTCCGGAATGGCCATGAAATAGAGGTTCAAGGACAGGACCAATTATCTTCACACTTCGTCGAAAACACCATTTCCTCGGCCAACACGCGAGAAGGAAAACTAACTTGGGACAATTTGTACACCTAATGGCTCGAGTACATTCCACATCGAAAATACCTGCATGAATAATGATTATAACGGTAATTAAATGCATAGCGAATCTCAGCGATGGCATCTATTTTAATGGCGACTTGCGGCTAGACTAGCTGCAGAATAATTTTCATAATGGAGATAAAAGAATCTTTTTTATCAGTACTAATATCGGATGTTTGTCACTCGTATCTTACAACGACTAAACCCTGTTCCAGCACGAAATACCTGAGATGGAGACCTCTAGATTTATTTTTTGGTTTCTGAGGCGTAAGGTTAGTTTGCTTTAATCCAACAAGGAATGCTTAGGAATGCGTCGAATAATCAATCAATAATTTATAATAAACAGTAATTAGTTTTAATAAATATTTATTAAAAATGTTTTCTAGAAAGGAAAACAAAGTAGCAACGGTGATACACGTACACGTCAAATTTTTCATGGAAAATCGAATTTTCTTTTATTATCTGTGTTTCTAATAATAATTACGATTTCTGTTATTCTGCATTTTCTAATAACCGAAGCGCTGTCGGTCAGTGTAACGAATGTTACCGGAAGTCTAATGATTTGTTTTATTTTTAGGATATACTGAAATTTAAATCTGTATAAGATTAATAAAATTCGAAACGTAGTAAACAATTTGATATAAATAGATATAGGGTAAATCATTAATTATGGTCACCTCACCAGTTATGGGCAGGCTAATACAATTATCGCAATAATAAGGGGATCCATTTATTTGTGATATCACCAGGATAAATATTTCTGAAAAGGATTTAAGATTCATTTACTTATAAAACTCTCCCTCTTATCCCATTCCTGTAGCCATTAAAAAATATTTTGAAAATATTTTCCATACATTTTGAACAGACCATAACCGGTTTATAAAAATACGAGATATGAGTTATGGTCCCCCTATCCGTTTCGATTTTCTTTGGTGTAACAAATGGTCTTCCTACTAAAAATTTAAGAAAATAGAATTTTCTTCATTTGAATATGCCATTTTAAGACTTAAAAACTACAACCTTTCCTAGTAGTTGTCATGTTTGACCTTACGTCTCTTAAGTGACCATTACTAGTTAATATAGTTATATTCTGTACTTCGTGGATGGCTGTTGCTGTTCTGAAATATCGAAAGAAGATAATTTACAAAAAATACATCTAGATTTCTTTTAATTCATTAATTTTTTATTGGGAAGGATAGCCATATTTTTTGCCGTTACTTATGTAGAAAAATCAACAAAAAAGCGGCTATAAATTATACTCTGATTAATAGTTGTTTTAGTTAATTTTCAACTATCATTTCATGAGGAACTACAAAGTTTTTGAATAAGCGCATCGAATGATGTATTTAAATACATATTTAATTTGTTGTTAAACAGTAATGTATAAGTATTCAAATTATTTTTATAGTTCTAGTTTTTTATTAATTAATAGTAATTTTTAAAAACATTTGATTATTATGTCACGTGACAATAACTAGTCCTGGCTAAGACCATAACTGGTATTTTAGCTCTTTGTAAAAAATTATAAAAATTTATTTGAAAAGAAGCTTCAGCGTTTATGTGAATTTTACATTAAAAAACCTTTTGAGAATCCAAATATATAACCATGGTGTCAAAATTGGAGAATTAAAATAAATCCAAGCAAATCCCACCAAATAACCTTTACACTTCGCCGTAAACCTACGTCTTCTGGTCCTACAATATCCTTTAATAATATCCTACTGATCCCTGTTGAACAGATCCGCTATCTTGGGCTCCAACTGGACAAACGTTTAACCTGGAATCCACATACGAGACTAAAACGGCAGGAAACTGCTCGTCGTTTTCGACTTCTTCAACATTTACAAGACAAACGTTCAAACCTTCCGATTTCTTACAAAAGGCTCATTTATATGACAGTTATCAGACCTGTTTGGACATTTAGAGTTGAGCTTTGGGGCTCAACTAAGCTTTCTAATTCTTCTCGTATCCAATCCTTACAATTGAAAATCCTTCGAAATGCTCCTTACTTTGTTACAAATAAACTTATCCAAAAAGATCTTAATGTTCCATATGTTGCTGATTCAGCCCAAACCAGATAGTTATCCTTTCATAGTAAACTCCTTAACCACAAAAATCCACTAGCCTCTCAACTTGCTTAACGTTCTATTCCCGATAAACATCCGAGGCGTCTAAAAAGAAGATGGCCTAGAGACCTTCTAGGGTAGAATTTTTATTGAAGTGCTACTGATGAGTAGTTCTTTTCAAGTTTTGATATTTTATTGTAATCATTATCAACAAATTTATTAGATGTATATATTTTGTACAGTTGTAAATATCATTAACTGAAAAAAAATATATATACACATTAATTTCAGTATTATGTTGAGCTTTGGGGCTCAACTAAACCTTCTAATTCTTCCCGTATCCAATCCTTACAATCCAAAATCCTTCGAAAAATCCTTAATGCTCCTTACTTTGTTACAAATAAACTTATCCATAAAGATCTTAATGTCCCATATGTTGCTGATTTAGCCCGAATCAGATACCTATTCTTTCATAGTAAACTCCTCAACCACTTAAATCCACTAGTCTTTCAAACTGCTTCCCATTCTACTCCCGATTACCCTCTGAGTCTGAAAAGAAGATGGGCATGAGACCTTCTAGTGTAAAGTTTTTTTGTTTTTTTTTTTAGGGCTACTGATGAGTAGTTCTCTTCAAGTTTCGCATGTTATTGTCATCATAATGAACTCATTTACTAGATGTATATATTTTATACAGTTGTAAATTTCAATAAATGGATATAAAATATATATATATATATATATATATATATATATATATATATATATATATATATATATATATATATATATAACCAAATAACATATATAACATTTTTCATATATAACATAAATTTTTCATTTATAATATATAACATTTTTCAAACTTTATCAACAAAATTCCCTTTTAAATCGACAAGTTATAAACTTTAATTAATTGATTATAACATATAATAAAAATGTTTTTTAGAAAGGAAAACAAAGCAACAATGGTGATGATTTCATCTTACTGGGTACATTTACACGTCATATTTTTCATGGAAAACCATCCCATTTTTTTCTGTTATTATCGTTTCGTTTTGTTATATGAAAGTCTAATGTAGTTTTTTTTTTTTTAGATTTATTGAAATTTAAAAAATGAGGATTTGAAACATTGTAAATAATTTTATATAAATAGATATTTTCAAGCAATAATATGATTGATCAAATGTAATTCTATTTATAGAGTTGCTAATAACAGAAAAAAGCGGTGACTAATCGAACTAAACACCCTCTTGATAGGACTCGAACAACTGTTAATCATATGCTACAAGACGAAGATAAGAAGATAACCTATCCAGGGCCATGCGTCATAACAGCCCGGCTATGAATCCAACCGGAAATTGAGGGTCAATCCAGGACACCCCAACCTGTTGCAAGGACCAATAACCATTCCAACCGGAAGTCCTCAAGCACTGAGGAAGGTAAGGCAGAACTACGATAGGTAGTGATCGGATTGGAAGAGGGTTCTGCCACAGCAATGGGATGAGATCAGGTTCTTCGGACAGGTTTCTCAGCCATAACGGGCGAGTCATGACGTGGCGTTGTAAGGAAACTTGCCTTCGAAAATTCCACATCCTCAGTTTCTCATGTTATATCACTCAACTCTTAGGTAGTTTCAACATCGTGACTTCTACTTAATAATGATACTATCACGTTATTCGCAGATGTATCTTTAAAAAAACCAATGTGTAACTTATAAGCAATATTTGATTTAAAGCAAACAATAAAAAGATGAAATTCGCGCGTTGGCAAAAGGGTAGCAACCTCCACAGCACCCCATGGGTGGTCCGAAATTTCACATCCTTTCATACAATAAAAGTTCTCTACCTGCTTGTCCCTTACCTTTTAAGATTCGGGGTAAACTCTGTATTTTGAATATTTCTAAATATCATAACACTGGGAAGTCGGTGGGCGTGTTCTTTGTCCAGAGGGGCGGAGCTTATTCATCAAAGTGACGGAAAAATTTTGTCGGGATCAGTCATGGAGAGACTCGAGATGTCTGGAAAAATTTTGTCGGGATCTCGTATTCAGCTTGGACCAGACTCTAGCATCGCCCTCTTATTCAAGATAAAGTTTAGGCTAAGTTCCTTTTGTTAAAGTTTAAGTCTGATTAAGAATGTCCCTTTTTAACTGAGCGTTTTAGTTCCATTTGGTTCCTCTATTCGGACGATAACCTTTGAGAGATATTAGCATAATTAATTAATTAGATAAAAATACCCGGATTAAGTACCACCTGTTTGTAGATTAATGAATGCCGACTTCCCGCCACAACATATACGAAGTTACCATCGACCCACAATGTGTAACTTCAATCACATAAAGCAATATATAACAAAGATTTAAAGCAAACAATACAAATTTATGATGAGTCAGTACCAAATCGATTTAAATAACGGTACCAAAAAATCGATACAAATTGCTTTTGTAAATAATAATCTATATTCCAAAAAGTTAATCTGTAAAGAAAAAAAAAATAACATGTTAAGAACTACTCACAAGCACTTCAATAGTTCCTTTTGTTAAAGTTAAGATACAAATCGATTTAAATAACGGTACCAAAAAATCGATACAAATTGCTTTTGTAAATAATAATCTATATGAAAGTTAAAAGAAAAAAAAAAAATAACATGTTAAGAACTACTCACAAGTACCACTTCAATAGTTCTACAAGCAAGGTCTCTTGGCCAACTTCTTTTCAAAAACCTCGAAGGATTATCGGGTATGGAGCGTGAGACTAGTAGATTCGTGGGGTGGAGATTTTAATGAAAGAATAGGTATCTGTTTTGAGGCAAATAAGCAACATATGGAACATTAATATCTTTATGGATAAGTTTGTTCGTGACATAATAAGGAGCGTTGAGGATTTTAAAAAGGATTGGATACGAAAAGGATCGGGAGGTTTAGTCGAAAGCACAACTCCGTATATCCACATTGGTCTAATTACTGTCACGTCTTTTATTATTTACTTGGAGCTTTGAACGTTTGTCTAGTAAATGTTAGAGAAGTCGGAAACGAGTTGTCTTTTAAGTCTGGGACATAAACAAAATAAATTTTAATAAATATTTTATTTTAGAGTTCAATATTTTAATAGCATTTAATAATATGAAAAAAACATATAATAAGTTTATGGTATTGTCTGGCTAAATTTTCTAAAAAAATTAACTTGCGATTCCTCCGGCAATTTTCCTTTCAAAATAAAAACGTTTCTTACTAAAAATTTTATGAAAATCATTTGAAGTTTTCGTTCAACAAAGGTCAATATACTATATACTTTCCTTTTTTTTTATATTTAAAAAGCAATGAACCACTTGAATTTAATCTTTTTTTTTTTATATATATATATACATTTATTGAAATTTACAACTGTACAAAATATATACATCAAGTAAAAGTATTGACAACGATTACACATGTAAAAACCTGAAAAGAACTATTCATAAGTAGCACTTTATTAAAAATTCTACAATCGTCAGTACCTCGGAGGATTATCAGGAATGGAGTGGGAAGCAAGTTGAGAAACTAACGGATTTGAGTGGTTATGGAGCTTACTATGAAAGGATAGGTATTTGGTGTGGGCTAAATCAGCAACATATGGAACATTAAGATCTTTATGGATAAGTTTATTGGTGACCAAGTAAGGAGCATTGAGGATTTTTCGAAGGATTTTGGATTGTAAGGATTCAATACATGATAAATTGGATGGTTTAGTTGAGCTTAAAAAAATGATTAACAATGCGTAAATTATTAATGCATTAGAAACAAATTGAATAATTATTTATGAAATCCACTAGTCTCTCAACTTCCTTCCCATTCTATTCCTGATAATCCTCCTAGGCGCATTATTATCATGGCATTATTTTGTATTGTGATTACTACATATACTTACTTTTTTTTTTTTTTTTTTTTAAACATTTATTTAAAGAAAGTATTACAATCTGCCTCAATGTGGGCAATAAGTAATTTGGATGGCTTAATGGATCCATTCACACAAAATGTACAATATGAAATAAAAACGAAAGTGAACAATAAATAAAAGTGAATAATAAATAAAAATAAGTAAAGAATCTCATAATATGTTATACAATAAAAATTAAATAAACAAAGTACCCCAAACTATACAATACATAAAGTGGAAAAATCATAATAATAAAAAAAAAAATTGAATAAATAAAAATTTAAATTAAATTAAATCTTAAAAATACATTCATACTTTATTTACAATATATACACATCTGAGGGATCCCCCAACCAGACTTGTACCTCCACTTATGGAGGGACAAGCCAGGCCCCAAGATATTCCAGCGCCTCTCTCTCAGCTGCGTCACTAGTATAACACCAGTGGAGGCTGGGTGAGAGCGCTAAACTACAGTCACTCAGAGCATGAGTGCAGAAGCTGGCCATTGCCAGTACTAATTTAGCCAAACCAGATACCTACCCTTTCATAATAAACTCCATAACCATTCCTCTCTCAAATTCCTTACCATTATATTCCCGATAATCCTCCGAGGCGCCTGAAATGAAGACGGCCGAGAGGCGTTGTAATGTAGAATTTTTTATTGAAGTACTATTGATGAGGGGTTCTTTACATGTTATTGACAAGTGATTGTGATGATTTCCTCAAATTTACTTATTGTGTATGTATACAGTTGTATCAATAAATAGTTTAAAAAAAATAAATGTTGGTAAATTATCTATCCATGACAAGGTACTTCAAATCCACTAGTCTTCCACTTACTTATTACAGGGTTTCCGATATCTTTCTGAGGCCTCTGAATAGATTACATGGGGGCTTACTAATGTAGAATATTATTGAAGTGAAACTAATTGGTATTTATTCACAAGTTAATGAATGCCATTGACTTATTGTATATATCTATACAGTTGTAAATATCAATAAAGTATATATTAAAATAAAGTGATAATTTTAGTAAACATTAATATTAACATAATGTTAATTCTGTGATACAATAAATATGTAATTATGTTATTACCATATTTTTTTATTTAAGTTATTACCATCATTATGATATTTTTAGCCTCTCAGTTTATTTTAACATTAAGAATATCTGTTCACATCTGTCGTGAGGTTATAAACACATTTTGTTTTTTTTTGACCTGAGAACAATAAATCACTGATAGCACTATCAGCACAAAGATAGCGGGACTCAAAAGATTTATTCCAAATTATTATGAAAAGAGCCGAATCTTATTCTCAGAAAATAATAACCGTCACAATTCATCGCCTTATCAAGACCTGAACCCAGGCACTGAGGATTATCCAAATGAGAGGCTAAAGTAAGCGGAGCGTACTTAAGAAATCGAATGAAGTATTTACTTAGAGGGCTTGATCTAATATGGGTAGGACAATGGGGATATTTCCCGGCCCGGCGTCGAGGGATTCCATTTTGCGAGGCGTTATCGCTCCGGCCATATCCGGGGGGATTCTTTCGGCTTCATCCCTTTAGTACACCTCGTCGGTTTAATTAATTAATGATAAGGCCCAAAAGAAAATCGAACCGTCTTAGTCCGAAAAGAAATATTTTAATTTAAAAATATAATTATGGATTCGTTTGGAGAGGCAGAATATAATTTCACTAACATTAACGCATATCTAATCAAAAATCCTGTGAACTTTAACTAACGCAACATATTACACATATAAACCTTACATATATGCGTATAGAGAACATAGAATAGAAAGGTATAGAAAATCTATGATCCAAAGTCGATTCCTAAGAACTGATCGATACCGCAGACGTTGGCGAAAGTTTTGTGATTATGTACCGTAGTTCCTGCCCAGTCCGACAAGATTCCACAAACCAGATCTGATACAGCGCGATATCTTGGTTTCATCTCAGGCAACACGGAATCCATATACGAGACTTGAAAGACAAGAATTTAATGGACAATTCAGCCAACTATAGTGTATACAATAATAGTTTAAAGCCTATCTGTACCTACGGACTTGAACATTGAGGAACAGTGAAATATTCGGACATCAAACCCTCAGAATCCAAATTCCAGAGAGCCGAAAACAACGCCCTGAACTATACTCCCAACAAAGCCTTACATAACAAATTTAATATATCTTTTGTATTTGAATCTATACCAGTGATTTTTTTTTAAAGTTTCATGAAAATCTTTTTAATCGTCCAAATCCACTTTCACTTTTTATCTTGGATCTTTATCCAGTTTCACACATTCCTTTTATTTTCCTCGCAGGTTCAAAACGCAGAGGTCTCGAGATCTATAGTAAATTTGAAATTGAGTCCACTTATGCCCTCAGTGACTGTATTGTAGCGCTTTCTCTCTCAGTCTCCACTGGAATTTTACTGCTGAGAGAAAGAGCAACTCTGGGTTTGGAGCATTATCAGGAATGGAATGGGAAGCAAGTTGAGAAACTAACAGATTTGATTGGTTATGGAGCTTACTATGAAAGGATAGGTATCTGGGTGGGCTAAATCAGCAACATATGGACCATTAAGATCTTCATGGATAAGTTTATTGGTGACAAAGTAAGGTATACCAAGAATTAAAAAAAAAAAATTAAGTTATTAATTGTTAAAATTAAGGGTTTCAGGGAGAGTGGGAACTTCTGAAGTCGAAACGTCGGCATTATAAATTAAAATTTATTTTAAATGGTTGTGTATCTATGGCTGCATACCCCAAGAACCTACAAATCTAAATACGTAGATGTTCCCTTACTTTCACAAAAAATCTAAATTGAGTCCAAAAAATAAACTTATATTATTCAAAACAGTTATTCGATCCCAAATCACATATGCTTCACCTGTGTGGAGCTCAACTTGTACAACCAACTACCGCAAACTCGAAAGGATACAAAACTTGTGTATGAGGATAATCAATGATTACACTCGGTATACAAAAATATCAACAATGCTGCACCATCTCAATCTTATCCCTATCCAACTTCACATCCACGATCAAACAAAAAGTTACTTTGGTAAAACAACAATCTCGGAAAATTCACTTATCCGAGAAATCGGTAATTACAATAAATCATCGCTAAAAAGATATACGCACAAAAGAACAAAACATATACTCCTCACTTAATCTAATTTATAGATTCTTTATTAGTTGTGTTCAACATTTGTTATTATACATTATTTACTTTTTTTTGTGTTTTTTTTTTCTTTTTTACTATTATATGAAGTAAGATATATACTTATACGCTATATTAATTAATTTTATTTATTTATCATATTATTTATATTTTTTTTTTGTTGTGTAGGTTTTTTTTTATTTTTCCTGCTGTTAAAAGATAATCTTTGAATTGTAAAGCCTATTCACAATTATATAAAATTATATTATTCATGTAGAGGACTTATGCCGGAACATGAATACTTAATATAAATTGTAAATTGTAAAAATGTAAATAAAGTATTATTATCTATCTAAATACTTCTCAGCCAACAAATACACCATCAATTAATCTATTTATTTCACTTTATATATTATACAGTTTGAGGTAGTTTATCTATTTTTTGTTTTCCTTTTTCATTTACTTCTCATTGTACATATTTTTTGAATGGATTCATAAAACCATCCATATTACTCATTGTCCTCAACTGAGAAAAAAATATATGTATAATCCTATAATTATTATACCTAGATTCTTCTCCCAAACGATAAACAAAACATATTTTTGAATATCTTCCATTAGAGAGCGATTTCTCATTTAAAATTAATCTTTGCAAAAAAATTTGTTACAGAAGTTAAAAAATTATGAACATCAATTTACACTTCAACATATGCTTAATAGCCCGCATCGAATACGAAATTGGCATGTCTTACGTCATCCGTAAAAGCTGTCACGATGTTTCATGCAGCTTCAAGTAGGAATATACGTCTATTCGTTGTACGAAGGACGAATCTGAAATTGACTGCGGATAAAGATTTCACTGCAGAACAATATTTCCATCTTCAAGGTTTTAATTTCTTTAGGTCAAGACTTGACGATGACGCAATTGATTAAAATACGAGTAAATACAATAACAATTTAGCAATCAGAGACACTAATAATTATTAATAAATATGTCCGTCAATGTTGTAATAATCATATTGATACAAATTAATATTTTGTATTAATATGAATCTGTAATCCGGATCTAAAGTCGATTCCGTACCATACCGATCGATACCGTTTGGCTTTAGTGTTAGTATAAATAATCATGTAATTATGACATTTCCGATTCTTCTTGCTAATGATAGAAAAACCTTTATAAAATCTATTTTATTCATGATTGACAATAGAGCAATTTCTTGTATAATAGATCAACACTGTTTAGTATTCGCTATTGTAAAATGAAAGATTGTAGGGATTAATATGTCAAACTGCCAAAGATCAACCACTAACGAAATAAGTGTAGCTAGATTTTATATTTTATTTTATATTATTATTATTATTTTTTTTTAACATAATCTATTTTATTGTATATTAAAATAAATAAAATAAAATAATATTTCACTTGAGGTACGCATGATGGTATAGAAGGAAGAATACAATCCTTTCCCCGATGGATATATTTCATATATATATATATATATATATATATATATATATATATATATATATATATATATATATATATATATATGATATATATTTCAGTACCAATGTTTGATTTTTTGTCTTACATTTTTGAAAATTTTAGTTTATATAACCCATATGTCATAGTAATGATGAGTTGAAAATTTTGTATGTTTTAGAACTGAAGATGAGTGTTTAGCATTCGAAACTTAGTATCCTAATAAAATGATCCCAATAGAAGTGGCAATTAATTCATCAATCCTAAAATAAGATTTTATTACTATTTTGTTATTTTTTTTTTTGGTTATCTAAAAATAAAGATTCTATTACATTTCATTACTGATTTTCGAACCTTATACACCTTTAAACAACATCCAGAGAAACGTCATTTTATCCTCCTATCTAGTGTTCAGTAAAAAGTTTTAATAAAATTAGCGATTCCTTGAGAAAAAAATAAACCTTTGGGATATTTTTTTTTATTTTTTTTTTAGATAAGAATTTATAAAATGAACTATTTTTTGTACATTGTCAGAATAGTAATTAACTTATACACGTAGAATATTATAGATCATAAATTCTATTCGCAATTTACATATTTATTTCCGAAGGAATTTTTATTTTATAAAACGTTGGCTTTGCTTTTTCAGCTCTTACATGAATCATTTTTTATAAAAACAAATTATTTTAAGATGAGGTATCCATATCAAGAATGGATTTTTCGGTACCGGAACCAGATCTGAGTATAGATTTTTTTTTTTGAGAAAAATAGATGGTTTAATAGATTCATTCACACAATATGTGTAATATGGAATCAATGAAAAGAACATAAAAAAATTAATAAATAAAGAAACTAATTATGTATAATAGGATAAATAAAGTATAACAAAAATAAATCAAGAATCTCAAACTACCCAAAACTTAAGATAAAAAAAAAAAAAAAAAAAAAAAAAAAAAGATTAAATAAATTACAGCAATAATAGTGAAAACAAAAATAGGATTAGCCTGGGTTTAAATTTAGTCACTAAGCATGGATATATTCAAAAGTGATTGATTTTTTATTTCATCGCAATTTTTTTTTTACTTTTAAGGTATTCCTTAATGTAATTTATTCTTTGATTTTTTAGAGATATGTGTCTATCCGAGACAAATAGTCATTTATTTATTATACCACTATAGTATCGATTCTGGGGTTGCAAAGTCTTCTGGGACCCATTCACCGTCAATAAAGTGGGGACACTCCATTGGGGAAAAACCAGGGGGTTGAGTGTAATCTTGTCCAAATCACCTTCTTCCCTTTCTTTACCAACGACTGGGACTGGAAAGCAACGTACTTTTTTCCTATCCATCACTTATTGCCCTTCTGTGTGATAGATAGAAATATTTGTCAAAAATAAAAGTATTTATACAGATTTTCGAAAAAATAGATTTAAATAATTTCTTCAAATATTTTATAATTTTATGCAACAAATAACGTTAAATTCTTATAGTAATTTTAAGGCAACAAAAAATCAGAGTCAGATAGAGTTACAATGTTTGAACATACACTTTGAAGCAAAAATAATACATCGGAAAAACTAAAATGATTAATTTTGTTTTTCAATTAATAAAATGATTTTCCCATTTTTTTAAAATTAACTATTTAATGAGAGACCCTTTGTATAGCTAGGCAAGAGAGATCAGCATTCGAATGCTCCGTTGATCGTTTGAGTGCATTGTTGTCCATTTAACTCAATGTTCTGCTCTGATGCGACAATCCTGGTTTCATCTTGTTACGCAAAAGAGAGCCCAGTGGAAATATACAAGAACTGATTCAGTGCTGGTTGTGCAATCTGCAGCATGCACAATCGCATGCTTACATAATTGCATTCGATGCATAAAAGAATTAAATTAACGCTCCCATCAGTATTCTTTTCATCTCTCTTCTTTTTTTTTATATGAACACAGAGAAAACTCATAAAAATTTATATGGACAATGAGAAAGAAGTTCCATAGATATTGGAAAATAACATAAATACAGTCAAAGCATTTAAGATAAATCGTTGTATTATGATGAAATTTAAAGGTATAAAATTAAGAATTCAAATAATACCATATTAAGATCAGGAAGAGTATACAATAAAACCTTAGCCTCCCCCCTTAAAAATAATAAAAAAATATTCCTAACTTTCTGATATAACTGTTTTGTTTCCGAAACCTCAAAGTTATTATTATTATTTTATAATTTTTTTAAATGGATATTTCTTTGGCTGAGGCGTCTATACGTTTTGTGGTGTAACGTTTTCTTCACCCTCAAAAAGTAATATTTTGTTGGTAGTGCTGGCAAATTTTGCGACAGTTTTTTTTATCAAAAATTTAATGGGGAATATTTTTGTTATATAACATTTGTTGATAGCATATATCGTTTAGGAGCGATATTATTTGAATAAAAAATAAAATAAAATAAATTAAAAAAAATGTTCGAATCCCTATTTTCTCTCAGCTTCGTTTATTTCGAAAAATCATTGATTGTTAATTTAATATAATTGTTATATAAGTACCTTGATCCTCATAATATACATATATTTCAATTTTTAAACTATTTATTTATATTGACAACTGTACACAATATACAACAAGTAAATTTGATCATGATAACAATGACTTGTAAATAACTTCTGAAGAACTACTCACTAGTAACACTTAAATAAAAATTGTATATTAGAAGGTCCCTGGGCCATCTTCTTTTCAGACGCCGGAGGCTTATCAGGAATGGAGTGGGAAGCAAGTGGATTTGAATGGTTATGGATAGGGTTGCCATCTCCAAAAATACAAAAGCCGGACTTGGCGCTGTATTAAGCCGGACATTTGTCACAAAAGCCGGACATTATCTTTTAAAGCCAAACATGCCTTATATAAAGCCGGATGTATGTTTTTAAAGTTGAAATTAACTTCAATAATAAAAAGGTGTGTCAAGATAAGTTACATATAATTTTTAATTAATCAAAGCTACGTTACATAATTTATATTACAGGTTTAAGTTTTTAGTTATAACATTAACCACTTATTTATAGTCCTATCCTTAATCTTTTGATTTTTATGTATGACGTTAAAATTAATAACTACCTGAAACATTTTCAGTCTTGTATAGACTTTACTTATATAAAACAAAAATAAATAAATTACAGCTCCACTTTGGCAGTAAACTAATGGTTTTGATTATACAAATATAAAAATATATGCACTATTCTAAGGAAAAAACAAAAAGATTAAAATTAGAAAGCCAATTATAAAGATATCTCAAATGTTTGTGAAAATAATAAAAATCCATAAATTCTTAGTTGTATTTTGCTTTTTGACCTAATTTATCTAAAACGTCGTTTTCCTTAGAAATCATATCATAACATTTTGCACATGTTAATTTTAAATTGCATAATATGAACATTATCTGTTCAATTGTTTTTGTTTACAATTTATTGCGTTCCTTTGTCAACTGGGCATTAATCAAAGAGGGAGCTCATTCATTGTTGACGTTATGGCATAGAATTGCAAAATAGTATTTTTCCAATTTTAGTAGTTCAGATTAAATTCTTCATTATGAAATGATCTAAAATAAGCAGTCCACTTTTTATGTGCCAAAAGTTTTTTAAAATCTTTTATGAAATTCTGCTATTGGCCAAAAACTTTACTAAATTAGTCAAAAAGGTAAGAGGAGTGTGAGTTTCCAAGATCTGAACACAGTCGCATTTCCGCCACGCCATAAGATTGCTACTTTCAACGAGAAGACGGAAAAGCTTAACAAATGCCGGACAGATGGCAACCCTAGTTATGGAGCTTACTATAAAAGGCTAGGTGTCTGGTTTGGGATAAATCTGCAACGTACGGAACATTAAGGTCTTTATGGATAAGTTTATGAAAAAATAAGGAGCATTAAGGATTTTGGATTGCAAGGATTGGATACGGGATGAATTAGATGGTTTAGTAGAACCCCAAAGCTCAACTCCGTATGTCCAAATAGGACTTATTACTGTAAATGTAAATGAGTCTTTTGTAATAAATCGGAAGGTTCGAACGTTTGTCTAGTAAATGTTGAAGAAGTCGAAAACGACGAGCAGTTTCCTCCAGTTGGAGTCCTAGATAGCGGATCTCTTCAACAGGGATCAGTGGAATATTCTTATAACACTAAAATTGAGAAAATCAGTATATTAAAGATAGAGAAATTGATTATTTGTATAGAAGAAATTAGTTCATAAAGTTAAGAATCAACATAGAAACATTTACAGAAATTTCCAAATTAAAAATAATTATCTTGTCATAGGGCTTACTTGCTATTGGTATTCAACAAAATTCTAAATAAATCATATAATAGGCTGATTAATCATAATCTAATACTGGTTTAACTAACATTAATGTTTTCCTAGGGACAAATCCAAGAAAATTCTCACCAGCAGATTTCTTGTGTCTCAAATAACAATAAATAATATTTTATTATTTATGGGAATAACATTAACAAATTATGAGTGTAAATGATTTATTTATCTAAAATAATTAAAATTATGTATGAGAATCAACAACATTTAATTAAGATGAACAAGAATATCCACTGCTCACAGTTTAACATATGGGTCATTTTCACCGGAACTGTCAAATTGCTTTCTTTGAACTTGAGATTTTTACCTACAATTTTTTAATAAAACTCTATAGCTGATATATTTTTCTGTGAACTACTACGCAATTACAGTCTTTCAGAGCTTATTTGAGCAATAAAACTCAAATACTTAAATAATGAATATTTAAAATATGATTGTTACTGTCTGTTATTATATCTGTCACACTATTATTCTGAGGAACCGCTGCTAGACGCTTGAAAATTAAAGCTAGCCGGAAAATTCGAAAATGACAAAAATTGGAGTAATTGTAATTAAAATGTTTTAAAACAACCACAGCTACTCTGTAAAAGTAAACCGTAAAAAAATAGTAGGCAAAACTTTCAATGTTCATGAACATTTTGAATTTTGAATTAATTAACCATGAGTTGCCTAATAGTTCACAGAAAAAAATGTCAGCTACTAGAGTGCTGTTGAAAATGGTAGATTAACATCTAAAGTCCTAAGTCAGGAATTTGGCGAGTATGGTGAAAATTACCAGTATAATTTAGTAAAAAAAATAAAAATAAAAATAAAATAGTTTTACATCAACAGAAAAATCCAAAAATCAATCAATAAACAAATAAAAAAACTCTACGATACACACCGATGAACTGAACATATAACCAGAAGACTGAAAATTAAATTTATAAAAATGGATAAAACGGAGAAGCAAGAATTTTGAATCCCATTCTCAGTTCTCAACACTATTTTTAAAACCAGTTTTTTATCTACTTTGTTTTTATTTCTTGTGTATTTGTTACCGTTTATTATTATTGTTGAACACAACATACGTTCAACAATACAATATCAGAATTACAAAAATACTTGTAAAAAAGCAAAAACGGCTTATGTAAAAAATAGAAAAAAAAATACGATTGTATTACTTAATCAACAATAAGTTGATCAGTTAATAAATATTACGTTTATACCAGTCACATAATTCATGTAATCCATTCCACACGTGCAAGCGAATTTCATAAATTTGTTTTTAAAATTAAGTAGCAGTATAATCCATGAATAATAATTCTGTTTATTTGCAGATATAAGTTAATCCTTTTAATTTTTGTAAACATTCACATAAATAAATCTATTATTTGAAAGAATTACTTTAGTTAATAAATGTTTAAATATTTGGTTATAATTTTTATTATTGAATTTAAACTTCAAAAACATTAGTATTTATAATATCCTAAGTTTCATTGTTTGTTATTTCACGACTAATTCCATCATTTGAGGCCATAAACTTATTGTAAATAAATACGTTATTTTAAACACAATAATAAACAGTTTATGTAAATAATTTTTAAATTTAGATTTACACAATATAATTAAATATTTACTTAATCTGTATAATATATATGTTTAGGGTTCTTATTTATTTATAGTCTTCGACTGTAAGGATGTTAAAAATTATTTTATATGTACTTATAAAGAATTTTATAAGAATATTATAAATGGTAAGCAAATTTGGGGGGAAATAAGAAAACAAAATAAAATTATTTTCAAAATTCTACATGTAAATTTTTTAAAATTAATATCCTGAAACACTTTTTGTACTAGAAGTTAAACTAATGATATAAGGACAACGAAAATTAAACTTTTTTTTAATATTTCAGAATAAACTAGAATAAAGCGTATTATATAATTTCTACCATTAGATTATATATTTTTTTAATACTGTATAACGATACGGTCAAACGAAAAAAAATATTTTTCAATATTTAAAAGCTTAAAAGATTATCAAACACAAAGCGAGTATCTCCAAACTAGTTTTGTGTAGGAAGGTCAGAGAGTGGAGAACAGTACAGGCAACATCCATTTAAATGCATTCCGACGTTTATTGTCCTTTATTTGAATTTTTTAACTGAATATATATAAGGAACGGATTTCACTTTTTGCTTTCTCAAATTATCTAAAACAGCAGTATTTCAATATTGTATGAATAAAATATATTTTTTATTTTAAATATTGCCTATACAAAAGTGAGGTTATCAAGTGATTGAATTGATTATTATTATAGTGTTAGTACAGAAAAAAAGAAAGAAATTTTAAAACAGATTAATCTATGACTTAGAAAATAATTTCATAGATTATCTCAGAACTGAGTGCTATTAAGTAAACCACTAGTCTCAGAAATTTTATAATAATTTATAAGAAAAATATTTTATTTTTAAGACATACGTGGATTACTCTGGTAAATTATCTCAGCTAATTCAAGTGCTTTGGATATATTGTATTTTTAATTGAAAAATATATGTTCAAACAGAGCATTATTTCAAGTAAATTTTAATTAAAAAAAAAAAAAAAAAAAAAAAAAAAAATCAAATCTCAAAATAACCGTTACACGATTTCAAAAGAAAAAAATATCGCATTTATCAAGTACATTCAACAAATTCATCACTTAAGCCGACTAACAGTACGTTTATGTTATTTCCTTTTTACGCTTCGGCTACGTGCATAATTAATATAATGGTACCGTTACGTCCAAAGGTCACGGCATGGTCTCCCTCATCTGGCAAGAGCAACTGTTCGCGCTAAAAACGAAACGACCGCGTGATGTAAAGGTGTAAATTTGATTTGTGTCTTAAATTTGTTTGTTTTTTTTTAGTGAAAAAATATATATTAAGAATTCGTAAATATATATATATTTTTTTTAATGGATAAGGATGTCGTAGTTTTAATTATTTTTGAAATTACTAGAATTTAGTTTTAAAAATAAATAGATAAATAAAAATTATGATTGGGTTTTAGGACGCACTTCACTGCACTACAAACACTTAATTTTTTTTTTTTTTTAAGATTCAAACTGAAGATGAACTTACCGTTCAGTAACGGTCTCTGTATCCTTGGTTTATTTGTTGCCGAGGACAATCCAGCATTTTGACACAAGAAACACAAAACACCCACGACACTGACGACAGACAGACGGACGTAGGTCCTACCTCAGAGGCGACATCCCGAAGACTGGCGTGGCAGTGGAGGTGACGCTCGCCCCTCCCCACGTACGTAGACCTGGGGTGCAACCCTACAAGGACGAGCTATTCATCCTCTGTCTGACTCGCACAGGGGGACTTTGAATAGGAGATTCTCAATAGCATTGAAGCCATTATACCGGGCGTTTTTTAAGGATTGCATAAGATCAATTTAATATACTATAGAGAAACATATGAAGAATTATGAAGACAAGACGGGAGAATCACAGGAATGAAGTGGGATTATTCATATCAGTTTCGATAACGTATTTCAATTGGACGATAACGGTTTTCTCAATGCCAGTATAAAAATAAACCGACACTTGTTATCTTAAAAGATAACAAAATTAGAGGTATAAACTAAATTTATTTAATTTACGTTAAAAATAAATGCACTCAATAAAAACAAAACAAACTGAATTTAGAATAAATAATAAACCCACAAATATAGGTATATGTTAGTGGTCTCCAGGCATTACACACAATAATACCAGGAGACATCTAACTCATAGTATGATTTACCATATTTTAAACATACTGCTAAATAGATAAAATTATAATTAAGACATTTACAATTGATTATATTTTAGGTAACGTTACATAAGCATTTTTGTGGGTAGAATTTAATGATGAAGTCTTTTCTTGATATGAATGTTGATAATGAAGCAAAAATAACTTATAACAATATAAAATACATTTTATTAAGAAATTACAACTGAACACCTTTTTTTTCCCTTTTATTATTTTAAATTGTGTTATGTATTATTATAAAATTATTTTGTATAGATATTTATTTAAATATGCGTTATGTCGAGAAATATATGCATGAGAACGAGTAGAAATACATGCATGCACTCAATGCAGGGTGCATATTACCATTACTGCAATGTGGAAAAACTGAAAAAAAAAACCAAAAAAAAAAAACCTAAGATTAAATAAATATTTTGAAATTAACAATATATAATTCTAAACTAAACAAGTTCAAATATTGTCTTTTTATTATATAAGCAATTCCTAAAAACGGGCAAATTCGGACGTATTAAGCACCTAACATTAAATACCTAAAGTAAAAGTTTTCGAAGAATTTGGAGGTTTTCTTCAACACACAATATTGTACTAAATTATTCTAATAATAAAAGGATCACTACAAGTTTTTTCATAGTTTGAATAGACTTGTACGAACTAGAAAGTAATTGGTTATTTGAGATTATGAGATATAATTATCAGTGAAATTAAAAACCTAACAGGAACAATCAAAATCACTAGATACGATTTCGTGCATTTTTATTTCAATGTTTATTCATTTTTTATTTACTTCACTTTACATTTATCGATAGTTCTTTCCCGTAACCTCACATGTAAACATTCACTTCTACACTTTTAACTTGAATTTTGTTGTTTAGTGTGTTATATTGATATGCAGTACCCGTAAATGTAAGAAGGTGAAACCGAAGTAAACAACATGAGTAAAAGTAAACAACATAACGGATTTAATGTTTTATAAATTAATGTTTCCTAAATTAATGATTTTTTGTCTTCCTTATTACTTATTGCTCTAAAGTGAGACAGATTGTATTATTAATTCAATAAAACACAGATCTAAAAATAAATGTGAGAAAGTATATCACAGGTTTCTTATTTTCTTATTTCCACTTCCCTTGAAAAATATAGCAGCAATTAACATCATAACTTTCAACAAATATTCTCCGTTTTATATATTTATAATTTGTTATTTACACCTCCCTGATATCAGAAGTTAACATTACTGGTGATTTAGCATTGTATTAATTCTGATTTTTTTTTTGCACATATGAATATGTGTTACATCATTTAAATTCAACATTATTTTTATAATTGTGTGTGATATTAATTGGTAGATCAATTTACAACCAGTGACGCTGTGAGAATGAAGAATCGCCTGAAATCTTAAATCATCAGTTTATTCCTCTGTCTTCTCGGATTGAATGTAAATATTTTATATACCTATGCAGGAATAAGTTTCTATCTATAGTAATTTAATATTTAATATTATTTTATTTTATAATGATTCACATCTAAATGAATATGTACTTTATACAATTTCGACTGTATTGCTCTTAACTGTGGTAAATTTTAATAATTATCAAAGTTTTGCTGAACAAAAATATGGAATAACATACAGTTTTTTTGGAAAATGTTATTAATTAATTATTTCTTAATCATCTAAAATTTTAATCAACAACATTCAATTCTAATTTGACGGTCGCTAAATTTAAGAAACGAAAGAACTCGTTGAGAAACTTCAGGCGAGGTGACAACACAAACAAAACCACACTCTTTTCTTCCTATGAAACATCAACAAACCCTATATCAGCGAGGTCAAATGAATATTAATCTCCCATCGACGTCTTGTAGGATATAAATAAGTAAGATACCGACACTCTCATCTTTTCTCCAGTCGTATAAAACATCGCATTAGTGTTACGTAATATAATAGTAACTTCACGACTTATCATAGATGTAAATTGCTATCGTAACGTTTCTATCGACTATTAATTATAAAACTATAAATTATAAAACTATTTATAACTATAGTTGTGAAATAATTAATATTATGATTATTGCACGTGCAGTTATTGTTACAGATGGGCCGACTAGTCGGTTGCTTTAGTGATGGGCAAAAAGCGTCTACTAGTTGGCCATTTTATTAATTTATATTTATACGCAGATAGATTTATTGAAATGACAACAGCCTTTATTGATTATAATTTTTATTTGAGATTCATCTTCACAGTTCGTTATTTATTACATTTATTTATATACTTTTGTTTTTAGGTATAAAAATTATTACCAAATTAAAATGTCGATCCTTTGCTTTTTGTATTTTTAAAAACATGATTCATGGGCCTCTAAGCACTGACAAGCAGTCCATTGTTCGCAAGTTTCTTAATAGACTCTATCTGGATTACCAAATTATACATTAAAAACTAAAAATTAAATGTTATGCTTTTGCGTAATCTTCAAACACAACCAGGACAAAAATAACCGCTATGCCTGAAAATACACGATTTTTATTAATAAACAAATAAAACTTTAACTATTACTTAAAATCGTGTAAGTCCATTACTTATCAGAACTGGCCAAACCGCGATGGAAGTTGCCAGTAAATAAAAAAAAAAAACATTAACGTTTTGTGTTGTTTATAATTCTAAAATGAATAAAAATGATTTTATAGTAATTAATATTTCATTGTTGCTACATCGTGAATTGACATTGCATGTGATGGAAATATACACTTTAAAAAAAAAAAAAATTAGTACCCGTTGAGAAATGCTTCTAGCTAAAAAATAATATTTTAATAATGTGGCTATTTAATAATTTGGCTGGTGAATTAATACTAAAATATATATTCTCATAGAATAGAAAATCTCAATGGGGAAATACCGATGGCCGCTAAAGAACTTTCCTTTATAAGCTGGCTAGTGGACCAATTGCTAAAGGAATTCTAGGACTCCAGAAACTTCGGGAGAGTTTCGGCCAAATTAGTACTGATGAAGGCAGTTACCTTCATGGTAAGTATCTCATTATTGCATATTTTATCCAAGGGAAATATTAACTATTACAATGAAAATGTACGTTTCGGAAATATTTTTAAAAAAAAGGAGCTCAGGTGTAAAAATAAAAAATGTTGTAGATCTAATGTGTTGTGGTAAGAAGAACTAAAAATTAAAAGGAAAAGTTTGACAGAAAACTACTAAATGTAATTCATTCGTATAATAATTATTCTTAGAAAGAATAAAGTATACCTAATTATCTTATTATTAATCATTAGTAAAATAATTAACATAATAAAAAGAAAGCATGACTATAGGCGCTATTCCTGGAAAACGCTTTCACTATGTCATCGGAGCAAGATTAAATTTTAATCTCACGTTGACGCTTTGTCATATCAAAATAATAATATCCCAAACAGTTTCTCCATCATGTTACGGTACCAATCTTTATCAAAAGCGTTATTTAACCAAATTTAAAATAATCTTCTCCCTGATATGTGCTGTAAATATAACGATCCAAGATCAAGTTTAATTTTTAAAATATAAACTTTATGGTATCGAAATCGGAGAATTAAAATAAATCCAAGCAAATCCCATCAAATAACCTTTACTCTTCGTCGTAAACCTATGACTTCCTGTTCTACAGTATCCTTTAATGATATTCCACTAATCCCTGTTAAACAAATCCGCTATCTTGGACTCCAACTGGACAAACGTTTGACTTGGAATCCACACACGAGACTAAAACGATAGAAAACTGCTTGTTTTTGACTTCTTCAACATTTACTAGGCCAACGTTCAAACCTTCCGATTTATTACAAAAGACTCATTTACTTGACAGTTATCAGACCTATTTGGACATTTGGAGTTGAGCTTTGGGGCTCAACTAAGCTTTCTAATTCTTCTCGTATCCAATCCTTAAAATTAAAAATCCTTCGAAATGCTCCTTACTTTGTTACAAATAAACTTATCCAAAAAGATCTTAATGTTCCATATGTTGCTGATTCAGCCCAAACCAGATAGTTTTCCTTTCATAGTAAACTCCTTAACCACAAAAATCCACTAGCCTCTCAACTTGCTCAACGTTCTATTCCCGATAAACATCCGAGGTGTCTGAAAAGAAGATGGCCTAGAGACCTTCTAGGGTAGAATTTTTATTGAAGTGCTACTGATGAGTAGTTCTTTTCAAGTTTTGATATTTTATTGTAATCATTATCAACAAATTTATTAGATGTATATATTTTGTACAGTTGTAAATGGGTCATTCTCATAGCCTCAGCTAAAATTTAAAAATAAATTATATTTTTAAAGTTGCTTAAATTTTTATTATTTTTGAGTTTTCTATTATAATATACCTTCTATTTATTGAATTCCCAGGTGGGGCCGATTTCTTTTTTCTATTTACCACTGTTTTGAAGCATTTTATAGAGTTTTTCATAGAAACGCTCTTGACCGTTACTCTTTCTTTAAACATTTTTTTTTTTGTATTAAAAAATTATTAATGTCCTCTAATGGATAAAACTAAATAAATAAAATAATAAAATTTATTGTTGATACATAAAAAATTAAAGTAATAAAAAAATTGTGATCAATTCTGGAAGAATTTTACAAAAAAAACAGTTTAGTTGTTCAACTATTAAATTGAATGAAATTTTATTTTTAATATTTCTTTTTAAGGCATAACAATATGTCCATGTCCATACCGACCCTCAACTGAGGGTCGGTATGGACATGTACTTGTTACTATGTGAGGGAGATCACAGTTATCCTGAAGATGGAGCAATGTTCTCCGAAACTTTTTTTCTTTTCTTTTTTCTTTTTTCTTTATTTCACTTTTTTTCTTTTTTTTTTTTTTTTTTTTTTTTTTTTTTTTTTTTTTTTTTTTTTTTTTTTTTTTTCTTTTCTTTTTTTTTTTTTTTTTTTTCTTTTTTTTTTTTTTTTTTTTTTTTTTTTTTTTTTTTTTTTTTTTTTTTTTTTTTTTTTTTTTTTTTTTTCCCTACCTTGCCTTTTCAGGCATACGGGGTTTTGACGGCAGCGGTTTCAACATGTACTCCGAAACATGTTGAAGAAAATAAAAGATAAATAGGAGTTATGCCTTAAAAAGAAATATTAAGGTTTTGTTATTTTGAAACCCCCCCCCAAAAAAAAAAAAAAAAAAAAAAAATTAAAATTAAGTTAGTGATGTTTCTGCCTTATAAAAGTGTTGGTAAATAGGTATATAACCCAAATATAAAATTTTACGAAATTCGATTGAGTCGTTTGTAAGTGTAAATCCCCCCCCCCCCCCAAAAAAAAAAGAAACTTAAATTAATGATGATGCACCCTTATAAAAGTGTTGGTAAATAGGTATATAGCCCAAATATAAAATTTTACGAAATTCGATTAAGTCGTTTGCAAGTGTGAATCCCCCCCCCCCCCCAAAAAAAGAAACTTAAATTAATGATGTTCATCCTTATGAAAGTGTTAGGAAATAGGTTTATAACTCTGATATAAAATTTGACGAAAATCGGTTGAGTTGTTTCGAAGTCCGATTCCGCTCCCCCTCAACCTCCCGCCAAAAAGGAACTCAATTCAGTGATGTTTCATACGTATAAAAGTGTTGGTACATTAATATGTAACAATTTAAAATTAAAAAAAAAAAAATGGTGTGACGGTTGTGAGTGTGACGGTCGTGAGGAACCTCCCTTAAATTAATGTTAATTGCAACACCAAAACCTTACCTAAACGACTATTTTGACTAATCAGTTGTATACATCTACAAATAATCAAATATGGAGTCCAGGAGCTTTTAAAAAATACGAATCATTTTAAAAACGCGTGACGGTCGTGAGTATAAAAAAGTACGAGGAAGAAAACTTACCCTGTATTGATGCAAATCTTAGAAAATACACCAAAAAATGTCTTCCAAACACATCACTTATGAAGATAACCTCACGAATTACTCTGTAGATAGCAATAATTAGCACTAGCTTATTCTTGTAGAGAATATTTTAATAACTATTTAGTGTGACGGTCGTGAGGCCAAACCGAGGGACAAAAAGAAAACGGAATTTTCAGTTTACCTTTATAGTTTAAAAATGTTAAAAAGTATGTTAATTTATTCTTTAATATATGGTCTCATACTCTAGAAAATAAAAACATAAGTTTTCTAAAAATAAATACTTAAATAACTTCCTTGAAATCTCATACTATAGCTAGGGACAAGTTAAAGTTATGAGTTTATAAGCCTTTTTGTAGCTATAGAAAAATAACAAAAATATTTTTCAAAACTAGGCTGTATGCACCAACTTTAAGGGGTCGGTGTACGTTCAAATCCACCAAAAATATTGATTTGGAAGTTTAAGTTCCATCTTAAGTCCAGCAGGACAGTGAAAAATCACTGCCATGAGAATGGCCCAAATATCATTAACTGAAAAAAAATATATATACACATTAATTTCAGTATTATGTGAAGAAGCTTTGATTATGACCTTAGTATGACGTATATTTAAATTTATATCAAACTACCATCCCCTGTCAATGCTTCGACCGCTCTTATACGGTAATAACATAGAGAATTTTAACTAATAGTTGAAGTTGTTATTTATCGATAAATTTTTTTTTTTTTTTTTTTTTTTTTTTTTATAATTATTTCTTTATTTCTTATATAATTTTACAATTCACAATTTTAAATGCTGTACCAAAAATAAACCAGTCTCAAAATTAAATAAAATACTATTAAACAACTTAGTTATATACTGATATAATCATAATTTTAAAGAAAGAAAAATATACAAAAAAAAACTTTTAAAGAATAAAAAAAAAAATAACATCCTAGTAATAAAATAAACAAAATTGTAACTATACATTCTTAAATATCTATACATTTTTATATACATACACACATACATACTCATACATACTTACATACATACACATCTAAATACACACGCTCACACCTAATATATACATATGCAAAAATATATACATAACATGCATAAACAAGTATATTTAAAATAACAATAAATATGATAGATTGGTATACTACATTAATAAATGTTTAGTTCTTTTATGTATATATCGTTTTGTACTATTTTTATTATAGTTACCAATATTTTTTATAAGTGGGTTTTTATTGTTTTTACACTTAATGAAAAATTGTTTACATATTTTCTCAATGATTTCGTTAATATAAGGTATACATAATTCTTTATGCATAGTTTTAATTTTAGTAAAGTATTCATACTTGCCAATAATTCTTAAACATTTGTTTTGGAATATTTGTAATTTTCTGTAGTTAGTTTTTGACATAAAGCTGAATATAGGGCTTGCATACGTAATTATAGGTCTTAAGCAAGCTTTATATAGTAATAGTTTATTTTTCTCTGCTTATTCTAGAATTCCTATTAAAGTATGGGTATATAGTACACAGAGCCCTGTTTGCTTTATTACACACATAATCAGTGTGTGCTGTAAACGTCAGTCCTTTATCCATGTTAAGTCCTAAATACTTGATCTGAGTGGACCAAGGTACAGGCGTTCTGTTTACAGTCAGTTGGGGAATATTGTTTGGCCGTCTCTTTGTAAATATTATGGCTTGTGTTTTTTCCTGGTTTATTTTGATTTTCCATTTATTGTAAAATCGTTCTATTTTTTTTTTTAGTGCCGTAGTCAGTCTATTGGTAATTGTGTCTGGTCTATAACTTGAAGTATAAAAAGCCGTATCATCGGCAAACAGAGATCTTTGAACTTTGAATGAGTTGGGAATGTCGTTTATGTAAATACTGTAGAGCGTTGGAGATAAAACCCCGCCCTGAGGGAGTCCGGCGGAAAGTGTACGTACTGTGGAGTAGTGGCCATCTATAGATACTTTTATCGTGCGGTTTGCTAAATATGATTTTATTAGAGCTATTAAATATGGTGGAAAATTGTAAAGCATCAGTTTGAATATTAGCCCGTTATGCCAGATACTGTCAAAAGCTCTTTGCACGTCGAGTAATACCATACCTGTGTGTTGTTTATTATTGAATCCCTCGGTGATGTGGTCGGTTAACCTGCCTAATTGGGCTATAGCAGAATGCTGATGTCTGAAACCGAATTGTTCGTTTATAAATATTTTGTTATTTTTAATAAACGAATTTAATCTTTGAAATATTATTTTTTCGGCTATTTTGCCTATAACACACAATAAGCTTATAGGTCTGTAGTTTTCTACAAGTTTTTTATCTTTATTCGGTTTTGGAATTGCTTTAATTATAGCCATTTTCCATACTTGTGGGTAGTATTTCAGTTTTAGCATTGTATTTATCAGTTGTACTAATCGTGTAATTCCTGAGGGTGGTAATTTTTTTAAATATATTGGGAATATTGCGTCATAACCAGGGGTTTTTTTTTTTGTATTAGTTTTTTTTCAGAATCTTAAAAATTTCTGAGTAATTACATTGTGCATTTTGGGGAGTATCTATATTTCCGTTTAATTTCCTTTTCACTTCTCTGTTTATTCTTATGGTGTGACTATTGGTTCCTAAGTTATTATTTTGATTACTAATTTTTACTAAATGATCCGCTATCAGATTGGCTTTACCAGAAGGAGAAAATTCGGTTCTATTTAAATAGGTAAGAGGTGGGTATTGGTATGTTCTGCCTTTTTTAAAAATTTTATGTATTGACCATAGTTTATCGGTTGTTTTAACTTTACTGAGCATTTCGTTCCATTGTTTATTTGTCTGTTTAAATATTAGTTTGTTTATTAGTTTAGACAAGAATATTTCTATTGTTTTGAATGTTTTGATTAGGTATTGTTGGTGTTTACGCCTGAACATATTTTTTAATTTGATCAATAAATCAATATATGGATTTTTATTATTGCTATTTCTTTTAAAATTTAATCGGTTAAATGTTTGCTGTGTTGATTCGGCTATAGATGATAGAATATTATTTTGAAAATGTTCCACTGCTTTTTCAAAATCAGTTTTTGTTACTAATTGAAAATCGTTTTCGAGTTTTTTATTTATTATTTCTTTGTATTGTTTCCAGTTTATTTGTGTGTTGAATTGTTTATTATTACTGTGATGCTTAAATTGGAATTTGATCTGATACGCTAGTGGGTTGTGGTCCGAGGTTAGTTCCGCCACTGAGTGAATTTTGTTTATTGTTATATTTTTTGTTAAGACTAAGTCTATAGTACTTGGTTTCCTGGAGTTATCAGTGGGATAATAAGTTGGTTTATCTGGTGCATTTATTTTTATATTATGTTGTAGACAATAGTCCAGTAATTTTGTGCCATCACGATTATTATTAAAACAATTCCATGCAAAATGTTTTGAATTAAAGTCCCCCATGACAACTAATCTGCTATTTAATTTAAAAATATTGTCCAGGTTTCTTAATTTTAATTTCTTGTGTGGTGGTTTGTAACATGAAACTATTGTCATTGGATATCTATCATGTTCGATTTCTACTGCTATAGCCTCTAGGTTCTGTATATTAGAAACTTTAATACGGTGGTGTTTAATGGATTTGTGAATAATTAGGGCCACTCCTCCACCATGCCTATTTATCTGCTCTGTGTACTAAAATCAATAATTGAATTATTGAAGTATACCCGCGTACATTATTAGTTTTTAAAAACTGTTTGAAAAGATTTACAATGGACCTACAATTCAAAAATAACATTTTCAATTATTTGTCATATTTAAGCAAAGTAAATTTTCGATAAAAATCTTGTATTGAAAATAGATTATTTTCTTCAATAACATTTTCACACATTGCAGTAAATTTGAAACTTGTTGAAATAGCTCAGATTAGCTGGTTTAAGATAACGTAAAAGCATAATTGGTCATCCAATTTTTGATTCTAATGCACGAATTGGTAATCCAGATGAGCTGAGACTATTAAGAAACTCTTAAGGTAACGGACTGCATTATCAGTGCTTACATCTAAAGGCCCATGAAACATATTTTTACACACAATATCAAAAAGCAAGGGATCGACATTTCGATTCGGTAATATTTTTTATTAGGCAGAAATAATTTTATTTATATCATCCGGTTGTTTTTTAGTATCGAACCCAGCTTTGTACATATCGGTCTATTTTCGAATTTCCCTGTGATTTTGAAGTAGGCACACAACTCTAACTCGGTAAATATTTGTCAGATCTCAGATTTATTTTTCCATCTCAAAGTTGGTTAAATTCACTATTAGACGACATTTATGAAGTTTTAATCAAGTTCCATAAAATTCATCACGCTAAAAATCTCTTACTTTTCTGAGATCCAAGTCTTTTTGGCACATTGTTCGCTATAACTTCGATAACTATTTGTCCGATCCAAAAATTCGTTTTTTTCATTTAGAAGCTTGATATATTTACTATTACCTCTTATATACGTAATTTATATTAAATCCAGTGAAACACCCACGCTGAATTTCTATATTTTGGCAAAATAACAATTATGACATGTTCAGTGGGCTGGCGTGGGTGTTTCACGGAATTTAATATAAAGTCGACCAAGGTGAGAATCAAACCCAACTTATTATTATTATTATTATTATATTTCGTTTCGTCCAACTAGGGACCTATTTACAATTAAAATTTCTTCTCATTTTTCCTTTCCTCCAATGTTACCTCATCCACCATGTCACTTTTTATCTTTCTTCCGACAACTTGGTACCCCTTATTGCTTGTATTTTTGAAGCTTCAGCACTAGGTTTAGAACTTTCTTTCTGAAGGCTTCTCTGTTTGCTTTTATGTTGCACATTTCTAAATATTTTTTTAATTTCTCGCATCCAGATTGTTGTTACTATCTTTTACAAGAGATTTTTGAAGATCTGTATCGACAGCCTGTTGTCATCCATTCTATATAAGAGCCCAAAAAATATCAGTCTTCTTTTCCTTATTTCTTCTGTTATTTTTTCTATGTATTGATATAAGACTAAAACGACAAGAAACTGCCGGTTGTAACAGACTTCTTCAACATTTACTAGAAAAATCTTCAAAGCTCCCAATTAATTACAAAAGACTCATATACATGACTGTGATTAGATATATTTAGACGAACGGAGTTGAGCTTTGGGGCTCCATTAAACCATCCAATTTATCTCGTGTTCCATCTTTAAAATCCAAAATCCTTCGAAAAATCCTCAATGCTCCTTACTTTGTCGCCAATAAACTTATCCATAAAGACCTCAATGTTGCATATGTTGCTGAGTTAGCCCACACCAGATACCTATCCTTTCATAGTAAGTTCCATACCCACTCCAATCCGTTAGTTTCTCAACTTGCTTCCCACTCCATTCCTAAAATTCCTCCGAGGCATCTAAAACGAAGAGACCTTCTAGTGCAGAATTTTTAATAAAGTGCTACTGATTAGTAGTTCTATTCAAGTTTTGACATGTTATTGTAATCGTTATCAATACATTTACTTCATGTATATATTTTGTGCAGTTGTAAATTTCAACAAATGTATAAAAAAAACTTAAAAAAAACATGTTTTGATATATTTCACCATTGCATCTTTATTTCTAGAATTCTATGATTCTTTTAGGCCTTAAAATGTTCTCATAATTATTTTTTTCTAATATGTTGAGGCAATTGTACCAGTAATTGTGCATTATTATTATTCTTAGGCGTTTAGTTGTATTTTTTTTTTTTATAAGTAAAGGATAACAGTATACTATATACCCTATTACTGATTACTCTTCATCCATTGTAATATTTGTATCTGGTTAAAATTGCCTGTATAAAATTTGATATTTCCTAGTTAACAATACTATAGCAAATTATTTTAAAGAAATTATTACATCATAAACTTTGATAAACATTAATTAAATGCTAATATATCTGTGAAGTGCTGATAGAATTTAATTAGTAAAAGGCTAGTTCTATTTCATTACATTGATTTACCACTCGAAAACAAAATAACAAAAATTGATTAATTTCATTTATATAATATTGGTACAAATAACCGGATATTTAGGTAATAAACATTCAGAAAAACGGTATTTTATCACACATACTTATATCTATTATCACATTTATTTACATTCAGACAATTAATGTATATGGATATATTTCTTGAATGTTACTATTATGTTTAATAAGGTTCTTGAGGTTCAGGCAATAAATGAAAACAACTATTTCGCCGACGTTTCGAGACTATATTGTTCTCATAATAATGCCCTACTGTTAAGAAACAGGTTATAATAAAATTATATATGCTATACAACTAACTTAAAAACATTAGGTTAGCTACAATATAAATATATAAAAACATTCGTTATAATAATTAACTACATATAATAACAAAATATGGAGCAGTAGAAAACTACTTACAATGTTACTGGTTGATACGCTATTGGTATCTACAACTAAATTATAACAATTTTAGTAAACAACTGACCTGGGGATTTTTCGAAAAAAAACGTAAAGGTTGAGTTGATGGTTTTCCCCAAAACTGGTGGTATTCCCAATACCAATGTATGTATAAATAAGTTTATACACATCATCTATCCATTTATATATTACATAGAAATAAGGAAATCTTCTTTGTACCTGTATCTGGGAACACCATCAGTTTTTTGGAAAACCAACCCTCTCAACCTTTAACTTTTTTTCAAAAATTAAATACCATAGAACATCAATCAATAACACTGCAAGCAATTTCCCACTCCTCCATATTTTGTATATGTAGTTAATTATTCTTACGCATGTTTTTATATATTTATATTTTACCTAACTTTATGTTTCGAAATAACATGTATAATGGCATGATTATGAGAACAATATAGTCTCGAAACGTTGCCAAAATATTGGTTTTTACTTATTGGCTGAACCTCAAAAACCTTATTTAACATATATGTATATATTATAAAGTAATGGTTTATTTAAGACTATATTCGGTTTGAAAAATGACAATTAAAAAAAAGTATCAGTTAAAAATAGCAGGTTCCGTCCGTGATATTCAAAATTGCTTTTTTTATCACGCAGTTTTTTCCATATTTTATACTAGAATATCTAAAATCCTCAAGATACCTGAAAACAAATTGATATGTCAACTATCTTGTCATAATTAATAGAACTTTTAGTATAATGACCGTTAGCCATTTTAAAACTACAGGCAAACGCTCACCGCTTTTCACTACTAATCTCACTATCAATGAGGTCAGCTTATGTAACTTCCGGTTGACATCTTGTTCTGGCGATCAGTAAACCACTATTCTCTCATCTTAAGGTACCTTTACTTCCAATAATTTAAAATGTTTTTAAAAAATTTAAATATTAGGGCTATAAAAAGGAATTCCGTTTGTAAACTTAGAGAGTAATTTTTTTTTTTTTTTAATAATTTTTTTATTTGATTAATGTATAAGTTTATATAAAATAAAGCAAATTAATCGGAGATTAAATGCGTCAGTAGAAAAATAAGGTATTAAACAGAAAACAATCATACAGAAAAAAAAAATCAATAGTTATTAATTATTTAATGAAACAGTTTAAAGTCAACTAGCACACTGTTGAAACAGTGCTGTAGCAATCAACTTGTTGAAATTGAAAAACCTATTAAAAATTTCACTTTTTAATTAAAGAAAACATAACTTGAAACGTGTTGGGTTATTTATTTTGGTACCGTTATATAAGCGTGACTCCACGAAACTGGCCTTACCCGCACTACACCGACCAGTATAACGTTTCACTTCGAGTTTACATTTATCGATAGTTCATTCCTATAACCCCACATGTAAACAATCACTTCTACAGTTTCAGCTTGCATTTTGTTTTTTAACGTGTTATATTGATATTCACTCTTCTTAAATGTAAATAGGTCAAACAGAAGTTAACAACATGAGTTTCATAAAGGATTTAGTGTTTTATAAATTCATGTTTTCTTATTTTCTCTTATATAATGTGTAAAAGTGTTACAAAAGTTAAGAAGATTAATTTCTATATGGATTTGGTGTATATTTGTTGTATCAATTTAAGTGAGAAAATTTCAGTATACATATTTTGTCAATGGATTCTTGAACATTTATATAACTCATTGCCCTAAAGTGAGATAGATTGTATTATTAATGCAATAAAACATATTTCCTAATTAAAAAAAAATTATTATATAGGTTTTGAGTCAAAGACAGCATATTCCCAAACAAATTCAGAATTTTCCAAACCGATTTCCCAATTGTCTAAGCAGTTTCATGGAACTTGAGTGATGGAGATTGTAATATTTTCCAATAAAGCTGTCCTTGGAAAAAAGAAAATTTCTGAACCAATTTCAGGAATAAGGAATCATGAATTATCTGGCACTTCCTGAAGAATTATTTATTCAAAGACTAATTTAAAATGTTAAACTTTCATTATTAGCTCTAAATACATATGAAAACTTCAAAACGTCAAGACTTTAATTCACAGATTGTGTATTTTAATTTTAATTATTGCCCTACATTTTTAATTTAATATAATATTTGTATTTAAAAATATAATCTGTCTATCCAAGGACTGGTTTGAATTTTTTGTCCGGTTTTTAGAACTGATAATTAAATTTTAACATTTGAAACTAGTCTCCGAAAAAAAAAAAATCCCACAGAATTAGCAAATAATTCATAAATTATTCTATACAACCATGCGTACCTCAAGTGTTAAAGAATATTTATTTAAATTTACAAAAAAATTTTCTTATCACTTCGATTTTTTTTTTTTTTTAATTTTCATATAAAATTTTTATACCAACTTTTCTGAAATATATACCAGTGGTTATTATGATTAAAAACTAAGAATCAAACAATCGAATAATACTTGTGACTAGAATTAATTTCACAATTCTTTTTTTTGTATAATAATTGTCTAATTAAGTAGATACCACTTGCATTATTTTCATTTATATATATTATTTTTATTTCATTTACATTCCTTTTACGGTTCTATCTTTGTACTATTAAGTTGCTAAGAGTTCTTAGGTATAAATGACATATTTCATGATTTTGTTTACATTCGACCCCAAAATGTTAAATAATAAAAAGAAACTATTGAAAAGGAGAAATATACATAAAAAAAGAGAGCTTAAAACAAATATCTACTAAAAAAAGTAATCATCAAGGAAAAACGCAGAACATTACCATGTTGGCATAGTTGGCTCAATACGTAATGGCTTAGTCAACAGGCTATATGTGTGTACATACGATGTGGGAATTTCAGAATGAGGTTGTGTTTGTTTTAGGATATCGCAGGGTGACGTATAATTTTGTTATGTTCAAATCAGCATATTTATGAATAGATAGGTAGTTATTTATAATTTACTAGGTCATTTGATAATTATTATCACTTATAATTATGAGGTTAAAACAAAATAAAAATCGGCCCTTGAACATAAATTAAGTGTAACTACGAAATTTTGTTTTAATATATATATTTATATATGTATAAGGGTAAACAATAGAAAGGGCTAAAATTAACAAAAAACTAGAAGTTACCAAAAGATAACTGACCGATAAACTAATGACAAATGAATATCAAAACAGTATAAATCTAGTAGAATAAGAATAGAATATCTAATAGTATAAAAAATAATGTCCTAGATATCATGGTCAAGCAAAAAAAAAAAAAATAATAATGTAAAAATTCCTAGAGAATATGAAAACAACAGAATTGTTGTCAGCTATTTCAGTTAGTGATAAATTTTTCAACTTCATTTAGCCTTTCGGACTTATTTTAATTGAATATTATGTTATAAATACAATGTATCAGTATGAAAACTAAGTGTGTTTTGAACTAATTATTTTTATAATTTTAATTCTTATTTCAGTATTACAAAACTCTCAAGACCAATGAAATGATTTGCATACTCTTGGTTCAGTGACCCCGAAGTTCTGCACGAACAATTAGAGCAACGATCGATAATTATGGGAGACGAATTGTGTTGACAATGACCCACAATTACGGACAGCTGTAGCAGTGTCAAGAACATAAGGTTGCTGAAAAATCTTATATGGAGCAAGTAGTCTGACATTTCTTTTATTTTAAAAGATTCATATAGAGAAATCCAGGATGTTACATAGAAAAAAAAAGTATGTGAAAGATTAAAGCGAAAGAAAGACAAAAAAAACTTGCTATCAGTTTACGGTCGTTTAAAACAAAAAAATAAATGAATTTCATTTTATTCTTAGTTAAATCCAAATCATAAAACTGGAACCTCAAAAAATAGCGAACTTTTTCTAAAAATTTTTTAGAAAAATTTTTATTTGTGTTCATTAACTATTGCCAATCATCTTTTTTAAATTCATTTTTTATGTCAACGTATACCTACGACTTTCTGTCCTGCAGTATTCTTTAGTAACATACCGCTGATCCCTGTTGAACAGATCCGCTACCTAGGACTCCAACTGGACAAAAAACTGCTCGTCGTTACAGTTTCGATATTTCCGAAACAAACGTTCAAAGCTCCCAATTAATTCCAAAAATTTATTTACATGACTGTGATTAAAGCTACTTGAAAGTACGGATTTGAGGTTTGGGGCTCCACGAAACCATCCAATTCATCTCGTATACAATCCTTACGATCCAAAATCCTTCGAAAAATCTTAAACGTTCCTTACTTATCCACAACACCAATAAACTTATCTATAAAGATCTTAAGCCGCGTTTACACCGAAGTTGACAACTAAGTTTTCCACAAGTTGCGACAATTTGTTGATTTTTCTACTAAATACAGCAACTTTTTCTGTCTTCCACTTGTGGAGAGACTAGTTTTCCACTAAATTCTGGTTTCCCGCGGAGTTTCGGTAAATATGAAAGAAAGTTGACAACTAAAAGTGGAGGATTTGTTTCTGCACACTCAGCTCAAGCAACAAGCAACTAGAAAACTAGGGGAGAACTGTCCCCCCTCCGGACATGACGTTCGGCTGACGGAGAAGTCATCCCCTGGTCCAAATCAGTAAAATACCATGGTTTGACTCTATACAGATCTTTAACATACACAGACGACATAAACGTAAAAGTAAAAAAAAAAAAAAAATCATATACAAGATGTTTCCTTTCTTACACAATAAATCTAAATTAAGTCCTAAAAATAAAGTAATATTGTATAAAACAGTTATTCGATCCCATATTACATATGTCTCACCTGTGTGGAGCTCAACTTGTACAACCAACTACCGTAAACACGAAAGGATACAAAACTTGTGTATGAGGATAATCAATTATTACCCTCGGTATATAAAAATATCAACAATGTTTCACGTATACGATCAAACAAAAACGTTCTTTGTTAAAACAACAATTTCAGAAAAGTCGCTAATCTAAGAAGTTGGTAATTACAATAAAACATCACTTAAAAGATATATGCAGAAAAAAACGAAACATGTGCTCCTCACTTAATCTAAACCTTTCGCGCCAATTCTTTGGCAACAAGTTTTCCACTTGTTGCTATAAATTTGAGAAGAGCAACTTTTAGTTGTCAACTTTTAAGTTGTGAACTTTTGTTGCCAACTTTTAGTTTTCAACTTTGGTGTAAACGCGGCTTTAATGTTCCATATGTTGCTGAGTGAGTTAGCCCAAACTTTTTATAGTAAGCTCCATAACCACTCAAATTCACTAGTTTCTCAACTTGCTTTTCACTCCATTCCCGATAATCCTCCAAGGCGTCTAAAAAGAAGGTATCCTAGAGATCTTCTATTGTAGAATTTTTATTAAAGTGCTACTGATGAGTAGTTCTTTTCAAGTTTTGACATGTTATTGTAATCGTTAACACATTCACTTGATATATATATTTGTACAGTTGTAAATTTATATAAATTGATATAAAATTTTTAAAAAATTAAAATTAGATATTTGAGATGATTGTGTTATTATTTATGTTGTAAAATAAATCAAGCTAACGACATAGAACCAACCACTGCTCCACCCCTGTTCCCACCCAGAATACCTTTACATACCATGATAGAAAACTAAATCAATTTTGAAATAAATTCTGCTAACTTGGGATAAACTTTCTCATGTTAGGAAATGGAAATAACACATTATTAATATTTAAAACTCTAAATATATTTTGAAAGTTTTGTTGTTAATATCCGATAAACTTTATTAAAACTTTACTGTAGGTAGACGTGTTTTTTATATCCATCCCCAGTTTTCCAACAACCACCTCTTAGCAAGTTAGCTGATAAATATTATAGATATTAATATATAGATATTATATATATGTATAAATAAATTTATATTCCAAGAAGAGATACAATACTATTGTCTTGACTCTATTGAGCAGATTGATTGTAGCGTGCTGAGACCAGATGCTTTGAAAACAGTCATCTGTTCAAACGGCATTGTACTGGGCCGTCAACAATGGTCTATCTATAGCTGTCTAAATCCTCTGATCTAATTATAGGTGGACTCTTAAAGCTAGTTTCTAATTGACCAACAACAGGAGAAAAAAATAACATTCCTTTTTTAGGACGACATTTTAAGAAGATTCTTATTTCCTATTTTCCTTCTCATTATTTATGTCATCAAAGGGGACATAGACATTTAATTATTTAGAACTAGTTACTATAAAAGTCATGATTTTCCATTTTGAACTATGACTATGATGATTTCCAAATATCTTTGTTATTAAACTATAACAATCATGTGACCAATTGTTTTACTATTCAGACCTACCCATTTGAAATTCAAGATAGCTAAGGTCACAAATACAATATAAACTCCCCGTCAAAAGTATTGCAAAACCTATAATTCTCGAGTTTTTCCTGGTTTTTACCTAAATCCATACTCAGTTTATATTCATATTAATATTATTTATTAAACGTGAGACATTAAGGATTAGACACATCAATGTTTTTCCCTTTAATAACAAACGATGGAATTTTAGATATTTTTTTAAAATTTCCTTCAGTCCATTTTTATCATTTGTTTCCTTATTTACAAGTACGCCAAGACTAGTGGAAGCAGTCATCAATCCAGATGGGGCAATATGTCTTATTAAATATAAATAAAAAAATCAAAAATTGTACAAAATGAAAATTTTTAAAAAGTACGTTTTCTAACTTTTTTGTTTATTGGAAGAAATATTGTAATTTATTTTCATGAAAATTGTTTACCTCTAGTTGAGGGATGTTTATTATAGACTTCAGAAACTTTCTTTATTACGAAAAAAAAAAAAAATACGTTCTTATAAAATACAAATATTTCAAAGTGTTGCGATACTTTTGACGGGGAGTTTACTTAAATAAATTAAATACAATTAATCAACGGAAACTAATTAAAAATGTTAACTTTGAATTATAGTGCACTTCAACGACAATAAAGTGCTCTTCGTTTTCGACTACATTTACTATAAAAACGTACAAAGATCCTAATTAATTATAAAAGACATATTTACATGACAGTAGTTAGAGATAAATAAATTTATAAAAAACAACAAGGATATAAGAACAATAAGATCAGACAAAACTAAGCATTTAGCTATAATATACATTGAAGACTATAAGAAAAAAATGTTGGATATATTAAATGATAAAAACACATGCAGAAAACTTAGAGTGGACCCAACTAAAAATTATACTAATGAAATAAATAAATATTTGGAAAAATTAGAAAAAGAAGGCTATATTATTAGACTAATTAGACTAATTTGGCACCAAACAATATATATAAGCCTCGGACATATGGATTAATAAAATTACATAAAAAAGAAGAAAATCTAAGATTAATAGTTAATAATAATAATGGCCCTACATATAATCTAAATAAATACTTTAATGAAACCTTAAATATAGTAAATAAAGACAATAACTTTGATATTAAAAATGCAATCGAATTGAAAAATAAGTTAAATGAAATAAAATACAACAACAACATAGTAATTAATAACTTTGACGTGAAAAACTTATACACTAATATATCATTCGATATAACAATTAAAATAATAGAGGATAAATGGGAAAAAATAAAACAACACACTAAAATCAAAAATAAAAAATTATATATAGAAGGTATGAAGATTTGTCTAAGTAATAATTATTTTATTTATGAAAATGAATATTACAGACAAATAAACGAAATCCTAATGGGATCGAGTTTGGGTGTTAATATTAGTGGAATTACATTAAATTATTTAATGGAGAAATGTTCTAAGGAAGAAAATATTAATGAACCAATATTAATCGTGAAATAAATTGATGACTTATTAATTATAACAAATAACGACAATGAAATGGATTTTAATAAAATGAATATTTAATAAAATGAATAAAAAGATAGAATTTACTAGAGAGAACATGAGTGATAATAAAATTAAATATTTAAATATGTTAATAATTAAAAACAATGATAGAATAAACACAAGATGGACAAAAAAAGAAGTATCAAGTAATAGATTATTAAACTTTTACACCCCCTCCACCAAAAACTAAATACTATAGAGAACTATACAAAAACTGCTTTAATATTAACAGATAAAATTTATACTAACGAAATAAAAAGAGAGATTATTACAGATTTAAAAGATAATATGGTGCGCACTAAAATAATTAATAAAATGTGGCATAAGAATATAAATAGAAACAATGTAAAAAATAATGAAACCAATAGAAATAATAATAAACAAATATTAAGAAATGAAATAAAGAATAATAATATACTAAAAATAAACACAGATAATAATAAAAACACTAGAGTAATAGAACAAAAGAAAATAACTGAATATTATGGTAATACAAGGAATAATGAAAATAAAATAGAAAAAATAGATCAAAGTGATAAAAATAAGGAAAAAAATAACAAAAATATAAACAATACAATATATATTAAGAAATATAAAAGATTAAAATATATACCAGAATTAACTCAAAAAGTAATCAAGAAATTAAAAAATGAAAATTTTAAAATAGACATTGCATTATATAAAACAAATAAAATAAAAAATATAATAACACAGAACAAAATTGAACATATGAATAAGAAAGATGTCATATATAAGATTGACTGCTTAGAATGTAATAAACATTATATTGGAAAAACTAAGCAGAATTTATATTAAAGAATTAATCAGCATAAATATGACATAAAAAAAAAAATAAGCAAATCAAACAGAAATAAAACAGCCCTGTTAGAACACACACAAAAACTAAACCACAAATTCAATTTTGATAACGTTAAAATCTTGCTACATGAAACCAAAACACATAATAGAAAAATAAAAGAAGCGATATACATTAATAAAACAATCAATAATGCAAAAACTATAAAACGGACACAGATAAAATAGGATCTATATATGCTAGTATAATTAATGAATTAATAATATAAGATTGGCCAACTTAGTACTAATAACAATAGTAGAGATTAGGATTGACCCTTGTACCCATGAAGTAGAAGAGTTATTCTCTTGACAATGTAAATGAAACTGACACGGTGTGTTAACACCAGGAGATTGTTTTAAAGGTAAATTTATAATGAGATATATTGTAGTAGATCAAAATTAGAATTGTATTGTTTTGATGTTTGAAAATATAGTGAGATTATAGTAATTTGTGAATACTGTTTCAGTCTGATGATGGGACCTTGTTTCCCGAAACATGTCACATGTTTTTACTATTAATAAAGAGGAGGAAATGCTTTGTATAATACTATTATTTATCAACACATGTAACTCCTTCAATGAAGAATATATTACAAAAGACATATTTACATGACAGTAGTTAGACACATTAGGACATTCGGAGTTGGGCTTTGGGGCTCAACTAAACGCTCTAATTCGTCTCGTATCCAATCCTTACAATGCAAAATTTTTAATGCCCCTTATTATGTCACAAACTAACTTAGCTATAAAGATTTTAATGTTCCATATGTTGCTGATTTAGCCCAAACCAGACACCTATCCTTTCATAGTAAACTCAATACCCACTCAAAAATTCATAAAATTGGAATCTAAAGAATGTTACTGACTTCGCTTCGTAACTTCAAGGTAACACCGTCTTTATAAAGACGAAAGCCTATAGGCTTCAATCACTTCTAGACACCTGGCACTCTTTTTAAAGAAATTATTTCTTTTATTATTAGATATTCCTACCACATTACAATAACATTCTTGGTTGTTTTATCTTTTAAGTTAATTTAGGTAACGACATCGAACGAGGATTTAGTGTTTTACATGTTAATATTTTCTTATTTCCTTTTCCCTAATGTGAGAAAGTGTTACATAAGTTAATAATATTACTTACTGCAAGGACTTTTTATATACAGGGTGAGTCGCTCTTAGTTAAAAAAAAAAAAAATGAGTGAAATTAGATCAAAAATTAAGAAAAATGCCGCAGACCTTACCTTTCTATTCCAATCCGTTGCAGATTTACGATAATTTAAAGACTTTTTTGAGGAAACCACATTTTTTACCATAAAAGCTGTATTATCTCCGCTTTGTTTAAATATTTTTCAAATTTTGACCACATTTTCGGACTTAGTATTAAATTTCTTATAAGGCAACACCAGTATATACAATGCCTGTCTCCGGTTTGGTTACTATCCTCACGCCTGGAAGAACGCCATAGTACTCCTTTTTCACAAAAAGGGGAAGCCCAAGCACGAACCAGACAGCTATCGTCCAATAAGTCTCCTCAACACACTGGGGAAACTCCTGGAGAAGATTATCGAGAAGCGTCTCCGCTCACATTTAGAAGACAACGAAGTTATCCCGCAACATCAGTTTGGCTTCAAGCCTCACCACTCAGCAATACACCAAGTCCAAAGAGTCGTCGAAGTAATTTACCATGGCTTTGAAGCAAAAAAATATACCACGGGAGTATTCCTAGATGTGGCAGCAGCATTTGACAGTGTGTGGCACCGTGGTTTACTGCATAAGTTGAAGAAGACTTGGCCTCCACTCTACCTTTTCAGTATTATAAACTCATTTTTGACCAGCAGGACGTTCCAAGTGAGAATAAAAAATGCTATCAGCGAGAGAAAGATTATCCTCGCAGGAGTACCCCAGGGTGCCATACTGAGTCCTCTTTTATTTAACCTCTATTGCTCGGATATCCCCCAGTGTGATGAGGACACAATCATTGCTCAATTCGCTGATGACACAGCACTCCTTTCCCAAGATGATGATCTTCACGAAGCCATCGGAAAACTTCAATGTGGCATTAACGGTGTCTCGTCATGGTTCCGGAAGTGGAAACTTCAACTAAACCCATCGAAGACGGAAGCGAAAATCTTCACCTTTCGTCGCTTCAACCTCACCGACCTGATTACACTTAGACTCGATCACATCCCAGTTCCCTGGAATCCTAAAGACCAGGCAGTGCGTTACCTAGGAGTACACCTTGACACCAGACTGACTTGGAGATTACACACTAACTACATCTTACAACAAGCTAACGCAAGACTTAAACTTTTGTACCCTCTTTTAAATAGAAAATCATTACTTCGTCACAGAACAGCTATCTTAGTATACAAAACCATGCTGCGGTCCCTACTGACTTACTCCTGTCCTATCTGGTATAACACTTCAAAATTAACCAAAAAGAGACTACAGACATTCCAAAACAGAATTCTGCGTATGGCGGTTAATGTGCCCTGGTTTTTAAGGAATTCCCAGCTTCACCGGGAACTGGGAGTTGATCGACTTGAAGAGGTCTTTAACAAGCTCACAAGACGACACCATGAACTTCTCCACGTCGCATCTGGAGCTCAGGAGTATAACTTAGGAACATCAATAACAAGAAGATTAAAACCTAGGGCTTACCAAGACATACTTGGCTTATAACATTTGTTTATCAAACAGTTCGTGTATAACATTTATTGTTGATCCGAAATTTAAATAAATAAATATTTTTGTTGTCTTTAATGATAACATTATATATTATAAGGCAAGAGTATATGTAACCTTGAATTTTACAAACTTGGGACCTAAAGAACAGCTTGATCTTCACCTTATTTAGGGAAGTTACAATATCTTTTATAGGTTTTATAAGACTAAATCCGAAAATGTGGTCAAAATTTGATAAATATTTAAACAAACTGGAGATATTACACTTTTATGGTCAACAACGTGGTTTCCTCAAGTTTTTGAATTATGGTATATCTGCAACGGATTGGAATAGAAAGGTGAGGCCTGCGGCATTTATCTTCAGTTTTCATCTAGTTTTTTTTTTTTTACACTAAGAGGTACTCACTCTGTATTTGTATTTGGCTATTAATTCAATAAAACACTTCTATCTAAAACAAAAAAATGTTAGAAAGTTTATCAGAAGCTTATATTTTCTTATTTCTTTTACCCCAATGTGAGAAAGTGTAAAGCATTGCTTTAAACATTTTTAAAAGCACAAACCTCTATTAATATTATATGTTTATTTTTACCATTGCCTTAATGTTCATGTTGAAATTATTACAATAACAAGCACGCAGCTTTTAATGAAATTGTTTGCTGAGAGGGCCGATCGAAGGAAAACAAACGGAGTATGGTGGAAGGACTGAATTCGAGTCACGGAGCTTAAAATATTTATGTATCGGCAAAGGCCTCTGTGCTCTGGTCCCACATTCTCCCCACGAAAATAAGGGTTGTATCCATCCCGTTTCCTGATTGGTCTAGTACATCAATATTAATAACAAATACAAATATTAATAAAAACTATAATTATACTATTGTGCAGAAATAACTACAAAAAAAAACAAAAAAAAACAAAAATAGATTGTACTCACTGGAATTGTGAAACGTTGTAGAAATTTTCAAATATTTTAGATCAGCATCAGTCAATCAATTAAAATATCTGAAAAAAAATGTATATTTAGAAATATTGCATAAAATAGAAACTAGAGGGTACAATGTAAAAAAGAAGTTGTTATTCTGAATTAAATAAAACCGAAATGCTTCTGATTATTAAAAAATATAAAATGGATTAAGGAACGGAATATTATTAAGGAATATATTATTTGTTTGAAAAAATATGTTCGCAACAGTTTATTGAAAATTGGCTTCTTTCTTGCAGAAAGGATTTCATGTACTTCGTCTATACTAATGAAAATGACACAATCGACAAAGATTCCATGAAGATGTCCTGAAAAAGGAAAATGATCAGGATCCTGAACTCAGTCCTGAAAAAAAAAACAGTTAATTTTGGAAATGAAAAAAAGAATATTTAATTGTCTTCTTCTAGGGACAGCCAATAGATACAAAGACAGAAGGGAGAAAGAAAGACAAAAAGAAATGGATTGAGGATGTAAGAGGACTGGCAGCAAAAGTACTGCGAGAAGATGAATGGGCAGATAAGAATTGGTGGGAATAGGTTCTGAGGATCAAAACACATTGAAAGTGATAATTCAAATATATGAATAAAATTAATCATAATTTAAATATTAATTGTGTTTTAAAATTTTAGTCAGAAGTTTGTTTTGGAGCTCCACTAAACTATCCAATCCCTACAATCCAAAATCCTTCGAATAATCCTCAATGCTCCTTACTTTGTCACCAATAAATTTATCCATAAAGATCTTAATGTTCTGTATGTTACTGCTTTAGCCCAAACCAGATACCTACCCTTTCATAGTAAGCTCCGTAATCACTCAAATCCTCAGTTTCTCAACTTGGTTCCCACACCATTCCCGATAATCCTCCGAGGCGTTTGAAAAGAAGATTTTTATTGAAGAGCTACGATTGAGTAGTTCTTCACAAGTTATTTACATGCCATTATATTCACTATCAACACATTTACTTGATATATATTATTCCGTACAGTTGTAAATATCAATAAATGAAAAAAATAAATAAAATAAAGGAAAAATATTTTTTTTAGGATTAGGCAAAATCTGAACGAACTAAAAACAAAAGAAAAATAACATTCTGAACATATATTTTAAATACAAATGCATATTGTAATTTTAACATACTCCTTCTATTTTAAATAAAAACGTACCTTTTCAAATAGAAAGTGTAAGTATTGTTTTCTTAATCTCTTTGTCTATTGTGGCCCACACACTAAGAAAAAACGCCAAACATTAAACCAAAGACTTAAATTGCTCTACTTACTAATAAAATGACAATCTAAGTTAAAACTTACAGACTTGCAACTTACACATATTTACTAAAAAGAGACACATAATAAGGCTGCATAATTTTAGACTGCATACTTTTAGGCTGCATACTCTTAGACTCATCACACAAGCGTCATGGTATGTCCCCAACTTTACATATACCAGCGACTGCATACGGACTCACTAAAAACGATTCCATAAAAATTTACAAGAGCACAGAAATAAAATATTAGAAGCTATGGCCATCACCTATATGCCTGAAAATACAAAAAGGAGACTGAAAAGAAGATAGGTCTATATATATATATATATATATATATATATATATATATATATATATATATATATATATATATATATATATATATATATATATATATATATATATATAATTATGAAATATTAATTGAATGTTATTAAGTGGATATGTGTGTATGTAATAAAATCTTATATTATAACTGTTTATTTATTGTAGTTTGTTTCACATAAAGATCAGTTTAAATGTAATTATTCGTAAATATACAAATGATAGAAAAGAAAAACTAATGATTAAATATTATTTTAATGTAGTAAAATTTCATTTTATATGTTACCGGTACTTAAAATATTAAGTTAGTTTTAAAAGGTTTAATGATTAACTTTAAACATATACTATAAGAATTTCCCTCGTTTTTAGAGAACTTTTAATATATCAGTACCTCGGAGTTACAGAACACTATGTCAATTTTTGATCAACAATACATTATTACGTATTCGTATCCACCTTCTTTCACTTTATACAGAGGTATAGAATTCTGTGTCCTAGACAATTAATTGTAAGGTAAGTTACATAAAAATGTTTTTTATTTATTTCTATTTTTTTTTGGAGGGAGGGGAGGTCATAACATCCTTATGTACTCCAATTATGGCAGGAAGGAAGGGTTACCAACCTATTCTAGTTAGTGATTCATTTCGTACATATAAATACAATAAACAGTTCTGGCATAAACAATTGCTATCCTGTAAAGTTATGGAAATGTGACATAGTGTTCTGTACCTCCGAGGTACAGATATATACAAACTATTCATTTCGTTACAGATTCATAATTGGTAGATTCAACTATTGGAAAAAAAATGTACAGCTCGAAAATCATTACAAATCTCTAATTTGAAAGCTTTCTTTTTATTTATTTTTTAAATAAATGTCACATAATTTCTAAATAAATAAAATGAACTTATTGCAGAAAGTTTAACAGAAGTCCCCTTTCTTTGGAAGTTTAGGGTAACCATTTTCTAAAAAGTTAATATACCCAAGGAGGAAAGGGAGACGAAATAAAACGAAGGCTGAAATGAGTTTTCTAAGTAATTACTTTTTATAATTAATATTCATAAACTCTATTCCTTCACAGAAGACTGATATAAAGTCCCGACAATTCATCTATGACTATATAGATGATATAAAAACCTTTAATTTTGGGCATTTATATAATTAATTAATTAATGTAAAATTATAATAAAGGAAAATTATGGTGAAGTTATGATAATTAATCGCTAGGATGGTAACTGTTAATGAAGTCCCCGGCTACAAAGGACTTTGCCGTTAATGGCCTACAGGAGGTCAGCGGATTCGGTAATCGTCACCGGGGGCTTGAACCTAAGTTCGTACGACCCATTAAAACACCTTCAAGTCTTTTAGGAGGGGGCTTAGCGTCTCTCTTGGAGCTTTGAAGTCGTCTTTTATAGGCTTTAAAATTTGCTTTAAACCCAATTATGCGATGTTAATTTTCTGTTGGTTACACTGGAGTTAAAACAATTTTAAAACAAAATAATTGTATCTATGATAAAAAGTAAATATTGGGTAGATATCTTTCTTTCATCTCTCATATTTTTATTAATATTTACAACTGTATGGAAAATATACATCTAGTAAAAAGGAGGAAAAATGAATACAGTAAAAGGAATAGAATAATAAGCAATTTGACAGACTAGTGGATTTGAGTAGTTATGGAGTTTACTATGACATGAGAGGTATCTGGTTTGGTAAATCAGCAACATATGGAACATTATGATGTTTACGGGCAAGTTCATTTGTGACTAAGTAAGGAGCATTGAGGATTTCTCGAATAATTTTGGATTGTGAGGATTGGAAGATTTATCTGAGTTCCAAACCTCAACTCCCTATGTTCCAATAGGACTGATTACTGTTATTTGAATAAGCATCTTGTAGTTAATCAGTTGTACTTTCATAGATGTTGGCCATTATATGTAGTAATCATGAATATTACATATAACGAATGTTTACTTTTTCAAAGTTTTTATTTTCTTATATTTAGGTCATTCCTTCAATTACACATTCGTTTGATAATTTAGTTAATATATGCATGCTCATGATGTATAAAGTTTCTAAATTAGCCTTACATATGTTTCAATCAAACATTTCAAAACAGATGTTTAAGGTAACCTCTTAAATTGCGAAAGACCTCGGACATTACAAAGATCTTCATTCGATTCGTAGTTTGGTTCATATCGATTTTCATTTCATTATTATTTTGATTAAATTTATCAAACATTTTATTTCATAGAATTAATATGAATTTAGCATTTCTTCGATTTAGTAGCTGAATAAGATGTAAACGCCATAAATGACAGAGCTTATCTAACAACTTCTCCCGTATTTCTGTTTGATTTTCATCTTCACTTTCATCTCTCTCAGCGTTTCAATTTATTTTTTAGATCTTAAATCATAAATTTTATACCCTTCCATTTCTTTATTTTTTTTATTTAATGATTTCTAACAACTTAGTAACTATTTATACCAACAAAAACGATTTAAAACAAAAAATAAAAGTCAGTCGTTGTAGTGGCCGCTTAGGTCGTTACTACCATTTCCTCTAATCATGCTGACTTGTAAAATAATTTTATCCCTTATTTCGAAATTTAGAGATTCAATAAAAATATTTGGCAATTTTAAGTTTTGCCTGTTGTTCGGGCGCCAGACATGTAAACGAGCTTAATGTAAAAAGATCAACCAAAATAAAAACGTTGTTTCTATTATTATTTAAATGAAATTAAAAGTATAATATATACATTTGAGTTCAAAATTAATATAAAAAAAAAAAAAAAACCAACAAAAATAAAATAAATTGAAAAATCTACTATCATCTTATAATTCAACAAATAATATTACAGTTTTAATTTTATTTCTGGTATATTTAAGTAATTTATTAATGCATATTTATTAATAAATTCATCCAAAAATATTATAGCCAGACAATAGTACCGTATCATCATGCCTTTATTAGGGAAAATTAGTCACATAATAATCTTAATTTTTTCATTTAATTTAATCTATCTATAGACATATAATTGACATGTTTCTGGATCGACAACTCCATTCTTCCAAAGACTTAAAAGAAATCTGCAACTAAAAAATACATCCCTAACACGTAAATAGGATTATAAAAGAAGAGCTGATCAGAATGTACGCCGAGGAACGACAGGTCTAAATGGCTTGTTTATATCAGGTGTTTACTGGCGTAACAAACTTGATTACAAGCTATAAAGTTGTAAAACAGAATTTTATGGATACAAACAGAATTAGAGATGCTTGCTGCTTCTACTTTGAAGTGAAGAACCGTTTTATTTAAGTACTCAGTTTTTATTTAACGACCAAACCGGTCGTTCCTTTTGATTTAATTTAAGTAAAAATATTTTATTGTTAAACAATTGATTAAAACAACTTCAGCCACTTGTCAACAGTAATTTCGTTAAACGGGAAAATTTGTCTGTCTCAGGTGTATTTTAAAATGACAAATATGACCATCAAAGTTTACCATCAGATTCATATTTTTTTATAATTTCCAATTTCATGAAAAAATTACAAAAATTATGTTATCATGAAGTATTGTTAAGGGATTCCACCAAAGTAATGTGTTACCTGTTAAAAAATTCGACCAACTTCTAAACCAAAAAAGTCCACTTTCCTCTATTCTATACCAAACTCTATTTTTGGAAAATTTTGATATTTAATAGAAGAAATTATTTCCGGTTTCCTGTATTTAAAAACCAAGTTTCCCGGATTAATAATGCAAAAATAAAAGAAGCTTGTGAAGGACAATGGCCTTAAGTTGAAAAATCAGCTTGGATTTCTTTTAAAAATTTTGCAAATGATTTTCGCGAACAGAAAAGCGGAAAAACTCAGAGAGTTAGTTTAAAATCCTCTTAAAAATTATAAAGATTTAGGACGTAACATGTCCCTAAAAATACATTTTCTTGAATAATATTTGGATTTCTTACCTAAAATTAGGGAATTCGGTGAGCGATTGCACCAAGATATAACGTATCAACGTTAGAGAGTTCATGAAAAATCGAATCCAAATGTAGTGGAAGACTGCCATTGGATTTTGAAAAGAGATGTAAATAAACGAAGAATGATTTTCGATGATTTTCAGCTGTATTTTAATAAAGGCACACCTCTTTTCAAAATACTATTAGTCTTCCAGTATATTTGGATTCCATTTTTCATGATTTTTCTTCAATTACTTGGCAAAAATAGAATAAGTAAACATAAATTATTTTAAAAAAAGAAGGAAAAAATTAAATATCCTAATTAGAGACCAATTATCCAAAGGATATTATCGATTTATGTATTTAGTTGGATATTACAATAAAATAAAATAAAAAAAAAAAAAACTATATTTCTCCCTGTCTAAGAAAAACAATACATTACGGTTAGGTCTATGATCTACTGTTTATCCCAATTTACACATTAAAAAAAAATTCACATTTGAGAGTGAAAAAAACGTTACAACGTTTCATTATTTTCATTCAAACGGTAGGTCCTAACAAAAGATGTTAGAAAATCATCGAACCAGACGAAGGATGATGATTTTCTGCTGTATTTTTCTACAGGCACACCTCTTTTCAAAATCCAATAATGGACTTCCAGTATAATTGGTTATACTGTTGGTTATAACCAACGTTGGTATATCTCTGTGGAATCGCTCACCTTATTCCCCAATTTTCAGAAAAGAAATCCAAATATTAATCAAGAAAATGTATTTTTAAGGACATGTTACGTCCTAAAACTTTATGATTTTTAAGATCTTAAACTAATTCTCTGAGATTTTCCGCTTTTCTGTTCGCGAATATCATTCGCGACACTTAGAAAAAAAAATCCAAGCTAATTTTTCAACTTACAGCCATGATTTTTGCATAAATGAAAAAAGTAACAAACAAATCGTTTTATTCAAAAAGTTTATCATCTTATTCAACATACTTTTACCTAATATCAACCAAGTTTTAAATGTCATATTTGAAAAAGTATGGGTAGCGTGGCGAAACGAAGTCGAAAAAGCAAATTTTGTTGTCTCATTCATTTTAAACAATATTTCTCGCATACCCACTTTCAGAGACTGGGTGTGCCTCAGAAGAATCTTCTTAATCAAATGTTTTCCAGTGTGATTTGTCACTCATGAGTGATAGGTTGACAATCTGATTTATTTGTTTTCGTCCGTGAGATGATAACACGTTGTCAATAGCGAATGCCCTATTTTTGAAGTTACTAAAAAACATTAAAAGTTTTCTGAGGGCTGAAAATCGAATATTTTTTATATATAATGGAGTTGTTTAATGGATTGCATTAAATTCCATATGTTTTAGGGTATTTTTCAATATCGTAAATTGCCTTATAACTGATACTATAGAATAGATTTGTTCCAACACACATGTAAATTATTTATTATATTTCTTATTTTTGACAGATATATTTTTTGGCTGGGTGACCATAACTTTTTGGTGTGTTTTTTTCACATTTGTTTTGACACGATCTGTTGGCGTTGTTCGAATCGGAAATTTGATGACAGTTGTTTATCAGAATTTTAATGGAAAATGTTTTTGTTTTTTATAAATTTTGGCTAGGACCTGCCGTTTAGGAGTTATATTGGTTTAAATGAAAAAAAGTCACGTTTTACTACATTTTTTAAGAGTTGTACAGAGCTCTGTGTGTTGCTGGGATAGAAAATTTAACGGCAGTTCCTTCATCAGAAATGTAAATGAGAATATTTGTTGTTATATAATATCTTTCGCTAGGACTTACCGTCTGAATGAAAAAAAGTCACGTTGTAATGCTTTTTTCATTCTGAAATGTGGAAGTATTTTTAATGTGTAAATTGGTATTAACAGTAGATCATAGAATAGATCTATTTTTTTTCTTAGCCAGGGATAAACTGAGTTTTTTTTGTTTTTTTTTATTGAAATATACAACCCAATAGATAACAAAATACAGAAATAAGTCTATAAGATACTTTAAATGAATGATCTCTAATTAAGATATTTAATTTCTTTGTTTTTTAAATAATTGATGTTTACTTATTTTATTTTTGCCAAGTAAGTAAATAAACGATTAAAGTACTATTTAATAGAAATATTTTTCCATGTCTATAGTTTAATCTTGTCACTGTCAATTTTCACACAATCTGCTGCTCTGAGCAGCCTAAACGTTTACTTAAACATTGACGAAAGGTAAACTTGCAGAGAATGGTTAATTGTTTGTCTAACTTGTTGAATGGTTAAATCAATCAACTGTGATGTTAGCTCAAGAATAAATCTAAAATAAGAAGAAATAACTGAGAAACATATATACTACATTTTACTGTTATATATTATAATTGGTTATGATTTTACTATTTTTTTAAAGAAAATTATTATTCATTTGATTTTAAAAACAAAGGTTAAAGTTTGTAAAAGCTTTTTCTTAATTCAAAAATAGTAGAAGTTTTAATATAATCATATTTTGAAGAATTTATCCCATTATTTTACTATGACTTTCAATCCCACCCCTAGAATCATATTTTCCGAGTTTCCTGAGGTTCAGAATTTTCCGATTATATCTACAGGGCGGCTAAGGTCCAGCACAATCAATTTTTTTTAGTGAGATGTACCAACTAATATCAATGGCTTTATGGGGTAAAACACTTTTGAAATACATGTTAAATTTCAGAAGAAAAAAGGTATAAACGCAAAGGCAGCACAGAAGAAACTAGTGGTAAAGAAGGAGAATCAGTGTATCAACATATTTTGGTTTGTTTTTTCCGGATTCGGAAAAAAAAATTATGTTTTGTGGTTGGTGGTACTTACTTCGAAGATTTTTGCATTTTAAAGTTATCCCTACCTAAGTCTTCATCTGGAAGAACGAATGACTTGGAATCCAAATACAAGGCAAAAGTGACAACAAAGTTCATCTTTAACGTTTAAAATTACAATTAACAACATGAGACCGATTAAGATATTTTCTGATTTCCACTTCACCAATATGAGGTGTAAAAGAATTTGAAACTAGTTTCATCTTTAATGCTCGTCGTGTCTGATGACTACTTCAGCATTTACAAGACAAGCTTTTAAAGCTCCCAATGAATTACAAAAGACAGTGTTTTGACCTTTTAAGATATACGGAGTTTAGGGGGGCCTCACTAAACCACCCAAATCGTCTCATACACAGTCTAAAATCCTTCAAAACATATGTTGTAGATTTAGCCCAAACCAGATTCCTACCCATTCATAGCAAACTCTATAACCATTCAAATCCATTAGTTCTACAACTTGCTTCACGTTCTATTCCAGATAACCCTCTGTCTAAAAAGATCTCCGGACCTTCTAATATAGTACATTTTATATAGAACTTTTATAAGTACAACCAAAGAGTAGTTGCCTTAAAAGCAATTGACATTTTTAGCTTTATCAAGACATTTACTTGATGCTTGATTACATCGTATACAGTTGTAAATTTGAATAAATAGCTATTAAAAGAAAAGAAGAAATTTTTCCTGATGGTCGAACAGTGGACTCAAACTTTTACTCTATACAACTATACCAAGGAACAGGCACCAAGTCAATTGCAATATGACAATTTCCATGCACATAGTCTTCCATTTACATATGACTCATTTTTCAATGGTCAGATGTTTGATAATTATGATAATTTTAAAGAAAGATGCGTGACATGACTTTACTTTGAAAAGTAAGATTCAATAATTTCTAACCCGGGAGAACTCGCTGGGTGAGATTTTCTCTTACGCTGGCGGTAAAACCCTTTTAATCGGAAAACTAAAATAGTTGGAAAGATCTCCGTTTGTCTAGCTGGAGATAGAAGACTTCTTCAAAGGGGACCCTCATGCACAATGAACTAGTTGTTCCGTGACCTTCACTGCAGTGTTTGTTCCTTCAAACTTTGTGTTCGGTGAGTCTTTTTCTCACCCAGCGAGTGCTCGCGTTACAGTTTTTTTTCAAACGATAGTCCTGAAATTTTAAACTGTAAATTGTTTTCTCACTCGTGACTCAGTTTAATTGGCATTAGTTGTTCATCAGGTAAGAGGTACGCAGTATTTTCCTTTATTCAAAGTTGTAGGATCTTTTTATTTTTGAGTTTCTAACCAATTTAAAAAAATAATATTTGCAAATGAAAGCCCATATTTTGGAAAATAGTTGACCGCTTTATCACTTAATTTAATATAATACTTCTTTTTTTTAAAATTTGTGTATGTTTTGCTTATTTGTTTTTCCTTAAAAACATTATATTAATTTTATTTAGTGTTGAGAAATTGGTATTCTCTTCGAAAAAGCCAAAAGTTTGAGCGTGAGAGAAAATCTCATGTGCGAGTTCTCGCGTCTCACAAACTCTAGCGAGTTCTCCCGGGTTAAATTATTTAATCAGAAATAAAGTTATTCTTACTCGCAAGGACATTTGTAATAACATAGAAAAATTTAACAGTTCGTTTACGTTTTACAGATTTATTCCGTGTTACCAAATAGGTTTCATAATAGTCAATTTTGTAACCAATTTGAGACTTATGCTTGTACAATAAATGTTGAAGTCGTCGAAAACGACGATTAGTTTCTCTTTTGTTTTAGCCTTGTAAGAGTATGTGGATTCAAAGGTAGACGCTTATCCATACGAAGTCGTATGTAGCGGATTTGTTCGATTGGAATCGGTGGAATATTATTGAAGGTAACAGTAGGACAGGAAGTCGTTTGTTTACGACGAATGACTAAGGCTTTATTGAATTTTTGTTTAATAGGAACTGGATCATTCTATGAGAAAATGATTAATATTTATGTTATTCCAGCACATCCAACCGCTTAAATCAAACTACGAAAACTTTTTTAGTCGTTCAATAACACCAAGAGACAGAAGTTGCCGAGTAATTTATAATTAAAGAGAAATGTTATTTTTCGTATCGTGACTCATTAAAATGAAAAGGAAAAGAACGGTACTGGACAACCACCATTCGTTGCATATTGATATCCGCGTAGGTGTCCGATGTTTATCATGGAGTGAGTAATGGATTCTTAGAAAACCTTTTTGTTAATGGCGTAGACAATAGTATTACAACTGATAACAAAACCACCTTGGCATTTGACGGACTGAACCTTACCAACACGTAATGGCTTAACAGCGTGAACCAATAAATATTTCCAATTGTCCTATTTTATTTATGTTATTTTTTTATATGAAGTAACAGAAAAGGCTTCCTGGATTAAATGCGACCTAAAGGTTACTCTATTTACATGAATATCTAATTCCCCTTTCTTCCTATCACCTCGAATTTCCCTCCGCAACAAGTTCTATATCTTCTCTGAGAGAGTTCCAACACGCATTTGATTTCCTGCATAGCGACATTAATATAATAAGTATAATTTGTATAACAAATTGGTCATGCGTTAAATGTTTCTAGAACTGATGAGGAATGTGAGATGTCCTGAAGCGTTTAAGTTCTTGCCATCTGAGTCCAGTGTTATGGATAAAGTTTATTGGTGACAAAGTAAGGAGCATTGAGGATTTTTCGAAAGATTTCGGATTGTAAAGAATGGATACGAGAAGAATTGGATGGTTTAGTGGAGTACCAAAGCTCAACACCGTACGTCCAAATAGGTCTAATCACAGTCATGTAATAGGGGTGGTTTTAACCAATATTTTTCAGTAACAGGATCATCTCTCCATACTTCATACGTAATCGTTTGTTTGTTGTTTGTTGGGGTTTATAGGCGTAAAACCCTAGGGTCATCAATGCCTGTGTAGTTATATATATAGGTATATTTTCACAGAAGATTAGGGTCAGGAAGGGTGCCACGAACAGAGGCGCACCCCCAAGGAGAGACGAGCCGCACCCGTCGAGCAGGAAATGCGCCACGGCTTCCTTATTTATATGAATACATATAACGGTAAACATAATACATATGAATACATATAACATACATGAATACATATAATACATACATATACATACATACATATACATATACATACATACATACATGAATACGTATAACGGTAAACGTAATCGTTTACCGGGTTACACTGATATTTTAGCATATCTGTTACTCGCATACCTATTCAATATCGGTTCTAATCAATAAGTTTACATTTTCAACTACTTTTTTGATAATATAATTAGGAAAGTATGTAGCCAAATATATAATAAATATATGTATAGTTATTTTTTTTTTTAAATCTTTTCAATTTTATTGTTTCTGTAAAATACAATATTTCCATAAAACGTTTTTTATTATCCTCAACCATTTTATTCACAAAATACTGGTAGTTAAATGAAGATCAATTTTTTTTTTTTTTTTTTTTTTTTTTTTTTTTTTTTTTTTTTTTTTTTTTTTTTTTTTTTTTTTTTTTTTTTTTTTTTTTTTTTTTTTTTTTTTTTTTTTTTTTTTTTTTTTTTTTTTTTTTTTTTGGCTAATTGCAGTTGATAAAACTTTAATTAAAAACATCAATGAATCATCAACACGATAATAAATAATTGGTAAATTATTATTTAAGATGTTAGATGTTTTATAACAGCATACATATTTTTCATTTGATTTTTTTTGTTTAGTGTTTTCCTTCCAGCAGTAACCCTGTTGGAAGGGACTTAATTTATTTTTTCTTTATACACCATACTTGTACAAAGTATACAATGTACATGTAATTATTATTTTTGATTTGATTATAATTTGACATGTGTTGAAAGGTATAAAAAATATAATAAAAAACAAGAAAAATAAAATAAAACAAAGAACAAGAAGTTATATAACATAAATAATTCAAAATTTAATAAAATCAAGCAACAAAGTTATGCAGAGAAAAGTTTATGAATATTTAGTGGTTTAAAGATATTTCGTATTTATATCATCTATTTTAATGATTGAATTTTTAAGAAATATTTGGAAATTTTCAAATAAATTGTTCATCAAACATTGACCATCCACCGGCCAATGTCCTAGTTTCTGTACAGTTTTTGTCTGTAGAATAGTTCTTTAGTCAGTGAGTAGTCTGCATTCATATATGAGGTGGTGTATATTTTGTTCTTGAGTGAAATTACAAGGACATAGGAAAGAATCTCTTATTTTAAATCGATAGAAATAACTATGCCCCATGTCCTGTGATTCCTTGTGTAATGTAAAAGTTAGTCCATGAGTTTGATTTAATGTAGGTCCGTAAGTCTGGAATGAAGTTATGTAGATGTCTTCCCTTGTGAGCTGTCTTGCTACATCCAACGTGTCTTATTTGATTTATGACTAGCAAAAATAATATAATTACTCATGAATATATTTCATATTTGAGTGTATTTTTATTATTACTAAAATTAACAATAATAAAATATTAAAAAATGTAAGAGTGTCTAATGTAAGAGTGATACAACGAAGGCCGGCTGAAATTTTACCAGAAAATACTATACTCGTACGAGAGCTGAAGTAAACATACAGGTTGAGGTAAACGAGTATCTGGTAACAGGTAGAGACAAGTAAAAAAATACTAGTCTACGGTATTACTCAGTACGAAGGTAATAGTTATGAATGTTACTAGTACTGAAGTAAGTATGCAAGTATCTCGTACCTGTTACCCATACCTGGTACAAAGTAACAGTTCCAGTATTTCTGAATGACCAATAGTAAATAAGTCTTTTGTAATTAATTGGGAGTTTTGAATGTTTTTTATAGTAGATGTTGAAGTAGTCAGGAATAATATAAATGATAAAAAGAAAATAGGCATGTTTGGATACCCATCCGTATTCGGTACTGGTTCTGGTGCTATTACTATGTATTTAAATATACAAATACTTATTTAAATATAATTAATAATACAAACAATTTTATTGTTTAGAAATAAGGAAAAATATTTTTTAAGAACATAACGGTTAACGGAACAAATATCGATTTTCGATTCGCAAACATTTATAATATAAAAGTCGAATCGTAATTTAACCATATGCTTTGAGCGGCCTTAAAAATTCGCTGATCAGTCGAGGTAATGAAGGAGTGCAGGTAGGGTCGCTATGAAGGCCACAAAGGGCAGTCACCCTGACAGATGTGTAGAATATGCTCAGGCATTTAGTAACCAAGTATGTATTTAATATTTATTATTTTTTTTATAGAATAATTTCCTAACATTAATTAATTAAATTTAATAATAAGAATAAAATAAGTAATATATTAACAAATTAATTTTAAGAAATCCAATTTTTTTAATTTAGTAAAATATAATTCTGAACGTTAAACTATTTGTTCAACAAAAAAAAAAATACTATATAAACTTATACTATAATTTAGTTTCTATTTGTTCTTATTAAAACGTATTATTAAACCGAAAAAAAAGTCATTTAAAGATGGGTTTATCAAAACTTTGAATATGAACTGTAATTTCTCGCACTAGGGAAGTCGAAATAAGATAATATGAAACTTCTAATATATTTTTTCACATTCCTTTTTAGATCAAGTTGTTTATTGAATTAATAATACAATCTGTCTCACCTTAGGGCAATAAGTAATATGGATGAGAAATAATCCGTTAAAAAAATATGTAAACTGAAAATTTCTCAAATAAGGCAAGTTTAAATACAAAATATAAATATATAAAATACCCTGTAGAAACTAATTCTGTATGTTTTTAGAACTGATTATGAATATTCATAGATAAGTATATGTACCTACTGCCTACTGTCTCCCCTTCAAAAAGCAGCGACTAAAACATTGAAATTAATTGGAAGAAGGTTAGAATCGATAAAAGATATATTCATTTGTTTCAATAACTTTATTTTTTTTAAATTCGGGATAGGGTTCTTTTCCAAATATTTCTATATAAACTCCCCGTCAAAAGTATCACAACACTTTGAAATTGATAAACACGTATTTTTTTTCATAGTAAAGAAAGGCTCTGTTTTCATTTATAATATTTCTTCCAATAAACAAAAAAGTTAGAAAACTTACTTATTAAAATTGTATACACTTTTAACTTTTAACTTTATATTTAATAAGAAATATTGCCCCCTCTGGCTTGAATGACTGCTTTCACTAGTTTTGGCGTACTTATAAATAAGGAAATGAATGATAAACATCGACTGAAGGAAATTCGAAAACAAATCATCTAAAATTCTATCGTTTGTTATTAATAGGGAAAAACATTGATCTGTCTAATTCTTAATGTCCTTAATGATTATAAACCAAGTATGGATTAAGGAAAATCTTGAGAATTATGGGTGTTGCAATATTTTCGACGGGGAGTTTGCAAAAAAAAAAAGCCTTTGTTTTTATATCATTCTACTTTGTTTTAATTTTTTTTTTATTATTTAAAACGCTATATTATTCCTAAAAATGCTAAGGTGTAAGAAAAGTCAGTGGGGTTTTAAAACCAGTAGGCATCGCTTATCACAGAGCCCCCTGATACAGGGAATGAATGCAGGACTTTGTGCCGCCTCTTTTGTAAGACTATCCTAGGCTGTGGAGATTAAGGTCAATCTTCTCCATCCTTCTCTAGGGGCAATCATCCGTCTCAAGTAGGGGACTTTGATCGGGGCTTGATTGTGTTCCCTCTGTCGTTACTTCTCTATATATACCCCTCCCAATCCCCCCCCACCCCTCCGAGCGGAATAACAACCTTCAAATCTTTATTTATGGATAAACAGATAATAAGTTGCCGTATATACGTAATAGGAAAATAGTAGGTTATAATATAATATAATAAAGCAATAATAGGTTGCCGTGAAGAAGTAGATAATTCAAATTATTCTTTGTTAACCAGTTAACAAATAACCTTTAAAACAGGATTTTTACAATCTGCGTTGTAAAAAAAATTGGTCAAGTTGTACCCAAGGCTATAAGGTACATTGTCAAAAGTATTCGTACCCTTGCTATAAATCATAAGAAATAACACAAACTCCCCGTCAAAAGTATTGCAACGCCTATAATTCTCGAGATTTTCCTAGTTTTTACCTTAATCCATAATTGGTTTATATTGATATTAATATTATTTATTAAACGTGAGACATTGCGGATTAGACACATCAATTTTTTCCCTGCTAATAACAAACGATAGAATTTTATATTATTTTTTTTCAAATTTCCTCCAGTCCATGTTTATCATTCTTTTCGTTATATACAAGTATGCCAATACTAGTGGAAGCAGTCATTCAAGCCAGAATGACATATTATATTTAATATGTCATTAAATATAAATGAAATTTTTAAAAGAAATATTGTGTTTTATTTTAATAAAAATTGTTTATGTCTAGTTTATGAATGTTTATTATAGACTTCAGAACCGTTCTTTATTATGAAAAAAAAAAATACCTTTTTAAAAAAATTCAGATATTTCAAATGTTTTGATACTTTTGACGAGGGGCTTATATTATACGTTAAAACATTTATGATTAAATATATTTTTGAATTTATGAAACATTTTACAAAATATCACATTAAGAATAATTGAAAAAACAGCAATAACAACATGAGTCAAAAGTATTCCTACATTTAATAAAATTTCTATTTATTATTGACATTCGATAACAATAATATTTTGTTGGCCTTTGGCTTTTAGTATGCATTCTGCGCGCTATGGCATTGAATTCACTATTTTTTGAGCTAATGAAACTGTAATTTTGTAATTATAACGTTCTTTAAATTTTGAAAGTCAGAATCACACCTTTTCCCAACTTGATCCTCAATGTATTTCCACAATTTCTCACTAGGGTGTGACCAACCCACTTTGCTGTTTTACTAGATCCAAATTTTGGAATTCCAAGCTGTATGCTTGAAATCATTATACAACTCCAAACGTTCCCTTGTTAGTCAGATATCAATATTATGAAGAACAAAATTTTTCACTTAGTTTATTTCAAGCGGGTAAGATGGTTCGTCATGCTCTAGAAAATAATTGCTTGGTTGGCAATAACGAAGAATAGTTGAAACAAATTACCTAGCCAAACTACAAGTTTAATTAAAAACGTTAAACATTATAAGCTTTTCCTTATTTCAGCCAATATTATAAGGTTTCCTTAATTTTTTAAAATATGTACAGCTGTATGTTGTATTTTTATAGTATAGGAAGAACGATACATCGTAAGAAAATATCGATATATCCTTTATCGATAACCATCCCTACTATTCATTTTCTTCTTCTTCTTAATCCCTTCCCATGGCAATAAATTAAAAAATCCTTCACTTAACGATGATAATTTCTTATATAACATTTAAAGCTGATGGCTCTTACCTCTCCCACAGTAATAAAATCTTGCACAGGGTGTAGATAATTGAACGAGAGGATGGTTGGTGAAGAAGATCCGTCTATTTTCAGAGTAAACAAAGGTCAGATTGTGTAAGACCTTGATTAGACCTCTGTTGACATACGCCTCACAAGCTTGGGCTATGACAAAGGCTGATGAAAATGATCAGTTTGTAACAGAAGGGAAAAGTCTCGTGGCCTATTTTTTTTCTCGGTTAAGAAAAGAGGAATTTGGAGGGGACGCCAGAACTGTAACGTATAGGTGTTTTATATCCGGTAAACGTTTTACACATCTTAATATTCTGAAGATTAGTTTGGGCAGTTCATGTTTTCCAATCGGGAAAAGAAGAAGTCACAAGCAGAGGATTGGCCGAACCAGCAGGAAGGAATTCAGAACGATTGTAAGAAGGATGGACATTTATTTAATTTTTATTTATTTATTTTTAAATTTTAATGATTAAGTATTAGAATATGCCTTAAATTACAGCAATAAGTAATATGAATGGCTTAATGACTCCGTTCACTCAATATGCGCAATAATAAATAAATGGAAACAAAAATTAACTATACAGTATATAAATAACAATACAACCTGAAGGATCGTACGCTTCAGAGCGTCTGGTATTAAATAAAAGAGGGTAGCTTCAAGAACTCGAAAGAAAGAAAGGAAAATTCTGCGAAAATACTCGGTACCCAGATAACTCCCGACGGGATTCGGAAGAATAAGAAAAATAAGAAACTTTACAAGTACGCCAACAAAGTCACGGACACTATGAGAAAACGGAGGTTGACGTTATACGGACACCCACTAAGGATTGATGAAGGCAGACTGACCAAAAGAATCTTCAATAGCATCTTAGGGTTAAAATCCACTTCTAAATGGGTGGATGAGGTGAAGAGGTATGCCGAGGAGGTTGGAATTACTCTGCGGATAGTACACAACAGAAATGAGTTCAGGAGTAGAATTGACGAAATACAGTCTTTTTCCGGATGAACCTAAGCGGATCATTTACGAGGAGGAGAGGAAAAGAAAAAGCGTATGCAGATGTTCTTGCAGGAGAAGAGAAGAAAAGTCAAGATGTCTTGTGTTCATAGTTGGCCAAATTCGGCTATAAAAAATATATATAAAGAACATAAAGAACCATAAAATATATATGGTCATATAAATAAATTGTTTAACCTCCACAAGTTTCACCATCGTTCGATCTGTGAGAGGTGACATCGAAGGTTAAAAGAAGCTGTTTGAGGAACATTGAGATCTTTTTAGATATGATTATTTTTTACATGATAAGAAACTTTTTGAGAATTTTAAGCAGAATTTTCGATATTAAGTATAGGATAGGAGATGAATCGGTTGGTTTAGTGGAGCCCCAAATCTAAACTGCGTCTGTACAAACAGACATGTAAATAAGAAATAATCCTATAATTTTTATTTTATTCGTTTATTAATATAAATTTGCAAGTGTATTATAAAAATACATGCAGTAAATATGTTCTAATTACAATGCAAAGTAATGACAAAGAATTTTAGAGGAATTACCCATTGGTAGGACTGTAATGAAAGTTTCACAATAGAAGAAGATTCAGAGACCATCTTCTTTTCAGGCACCTTGGAAGTTCCTATTCTATTGGAATTGGAAACAATCTGAGAAACAAGTGGATCTGGGTGAGTATTTGGTTTATTATGAAAGAAAAGGTATCTGGTCAATCATATTAATCGGACAAGTAATCAAGTACTTATATAATATAACAAAACTAACATCTCCCGGCGCTGCTTCGTCCGCTCCCACAAGTAAAGAACTAATTGTAAGATGATTTTAACTAATAATATTAGCTTTTTTTGTATTACATAAAAGCATAAGACAACCAATTTTCATTTTCAATGTATGAGTCGGTAATCCAGATGAATAAAGACTATTAAGAAACTCTTGTGGACTACTCTATATCAGTGCTTACAGCTAAAGGCCCATGAATAATATTTTTCCACACAATATCAAAAAGCAGAGGATCGAAATTTTGATATGGTAATAATTTTTAATCAGTAGAAATAGTTTTATTGATTTATTCTGGTTGGTTTTTTATTTCTAACCATAAAAATATAAACCACACTGTCTTATACCTCATTTCTGCCACTTAACATTTTACATTTAAATGAGACTCCACTTAGGACAAACGTCCAACTTGGAATCCACATACAAGACTAAAACGACAAGAAACTGCCTCTCGTTAGAGAAAACTTCAATATTTACTAGGCAAACATTCAAAGCTCCCAATTAATTACAAACGACTCATGACTGTGATTTGACCTATTTGGACGTACAGAGTTGAGCTTTGGGGCTCCACTAAACCATTCAATTCTTCTCGTATTCAATCCTTACAATCCAAAATCCTTCGAAAAATCCTCAATGTTCCTTATTTTGCCAGCAACAAACTTATCCATAAAGGCTGATTTAGCCCACACCAGATACCTATTCTTTCATAGTAAACTCCATAACCACTCAAATCCGTTAGTTTCTCAACTTGCTTCCCACTCCATTCCTGATAATCCTCTGAGGCGTCTGAAACGAAGATGGCCAAGAGACCTAGTGTAGCATTTTAAGTGTTACGATGTTATTATAATCGTTGTCAATACACTTACATGATGTATATATTTTGTACAGTTGTAAATTTCAATAAATGTATATAAAAAAAAAACAACAAAATAACAAAGCATTTAAATGTTTTTATCTGTAAATTTTATTACAGGTAAACCTTCTTGGAACTATGAGAATGATTTAGTTAAAATTTGGTACTGATAGGTTTAGTAGTTTTACCATTGTAAACTGTATTGCGAAATGCAAGTTGGTCGATTTTCAAACTTCATTGGGATCCACAAGTCGTACCATATATTTAAAATGGCCTGTCCTTTATATAAAAGTATAGATTACGTTATATCTAATCCTAGGTTTTTAATTATTAGCGTCTAGTCCTCAGTAACTGTTGAGAATATTCGTACCATCTGTACCAGGAACAACCCTCGATAGTGAAGAACGAATTCCTCAAGATCCTCCGAGGAGCCAGAAGTAACCCTATGCCTATAACAGTTTACTGCTGAGGTCGTCTAGTCGCCCAATGTTGCCCGAATAAAATGTCGCATCTCCATACCGAGTTTTATGACGGCGGTAGTAAATGTGCATTTATTGTGGGGCCTGTATGACGTTGCACAATACGAGCTGTGTAGTTAACCCTTGTAAGATGCCTGGTATAAACTTCATCCATAGGGCAACGATAACTCTGATATCGGCTATAAAAATAAAATTACCTACAACAATAAAAACATTGATAATCAATGATAATAAATGACAGATGTTATAGAAATACCCAACATCCAGAAACGTACTTCAGTTAGTTATCATAGAAAGTTTAAACTTGAATTTGGCCAGACTATCTGCTTGCAAAACAGTTATTCAATAACAAAAATACTTTTTTTAATACTTGAGGTACGCATGATGGTATAAAAGGATCAAAACAATTAGGATTGATGAATTAATCGCCACTTCTATTGGAATAATTTTATTAGAATACAAGTTTCGAATGCTAAAAATTCATCTTCAGTTCTAAAACATACAAAATTTTTAACACGTTTGCACTATGTAACATAGATTATATATACTAAAGTTTTCAAACAATGTAAGACAAGAAATCAAATATTGGTACTCACCTTAGGAGATCTAACAGATAACTGAAATATATCCCTCGTGGAAAAGGGAAGGGGCAGGTAGGTTGAATTGTTGGGGTTTACCAAGGAATTTCCTCTATGGTTCATTGGGTTTTTCCGTTCCTATTGGAAACAGATTTAAAATGGGGCTAATAAAAATTTTATCAGGTCATTTAAACAAAACTTTGTATTGGTTTTAAACGATTTTATTATTTCTAATGATTTATAAATATTTAATTTTAGGCTGTTTTCTACTTGATGTATTATTTTTATTTCCGAGTCTTTATTGAATATATGTTTTTTTTCATTTAGATGGATAGCGAAATTAGAATTTTGGGTCTTATTATTGTATGCTTTCATAAGTTCTTTTACTCATTGATCTACCGATCGTCCAGTTTTTCCAGTGTATTTTATTGTTACTTACTTGACTTTTTTTTTATTGTTTAGTACTGGAATCAGGTACAAGGAAATTCCAATTCCTTAAGTCAAACCCCAAAATAGAAAAACTCCATATCCGAAGATTCGTTTCGCGACAATCGCTGATGAGCCAATTCTATGAGTTATTCATAAAATGGCCAACAAAGCACACATATAAAGAATGACATTTTATAATTTTTTAAAATAATATTGTACATACTAAAGTAAATTTATACCTGTTTGAAAAACATGGACCATGATGTATCCTTGATCTAAACTGAGATAATCCGTGAGTCTGAGGGTGTCCCCTAGAAGTCATAAGACAATGGATGTCATGTAAACACAAATAACAGGCAACAATTTTTTTATTTTTTATTTTTACATCAATGGATATGAAACCATTTTCAGTTAGTATAAATAGTTTTGATTCAGAAACTGATATGTATTTATACGATGAAATTAGAATCGAATAAGTTATATTATTAACAAGCTAGCTATTATTAATTGCTTCCTTTCCTTCAACCATGCATCCTTCCGCTTTTTCCCATATTTTCCGCAAAAAATGTTAGCGTGGTCTTTTTTTAATTGCTTCCTTTCCTTCAACCATGCATCCTTTATTATAATTAAAAACAAACTTTTATTAAAAATTTATGATAGAAGAAATAATGGGAAAATACTGGGAGAAAAGAAGGACGGAAATGAGAAAGGGGAAGGATGTTAGCGTGGTCTTAAAAAGCTATTTAAAAAGGTAAAAAATATTGTTTATATATATATATATATATATATATATATATATATATATATATATATATATATATATATATATATATATATATTAATTGAAATTTACAACTGTACATAAAAACATAACATCCAGTAAATGTGATAATGACAAAAAATAACAAAATGACAATTGCTTGGGGAACAAATACCCATTAGTAGCACTTCAATAAAAGTTCTATTTGAGAAGGTCCCGAGGCCATCTTATTTTCAGACGCCTCGGAGGGTTGTCAGGAATAGAATGGGGAGCAAGTTGAGAGACTAGTGGATTTGAATGGTTATGGAGTTTACTATGAAACGATAGGTATCTGGTTTGGGCTAAATTAGCAGCATGTTGAACATTAAGGTCTTTATGGATAAGTTTATTGGTGACTAAGCAAGGGGCATTAAGGATTTTGGATTGCAAGGATTGGAAAAGAGATGAGTTAGATGGTTTGGTGGAGGCCCAAAGCTGAATTCCATATGTCCAAAGAGCTCTGATAACTGTCATGTAAAAGATTCTTTTGTAGAAAATCGGAAGTTTTGAACGCTTGTCAAGTAAATGTTGCAGAAGTCGATCCTGACGTTTTAGTCTTATATGTGGATTCCAAGTTAAACGTTTGTCCAGTTGTAGCCCTAGATAGCGGATCTATTCAACAGTATTATTTTTATTAAATTCTAAATATAAATATTAAAAAATCGGTCGGTTTCAATTGTTTCATGGTGAAATACCTCATCATTATGCAAGATTAAAGCTTGATAATTGCTTAAATTGTTCAACTGTAGATAATAAAAAAATCTATTATTTTTCTAGGTAGGCAACGTATAATCGAGATTATAATGTATCTTCTACATATTCTTCTCATATCAACTTCTCATATTCTTCACTCTTCGGACTTCCTCTTTATCGCTTCGCATTATAATGATGTAAATTACAAATTCTCCATTGAAAACATACTTTAATTAATAATGATAATTTTTCTTATAAAATTACCAATAAAACATCGGTAATCCTTTCTGTAAACAATCGACTAAGTGCATGTAGTAAGTATCGATTCTGAGAGACGATGGATATTATAGGAATATTTAAACTTCCAGAAACGTACTTTAGTTTATTATCATAGTAATAAGTTTTCAAAATTCAAACTAATTGGATTGACTAGCTTATCCGATTCTAATTACATCGGTTAAATACAGATCAGTCCCTGAAACAAAGCCATCTATTCAAGCTGACATTGGTTTCATGTCCATTGATTAAAAAAAAATAAAAATAATTAATTAAATTTCCTCCAGCTATTTTGCTGTTTATCATAGTATGTACGAGTTTTCTATTATAAACATACAACATACTATATATATATATATATATATATATATATATATATATATATATATATATATATATATATATATATATATATATTTTATTTTATTTTTTTTAAAGTGGGCAAAAAATTAATAAATTATAATATATAAATATAAAAATAAAATTACCTGAAATTAGGTGAGGTTTTTAATGTTTAATGTTTTTAAGGCAACTCTTCCAAGTTTAAGTTTGTTGGCCAGGAAATATGTTGCTACTGTTTCACTTCATTGTCAACAGAGCTATTATTTTCTAGAGCAGGGCAAATAATCACCCACAAATAATAAAAAATTAAGCGGAAAAATCTTGAGATATTTATTATTCCTACAATCCACTGATGACGATATGTGGGAATTAAATTGTTGGCCTCATAATACTGATATCTAAGCATATGTACCTACTGGCTTATTTAATCCATAATAAACTAATTTTAAATTTTAAACAGTTGAAATAATTGTGTTTTAAAATAATTTAAGGTAACGACATTGAACCAAACACTGCTCCACACCTGCTTCCGCCTAAAATATCTTTAAATCCCATGATAGTAAACACTAAATCAATGTTTAAAGTAATTTTAACTTCTGATAAACATACTCACGTTAGAAAATGAAAACAAACAAATATCAATATTTAAAACACTCAATATATGTTGGAAGTTATGCTGCTAACTTCTGGTAAAATATCTCACATTTTTTTTAGATAGAACTGATACTACAATCTGCTTAACCTTATGGCAATAAGTAATTTAGATGACAAAACATTCATTCACACAGTATGTATATTTCAAATTTTTCACATTAGGAAAGTAGAAATAATTAAATATCAGTATATAAAACTCTAAATTTATTTTAGGCGAATTCGGTTGAGCATTGGTTCGATTTTGTGACCTAAATTAGCTAGAACGATCAAATAAACAGGAATATCATGGTAACGTGAATGGAATATTGAAAATGGCATTTCATAGGAAAAAAAAAAATTAAAAAAAAAAATCACGATCATTGATTTATCGATATTTTGGTCTACTATATATCGTGTATCGATATTCAGAGCTAGAAATTTTGTCGATATGGAGTATCGATATATTTCTTAAGATACACATCCCTAACTATTACTCATTGTCCTATGCAGGGTAGTTCGTAATAAATATTAAATAAAATTAGTTTGAAAATCCAAGGTGGATTTAATCCATAGTAGCAGGACTATTAAAAACTATTTGTTTAAAATAAGTATATAAAGATATGAATCAGAAGAAACGCTATATACTTGTGCGTTGTTTTAAAACGATATAAAAAATATATATAAACGAAGTGTTATGATCTCTCCAGTCATACTGCGTATTCCTTTGTCACGCTATTTCCAAGAATGAATATTAATTTATTTATACTTTCATCGTTTCAATTAACAGGATAAATTATTTAAAAACTGAAGTGATGAAATAACAAAAACACTGTTTATTGATTTTTTTTTTCAATGAAAATTTGAGTTGGGTTTTCCAATGGACTGGTAATGTAATACTATGGCCAGTTTCGAGTTTTGTTTAAAAAAAAAAAAAAAAAAAAAAAAAAAAAAAAAATATATATATATATATATATATATATATATATATATATATATATATATATAAGTGAATAATTGTAGTTATTTATATTACATATGTCAAAATTTAGTAAACTATTAAAGCATTTCTTGATTTCCTACTACTTGGTTTTCCAGAATACTAGTAACAAAAAAAAAAAAAAAAAGAAATACACTTATGCACTAGTAGACAATACCATTATATTCTTAATTTTAACTTATATGATAAAAAATAATGTTGAATAAAAGAAAGACAGAATGAATACAAATCGCCAAAACCAAGTAAATAATATATACACTCACTCAGCCAGGAACTCTGATCACATACTGTCCCCTGCATATACGAGGGCGTAGAGGGCAAAGCAGAATCTCAGAAGATCCCAACTCTGCTTTCTGTTTTGTATATTAAATATTCATAATAGCTATATTAATAGTTCATAATTTTTTTTTTTTTTTTTTTTTTTTTAAATGGTGAGAAATTATACGCTATTTCTTTCTTTCTTGCTTTCTTCTAAGTTACTTCTATTATTATTTATTACTTATTTTAAAAGACTGCTCGTTGTTACAGACTATTTCAACATTTACTAGACAAACGATCAAAGCTCCCAATTCATAACAAAAAGACTTATTTACATGACTGTGATTAGACCTATTTTGACGTATCGAGTTGCGCTTTGTAGCTCCACTAAACCATCCAATTCATCTCGTATCCAATCCTTACAATCCAAAATCCTTCGAAAAATCCTAAATTCCCCTTACTTTGTCAGCAATAAACTTATCCATAAAGACCTTAATGTTCCATATGTTGCTGATTTAGCCCAAACCAGACATCTATCCTTTCATCGTAAGCTCCATGACCAGTTAAATCCGTTAGTTTCTCAACTTGCTTCCCACTCCATTCCCGGTAATCCTCCGAGGCGTCTGAAAAGAAGATGGCTTAGAGATCTTCTAATGTAAAATTTTTATTGAAGCACTGATGAGTAGTTCTTTTCAAGTTTTGACTTGTTATTGTAAACGATTTTAACACATTTATTTTATGTATATTTGAACAGTTGTAAAGGAAATTTTCGGCAAATTTTTGAGTTAGAAAGTGTCAAAATTAGTGTAAAAAAAACGATACACCAACAAAGTATAGACTCTCAAACAAAAGAAATATGCTAAAACATATTCCAATTTTTTTTTGGATGGATTTCATATATTTTTCTGAAGTTTTGAATAGAGACTGCCACTTGAAAGACAGAATCAGTTATATTTTTTAAGTGACTATAAGTAAATGCTGATGAGCTAATAATGATTTATTCTCCTCTCCAAGAAATAGTTAACGTTGCGTAGCCCCGCAAAATACCGCGACCTCCCATATTTCGCGCTCATAAAACGTCCCGACTTGAAAATGGCACCAGGACAAATGATGGAGACGTATGATTTATTGACAGGCACGAAACAGGGCGACACTCACCTAAACAAGGCCGGTGGCGGTCCAAACCTTGTCCGACGTGTGTTAGCAGCTCCCTCCGCACTGCTCACATTATTTACTGCCCCCACTGACCATTGGGGAGAGGGTTGACATCTACTTAGCGATTCACGAAAGGAAAACTACCACGAGGCGGAATTATTAATCGTTTATTCACTAATTAATTATTCGAATTATAATTAATTAACGATTAAAGCACCATTGCTTTAGATACAATATCTGTACTGCTTTGACTGTTATCAACATGTAATAATGAGGATTAAATTCGTTGAATATTATTATACATTTGTGTAAAATAATTTCTAATTAAGAAATATGTATATATATTTTTAAACTATAATTGATATTTACAACGGCATACATTATATACAACAAGTAAATTAGAGGAAAATGATTATAATGATATGTCAATAATATGTAAAGAACTACTCACTAGTAGCACTTCAATATAGGTTCAACATTAGGTCTCTCGGCCATCACCTTTTCAGACGTGGAAGATCATCGGGAATTGAGTGTGAGGCTAGTTGGGAGACTATTCATGTGCTCAGTGAGAGTGTCTGGAATCAAATATGGTTTTTTTACCACAATGAGCTCAGGCAAGGAGACTGCTTAGGATGTTTGATGTTCAGCATTACATTGGAATGCGCCATCAGGAAGTCGGAAATCCATATAAGAGGGACGATTTTCAACAAATCCTGCCAAATCCTAGCCTATGACGATGATCAGGATAATATTGAAAGCAGCTTTTTGGAATGCCTTTATTAATCTCCAAAGAGCAGCTGCTAAGCTTGGACAACAAGTAAACAAAATATATGCTCCGTAATCTTAACAGAGGGGAGTATATAGAAGGAGTTGTAAAAATTGAGGATTTAAGCGTCGATCGTGTAGAGGAATTTATTTCACTTGGAACAAAACTGAACTCCACCAATGATAAGCAACCAGTGATTCAGCGTCGGATTATGGCTTCTAATAGGTGCTACTATGGACTTCAAAGGCTTTTAAAAATCAAATCTCTCTCCGGAACAAGAAATATCCAAATATATAAAACCTTGATCAGGCCCGTTCTCGCATATTCATCAGAATGTTGGACGGTGACGAAAGGCCTAGAATCGTCCTTGGTGAGATTTGAAAGGAAGACTCTGAGAAGGATTTTGGGGCCTGTGTGATCTCTATAAAGATCTGGGTATTTTACAATTTATTAAATCCGGACGTCTGAGATGGGCAGAGCATGTTGCTAAAATAATCAATTATGAAATCCCCAAGAGGCTCCTAGATGAAAAGATATTTATACGCAGGAAAGTGGTAAGACCTCGTCTGCGGTGGGTGAGTTGGCGGTGGGTGGCTGTAGACGCGGGGAGAATGTTAAGAATAAGAAATTGGAGGGCAGTAGCACGAGAAAGAGAAGTTTGGACAGATCCACTACCTAGGACTCCAATTAGACATTTAACTTGGAATCCACATTCAGGACTAAAGCGATAGGAAACTGCTTGTCGTTTTTGACTTGAACATTTACAAGACAACGTTCAAATCTTCAGATTAATTACAAAAGGCTCATTTACATGACAGTTTTCAGATTTATTTGGACATATGAAGTTGTGCTTTGGGGCCCCACCAAGCCATCTAATTCATCTCGTATCCCATCCTTGCAATCCAAAATCCTTTGTAAAATCCTCAATGCTCCTTACTTTGTCAAAAATAAACTTATCCATAAAGACCTTGATGTCCCATATGTTGTCGATTTACCCCAAACAAGTTGCCTATCCTTTCATAATAAACTTCTAATCCATTAGTTTCTGAACTTGCTTCTCATTATATTCCCGATAATCCTAGGTGCCTAAAAAGAAGATGGATTCAGGACCTTCTAATATAATACTTCATTAAATTAAAGGTTCTAAAGTGCTACCAATGGGTAGTTTCTTTAAAAACAATTGACGTATAATTATAGCATTATCATCACATTTAATTGGTGTATTTTATAGGATAGAAAAGAAAAAAGTATGGTTTAATATTTAATCATTATTATATTTTTCAAATGTTAGTTGAATATTATACCTTATATTGTTATACTTTTAATAGCAAGAAATAGTAAATTGTATTTCATATTTCAAAGTTTTGATTGAATATAATTTTAAGCCTTACTGGTATATTTTCAATCCTTTTGTTTCATAGGAGTGCTCTTATTTGTAATGATATAGTAGTTTTCTTCAATAATGATATAAATAATTGTAATTCTCTTTACATATCCCTTCTTTTAAACAAGCGATTTGAAAGGACTAAGGGAGATAAATTAAAAAGTGAAGAGTCACACGAGAAGTTGGGAGAGGGCGAGGCTAGGGAGTAATATCCACTGTTCAAGCAAACACGATATTTGTTTTTGCTTGCGCAGCTTATTAAGCCCAGAAACAAGGCGGGTCCTAAAGTACCTCTCAACTTCTGAATCTTGTCAACAAGTTGCAATAAAGTTTATTCATTTAGACCTCCCTTTGTAATGTATGTTTTCCTGCTAATAAAGATCTCTTAGGAGGGGAAAAGAAAACACTCTCACCTTTCATGGATCTAAAGCTAAAACTTGAGCGGAACAAGGATAGTCAATTTGATATATAATAATAAAACACATAAAAAAAGTTGGATGAACACGCATTCTTCAAATTTTTATACGTAAATTTTTCATTTTAGTTTTACTACCTTAAGTTTGTATTGTACACATTGTATGAATATATCATAATTTTTTGTATTGGTAATGATTATAATAACATGTGAAAACTTGAAAAAAAAACTACTCATCAGTAGCACTTCAATAAAAATCTACATTAGAAGATCTCTAGGCCATCTTCTTTTCAGAGGTCTCGGAGGATTATCGGGGATAGAGTGGAAAGTTGAGAAACTAGGGGATTTGAATGGTTATGGAGCTATGTAAGGTTAGGTATCTGGTTTGGGCTAAGTTAGTAGCATATGGAACATTAAGATCATTATGGATAAGTTTATTGGTGACAAAGCAAGGAGCATTGAAGATTTTTCGAAGGATTTTGAAATTGTATGAATTGAATACCAGATGAATTGAATGGCTTAGTGAACCCCGAAGCTTAACTCCGAACGTCCAAATAGGTTTAATCACAGTCATGCAAATAAGTATTTTCTAATTAATTGGGAGCTTTGAAATTTTTCCTACTAAATGTTGAAGTAGTCTAAAACGAGAAGCAGTTTCTTGTCGTTTTAGTCTAGTATGTGGATGCCAAGTAATACGTTTGTCCAAGTCCTGTATTTTAATTTTAATTTTAATTTCATTCATTTCATCAAGTTTTATTGTTATGATTACTTGTTTTATTTTTATATTTCATTATTATTGATGGTGTGTGTGTGTGTGTGTGTGTGTGTGTGTATTTGCAAATATGGTATAAATAAATACATTATTTATTACCTCTGTACTTATTGCCCTTTAGCGAGGCAGATTGTACATTTATTCCAATAAAAAGCGTTAAAAAAAAAAAAAAAAAAAAAAAAAAAAAAAAAAAAAAAAAAAAAAAAAAAAAAAAAAAAAAAAAAAAAAAAAAAAAAAAAAAAAAAAAAAAAAAAAAAAAAAAAAAAAAAAAAAAAGAAGAAAAAGAAGTTTTACTGCCATACCAGACTAAAACTACAAGACACCGCTTGTATTTAGACTAAATTTACTAGACAAACTTTCAATCATTCCGATTAATTACAATTCATTTACATGACATTAGTTAAACCTCTTTGGACATTTGGAGTTGAGCTTTGGTGTTCCAGTAAAGCATCCTTTGTACGGAATCCATACAATTCAAAATCTTTCAAAAAATACTCAAAATACTTAGTCACAAACAAAGTTATCCATAATGATAATAATGTACCATAAGTTCTGATTTAGCCCAAACCAGATATCTATCTTTTTATAGTAATTTCTATAGCCATTAAATTCCACAAGTGTCTTAACTTATTTTCCATTCTATCCCTGGTAACCCTTTGAGATGTCAGAAAAGAATAAGAGGTCCCCTTGTAATATAGAATTCACATTTAAAAAGTGTATTTATATTTTATTTTACACAGTTGTAAATTTCAATAAATAGCTAAAACAAATTGAACATTGAATATTTCGATTTGGAACTATACGCATATGTATAAATCAAGTATATTATGATAATCTACTTTAGTTTAACAACTGAATCTCAACTTGCTTCCTGTTTTATTCCAGATAACCCTCCTAGGCGTCTAAAAAGAAGATGGCCTCGGGACCTTCTGATATAAAACCTTTATTGAAATGGTACCAATGAGAAGTTTATATTAATTAATAAGTCATTGAGAATTATCTTCACATTAACTGAATGTATTTTGATTATATGTATTCAGTTGTAAGTTTAAAAAATAAAATAAATGTTTCGTACATCTCCTTGGGACTTTGCTTAATCTCTTATATGGTGAGGGGGAGGGAGCTGTCTGGGGTTACTTAGTCTGAGTGTAAATATGTATGAATGAATATGATTTTTTTCTCCTTTTCTACTAATTTAATTATTCATTTTATTTTGCAGTTATTACTTTTTATTATAATTTTCTTTTATATTTAATTATTTATTTGATTTTTATTGTATATATTTATTTTTTTACCTTCTTGTATCATAATTGTATTCTATCTTATTATTACTTTTATTTTATTAACCATCAAAATGCGGTGTCCTAGGTAGCGGATCTGTTCAACAGGGATGAGTGGAATATTGTTCAATATAATTTTTTTTTTTTTTTAGTGTGGGACTTTAAAATAATAATTTAAACATTTATTTATTCAACATACACTATTAGTGAGTTTAAACCATAGCTTATAAAGAATTTCTAAAACTTTAATGTTTATAATTTAACTAATACATTGGTATCTAATATATGGAAAAATAGAATTTGTTGAGTTGAAAAAAATGTTTAGTCTTAGAATGCTACGTTTCACAAAGTTGAGGTTTCGCTATAATACCACAATGATGATACTACATTTTAACTTAACCTCTAAACATGTTTTAGAAGTACTTAAAATGATACAATATTTTGAAAATCGTTCATAGAACACCCATTTTTATGACATTTATTTGCATGTTTTCTTAATTTAAATTCATTATTTCCAAAATGTATAACTATAGAGCCAGGAAGCTTACCCTTCGAAAATCCTCTCAGGGACTCGTATATGTGGTTTCCTTTCATGTAGTGATTCCGGGACCCTGTGCAGAATAGGGGGTGACACTGTGAAGGGCTTCAAAGGGCTCACCACAAGTCAGGGAAAAAAAATATAACTCCCCCTCCCCCCCTGCCAAAGGAGTACTATGAAACCACAATAAAGACTTCCGGATGTTCATGTTAGGAGGGAGGAAGTTGCTTTGCCCCAAAGTGGATTGGCTGTTAGTGTGACGGCATTTTTTTATATATTGGCGTGTTTGTATAACAACGATTTCAGTGTTAATTCAAATACTTAATCGACAGTAGAATGCATTATTGAAAAATAAAAATTCATTCACATTAAATAAGTATGCATTATTCTCAACTATTCTCAAACTGTTCCAATCTGGCTTCCAAAAACTTGTAATATTATCCCTGTACCCAGATGACACAGCATAGCACAACTTCTTGCATCATTAACACAATCGTAAATAGGTTTCAACATAATTTATAAAGATGTTATCTGGATTTATAAATATAGAACTTTCATTGGAGTGCTGCAGAGTTAGAGCGTGTCCATTGTTATACATTTTTGGAGAAGAAGCTGATAAGGGATGCAGTCGAAGAGGAACACCACGTCTAAGAAGAAATTCTTTAATACATGCCAACGTTTCGACCTGCCTTGCAGGACTTCTTCAGGGCCACCGAACCACACAAGAGAGAGCAATTCTTCTCCATTCACCATACCAGTCAACTATACTTTTATCGTTTAACATTTTTGTTGAAGGTGAAAAAAACGTTAAACCAAAAAATGTTAGACCTTCCATCCAAACGACATAACCATGCCAAAAAAAAAGAAAGAAAATACATCCTAGAATCAATTTATTTATTTATTATTGTTACGGTCAGGGGAGGTTGGCAGTGCCGTGGGCGGCCCGGGCGGCAGGTAGCTGAAAAGACCGGCAAGTGGCCTAAGAAGGGTCACGTCGGGCTCGAAGGGCCTAGACTTGTAACCTGGTTAGAACTGTCTAGAATGTTCGGTATAGCTTTAAATAGGCCGACTTCTAGCCTAGTCAGCCAGTATTCAGGTGACAGTAATCAGTGAGTGGTCGGTCAGGAGTCTGTGAACGAGGAAACTTCGAATTATCAAGGATTTCGATACATCAAGATTGGATTTATTGAGGTGATTTCTGACTGACTTCGATATATTGAGGTCTGAGGTTTATAATAAAATACTGTTACGGGCCACTGGGAGTATGACTAATCAAACTACAACTTAAATGCTAAACACTAATTTATTTACAACTTAATAAGCTTAAGCTACTTAATCTAATAACAATTATACCTAGGTCTAATTACACTAATATGTATATTACACAATACTTATCTTTAATATCCTAATACTAGGTGTCATTTCCAGCTACCTGCGCCCGGGCCACCCCGGCACCCCCAACCTCACCTGACCGTAACAATACTCAATGTAACTATAGAAAATATGTACATATTTTATTAAAATAATAATAATGAAAGAACAATTATTAAATTTGTGAAAAATTTAACCTGACCTTTGGAAAAAATCTGAACTAAGTGGTTTGTCTACCTAATTTTTAATTTTTCGAGAATAAAAAAAATATTGAGGAACAACAGAAAACGAAACGTATCGTGTTTTATCAGAAAATGAAACAAACAGGAAATAAATTTCAAGATGGAAGTTACAGTTAATCCTTCGTAGCACCTTTAATCAGTTTAAACTCTACTTATTTAACAAATCGACGTCGATATATAGAGGTTTTCCGATTAAAACTCTGTTTTGTAGAGGTGCGGTGTAAGCTAAAGAATCTTCGAAAATTCGATAAATCAAGGTCTTCTTAAATATGTAGGGGTAAAAATAACATATGAATGATAGGCAGATTCAAGGGGAATAGAAAACTTCCATTTTTCAAGGAATTCCCTATATCGAGGTTCCACTGTATATCCTTCAGTATCTTTTGATACTCCATCGGCACCATAGTCCTGTTTCGAATTGCAAGAACAACCTACCTCAAAACGAGGAAATACAGTACTATCGGATTATCCTTTGAATACTTTCGCAGCCGAAGAGCCATATTAAAAAGTAAACAAGGAAATGCATTCCACTGCATAAGGTTATCTCTGGCACCTGCAATACTCTTTAGCGTCGTCTGGACATGACAGATCAGTTTTAATTGGATTTTCATTCCCACGGCTTTGAATAAAGTTTGCTCTGTTCGATGCTGTCATACAGCTGTCTGAAATCAATGAATATGAAGTGTATGGCATATCATATTAACTAGCTCATTCAATTAATATTATAAAGGTACCATTTTTTAAACCTCTCACTTCATAGCAATGATGTTTTAAAGTTTCAGATTAAATTATTTAAATTTAAGGTAAATGGACACTGAAGGAATACACTATACCGTATATAATATATGTATATAATACGAAACTCAATTTTTTTTTTTTCAATCTCTTAACATCTTTTTGTAGTAAATATTTAATTGTTTCACAATAAAAATACATTTAATACTAAAGGTTATTCATTATTAAAAACAAAAATAAACAACATTCAAAATTTACCTAATTTTCATTCACACTTTTCCTCTCGTAAAACCACTTTTTCAACAAAACTGAAATATCCCATGAGAAGAAACGTATTTTGGATATGAACATTAAATTAAAAGATATCCCAGGAAACATGGTGTATAAAAAGAAAATATTCCAAAAACTAAAAACACGTCTATCCTATTTATCGTTTACCAACAATGTATCCCCTCTAAAGAACACTAAGCAAATTTATCAACAATGGACTTCCTCGATAAAGGGTAATTTCAAATTTTTTTTTTTGAAAAACTAACACAATGGTGTCCTAAGCAATTCTTATAATTTTAAGAAACTATTGAAAAAAAGTACCAGCTAAGTTGCCAGATCAGTTTTTAAAATAAGCAAAACTGTAGGTGCCCTCAACGAGCGAACCGTACTGTGGTTTGTAATATTTTCTAGTGTAGATACGTCCATGAAAAGGTATATGTGCGGTTTATTTGGAACTACAAAGGAGTAATCCACCATGAATTTGTTCTTGATGGAAGTACAATGAACTCTTACCTCTATTGCAAGCAGTTGGATAGAATATACTTCAAACTGTGTCAGTACCTAGCTTTGGTCAACTGCAAAGGAGTTCTGTTCAAGCTAGACAATGCCCGTCCACATTCTTCCGAGCTCACAAATAAATATTTTAAAAAAAAATTTTATTATACAATAAGATAAGTTGTCCAATAACCAATGAGCAATAAAATGAGGTGTCTAAAATTATAATAACAAAAAAATCCTTGAGAATAATTGTATTTTATATGAAAAAAATAATTATATAAATATTGGTTTGAATATCTGCCATTCTTTTTTTAGATACCCGATGGGTTAGGAAATAACATTTGTTGTGTGTATATATATGGATAAATTTCTTGGCTGTTACTATTAAAGTTTAATAAGGTTCTTGAGGTTCAGTCAATAAATAATAACTATTTTGGTGACGTTTCGAGACTATATTGTTCTCATAATCATGCCCTACAGTGAAAAAAACAGGTTACAATAAAATTATGTAAGTTATACTAGTTACATAAAGTTAGCTACAATATAAGTATATAACCACATGTGTTAGAATAATAAAAATATATATAATTACAGAATATAGAGGAGTAGGAAACTACTTACAATGTTACCGGTGGATATGGTATAGAATAACTAAATTTTAACAATACTAGAACAAAAATGACCTGGGGAATTTTTTGAAAAACAGTTATATGGTTTGGGGGAATTTCCAAACTGGGGTATCTGGTGTTCCTAAAGATGTAGGTATAAAAAGGTTTTCCGTATTTAAGTGTAATATACTTATAAAAGGATAAATAATTTGTATGATGTATATCAATGTAAATGTATATTATTGGTCTGGATGTATTAAATTGGAATAACAGGTATTGACATTTAGAACGTCTGATTTTTTGTTTATTGCGCGATTTCTTAATTTTTCTATAATTATCATTTCTTTAATATTTCTTTTAAAATTATTTTGCTCATGGTGAATAATTTGGGGGGAATCAAATTTAAAAGAATGTTTTGTTTGCCTGTAATGTGTAGTGAGAGCTGATTGGTGAGCTTTATTCGGGTTTTTATTTATAGACGTGCAACTGTATTTATGTTGATAAACACGTCGTTTAAGATATTGTTTCGATGCATCAAAATAAGACTTGCCACAACTCTATTCACACGGTATTTCGTAAACAATATTAGACTGTAATTTTAATATTATAGTAAAATTCTAACCATAGAATTAAAAATGTGCAATAAGCAAAAATCAGACGTTCTTAATCTCAACACCTGTTATTCCTATAATAATAACACATTCAGACCTGTAATATACATTTACATAAATATACGCCATACAAATAATTTATCCACTCATAAGTATGTTACACTTAAATACGGTAAACCTTTTTATACCTGCACCTTTGGTAATACCAGATACTCCAGTTGGGAAATTCCACCCAAACCTTTTACCTAACTGTTTTCCAAACAATTCCCCAGATCAGTTGTGTACTAGAATTGTTAAAATTTAGTTAGTCGATACCATATCCACCAGTAACATTGTAAGTAGTTTCATACTCCTCTATATTCTGTAATTATATATATATATTTGTATTGCTCTAACACATGTTGTTATATAATAATATTGTAGCTAGCTTTATGTTTTGAAATAAATAGTATAACTAATATATTTTATTGTAACCTGTTTTTAATCTGTGCGGTATGATCATGAGAAAAATATAGTCTCGAAACTTCGCCGAAATAGTTGTTTTTATTTATTAACTGAACCTCAAGAATCTTACTTATCATATAATATTAACATTCAAGAAATTTAACCATATATATAGTTATGTACACCTCAATGGTATTAAGGATAATAAACAAAGTATGATATCCCCTCTCCCAAAAAACCCTATAAAAGGCCACCTCCACCTTGCCTCATTAGACATTCTGTACGTGACCGTTGATGCGTGCGGTCATACTATGATCGAAGTATTGTAATAGGCTATAAATTGTGCTTTTTCTTGATCAATGTATGTAATTCTCAATAAAGCCTCTTTTTAAAAACTCCAAACCGCGATCCTTTTATTTAGCTATGTATATATATATATATATATATAGATATATTTATTTTTTTATTTTTTTAATTATTATAATTTATAATTTTATAAAGGTTCGTTTACAATAAAACTGAAAAAATAAAAATAAAATTATCGCATAACATATACGTTTCGAAAAATGAATCATATCAAATTACCTTCCAATTCTTGTTGTATCCAATCCTTAGAATCGAAAATCCTTGTTAATACCTTTTTACTAAAATTAACTTATACATAATGATCTAAACGTCACATATGTCGCTGCATTGGTTCAAACTAGATATCTAACCTAACAAGATAAGCTTAATATACATTCGAATCCACTAGCCCCCCAAATTGCTTTTCACTCGATTCCCGATAACCCTCCGTGGCATCTATTGTTTCTAAGATTTGCTAGTGATCCAATGTAGATTGTATTCAAGTGCAACTAATGATAATGTTGTAATAATAGTTCCACATATTTACTTGATATTAAATTGTATACAGTTGTAAATAATAATAAATAAATAAAAATCAATTTGTATTTAACGGTATTTATTTGACTGGTTTACATATTGGTATAAGATTTCCATGCTTAAGTAGTAGCTCGTATAAATTCAAATTTTTTGAAACATCATGAATAAATAACATGTTATATCATGGTCAAAAGAATAAATAACCAATTATTCTTAATAAATCATAACTCTAACTGGTTATTAACTTCATTTCTTTATTGAATCATTTTATTTTCAATGAATCAATCGACAGTTCAAAAGAACTGTTCTGCAGATTATATCTTTGCGGTGAGGTAATAATTTTCATCTTAAAATGGTTTGTCCTTTTTACTCCGTAATGAGAAAATAAATGTTTGGTCTAAAATTATTTTTTTTTAAAATTAATAAATCCAAATCGTTATCAGCAAATAGTATTTCTAAAAGGTAATCAAATTTGTTGGGTGAACGTCTAGTTGACCGGGATTAGTGATGGGTCGTTCTGGGTGGAACGGAACTTGGAACTGGTTCCAGCTTTGAACCGGTTTGGAACAAAACGAATCGCCCAAGTGTTTCGTTCCACCTGGAACGAAAACCAACGCCAAAAGATCTCTCGTTTCGTTCAAAGCCGGAAACAGTTCCAATTTCCGTCCCCCCGTGTAGTAGAGTTTAAATTGCATCTCTGGTTTCGTTCCAACCAAGGTTGTTTCGACGGCTTTGTTGCGTTGATCCTAGGGTTAGGTCGTTCGATAATTAGCACTATCGATAGACCGATACTATCGGTTGAGAACAATCGATTGCTATCGATAGTTGCTTCCTTTTTTTCTAAAGGTATTCAATAAAAAAATTCAACTAATTTAATTAAATTCAATTATCTACTTACTATTTGAATTTGCAGTATTATAAATTATAAGGGATCATTTTGTCCAAGTTGATCTTGGGGATATGGATAGGAAAGGATGGAGGTTTGTTGTAAGAGATTGGTGTCGGCTTCGATCCTTTGGGTTCCCAAATCCTTTTTTTTTTTTTTTTTTTTTTTTTTTTTAAATTTATTTTTAAATTATTTTAGTCACTACCTTGATCAACTTCTCGTAGAATAGGCATACAATATCTCACTGGTAGTTTAATATTCATTCTAGATCCCTTCTCTGGGTCGATAACGAATACCCGCATTAGTACAGCGTTAGGTTGTTGAATTAGGAACTAGTCACGTAATAAAGTTACTAGGGCTTTGAAGATACCCCGAGGCAGTGAATTATAAATCACACCATTGGCCATGGAAAAGTACAATGAAAGTTTGATTTCTTTTGTTCAGCCGTGTTTCGTAAAGCAACTGTTACTAAATTCAACGGAACGTTTAGCGTCAGCCCGAAGTTCATTCAGATATTTAACAGATTTGGACAGTTCATTGTCTACAGACATGCTGTTAAAAAAAATTCTCTATTGTTAAAATTCCTCATTCATGGTTCGCATATATTCAGGAATTTTAAAAAACAATGAGAATAAAGAATTTTTTGTCAGCTGTGACAACAAATGAACATGCATCGATTGTTAGATAGCTTTCACTGATCTCAGCGAAATAATGGTGCCCAATTTTTTTTTTAAATTCTAAAATTATTTCATAGAACTGGTTATATGATAAAAATGAAAATAATAGTGCACAATGGCCCAATAAATAATAAAAGCTAAGCCCAATCATAAACAACATTAAATGATATACACTTGTTTAGTTTTGTTTTATTTAATGACTATTTCTTGATATTTACAACTGTGTAAAATATACATCAAGTAAATTTGAGGAAACTTATTATAATGCCATGTAATCCACTTGTGAAGAACTATTCACTAGTAGCACTTTAATAAAAACTAAACTAGAAGGTCTTTTAGCCATCTTCTGTTCAGACGCTTCGGTGGGTTATCAGGAATCGAATATAAAGACGGTAGATTCGAGTAGCAGCAGAATTTACAATGGAAGGATTGATATCTGGTTTGGGCTAAATCAGCAGCATATGGAACATTAAGGTCTTTATGGATAAGTTTATTTGAGACAAAGTAAGGAACATTAAGGATTTTGGATTGTAAAGATTGGATTAGAGAAGAATTGGATGGTTTAGTGGAGGCCCAAAGCTCAAATCCGTATGTCCAAATTGGTCTAATAACTGTCATGTAAATGAGCCTTGTGTCATTAATTGGAATTAATTATGCCATTACATATCGATCAAGTGACTAATTCCACTTTTAATTTATATTACAGAAATATCAGCAATCTTGGACCACCGGAACCGATTAAGAGTCGTTGGCCAGTTGCACATGGCAAGCAAAAAGGTCACACGGATTGTAGTCAACGGCAATGTTAGAATTCTTTTTTGTCACAATACATAGGACTTAATAGAAGTGAAATTCAAAACTTGGAAAATTTATTAATTTGTAAAAATAGCCAGAAAATTTGCAGTATTTACTTATTTGTAATCTGTAATATCATAAGGATTGTCTGAATTGTATTTAAAAGTTTTTAATTGCTGTAACATATTGAAGTCAGTAAATATTAAACAATGTGATTAATATTATTTAAAATCTTTTCTTTTGTTTATCTTTTTTATGTTTTGTTATTTTCAGTTGATTTGTACAAATTTTGTTTGATATTAACATACTATTATTTAAATGGATATCATAAGTATAATTTTATTGTCTGTTAGATTTTAAACTTTTTTTTTGTTGTTTTTTATTTTTGCATAAAAGGAAAAAAAAAAAAATAATAAGTTTTTTTCATATATATTATTATATTATATCTGCCTCAAAAGAGCCAGACCTCCTGTAATTGTAATTTACAAAATACAGTATTATTTCATTCATTCATTAATTAGAAACTTTTCTGATTTACTATAATATTAATTCAACATCGATTTAGTGTTTTATATTTTGATTTTCCTTATTTCTCATTTTAATATGAGAAGATATAACACAAGTTAATATTAGTTTGAAAATGGAATAAAAGAATGTGTGTAAATGAAGGAGAATAACCTCTCCTCATCGGAAAGTAGCGACTAAAGCGCCGAAATAAATCGCAACAAAATCTGCTGGTTCGCTTCGTCGATGCAAGTACATAAAAAGATTATTGATAAAAAGTTGATAGAAATTATAAATCGTTAGTTATGAGGTTATAAAATTCTATACAGAGGAGTCGACACGTTGACAGAAATGTATTAAAAGGAATGAAATGTATTTACATTGGAATACATATATTGGAATGAATACAATTGTATAATTAGCATTTTTTCCCAATTATATTTTATAAAACATAATCCTAAATTAATGTTTAGACAACCCAATAGAAAAAGGAAAAAAAAAAAAATGGAATTGAATGGGTAGCAAAATTGGAATCTAGTGGGTTCTGGTGGAAGAGCAGTAACTATTTATGGCCAAATGGAACACAGTATATAAGAGTATTCTTTTATTAGTAATTATTATAAATTAATTACAAAAAAATTGTGAATATAGAAGAAATACACATATTACCCAAATCTCTTAAAAATAATTAATATAAAATAAAAGAAAAAAATACTTAATTTTCCCAAAAAAACTAAACGAAAGCTACATTGACAATTTTAATTGACTGATGTTATTCAGGCACTCGATGCTTCAATCAAACACTGGAACAAATGCGAATGGACGGAACTTTGTTTTGAATGATTAGAAGTGTGTCATGAGACCTGACACATCGATGATATCAGGCTCACTCTATTTAACCAACTGCACTGAAAATTCTCTAATCAATAATTTTAAAACTAATATTATTATTAAGATATTTAAATTAATAAAAAAACAAACAAAACATAAATTAAAATGTTATTTCGCGGTAATCTCTGTGATTGTTAACTGTTGTTAACTACAGAAGGGAATTCTGATATACCTCAGAGGTACAGATATATCTTAACCTTTTATTTTTATTATTACCATCTGCCACTGTTAAAGGCAACAAGAAATGTACTAGAATAGCGAAAGAAATAATAAAAAAAGCGTAAAATTATGTTATAAATGTAAATAATTAAATGTAAACTAACAATAAAGATAATTAAAATAAAATAATAATAAAAACATTTGTATCTCTACAAATCATGATGGGTCTTGGGTTCATTGGGTTCAAGTACATTGGGTAGGTTTTACAGTTTCTGGGCCGACGCACTGTGGTTCAGAATTGCAATACAGTGCTTCAGAAATCAAGTTTTTGTAAAAGCACAAATTTTATTGACATATCCATCTTTAATATTCTATTTTATATTATAAAGGCTTATTGGGTCATATAACAATAATCTAAGCTTTCGTAAATACAATAATATTCGAAAAAAAATATAAAGACAAAGTAAATGCTGATTGTTTATATGACCTGGAAAAATAATCAGTCTTTGAATATATCTAGAAATTTATAAAATTACATTAATGAAATTACAGAACATAACTTACAAGTAGAAATATATACCAACAACTCCAACGCGAGAATAACTGGTAATGAATATATATATTTTTTTAAACTATTTAATGATATTTACAACTGTATGCAATATATACAAAAATTAAATATGTGTAACTATGATTAGTGTGGCATGTAAACAACATGTTAAGAAACAACTCATTAGTAGCACTTCAATAGTTCTACATTAGAATATCACTAGCCCATTTTAGACACCATAGAAATCTCAGGGGCTTATCGGGAATAGAGTGAGAAGCTAGTTGGGAAATAGAGAATTCGAGTGGGAAAAGAGTTTACTGTGAAGGGATAGGTATCTGGTTTGGGCCGAATCCGCAACATATGGAACATTAAGATCTTCTTGGATAAGTTTGTTTGTGACATAATAAGGAGGATTGAGGATTTTACAAAGAATTTTGGATTGTAAGGATTGGATACGAGAAGAATTGGAAGCTTTACTGCTGCCTTAATGCTCAACTCCGTATGTACATATGGGTCTGATCAGTGTCATGTAAATAGGACTATTGAATATTTATTGGGAGCTTTGAACGCTTGTCTAGTAAATATAAAATCAGAAATTAATATTATTTTTACATAAAGACCGACTTTTGGCGTAGTCCGATGAAAGAATAAAATGCTCAAATGAAAAGTAAATAAAGGATTAAATTATCCATTTTTTTATATCACACAGATTTTTTTATATCCAGGCAATATAAACAATTTGGATTTAATTCGTCTTTAGATTTTTTCGAATATTATCGTATTTACAGAAGGTTAGAGTATGTTTCTTTAACCCCAATAAGTCTTTCCAATGCAATAGGTATCATATAAACGACAGATTTCTCAATAAAAGTTGTGCTTTCCTAATAAAATGAATTTTGATGCGCTAGATAGAAATTACGAACTACAGTGCGACGCAGAGTGAGGCAAATTGGCTAAAAAGCGAGAAAAACTCAAGAATGGTTAGTCCTATCGAGATACAAATAGTCTCATTCGATTCAGAATGAAAAAATAGAATAGGATTGTAAATAATTTGAAACATTATATCATTTTATTCTTTAATAATATTTACAACGCAAGTGCAGATATTTTAAATTAACTTATAAAATTTAATTTAACTTCATTTCAATAAAAAGGTGGTTCAATTTTTCGATTTTTACGTCGATTGCTTTAGAAGAAGCTTAGTCAGAATGGCTTAAAATAATTCATTATTTACCTATATAATGAGAAGTATGATGGAACGGCTCACATTATCAGTTATAGTGCTTCGTTACTGATGGTAAGGTGTTTATTTTTTAAGTTCAGGCCTCATGTATGTTATGTAGGGATTTGAAGATTTTAGCATCTTATAAAACACATCCTTGTTCGTGGCTGTACAGCAAAATTTCGCTGCATCGTGTATGTAGACGATAAAAAACAAATTGGAAATGTTTTATACAACTAATAATGAACAAAATGGCCCATTAAACGCGAAAAATATAATTAAAACATTTTCAGATTTGGTTTTACAGCGTTTTCGCCACTGCGCGTTGGTTGTGAAAGAAGATTACGCTCAACCACCAGGTTTATTTATTTATTTTTTTTTTTTACAAATTAACGGTGAATAGGTTTTAGTGGCTGGGTGTACCACAGGAGAGCTCCCTATTTCGAGTCGATCCACGGATGAAATAACAAAATAAATTAGCCTGGACAGCATTTAAATTTTACAACAGATCTCAAAGCAATTGCCTTTTTAACCTGCGAGGAGGATCACGTGGATGAGTGGAACATAATATGGATTGAGTCAGATTGTAATTTGGATGATTATAAGGGTTTTGATGAAAAATGCTGGTATAATAATACTGCTGTTTGTACTTTTTTCTCTCATATTTTTATTAGATATAAAAATTGAAATAGTATTTATAAAAATATAAAGATTTTCGTAAAATGTACGCATTTAGTTTTTTTTTGATCTAGCAACAATATCTATGCATAAATAATTGCGAGGGTAGGTTAAGGGAGGGGGGGTTGAGGAAGGTTAATTTAATTAATTTAAATTATTATTGGACAGTAACATAAGCACTTAGCATATAATTAATGAGACTAAACTGTGTTTATTCTGATGCCTAGTTGACTCTGACAATGTTTGTCCGTTTCAAATAAGATTAGCCCAATTTCGAATTCGAAATATTTAAATAATTATAGACAAATAAGAAGAATTTAGTTTATATAAATTTCACTAATAAAAGAGATAACTAAAATTATTTAAAAAAAAAAAAAAAAAATACTATTGGCTAAGAGGCTATCTCAATTTTATCGAATTCTAATAATTGTATTTCTAATATTTTTTTTAACTCTACAATACTAGACCATTCATTCATGCTTTACTGAATTCGAAATTTATAAAAAAAAAAAAAAAAAAAAAATCTAAATTTTATTATAAAATTATTTTGGAAATTCGACCGATGGAAAATCCTCGAATTGATATTTGAAAATTAATTAATCATCTGTTAAAATTAGAGATGGTCCGACTATGACATAGGCCAACTAGTCACTTGTCGACTAGTCGGCCAAACTAATCGCTGCTTCCTTTGAAATTCTTGTGACATCGGCAATGTTCGAGGGGCTTCGTTTATAGCTTTATAGCCTTATATAAATGAACAACAGGCTTTTGATTATCTTATATTTTTTCTTCTGTTTTTAACAAACAGCCCGGTTTGTAGAGGAGTGGTTTTTTTATTTAATTTATTTTATTATATTATTATTTATTTATTTTACATAATGGAAAATCAGTAATTTAGTTAGTTAATTGTGAAATTTAGAACTGAACCATGATGAAAAGGATATCTTGCTAATGAAGTTTCTTTGGCGAATGTGTTATATATAAATGCTAGCATTCCCCTTCGTGGCTTCGCCCGATCCAGTAAGAAAGGAAATTTAACCTGCATAAAATTGCACTGAATAGGTGTTTGAAGGTTACGTAAAAGCATAATTAGACATCAAATTTTTAATTTTAATAAATTCTCATTAAGAGCCCAGAGAAACCTTCTTGCAGACCTTTATCACGAAGACGAATGACATTTCCAATGTTGAAGATATTTCAAATATTCCTGATATTAATAAAGTTTTTTTTTTTTTTTTTTTTATTGATTGCTTTAAAGTATAAACTTTATGGCAATTGAGTTAGCCAATAACAATAATAATTACATAATAGTAAATAAACAATAAATACAAATAGAAAAAAGTTTTACATTTTATATAATTAGTACTGACAGAAAAAGTATTTCTTCAAATTATAATGATTTATACGAACAAAAGATTTTTTCTTATTTTTTTTTTTTCTTACAAGCTATAATGATATATTAATAAAGTAAATAGTATTTATAATTATATCAGTAAAATATCTATACAAATGAAATCCAGTATCTAAATTTTTTATATGCACGAGTCTGGTTCAGGCCGGTAACAGAGACACATCGGTCCCACGTTGGCCTCTCATTACGTTTGGTTTTTTTTATTTGTTTGTGCCCAAATTTGACACAGGTGTTAAGTGTGATTACATGGACTGATTTATAGAATTTCAAGCAAATCGCTTGAGGATCTTTGCCAATAATTGAAAGTATAGGAAGCGGTATTTCAGCAAGACCGAGTTCGTTATCAGAAGATAGGTACAGACTTGCAGCCCCCCACCGCGCCTCCGGCCAGCTGTCTAGGGAAGCATTGTGGCACCACTGCAAGGTCAGTGTCAATATTCATAGATATGTAGCTGTCATCCATATCATAGCAGCTATACCCTCTCCTGTCACCGGGGTAGTCCAACTTATTAAGAAAATATTGTACCTAGTTATTTTAATGCTTTAACTGTAGTTATTTTAATTTCTTACCTTTATTTATTTTAATTTTTTTAACTGCATTTATTTTAAGATTTTAACTTAGTTTATTAAAATTTGTTAACTTAATGTATTTTAAAATTTAACTTTATTTATCTTAAGTACTGATGACGTAGAAGAATGTGAAAGAGGAGAAAAATCTAATTAATTGTTTGCTGTAGGATAAGGTTTTATAATTCCCTTTTATGGTTTAAGTGGATCTTTATTATCATTAATGTTATTATTATTGATATTATTGTTGTTGTTTTCTTTTTTGTTTTTTTTTTGTTGTTTTTTTTGTCGGGTATTGATTTATTGATTCATGTGTTTTTTTGTAATTATGGAAAAAGGGACAGGTACAATTAGAGGGAGTTATGTACGGATATGAATATGTATATATATATATATATATATATATATATATGTGTGTATACGAGTATATATGTGTGTGTGTGTGTGTGTTTTTTTAATATTTACCTATTTATTTATTGATTCTTTATAGATCAAAATTATTCATTTATTTTAATACATTAATGTCATTGTTGGCACTTTTTAGCAAGTATATTTAATAACCAATTTTAGCAAAGACATTTAGCATTTCTTTGATTTTTATAGTATATGTGAGTATACGTATATGTGCACATTTATGTTGATTTTTTATTTTTTTTTAATTCAGGGATCTGAAAATGTATGTGTGTCGGTTGCGATTGTCAGGAATTGGCCTAATATGATGCAGGTTACAGATAAACAGAATGATAACAATTTTGAGATTGGCCAAACAGTATGGGTTTCGAGGACCGAAGGGCCTACTCAGAAAGCGGTTGTTGCCTCCGTGATATCGGGGCGAAAAAAAGCTCATTAAAGTAGAATGAAGTGATGAAGAAGGAGTGGTATTGGGCAAAACGGTTCCTATTGAGGATGTATTCACTAAGCTACCCAAACTAACCACTAAAACCACGGAGGCTGGTGTCAATCGAGAAGAAAAAGTCTCTCATCCTGATGATTCAGTCTGCCCTATTTGTGACTTGTCATTCAAGGGCGAGAGAGGCCTTGGAACCCATATTGCCAAGAAACATCCCAGGGAGGCCAATAATAATACGTTAAGGGGACTGATTAAAAAGGTGGTGGGCCCTAAAAATGGAGAGGATTAGATACCTGAAATTAAAGAGGGCATTGCTAAATGGTCTGCCACGTTAAAAAATTTTTGTAACCAAAATAATATGGAAACTGCGGAATTCGATGCAGCGGTCGTTGAATTTCTCAAGTTCTTAAATAATATTAATGCAGAACTTCCAGGCCCACAGCACCCGGCAATTAAATTTTATAAATTAAGAAAAAAAAAAAAGAAAAACCAATATAGAAGACAAGGGTGCTAGTAAAACGTCGAATCCGCAGAGAGCAAATAAAGCGGACCGAGGGCGTCGGTAAGAAAAATATCAATATGAGATGGCCCAGTACAATTATTATAACCGAAGAAAGAAGGTCGTCCAGGCAATAATGAATGCCGATGCCCCTAAGCAATGTCCCTTAAAGGTCACCGAAATTGATGCCCATTTTAGAAACCTCTTTGAGCAAGTGAACTCCTGCAGACGTGCGGATTATGAAAAATGTGCCCCGATGCCAAATGTCATGAATCTTGATGTCCAGGCAATACGAAAAGCCATTAAATCTACGTCACTGGACACATCACCGGGGCCTGACGGGGTCTTAATCCGCACGATAAAATTCTATGATGTATCCCACATTATTAAGGAAATAGCGGAGATCATGCTGAAGGTGGCCTATATACCAGAACCTTTACGTCAAGGGCGCACATTCTTAATATACAAGGGTAAGGGTGATGTTAAAAATATTTCATCATGGAGACCCATTACTATATACTCTATCGTGCGCCGAATCATAGAAAAGGTTCTGGACCAGGAACTGAGAAAGCAGGTCACCTTCCATAGGAATCAGAGAGGTTTTATTAGGGGCCTTCCGGGAGCACACGGAAGCGCAAGAATCATTGACGCAGTCATAAAAGACGCAAAAAATAAGAAAAATGACTGTGCGGTGGTCTTTCTTAAGGTTGTTGGCGCTTTTGACAACATTGGGCACGATCACATTGTTAGATCGTTGGAAGCAAGAGGTGTTTCACTGGACCTGAGAAACGTTATCGCTGCACTCCTATCCACAAACAAAATTAAAGTAACGGTTGGAGCTCATTCTAATAGCCGGATCAATGTACTGCGAGGAGTTCCCCAAGGCGGCCCGCTCTCTCCCTCGCTGTTTAACTTAGCTATTGATCATCTGTACCAAGACCTTTGTGATCATGATTTCTCAAGACACTACGGGTACAAGCTGAGAGAGGACCAAGACTATGTGTTCCTCACAGGATTTGCGGATGATCAGGCGGTCTCTGCACGTAATAAGTATGCGGCAGAGACAATTATAGATAGCACCCAAAGGATAGTGGCGGAGATTGGTCTGGCTGTAAATCCACAGAAAAGTATGGGCATTGGGTTGGATATGGGTGAGATGCAAGCAACGACGCTCTCTCTCTTGAGAATGGAGATGTCATCCACACGGCAAAGGAAGATGACTCTATTAAATACTTGGGATGCACATTTTAGGGAGAGCTAAGGTTCAGTGAAGAATCAATAGAGAAACTAAATAAAAATTTAGATAAATTAGTAACATCTTGCCTACTTAAACCAGAACAAAAGCTCAATGTTGTCAATCAATATGTGTTTCCCGGATTGACATATCATCTCCAGACAACACCCCTAACAAAGCTCAGCCCTGCGTTGTTGGATGGTATAGATGTGATGATCCGCAGGAGCATTAAGGCCATTGTCGGACTCCCTTCGAACTCCTCAACTGCGATGCTCTACGCTCCGCGGAGGTACCGTGGGTTAGGACTGATCCGCTGTCAATGGGAGCCTCCTCTGCAGCACTGGTCCATTGCTCAGCGACTGTCTAATGTTCCGGACGCTCTATTCCAGTCCACATTCCATTATGAAAAAGAGATTACTGAATGAGCTAAGAGAATGGGTGTAGATCAGAGCCACCGAAGCGTGAGAGCTCTATGACGGTCGCTGAGAGTGGGCGCTTTTGAGGAATGGGCCAATTGCAGGTGGCAGGGCGTTGGTGTACCTCATTTTAAGGAGACGCCGAGAGCTAATCGATATATTTGAGAAAAACAAATACTTTCGGGGTCTGAATGGACCAACGCCCTAAAACTCAACATCAATTATGCACCCCTGCGTGGAGTCCCAGGTGCCAGCGGACAGATAGGAGAGGTTGGGTCCCTTTGTCGCAAGTGCGGCAAAGAGTCCGAAACACCAGCCCATGTGCTGGGAATATGTCCCAACAACTCACTCCTGATCACACGCCGTCACCACAGGGTCAAGAATGAATTGAAACGATACCAGTAAATTTAAAAGTTTGATGTTAGGTGAAAAATAAATGGATTTAAATAAAATTAAACGCATTTATATAGTTTATACCAAGATCTTTAAAGTTCATCTACCTTTAAGAGAAGAAATTAAAATTAAGTTTTCAATACATAATTTAAAACAAACTGTATTTTCCATATTAATTCCAACAATTTCGTTTGCCGACAGAATAACCTTTGATTAAAAAATTTGAAATTTGAATTAAAAATTGAGAAACGAAAATCTCCCATTCATATTAAATGAAGGCAGCGGGAATTTTTGTTGAGCCATTCAAATTTAATTAGATATTTATGAACTAAGTTCCTTTTTTTCCTGCGTGGAATAGCTCGTAATTGATTTATCCCGGGGAAAATCTCAAAAGTGAACAAGTGTTTTTACTTATGGAAAAACATCAACATAAAATTAGATAGAAAAAGAGAGGCGGAACGATATTAAAGATATTAAACTTTTAAATTTACATACTTTGGCTCAGGGTGGTCTCAAACTTTTGACCGGCAGTGTACATGGTGCATAGGATGGCCCATTGCAATTTACAGTTATTAAATATGTAGCAATTTATCCGATTCCTGACTCTATGTGCATTTATGTATATGAATGTGTGGTAGATATGTGAATATTAGGGGGGGAATAACATAAAATGAAACAATAAAGTGAAAGAGGAAAAATAGGGAAAAAAAAGAAAAAAAAAAAAAAAGGAAAAAAAAAAAAAAAAATGTTATTAGTTTGTCTAGTATTAGGTAGTATTAAGTATTATATTATATAACTATAACTAAATTATAAATTACAGTGTTGTCTTTAATTGGATAGATGAGTATGCTGTTTATGGCAACCCAATAAAGTTGGGCAGCACTATGTTTATTGTTAATTGTCTCAATAAAGCATATATCTCTCCATACAAATTTGTATAAACTTGCCAGTTTATTAGTGGACTTAAATGGTTAACTGAGAGAACTCCTTATATTTATTTTTTTCTATAATTTATTATTAGATTAATTCATGTATTTGTATGTAAAAAGTGTATTTTTATTTCATATTCTTTCCCATTGTGTAAATAAATTTGGAATTGTCTGGGAATGTACCAGACTCTTATTTGTACGACAATTGTCTTTTATAAATAAAATGATTATCTATCTATCTATCTAATTAAGAGTTGGTAATCCAGATGGACTGAGCTCTTAAGAAACTTTTGCACTGACTGCATCAGTTCAACTAACAAAAGTTCCATGAATCATATTTTTACAAACATAATCATAAAACAAAGGATTGAAATTTTAATTTGGTAATCATTTTTATTCGGCAGAAATAATTTTATTGATTCCACCTTTTAGTATTTTAATACATAACCATAAAAGTATAGGTAGATAGTGTGTCAAATCTCGATTCTGCAACTAAACATTGTACATTTATATTATTATGATTGTAATCTTTAATATTGTAAGCCTTTCTAGAACTATGAAGACGATGTAGTTAAATTTTGGTAATGATGGGTTAAATAGTTTTACCATTGCAACTATGTTGCAGAATAGCGCTAGCCGAAAATCGGTCGATTTTTAAACTTCATTGGGATCACTTCATATCACTCCAAATATTTATAAAATTTTTTATAACAATTTAGTTGAAAATCAGTAATTTTTATTATCAATGTCAAGCTCTATACTACACTGTACCTTTATAACCTCCCCTGCAGAATGTTCACCTATGACGCCACCTATCAGCCAACGTTCAAACCTCACAGTTATCCACTTACTTTCGCTTTTTTATGTCAAATTAATGGAAAATCACAAGATTTTATTATTGCTAAACCATCCTAGAGGCATTAAAATAGTGGGGTCAAAATTTGGTAGATATTGGGTTCAGTAGTTTTTGCGGTTAGTGATCATGAACGAAAAACGGCTTGTCCTTTTATATAGGAGTATATATATATATCACAAAGATGTCTTACAAGTAATTGCAAATACATTGGCGTACTTAGGGTGGATTAGTGGGGATACAACCCTCCAATTGCTTAAAAGGAAAAACAAATCGAAGTAAAATTATTAATTTTCAAATTTAAAAGATATTATTTTCATAAATTATAATTATATAGTAACTCCATTAAACAAACTCTCAATTAAAATTATAATTAAATCTGTGATTGTATTGGCATTCACCGTCTTGTAGAAGAGGGACAGAGAAGCATCGATGTGCATAAAGAAAAGGTAAATAGCAATTTCCTTTTCGTTTTCCCATTTTTGTATGACATTTTTAATTAATAGTGAATATTTTTTAATTGTGAACACTAGAACGCTAAGGGAAAACGAAAGGTTATTAGAATTAGAAGAAGCTCTTCTCGATATCGAATGGCATGTTATTGGATTATCGGAAATAAGAAGAAATAATGAAAACATCGCAGAAACCGAAAATGGAAATATTTTGTTAAATAGTGCAGCTATCGAGAGCAACTTTGGTACAGGGTTTTTTCGCATTCGAAAGGCGCTCAGACTTGGTCAATAACAAAAAAGGAACGGGCGAAACTAGACACCATCCAAATGAAACTTTTAAGGAGTATGGCGGGAATCCGAAGAAGTGAGGAGATTAAGAACCGAGATATCCTAACTCGTGTAAAAGTTAAAAGTCTCAGCAAGGAAGCCCAAAAACTGAAATGGAGGTGGGCTGGACACCTAGCGAGAGTCACGGATGAAAGATGGTCGAAAAGCAGCACCGAGTGGACACCGATCAGCCAAGTGAGAAGCAGGGGAAGGCAGTACATTAGGTGAAGGGATGAAATTACCCGAAGAGTAGGAACCAATTGGATGAAAGTGGCCAGGGACAGAGACTGTTGGTTGAAAGTTATAAATAATCTATAGGAACAAAAGAAAAGAAAAAAAAAAAAGAAGGTTTATTTTGTTTGTAGTTTTGTTTTTGGTTTAGTGCTTTACAAAGAATATTCTATGTTTTATTTTGTATTTTTACTACCCAGTTTCTATTCTGTAAAATTATTTTGGAGCTGAACTCCATTTTACCTCCTAAGGGAGAGGCTTTTGTCATAAATATGATGTCAATAAAGCTTTATTATTATTATTTTTTAATTGTGATACAAAACTAAAACTGTGGTTAAAAAAATAATAGAAGTTTACGTATGCTCTTTAATCAGTATTGTAAAAGTTATCGAATTTATTTTCTTGTTGCTGTTATATATAGTTCGATAATTGTAAAGATGGATATAAAATATTAATTATAATTAATAAAGGCCATGTTTTCATTTCAATTAAACAATTTTTAAGCGTAGAAATAAAAATGGCCTCAAAAGGAGCCGATTATTCGGCTCTACCGAATTCATTGTTATTTTAATCTTACTTAACTAATATTTATCGATAGTAAAATATAACCTATTAGTATTATTTATTATTATATTTGTACTCAAGAAAAGACATTTGGCGGTTAGGAGGGATTTTTACAGTTGAATGGAACGATCACTTGAGATGTATTAGTAAACATAAATAAACAATACATATAAACGTAACAATAATAAAAACATATAAAACTGTAAATATAAATATTTACATTTAGCCAAGACATGCCTGTACCATCTACCCTTTTTTTCTATCACCGCTCGCCGATTTTATAGCCAGTGAAGGTTCATTGATAGTCCTGGCTCGTTTATTTACTTTTTACGATAGATATAGTGGACATTACCGTTTTATTCTTCGTGGAAGACTATAGGTACGAATTATTTTATTTCTATTTTTTTAAGTTTTTTTTTTTTATTTCCAGATCGGCTTGGTAGGCTTTGCACGGATGCCATTAGGTATGAACTGAATTGGATAAAGATTGAACCAGATAATAGCAATGGAATATAGATGTACAATAAATAAATAAATAAATAATATAAAAGGACAAGCTATTAGTCGTTTATGATTACTGCAAAATTGATTAGCAAAAACTACTGAACCAATCTCTACCAAATTTTGACTATAACATCTTTATCCCGGGAGAACTCGCTAGTTAGTGAGACGCGAGAACTCGCATATGAGATTTTCACGCTCAAACATTTGGTTTTTTCGAAGAGAATACCAATTTCTAAAAAAAATAAGCAAAACATAAAATAATTAAAAAAAAAAAAAAAGTATATTAAATTAAATTATTATAGTACAGTCAAGCATACATTTTTTTTTCTAAAATTTCAAATCAATAAAATAACTTAAGAACAAAAACAAACAAAAGAAAAAAAATAAGATAATCAAATATTAGGAACTAAAATAAAGAAAACACGATTTTTTATGTAAGTCATTATAATCAACGGGATTTATTTCAACTTACTAAGGCTTGCTATCAGATTTTTGGATTCGGTTTATATGAAATAATAAAAAAATAAAAAATTAAAAAAAAAGGATACAGCGAACTACTTTCCAAAATATTGACTTTCAATTGCAAATATTATTTTTTTTTAAATTAGTCAGAAACTCAAAAAAAAAAATCCTACAACTTTGAAAAAAAGAAAATACAACGTACCTCTTACCTGATGAACAGCTAATGCCAATAAAACTGATAGTCTCGAGTAATAAAACAATTTACAGTCTAAACTTTCAGTACTATCTTTTGAACAAAACTGTAACGCGAGCGCTGGTATGGTGAGAAAAAGACTCAACGAGCACGAATTGACAACTACCGTAGTGAAGGTCACGGAACAACTAGTTTATTGTGCATGGCGGTGCCCTTTGAAAAAGTATTTTATCTCCAGCTAGACAAACGGAGATCTTTCCAACTATTTTGGTTTTCCGATTAAAAGGGTTTTACCGCCTGCGTGAGAGAAAATCTCACCCACCGAGTTCTCCCGGGCTATAGATCCAGGATAGTTTAGTAATAATAAACAAATAATGATTTTCCATTAATTTGTTATTTAAAAAACGATAAGTAGATAACAGTGAAGTTTGAACATTGACTAATAGCACAGTTCTGACAAAAAAAAACAACAACAAAAAGCTTAGCTCCTTTGAGAGATTTTTCCTGAATATATTTTTATTTGTGCTTTATTCGAATCTTAAGAAAAAGAATTCTATCTCGCATTATTTTTGAGAAATTAGACGTTATTTTTGAAAAACTTGAAATTGCGTATTCTTTACTTTTTTTAAAAATTTTATTAATTTCTTTTTCACTTCCATGAACATTTTTAGTGACTTTTATATTTACAAGTGTGCTGAATTCGAATCTATAGTAAAACAACCATTTCTACCAAGCACCATTTTTTTGTAGATCGGAGGTTGTTTTTTTTTTAAAGCTGGGTTGTTTTTGTTTAACTTTTTGAAGCAGCACTTTTTTCAAATATTTTAATAACAATTTTTTTTTTTTGGTGAAAAAGAGTAGCATATAAAATAATAATATTTAATACTGAACATAATTAATGTGTATATTTTTTTCTTTTGTACTCAACATCACGTGTCTCCTGTTGTAGTATACAACAGTTGTCGGCAAGCATTTTTCCATTGCATTTATCTCTATACGTTTTTTCCATATGGGCTGTCTCTTGATGAAATCATTGTCCGTGTTCTAAAATTGCTCCCAAGTTGGGAGGAAAGAAATTCAATACGGAATACAAAAAATGAATTTTGGAGGACGTGTTGCAACCCATGCCTTATATGATAAAAGCAATTCTTCAACTATGTCATATATGCAAAAAAGCCTTATACTTATGCTCTCCAATTTTTTTTTTTCATTTTGCAATACATTATAAGAATTTCAAAATAAAATAGATTTTTAATTTTTTGTTAAAGCTTTTAATGATAAAAAAAAATGATCGAAATGTCTAAAAACACCTCATTTTCCGACCTAATACGCAAATTTGACAAAAACCGGTGCCTGATTTAGATTTTATGACTTCGGATTCGAGTTCAGCACACTTCAAAACATAGCAAAAGTTTTCATATTTTTAATTAAATTGTTATTAAAAAGCTGTAAATACTTGTTGTGACATGAAGTTATCCGAATTAAAAAAAAAAAAAAAAAAAACACACAAAAAAAAACCGATAAGTGAATAGGGCCATTCTGAAACATAATTTAAAATTGTGAAAGTATTGAACCCATCTATACCAAATTTTAAAAACTTTATCTTCACATTTCTAGAAAGGATTTCAATAAATAAATAAATGTTTAGTGTTGACTGTCAGTAATGAGGTTTGTCACACTAACCACCATATGTTTTTATGGTTAGAAATTAAAATTCAACAAGATGAAATAAATCAAATTATATCTGCCGAATAAAAATTATAACCAAATCAAAATCTATATCGTTTACTTTAATATTTATGTAAAAATATCAATCATGGGCCTTCTTTTGTAAGCACTAATAATGCAGTCCATTATCCACAAGAGTTTATTGATAGTTTCTTTCCATCTGGATTACCTACTCATAGATTGAAATTAAAAATCGGATGTCTAGTTATGATCTTACATAATCTTCAAGCGCCTAATCAGTGCAATTTAAATCAGGTTAAAAATTCTAGCAAAGCTTGAAAACATCATTGAGGAAATAATGCTCATCAAATGCGTGCTAAAATACAAGATTTGTGTGGATAAAAAAATAAAACTTCATTTATTAGTAAAAATTATTTAAGTTCTTTACTTATGAGAGCGGGCAAAACCGTGACTGTGGATGCTTATATTATATATTTATGTTTGTGGTATATTATTTTTAGGGGACATAGTACCAGAATAAAGTTTATTTCCTATTTCTATTCCTATATAAACGCACACAACACATTGTAGAATATTGAAGAATCTAATATGAGGATGATTAATATGTTTCCAGGATTGTAGATTGGATACATTTGATGATAATATGTTTGCCATCCTGATATTTCTGACTCAGTCAAAAAATCACCCAATCAAAATTGAAAAGTATTTATCTTAAGCCCTAATATAGCCGTAAGATTAAATTTCGCTGACGCAAGAACCTTTGTTTTCTCGACAAAGAGAATATCGAATACCGTTAGATCTCGAAATTAAACAATGAGAGACTAGATTTATACTCTTTGAAAAACTTTAATATTGAAAGCTGAAAAGATTGTCAAAATGTGTAATATAATAGACCAAATATGTATTTTATTTTTAATTTATTCATATGATCAAAATAATACGAATTCCTATAACAGAAATTATTAAATAAATAGTAATTACAGGGAAACTTCAAGTAGACACCTTCCTCCGTATTTATAATTTTTTTTATATATAAATTTATTAAAATTTATAACTGTACAAAATATATACATCAAGTAAATGTAGTGATAGTGAATACAATGGAATGCAAATAACTTTTGAAGAACTACTCACTAGCAGCAATTCAATAAATTCTACACTATAAGGTATCTAGGCCTTCTTTTCAGACGCCTCAGAGGAAAACAATACAAAACATCATGCCAGAAATGGCAGCAATATCGAGAGCTAGGTGTCAGCATGTGATCCCCAATCTTCGTTCCCGATTAGAAGAGTGCCAGCAGCATAACGGTCACCATTTAAATAACATCATCTTTGCCAAATAATTGTCCAATTTATATTGTAATAATTAACAATTACTTTTTTTTTAATTACTTTTTGTTTTATTGAAGTTACAAATACCCGATACTCTTTTTTGACAGTCTGTATATCGGTCAAAATATTTCATTTATATGATTTAATTATATAAAACCTGGACAAGAACGGATAAAATACAGGTTGTACTTTGTACAATTGTCCGCTCGTGTTGCGGAAATTGGCGCAAACTGTGAAAGGTTAATCAGTTTTTAAAAATTATTGTAAGATTCATATACCCTGGTTAAAATATATGGGAAGGTAAACACCTAAAAAAATCGCAATTTCAATTGGGTGGAATTTTCGGCCAGCAAGTGTATATGTATCAAAATTTTTAGATTGTAAATTTTCGATACCGATACTTTGGTTTAACAAGAAGTAGCTATTACAAATATTAATCGATATGAAAGCTAAGAAAAGCTAACTAAATAACATATATTCTAAACTATGATAAATATATCCTGATAATTTTGCTATTTTCGTAAGATATTCGAAAAATACTTAAAAAAAAAAAAAAAACGGCGAACTACATATGAGATGGCTCTTTAATAACCCAATCACACTACGATATTATCTCCTGATCAACCGTATATTTTGGAAATTCTTCCCCGCCGGAGATGCCGGTAAATTGGCAATATGAGCCGTGTTCGTACAAGAGAAAGAACGAGCGGGCGAACAAAGCCAAGGCACCGACTGGCGGTGATTTACGTCGCCACGAGATTATTTGTCATCGTGCCGCCAGTACGTGACCACCATCCCTCTGATAAATTCGAGCATTTAGTGGTCACTGAGTTGATACCTTTTGTCCCCTCCCCCTTTTCCTAACCCTCGATAAATTGTAGCCTACTTGGGCTAATAAATCTGAAATATTATCTACGCACGAAATATATTTATTAATTTAATCATCACAACTGAATCGAGGCATTCTAATAAGGATCGTCAGGTTGGCATTATAATTTCATTTTTTTTTTTAAGAACAATAAAACAGACTTTATACCGGGAGAACTTGTACCCTAAGAATAACATATAAGTATAATACATAGGGTAATCGTACGGCTATAATATAAAGATACAACTTCAATATACTATCATACAAACCCTTATATGACCACCCGGTCTGAAACGTTTCCGACCTAACAAAGATACAAGACATTTTTTCAGGAATATTTTTTTTTATTTTTCAACATAGTCTCCTTGTAACTCTACAAACTTGTCCCAGCGATGCTCCCATCTGTGTAACCCGTACAAATAGTACTAGGTGTCTTTTTCTGTAAAATATGTGACAAACAAGTTCTTTTGACATGTTCCTAACCTCTGCTATATCTATCACTTTAATTCGGCGGTCGTCTAGCACCACTTGGGCGATGTTTTTGTCGGTAGTTACAGTTTTTGGACGTCCCGAACGTTCATCGTCTGTCAAGCTCTTACGTCTACGTTTAAATTCAGCTGCCCGAAATTTCACTGTGGTAAATGATAGTGCAGAGTCCCCATACACAAAATTCAACCCATCTTTGATTTGCGTAGCTCGGTACTTGAGTTTGTCTATTTTCACAAAAACACTCACATCAACTCACTCAAACGACTGTTAAGTAACAAATGAGCAACCAAAATGGCTGACGCTTTGGTGAGCAACTGTCAACAGATGAACAACGAATTCACAAGACTTTTATTAATGAGTGCTGACATCTTCACGTTGAGGTCGGAAACTTTTCATACCACCCTCGTAGCATCTATAACATAAATATAACAGATGTGCCGACTATGACTTTGTCCGACAAGTCTACTAGCCATCTATTCCGCTTACAAAAAAGCCGATTAGGTCGGCCAAGCCTATGAGCGTAACTAATCGTTTCTTCGGTTAGAATTTAGGTGACATAGGCAATGTTCTAGATACTTCGTTTATAGCTTTATAGCACTCCATACAATTAGCTACAGGTTTTTGTTTATCTTATATGTTTTTGTTTCTATTTTTTATGCAATCGGGCCGGTAGCAGATTATTTTTTTTAGAATAGCAAAAGTTGTGAAATTTGGAATTTAATCATACCGAAATATATATACAGTATGTATAAAAAATGTATTTATGAAAAATACATATATATAATCTATAAAAAAGTATGTAAATTTCTAAAATATTAGTTTACTATTCGTGTTCCTTACTTGTATATTACTTTTCAATCAAGAATTAATATTTTTTAAACCATGACACAAAACCATAACTGTGATTTTTTTTTTTTTTTTTTTTTTATAATGTAGTTAACATAAGTTCTTTATTCAATACTATAGAACTTATCTATTTTATTTTTTTTAATATGATTATCTTTCTCAAAATTCGTATAATTGATTTTTTAAAGAAAGAGTTCCAATTCCAACAATAAATAGCAAACTGTTAAGATGAACTCAAAATAAAAATTATAATCAATTAAGGACATGTATTTATTTCAATCAACCTATTTTTAATTGTTCAGATAATAATGGATAAAATGGCCGACTAGTAGGTGTGTTTTTGCCAAATAATCGTCGACTACAAAAGAAGCCGACTAGTCGGCTCATCTCTAATAAATATTCATATTTTACATTTGCTCGGAAGGATGAAATATTGGTAAAGAAATATGTGATGTTTAAAGAAATTTTGAGAGCAGCATTTTTGTATGGCGACAGGCCAAGACTATTCAACGTTGCACTAAGTCGCACTGTCGCCACTTCTGGCCATTTGGGCTCACTGATCTACTTGCAATCTTCATCCTCACATCTATAATATTTATCAAAAGGAAGCATTTTCGAGTTCAAAAGAATTATATTTAAGTCACTTCAAAGATCACATTTGAATGATTCATTAGTGGCTGGAGGAAGAGCAGAGATATAAGATTCACTCGAAAGAGCAAACATACAGTTCAATAAGAAGTGAAACTAGAGTAGAGGAGATCTGATTCCCTACCAGAAAGAGTCTCTATTTCCTTTTACATTGATCGCTCATCACTCGCTTCCTAAAAAGATCTCGCGGATAAAAAGAGACAAACCATTGCTTGGGTGGTCACTGTTCAAGAGGTTAACTAAGAAACGACAGGTCATTTCCAATGGAGGTTGAGTTCTTGTTAGCTACTAACTCTAATTAATATTTTCTAATAGTTCAAATCAACGCAAAGTTAATATACTTTGTAGTTTTAAATGTCCTTGAGCATGATCACAACCCTTCATTTTAACTCTCGTAATTAATCCTATGAAAATGATCTTGTTTCTAATATTTATGTCAATGTTTAATATGGCGAATCTTATAACTCCTTGTGACTTAAGTTGGCATTATGGGTTCGGTTACATTTTTAACTTTGGAAGAAAAAATAAATAAATAATAAAACGTCAAAGAACTAACTGAGGCAGCCACCGAAGAAAACGTTTGCTATTGAAGGATTCAGCTATCCATTGAAATACAACAGCACTTTTGGATCGAATTGAGAAAAGCGTGATGCTTTACGTTTGGTGGAACTTTTGAGTTTTGAATTCTGAAATTGTTACTAATACTCAAGTATTGGAGTTAAACCTGTACTGTGAAGAGCTAGGCAGAGTTTATGTAGTTTTGAGTGCAATCTACCACGCTTACGTCAACAGGAACCAAGCAATGTTTCAACACCACAATGCCCCTGAACATCGTTCTCGCTAAACCAAGGACAATTTATCGGAACTGCAATCAACGTTTAGCCTCATCCCCCCGTATTGTCCACACATTGCACCATTAGATGGTTTGTTCAGATCATTGGCTTATTTTTTTTAAATTTCGTACTTTTGATAATTACTAAGAATTAAACATTGCATGTAATGAAACCTTGGAATTGTTATTTACTTCATGCTTCAATGTGACAAGGAGGAAAAACTAATATGGCCTACTTCATTGATTTAAGGAAAACTACTAGACAAGTAATAGATAGATCGTAGTAGGAGATAGTAGTTAGTAGATCAACGCGCTCGTAACCAGAAGGTCGTGGGTTCGAGTCCTACCTGGGCGGGTTAAAATATATTTCTTGCTGGACCCACGAAATGAATTTTGACCTTCCCACCCAGGCCAGTATAGGACTTCAATGGAAGTCTTGGCTCCCCCCCCCCCCCATAAAAAAAATATATAAGTTAATAACGGTGCTAACCAAATAGTAACAATGAGCGAGTACGGAAAAATATCTATAGAAAGTAGCAGCCTGATTCGATGAGTGCTAAAAGTATTTTCGATGGGGGCTGGGACAGAACTCCACAAGGAAACTAGTACCCTGCACTTCAATGGCAGCTATATCTTAGGATTATCCCAGTCCATTTACACATGCGAAGGATTATCAGGAATCCATTGGGAAGCACGTTTGGAAACTAGTGGGTTTCCTGCATCCATTAGCATGTACTGATATTACTATGTAAACTACGTATATAGTTGGATACAAATAATTTTATTTATTTATAATAATTAAAGAATTATATCATGGATTTTGAATTGTAAGTGGTAAGGGAGGAATCAGGCGATTTAACGTAGTCCAAATAAATTACTTCGCAGAACCTAAAACATAACCATTTTCTTGTTTTGCAATCCTCCTGCAGATGAAGTTAAAGTCGCCGCAATAACGGAATTGGTTGGCTGTGGGAATTATTATATCTTTTCCAGTCCTCACCTTTCTCTCACTTTAATAATCTTACCTTGATTGAGATTATAATAAATGCCTGCCTATTTAATGTTTATATTCTGTCAGGAAATCGTTTAATTAAAAAATTAATTATCGTTTTCATTCGGCTTTCTTTTATTCCTTACCGCCAAGCCGAGATAACTGCAGTTATAATGGAAAACCGTTCTTTCATAAAATCTACTGAACCCAGTTGAACATATTCGCTACCTAGGACTCCATTTGTACAAACGTCAAATTAAGAAGATAAATAACTGCTTGTTATAGGCTACTCCTAGCTAACTAGACAAACGTTAAAGCTTCCATTTAAATAAACAATACTTAGGTATCTAGTTTGGGCCAAATCTGCGACATATGGAACATTAAGATTTCTATGGATAAGTTAGTTTGTAACATAAAAGAAGCATTGAGGATTTCATGAAGGATTTTGTATCGTAAGGATGGGAACGAGAAGAATTAGATGTTTAGTGGAGCCTCAAAGCTAAACTCCATACTCTAAATTGGTCTAATTACAGTCATGTAAATGAGTTTTAGAAATATTTTGTGAGCTTAACGCTCTTCTAGTAAATGCTATAGAAGTCGGAATCCTTACACTTGAAACTTTCAAAGTATTATTATTCATATTTAAAATTATATTTGAATTCTTCTTCTTCTTTTTTGTTAGCACTACAGCCCACGGTGGACCTTGGCCTCACAATTCTTCTCCATTCGCTCCTATCCAGAGTCCTATTCCTCCAGTCGGTAACCTCAAGTACTCTTAAGTCCTCAACATTATTTAGCCAGGATTTTCTTAGGCGTTTTCTCTTTCATTATCTGGACGCTTTCTCCCATAATCCTTTTCACCATGCTGCCACTGGTCATCCTTTCGACATGTCCAAGCCAGCTTATTCTTTCTAATCTTATGAACCGCACAATATCAGCATGTTTGATTTCTTCGTCTAGCTTTTGGTTATTCCTTATGTGCCAAGTGCCTTGTTTGCAGATTGGACCATATATTCCCCTCAGTATCTTCCAATCAAAGACTCGAAGAGCATGATGATCAACTTTTTTGGGTGTCCAAGCTTCTGCACTATAACATACTATGGGCCTAATTAACGATTTATACATATTTGATATGGTGCATTTCGAGAGTAAAGTCAATTTTGTCATGTTGACGAGACCAAAGTACATTATTGCCATTCATTATTCTTTTCTTGACCCTTTTAGCAGAATTAATATCAGTACCCAAATATGTGAAACGACCAACCGCTTCAAAGTTACGATTACTGTATTTAAAGATACGCGGTTTTCTTGATTCAAAAGTTGACATTACTAAATATTTCGACTTACTCATTAATTTCGTGGCCAACCACTCTTTTACAGTCACGGTCTAGTTTAGTAATAACTTCTCTTAAAACTTTTTCACTTCTTGCTATGACTACAATGTCATCTGTATAAGAATATGGTACGTGCGGCATGTTAAAAAACCATTAGAATCAATGGATCCAATAGGTTTATGGAGCACTAAACTAAAGATGAGTGCTGAGAGAGCATCTCCTTGTCTTAACATCAGTGTTCAGCTCGTAACACTTTTTAAGAATTGATACGGAGTTGAGCTTTTGGGCTCTATTTAACCTTTTAATTCTTCTCGTATCTATTCTTTACAATCCAAAATCATCACTATATGATCCCTCTAAATAAGCTATACGATATATAAATATCCACAGGCAAAAGGTGCCGACTAGTCTATTTTATTAATTTATATTTATTCGCTTAAAAATAGGTTGATTGAAATATAAACATAATTATTATAATTTTTATTTTACACCCTTCTCTAAAGTTTGATAATTTTTCCATGAATAGGACTTTTTTTTTTTTTTTAATCAGTTGTCAAAATTTCAGAAATATTATGTTATTAACAAAAAAAAAAAAAAAATAATTCGAAAACTTCTATATACTGAATAAAGAACTTGCGTAACCTACAATTTTTTTTTTTAAATCTCATTTTTGGTTGTGTATTATAATTAAAAAAATCAATTCATAATTAAAATGTATTATAAAAATAGAAACACGAAAAGGAAACTTGATATTTTAGAAATTAACGTACTTTTTGTTACATTTACAGACAGCTATAAAGCTATAAACGCAAAATGATCGGCTCGGCCGACTTATCTGCATTTTTACTAGCCGACTAGTTGGCCAAAGGTATAGTCGGCCCATCCCTAATATTAACCCAGCCAACAAATACATCTTTTTGAACAATATTTATAATTATATAATATTGTTTGTGGATAAGAACCGTCAGGAAATCATGATTCAAGGATTCATTCTTTTATTATTTTATTCGTCATCTGCTGCTGAAAAAAAAAAGAGATCAATCGGTTTTAATTTGCTCCTCCGAATTTCGATTCGGCGCTCAATCATAATTCTGGCCCCGGGAAGAGATAATTGCACCGTTCCAGTAAGTAGTCCCCCTGGGAGCGATAGTCCCTTCCCGTTGAAAGAAACACTAAAAAGATCCTTTGTGGAAGCTGGGAAATCTTTAATAACGGTAAAGGGATGCTGAGGCGTCGGGTGAAAGGGCTTTGATAAATCCGAAGAAAGAGAGGAGAGGAGGAAGAAATACAATAAAGACAGTTTAGTAGGCCTAGGCTCAGATATTTCCGCTCAAGCGCACAAATAATATGGGATATCCTTTAATGAATCTCTTTAGTATTTTACCAAATATAAGGAAAACCATAGTATAATCATTATTTAATAAATTCTTCAATGAAGGAGTTACTTTTATTGATCAATAATAGTATTATAAACAGCATTCAACTCCTCTTTATTAAAAGTACAAACTTGTTACATGTTTCGGGAAACAAGGTCCCATCATCAGACTGAAAACAGTATTTAACAATTTACTATAATCACACTATATTTTCAACATCTAAACAATACTTTTCTAATTTCTATCTATCACAATGTATCTATTATAAATTACCTTTAAATCAATCTCTTGGTGTTAACACACCGTGTCTGTTTCTCTTTTACATAGTCAATAGAATAATTCTTCTACCTTATGGGTACAAGGGTCAATCCTAATCTCAACTATTGTTTTTAGTACTAAGTTGGCCAATCTTATATTATTAATTCATTAATTATACTAGCATATATAGATCCTATTTTATCTGTGTCCGTTTTATAGTTTATTGCATTATTTATTGTTTTATTAATGTATATCGCTTCTTTTATTTTTATATTATGTGTTTTGGTTTCATGTTGTAAGATTTTAACGTTATGAAAATTGAATTTGTGGTTCAGTTTTTGTACGTGTTCTAAAAGGGCTGTTTTATTGCTGTTTGATTTGCTAATGATTAACTCCTTTTTTTTTTTAGTGTCGTATTTATGCTGATTAACTCTTTTATATAAATTCTGCTTAGTTTCTCCAATATAATGTTTATTGCAATCCAAGCAGTCAAAATGAATTAATAATATAAGATTGGCCAACTTAGTACTAAAAACAATAGTAGAGATTAGGATTGACCCTTGTACCCATAAGGTAGAAGAATTATTCTATTGACTATGTAAAAGAGAAACAGACACGGTGTGTTAACACCAAGAGATTGATTTAAAGGTAATTTATAATAGATACATTGTGATAGATAGAAATTAGAAAAGTATTGTTTAGATGTTGAAAATATAGTGTGATTATAGTAAATTGTTAAATACTGTTTTCAGTCTGATGATGGGACCTTGTTTCCCGAAACCTGAGAAAGATAATTTTTTGGATTGGACGAGTAGTTTTGGGGTTACAATGTAAACATGTACCAAAACCATAGACTTCACAACAGTACGGGGTGTTAGTGTGCTAGCATTGGTATTTCACATGACTTTATATTAATTTAATGTATGGGTCTGATTGAAAATTTAGTGAGCTATCACTTGATAAAGATAAATTTTGGATTGGAGGATTAGTTTGGGGTTACAATGTAAAAATGTTACCAAAAAACATAGACTTCACAACAGTGCAGGGTTTCAGTGTGCTGGCATTGGTATTTTACAATAATCACTTAATCTAATTTAATATATGGGTCTGATTGAAAATTAGTCAGCTATCAGTTGAGGAAATAACTACTGTTGAGGATTTCGGAAGAATAGTTTTGGGGTTATAACGAAAATGGCGCCAAAAAAACTTAGAACTTCACAACAGTATGGGTCCTGATTGAAAATTTAGTGAGGCTATCACTTGAGAAGAGAAATCACTTTTGGATTGGACGAGTAGTTTTGGGGTTACAATGTAAAATGGTACCCAGAAAAATGCTGGCTTAGGCATTTTACATGACTTTATCTCAATTTAATATATGGGGTCTGGTAGGAAATTTAGCCACAATCAGTTGAAAAAACTACATTTTTGAATTGGACACCATAGATTTTGGCGTTCTAGGCGAAAAAAGTTGTGGCAAAAAACGTCGATACAATTTCATATATTAAGTATGGGCACGGAAATGTACAGCCAGTTTTAACTTACCAAAAGTTAGACCAATCATTGGTGCCAAACCGTTTTGAAAAAAACTATAAGATGAGAGCAAAATTAATGAATAGTGCCAAATTTTCTTTTCAAATTTGGATTTGCTTTCTAATAATACAGAGCTCAAATAAAGTATATGTAACGATTTTCCGAGTTAGTCGATCAAACGACTAGAGACATTCGGTTTTCCAAGAACATACGTTTCCAAAGAACTGGCATGTTTTTCCCTCGTATTTTGTTCCAGAGTTAGTACATAGTTTCCATAACTTTTATAAGGCTGAACATATTATTCATTTTTAATTTAGCGCCGTGTTTTATCATTAATGACTGTTCATATATATTCAATTTGGTATATTGGTTTATATAAAAATTTTAAACAATAGATACATTGTGATAGATAGAAATTAGAAAAGTATTGTTTAGATGTTGAAAATATAGTGTGATTATAGTAAATTGTTAAATACTGTTTTCAGTCTGATGATGGGACCTTGTTTCCCGAAACATGTAACAAGTTTGTACTTTTAATAAAGGGGAGTTGAATGCTGTTTATAATACTATTATTGATCATTATTTAATTAAATACAGATTAATATTAGATATGGGGCTACTAGATAGTATAGCCGACTAGTCGGATTCTTTTGTAGTCGGCAATCATTTAGCGCCGACTACTAAATAGGTTGATTGGAATGAAAATATGAGTTTTATAGATTATAAGTTTTACTTTGGATTAATCTTTACAGTTTGTTATTTATTCCAGGGATATGAACTCTTTTCTAAGAAAGGTTTTGATGCTAACAAAAATTGATTTAATATCTTCTATAATACTAGATAAACAACTTATATAACATTCCATATATATATATATATATATATATATATATATATATATATATATATATATATATATTATCAAAGTCTTGGCTTTGGGTCATAATTAAAAAAAATATAATTTAAATCTAATATGAAGGGAAGAAAACGAAAGGGAAGCTGCTATATTAGCATTTAACAAACGCGCGTAGGTTAGGAAATGAAAATTAAAACTAAATAAAACTAAGCATAGTGCCAGTCACTGTCAAGAAGAGAGAAATCAGGATGAATTATTACCTAATAATTGATCAAATTTCTCTTCTTGACAGTGACTTGCAGTATGCCTTGTCTTCTTTATCTATACGTATCCTATCCTGTCCTGAAGATGATCATCAAGGCAGCCAGACTGATCCCACGTATAATCTACAAGATATATTCATCCACAGTCAAAGGATATCCCCTTGAATATGTAAGAATAAATACTTTAGATTCTAATTTATTTGAATATCTTTATTTATGAAAAACAAAAAAAAAAAAAAAAAAAAACTGATGAAATTAGCGTACCAAAGCACCAGCGAACCTGTACATTCCAATCTGAGCATCATAACAGTGTTAGAATCATCAAAGTAAATCGTAAATTATACCATCATCCCTCTTTACTCAGTCTGCTGGTATTCATCAAGCTGGTTTCCTGTTCCCATCTACACTCTCTCAACAGCTGATATCCCAAGCCATTTAATAAGAACTGTTCTTACACATACGCTGATTTGTAGTATCTACATCACTTTAATCACAAATCACAAATCTTCAAGATAGAACCTGAAACTAAAATGTCATCAAATAACCTTTATACTTTGTCCATTCTGCCCTTCAGGTATCTTTTATTAATATTTAACTTTAAATATTAGTTTCGCATTTGAACAGATTCTCAACAAGTATTCCATTTTAACAAATTTGTAATTCTCATACAAGAAACAAAACTGTTTGTCATTTTCGACAAATTACGTGACAAATGTCCTAAGTTAGCAATGAATGACATTGATATCATTAACCAATGGGCAGTGGAGAATAAGCTACGACTGAATCCAGAGAAAAACTAAGGCAATGCTTATTGGATTGAAACCCTCCCTTAATTTCCTTTCCAACTATCGACCGATTTGATCTACATCTCTTGGACAAACCACATTTCCCAAATTACCCGAAAAACCATCTCCATACTCAAACAGCTCCTTAGATTTCGCGAATCTTTTCCACGCGATACCCGTCAACTGTAGTGTCCTCTCTTATCTTTCCCTATCTTGGTTATGGATGTTTTGTATAAGGAGGACTGTCTGTAAAGCTTGAAGTGAGACTGAAAAGACTAATGAATTTTTGTATAAGATCAATTTTTGGCGCTCTAACATCACTGGTATTCTGATTTAAGGTGGCTTTATCCAAGTTTTCGACGGCAATACTCACTTGGTACCTTTCTATTCCAAGTCCAAAAATCGTTCATATATTTATGACATTTAGCCCTTCGTTCTTCCATTCATCTTTTGAATACTAGATCCCCTTCTCATCGAACTGCATCCTTTGAAAAATCATTTATTATTCGTGCAGCCATATTTTGGAATTCCATACCCATTACAATTCACAATGCTCCTTCTCTCACATCTTTTAAAAAAAATATTCATCCGCCTCCGCAATTATCAATCTTCTAAAATACTGTAATAATATATTAGTGTAAGAGTGTTTTTTATATCTCGATATAAAGATTATTTTTTCTTTCTTTCTTTTAATTAAAAAAAAAACTCGCTTATAAGATCATAGACTTATTTTAGTGTTATTTCGAACCATCCAATGCACATCATACCTCATTCTTGAAATTCAAATTTCTGCTATTTATCAGGTATCCAAAAAAATTATCCGTATTGAGCTTCATATTTTGTTGCTTGGCCCAAGGTTTCTATCCTTTCATAATCAACCCTATAACCACTTCAACCAAAAAGCTTTCCATTCGATTCCTGATAGTCGTCCAAGATTTATGTTATGAAGATAGGCCTTGAGACCTTGTAATATAGAACTTTTTTTGTGTACTACCGCTTTTTTTTCGACAAGTCATATATGTCAGTTGAATTACAGTTCCTACCCTTACTGAATTTAGTTTGTTCCATATGGCATATTTCGATAAATGGGTTAAAAAAAGAAGAAGGTCAAACATATATAAAAGAAGAGATAGACAACACACGCTCCACGACTTGTTGGATGATAATTTTGAAACCATTAATAACACTTTATCAAGATTCCATCATCGACCGGTGATGTTGGAGCACTTACACCATAATTAGCTAATGCTACATCATGAAATGAAAATTAGCCTATTCTCGGTTCCTCATCTCCTGGAACTCGTGCCACGAAAATTTCACACTGTTCATTGAACTTCTAATGACTCCTCCCTAGTATCGGGCACGGAACCCGTGAATTGTTCGAGGGGATTGGCTAAGAACCGTTATAATAATAGCAATTAAAAATCTCTTTCCTGGGGGTCCAAAATAAAACATTACAAAAAGTGATTAAACCAGAAGCCTTGTATGCAGCTGAAACACTAAACATGAATATCAAAGGTCATATGGAGAAACTTGAACTAAAAGAAAGGAAAATTTTAAGAAAAATCATAGGACCAAAATTTCAGGATAATAAGACAATATACATAAAGAATGAAACACTCTACAAGAAAATTGAAAAACTCTCTGATACTATGCAAAAAAGAAGAATAAATTTTTACGGTCATCTTCTCAGAATGAACTCTAATCGATTATCCAAGCAAATCTTTGACTTCTTACGCCATCTCAAAACAAAACCCAATTGGTTTAAAGAAACTGAAAAGGATCTAGCAGAATTAAAAATTACAGAAAATTCACTACTTGATCAGACTTCTAAATTAATAACTAAAGATGAATATGTTAGGTTCCAATATAAATCCACTCTAAAAACCAAACCCTTTATCTCAGATGAAGAAAGAAAAAGATCAGAAAGAATGAAGAAGTACTGGGTACTTAAGAAAGGACAACACACAGGGAAGTGATGGATTCAACGTACCCCAAAGAGGGTGAAACGAAAAAAAAAAAAAAAAACAAAAAAAAAAAAAAAAAAAAAAAAACAAAAAAAAAAAAATAAAAAAAAAAAAAAAAAAAAAAAAAAAAAAAAAAAAAAAAAATAGCAATTAATAAAATAAGTAATCCGTAAACTTCATATCAAAGTCACATCTCCTATTCTTCGTTAACTGAGTATATCTCCTTTCACTGAGAGGTTTTACATTGTGTATGGGAGACCATGTATTCCAGACCCTCCTAATTAGACAGAAAAATTCAAAATATATTTTGTTCTTAATTATTTTTGTTTTCTGGTGTTCAACATAATCATTACTTCCACTTAAACCCTGTGCGGTTCTACCCACTGTATGACAGAGATTGGAAAAATTTAATCATAGCTAATTTAATCGTTATTAAATTAGCTGAATGAATCCGGGAAATTAGTTGTCAAATAGCAATGATTAAATTTTGATTATTTTTTTGATATGATTAAATTTTACCCAACTCTGCTGTATGAAGACACTGCCTATATGTAATTCAGGATAGCTACGAAAATTTTTGGATGTGATTGTGAAATAATTCACAACAAATATAAATTTAAGAATTTTTTTCTCTTTAGAAATAAAACAAATATTGTAAGGTCCTCTGATTTCAGATGTAAGCTTCAATTTAATATTTATTTATAACAATTTGAAAATGTAAATTTTACTTTTTCTTAAGGTTTATAATATAACTTCGTAAAGTTGTACCAGGAAGTAAGGTCAAGATGGTGCAACCTCGCCAGCCTATAGTTTTGTGTTTTTACATAAATATCTATATTGCAAAAGTGTAAAGCTTTTCATGGGCAAACACCAAACTCTACGGAGGCAAGGAGTTTGAAATATCCTACCTCTGCACAAACAACACAGGAAGATCATTTTACATCCCAAACGTGGCTGATAAAGCTTTATTGCGTAGGAGACATTATATATGTAATTGACCCACCCTATATTGAACTCCGAGGCAATATACATTTATGGATGAAAATGTCAGAGGTTTTTTTCGTTTTTAAATTTCATTTAGGGGCCCACACACTATCAACCTGATCGTCAACTTTGTTGTCAACAGTGTTGACTTGAATTTCAACCGCCAACCAGCACACAGACGCTCAACACCGTCTTCAGCATGCAAGTTCTCGACAAGGTTGACAACCAGGTTTATAGTATGTGGGCACCTTTAGGTATTTCAAGTTTCATTTTAATGAATTTCATTATTAGGATGTTTTATCCTAAATAATATAAAATCTAAATATATATAATTTCATTGTTAAAGGGTTTTCATATTAGTTCAAACAATCCCTTTCTCTGTCGCTGTCTCTATTTTTAAGTATTTTTTACATACTTGGCAAAGTTGCCCTATTGTAGGTAACATTGCCAATGCTATTTTTCTGTATTTTTTAATTTTAATTTAATGATTAAATTGTAGTTATTGCATATATTTTAAATCAAAACATCTAAACTCATAATTATGTTGGGTTTGAAACAGATTTTAACGCTACTGGTTGAAGTAAAAATTGTAAGGAAAAATTAAACCTGGCAAAGTTGTCCCAGTTAACGGTAGTTTAAATGTTAGGTTTTTTTTTCTTAAATTTTCTATATGACTAATTGGATTTTTACGCTCCTATTGGAAACAAATTTAAAATAGGATCGAAAATGAATTTTTAATTTATTCACTAGATAAACATTTCCTATTTTAAATTCGTTTCCGATAGAAACGGAAAAAACCAATAAGTTATAGGGAAAACCCAAGGAAAAAAACCAAACATTTAACCTACCTAGCCCTTCCCCTACGACTCTTGATGTATTTCTGAAATCCGTTTGATCTACTCTAGTGAGTACCAATATATTTGATTTCTTGTTTTACATTTTTGATAACTTAACTGATGTTTTGAAACTCATGATGAATGTTTAACATTCAATTCTGGTTTTCAAATAAAACAATTCCAATAGAAGTGGCAATTAATTCATCAATCTTAATTAAACATATTCGTTTGTGATATGTATTTATAAATAAAAAGTTATTTAGAGGGAAAAATTTAATTAAAAAAAAAATTAATAGGAATACACATCAAAAATGGGATAAACTCTATTAGAGGAATATGCATATTTTTCTTACTTAAAAATCTTTAAATTCATATATATCGTGAACAACTATAGATTATAACTATTTTTACTACTACACGCGATTTTAAATTTAGCATGAGGCAAACTAATCTAAATAATCCAATTTACATTTCGGGAAAATTACAGCGGGTGAAAATGTTGCTTGAATGACAGGTTGCATTAGATTTTCTATTAAATCCCCCCGTCAGTAATGATTCCGTTAACGAACCCAAATAATCTCATAAATAAAAGATTTTGCAGTGTTCACTATGGCGATTCAAGGCCCGACCGACGCTGCAGTATCTGAAAATTATGTAAATTATATAAATTATTATTATTTTAATCACTTTTTTTTTTTTAGATTAGCTTTTTAAGACAGTGATTGACATTAAGAAGGTTAGTGTCTAGAGCTCTGCAGTTAACAGATTTTGAAATTTGACCAATTAACACTTTGACCAATTAGTGGACTTTCAGCGAATCCAAATTATCACTCGACAGCAAAGTGATGTTGACCAAATAAACTTCGCTTCTAATTCGTGAATTATTCGTCATTCGAATATTCACATACCGTATTCAGGGTGTTTCTGAGAAGAAGTATTAATATCATTGAACGGTTTTAGATATGTGTTAATATTTTTGCCTGACGAAGGATCTTAAATTACTTAGAGTAATTAATGAGAGTAAATACAATGACTGTAAAGCGAAACTATCGTGAAAAACTGGACAATATCTTAATCAGAGATTAAGGGAATATTTAAGAGCATACAATAAGAAGTCGCTGAATTCTCAAATTTGAAATCCATCAAGTCCCACTTATCCGGCTTTCTTTTAACAGGCGCACTCCTTAAATAGTAAGGGAAGTTTTGGCCATATGTTTATAAAGTTTATATTTTAATAATATAGATATTTCACGTATAAATAACAAAAAAAAAAAAAAACGCCTTAAAGTTTAATATTAAAGTATAATATTTGACCCGAAAAAGGATGAAGAATTTAGAAGGCTTAACAATACGAAACTGCGAGAGTTTTATTCGGTAAATATAGTTCAGGTAGTAGAAGGGAGAAAATGAGCATGTCAAGTCGTTGGGTTTAGTAATAACCGAATTCCGAAAAAAGTAATCAATCAGTTTTGAGCCGTTGGGTACACACGAAGGGTAGACCGAGACGTAGAAGGGAGAATTGCATGAGGGACGATTTTAGGGATTCGGGTTTGAATATAACAAATAAAATGAAATTTATTAAATCAAAATTTATTTATTAGTTTATATGTCCATTGTTTATATGTTTATATTCATATATTCACGAGTGATTACATGCAAATGATCATTTTGTAATACATACCACTGTAAATAAAATAGTAATACAACATTTTATTACATAAATACAAGTGCACATAATAATATCCAATCAACAATTTATCATAAAATAAAATATATTAAAAAAAAATACGTTTACTATAAATATTTTCTAGAAAGGAATACAAGGGTACGATAGTGATGTCTAATATCGTCTTACTGGGTACATATCGTAAACGACATCTTTTACGCAGAAACCCTTCTAACCATGTATTTTTTTACCATGTTTTTTTAACCATGTTTTTTTTTTTTTTTTTTTTTTATTTTTTTTTATTATTTAAAGGGTTTTGCTAGTTGTAATTGATGGTTTTCGTTGCTCAGCACGATGTTGTTCCCGTTGTCACCAGGATAAAGGGAAGCCTACAATACATCTAAACGAAAATAACCATAAATTCGGAAGTGAAACTTACACATCTCGTAGAAAATATTCTAAAATCAATGTTTTTCGAATTATTGGAAACGATGATCGTAATGCCAAATAAAAATTAAAGCCAATTAAATTTCCTATAAATCGTTTATATACATATCGAATTTCAATCGGTTTCTTAGATATACGTTATTGAAAATTGATAACCTTCGCAAAAAAATATGTTTACCTCACTTTTAGCCTAACATTTCCTTCAAGCGTTCAGAAACGTTTATATAAAATTAAAGTAAATTTAATGCTCTAAAACTTTGATTCTGACATTTTTTTCTGACAAATGATCGTGAAAGGCAGAGAAATCAATCTACAGAGAAAAGTTTATATTTAACTGTGATTGCGAATAACAGAATTGATTAAGAAATACCATTAAAATTTACATTTTATTACTCTCATGCTTCTATACCTAAAAGCTTTGGTACCTTTGATGTTGCGTAGCGGAATTGTAATTAGAATAAAAAATAAAAAAAAATATTGAAAAAAGACATTTTCAATGTTAATCTCTATAAAAATACAATATAACTTTAGATTATTAATGCTATTAGAAAGTTAATGTAAGAGTAATCCAGAGTACTAATGCTCCACGCCTTTGCGAGGAGGAAAGCTAGGTTCTAATTAGTTCCATGTCCTGGTTGCCTCGCTGGGGTTTAACTGCTCGCTAACTGCGAAAAGCGCTCATTATCCTCGCGGTTATGGCTTCATAAAAAGATTTAATCTTTTTCGTAACAGCCGCAGGCGCTTCACGAGTTGGTCATTAACTGTCAGCACATCCCACGCCTGCGGTATGAACTGATGAGACGGAAAGGAAAACAGTTCGATATGAAGCTCCAACAAATCTTCCGCATGTATTCCGGAGGAGAATCGAGAAAAAAATCCTGATATGAGCTTAAAATTGTTCTTTTTTATTTTACATACGGAAGAATGAAAGCACATAAGCTGGCCATTGCCAGGTACTTCTTCGTCGAATTTAACAATAAATCTTGATGTCACTCCTTTAATCTGCGAAATGGACCATAATAATGAGCGTCATCATCATCATCAATAATCAAATATCATGGACCATAATTAAAGCAACTGTGTCAATAAAAGTTCAACACTAGAGGGTCTCTTGGCCATCTTCTTTTCAGACACTTCGTAGAGTTGTCAGGAATCGTATAGGAAGCAATTTGAGAGACTAGCCGATTCTAGTGGATAGGGAACATATCATGGAAGGATAGGTATCTGGTTTTCGCCAAATAGGCAACATATGAAACATAAATATCATAATAGTCGTTTGTGAGACAATTATACGTTATTTGAAGCATACTGTGTCTTATTACTGTATGCTCGAATATGCTCCTTCTTGTTATATATACATATAACCTAATCTCAGCTGATCTAAAAACAAAATGGAAACTAATAGTGAGATCATTATGTAACGTTAAGTTGGAGACGAAGTAAGGACGTAGTCAGTTATGGTCTTCTAGACTTCAAATCGGATATTGTGCAACCTTGAAGCTTAACTCCGTAAGTACAAAAAAGTCAAATTGTGGTCATGAAAATGAGTAGTTTATTATGAATTGGAAGTTTAAAACTATTTTTTTATTAAATACTGAAATTGTCAGAAAATTAAAAGCTTTTCTTTATATGTACATGTTTTGTTCTTATTTGTCAACGTGTTATAAAAGGATTCAATACTATTGATAATGCTAATAAACCTCGACTATAAAACCCGATAAAAATCAAATCAAATAATGCTTTATGTCGAGAGGTTGATTTTAAATTTAATAATTTGTAATATCTCCAACTGTAAAGCGGTGAGCAGCAAGAGAAACTGGAGAAAATCTGACGGGAAAGGGGGAAAAGTTTCCCAGACAGAGTTTCCATGACGGTTGAAAAAGCGCTTTCCAAACGTCCGGAGACATGCTGCTAATAAAAAGTTATTTTACTTCGCCACGGTCTGTCATTTATTGGAATCACTTCAGTGTCAATTCATAATATTTTTTTTAAAAATATATGAGATTGCCTTTATTTTTATGCAGGACTTTAATATTCAATTAATTAAACAACCCCTAAAGATAACAAACTTTAAGTTTGACGGATTACTACTTTGTATGGATATCTTTATTTATGTATCCTCTTTCAATAAAAATGGTTTGTTTATCTCTGCAACATGTTACCGCTTGGATATAATCCAATTAGTATTACGATGTCAAATCACCATTTTCGGATAATTTCGTTTTATGAGTTTAAACTCGTTCGTAGATGGGCTCAAACGACGTAGAGAAAAAGTCTGGGGTAGTGGCAATGTGAGTGAGTGCACCGTTCAACGACAGTTAAAAAAAAATTCGGATGTGCGATTTCAGCCTTGATGGAAAGGAATTTCCTGAAAAGACACAGTCCTTTGATGAAGAAGTTCTGAGAGATTTTGTCAATGATAACCACAGGACAACTTTTCGAGAAGTTGCAGAGACTCTCTCAGCCAGCAAATCGAGCAAATCCTTGAGTGAGGCAGATCGTAATATTTCTCCTTAAAATTTATTCTAGAATTTTTATGAATTGTGTCCATGTATTTAGGAAACCTTATTTGTCAGGGTGGCGTTCATATATTTGAGGAAATATTATTTTTAAGTTTTTTATTATCTCTAGAAATCAAATCAGTATTCTGCTTGGAACACGGTCTTAAGCCTAGTACACACCAGTAGATCACGTAGCACAGTTTCTCTATATACGGTCTAAAGTCAGTCTAAGTCTGGTATATAGACACATAGTCTGTAGACACCGTCCTTTGTCTCGTCTAGCGTCCACAATATGGTATTTATTTCTCAGTTTTAACATCGCAGTCCACCATGGAGGACATTATTTTGTGTGGAATGAGTTCCAGCTTAATGCTAATTACAAATGAAACAAAACGAAGACGTAAATATTGATGGAAGTACAAAGAGTTAGTAGAGGGATCTAGGTTCACCACTGTTACATTACATAGTACTAACTTTTTTATTTTGATTAACTAAATTGTTATTTAGTCAGTTCACTGTACATTGGGTTGAAGTGAATAAAAGGTAATCTAAATACATTTAGATAAGGACCTCTCTAATCCGACTTCCGCTAGACTGTCTCTCAGGTTCATCCGACCCTCTCGCTGTGTCAAGGGTGGGGAAAGAATTCTTTTGCGAATTCCCTAATAGGCCAGTAAAATTATGTAAATTATGTTTTGGTTATGCAAAACTATGTCGAGAATTTTGATTTTATGATATGTCGTTACTGTTGTACTTGTGTACGAAAATCCAAGTTTTGGGTCTATAAAGAGCCACCGCTCGCTAATTCGTAGCGACAAAGTGTCAAACATTTCTTACATTTATACGTTCCCCCAAAATATCTGATACAAGAATGGTTCTAAAGAAAATCTTGTATTCAAAATTATACAAGACTAAATTTAATACTGTTTGAGCAGAAAATATGATCTTTAGCTTAAACGGGGACTAAGATATAGGCTTTCAAATTTTCGGGATTCTCTCAAAATGTAGAACGAGGAAAAGGATGGCTAAAACGTTTTTATGCAAACATATTAGTCTGTTGATGTATTTAACGCACGTTCTTATTTTCTTTACTTTTAAAAAGTGTTAATATATTACTTTTAATTTAATAATAACACACATAAAAGGGGGACTCGATGGCAAGGCTCTCAGCGCGCTAGGTACTGGATTAATGTTTTTTTTTTTTTTAATTTTTTAAATATGAAGGTCGTGGGTTAATTTATCCTAGCCCCATGAATTGAATTTTGGCCTTCCTACCCTGGTTAGAATAGGTTGGTAACGTGTAAGATAACCCGTCCTTCCTGCCCTAGTTGGAATACATAAGGACGTTAAGCCCAAATAAAAAAACAACAAACACTCATTAAACATTGAAAAACACGCGCTTCATTGAAATCTCCGGGTTATCCGACCATTTGGCCGTTCCGTTATGCCCCTTGGTCCCTAAGGGGTCATCGGATTAGTGAGGTTTTACTGTAGGCACTTTTTTTTTTGTAACTTTTTTTCCATTTTTTTTTTTTTTTTTTAATGAAATCTATCTCCCTATCCATCCAATTACAAGTTTGCATTCTTATTATAATAAGCACGGCGAACAGAATGGAGTGTCCAAGGAACGGGATCGGTCAAACACGAAGACTCACGAGCGGGCTTCTGATAATTAACATTCTTGGAAGAGCCAATAGCCGCGATTAGGGGACAGGCAGACGGGACGGTCGGCGCACATTCCAATCTCCTGATTCATCCTCGCCTTACCACTGGACCTTCTTAGCACGACATGTTCGGCAAAGATGTCGATTCAATCACGCTGATTTGTTCTAGTATATAAATAGTTTATATTTTTAGCAAGGAATTTCGTAAATATTAATTTTTTATAATGAATTCAAATTATTTAACTGATGAACAGCGGTTCCACTCAAGCCGAAAAACAAAACAAAATTTAGACACAGAGTAATTTAATTTTCTAATAATAATTTCAGAAGTACAATATTATAAAAAACCCAGATATATTGTTCAATGGATGCAATTAGAAAACCTGACTTCGTTTTTCCGGACACCCTCTTAGTCCGAAGACTATTTATTGATATTTACATTGTATGCATTTTTATATATGTACAACAAGTAAATTTGAGGAAAATTTCAATGATATCTCAATAACATGCAAAGATCTACTCACTAGTAGCACTTCGATAGTTCCTCATTAGAGGGTCTTTTTTTTCGTGTGTTGAATTTCGTTGAAGACGTAGAAACAAATTAACATGTTTTTTTTTGTTTTTTTTAAGTAGATGTAAAAACCGAATTTGATTATTGAACAAAGATTTTTTTATAAACATTTTATTAAATTTCTAAGTACCCACAATTAGTGCTAATTCGTAGTGTCTTTCCCACTCAAGCTGAAATAGGTTGGTCACCTGTAATGCAGGCAGTACACACTCGCCGAGGCGCTCGTCAACGGGACCACCCGGGCAAGGCGAACACACGAGTGCAAGTACACTCTCGCCAAGTGGCTCATGGACAAGGGAAATCCTTTGACTCGTGCCCAGAGACCGACTCTTTTCTGAGGCGAGTCAACAGAGGGCGACCCAGTACAACCTCGTGCTCACCTACCCTCGTCTTGCCTCGGCAAGAGTGCAATGCCGGCATAAGATGTTCTGTACTTCCTGTCCTAGTTGAAGTACGTAAAAACGTTAAGCAAAAATAAAAAATAAATGGTAATGAAAACACTTTGAAATACTTACTAAACGTTATGGTAAACACAGTGACATACCTGAAACAAAAAGAAATATTTTAATATAAAGAATTTTAATGGATAAAAAAATATTAATAATACTATGTTAAGAATGTGATAATAGAAAAATGCATTTATTTGGTTGTAACTTGATCCAATTAACTGCTTTATGAACTCATAAAAAAAAATAAAAAAATAAAAAATCATTATACTTGCTTAGATGAGTTAGAGTTAGAATAAAAAATAATGTATATAACGAATTTTTAGAAACCTTTGGCTGTATCAGAAAAAAAACGTTCTTATTTTAAAATTAAAATAATAAGAAAGGAGGCCCATAGCGAGATAATGAAGGAAATAAGGGAACAGAGAAAGGCAAGGAAACGCATGTAGTGCTTTGCGTAGTCCCGATTGGGCTCATTCGCAATTAGAAAAAAAAAAAAAAAATTGAAATTCATAAATAAAAAGGAAATGCATAAATAGTGCACCGGAAGACTCGATGTCAAAACCAATAATAAAAATGAACAAATTAAAAATTTAACAACAATAACAGAGGACCCCCACACATAGCTGGAAATATTTTTTGCATCGTAAATTTGACTAAACTGGATTCTATAGGCGAATTTCAAGACAGATCACAAGGTCACTCTCGTCTCTATCTAGCGAGGATGGATATAGATATGACTGAATCTATATCAAGGGAATTTGGATGATTAGAAAGGTTCTGCTGGAAGTTCATAATATAGTACTAGAATGTATAAACATATATATTTAGAGAGAGAGAGAGAGAGAGAGAGAGAGAGAGAGAGAGAGAGAGAGAGAGAGAGAGAGAGAATCAAAGTTATAATGGATATTACTTTGCACATTAATAGATACTTTCAGATCATCCGTTCGCTAGTGCTAAATTTGGAATATCACTATAATGATTAATTCCTGATATTAACGGAATGTGAAACAACAGTCAAGCTTATGTCCTTTTCATCAGGAATGACATCAATAAGCTAATTTCCTGTTTCAAATTTAGAAGGAGGAAGTGATATATGTAATGACGCACAGTGTGATACGCAATAATCCATTTGTTCCGATATAGTTTGAGGGAAATTTTCAGCAAATAACGTATTTAGACTATAACTGTTGAATATTTTACATATAGGTTAAACCTCATCGAGAAGGGTAAGCGGAAACATTGACTACATAATTATACCTGAGGGGGTATATTGAAATGATATTTCAGAGGAGGGCAAAGGGAAAGAAAACATTGGACCAAACAAGAAATCAAAGAACCAGGGAAGAGAAGGTTCAGAAGCCGTTGACTGACAATCCTGAAACGGGAATGATGTGGTTAAGCCATGTACAAAGAAAACCAATCAGCAGAATTATGATATGGTTTAAGTGAGGTTTAGAGGATAGCTATGAATAGATAGCTATGAGATATACAACAGGGTACCACTAGGTGAGAACACACTGTCGGGAACTCAATGCATATGCTCAGTAGACTCTGCATTAATATGGTAGGACCTTTATTAGTTCTATCACTGGTGGGGAGACTGGGAAACAACCGTATGGTGTGCACACCAATGATTGCGAAGTAGAGATTAGTTTAAGTAGAAATAAGTATTGTTTGTATTGATAGCGTTTTTATAATTTTCTTTTAATAGTGTTTTACATAGTAAAAAATATATATATTTTTTTTATTGGTATTGTATTGGCATTTTTATGTGGGCTTAACGTCCTCACATACTTCAACTAGGGCAGGAAGGACGGGTTATTCTAAAAGTTACCAAACTATAGTAGTCAAGGAGGATAGGTCGATTTTCCTTTCGTGGACATTATTTATATTAAATAATATAACAATTGTACAACACTAAAATTCAATAAATGTAGAGTACATTCATACATTATGTTATACACAATGAATTCTTAATTATATGTACCCAGAATCGAAACCATCTACATTTATGTATGTTAGGGGATTTATATTAGTATCATGACATTATTTTTTATTTCTTATCATTTAAAGGGATATTCTCAGAAAATTCTTTCCAGTTCAGAAGAAAAGTGGAATTGGATGCTCCCCACATCCTGGTCGAATTCAACTCGTCTTTTTCCTACTGTGAATAATTCATGCATAACTTTTCGGATAGCTCAGGAATTCCTTTTGCTATGCTTTCACATACATATGAAAGCGGAAATTTAATTAATACGTGGTGCATTGCATATATAATGGCAAATCCATTCTATTATTTATTTTATTTTATTTTTTTGTTATTTTCGAATAGGATGAAGGTAGGTAATTAAAATCTACCTTTCAGAATGATGATTTCGATCTTGGTGAAAAATTTTTCATGCAATTTTGCAATGATAATATTATTATTAATTCTTTCGTGGACTAATTTACTTTGCATTTTTTTGTTTTTATTTTTCATTTTTAAATTATTTTTATAAATGTATTTTTTTTAAAATGTTTGTATCCTCTTGGTTACATCCAATTTTTGGTTATTTTAGCCCTGATGAAGACCTGCAAGGCAGGTCGAAACGTCGGCACTCCAAATATAAAGTTTTTTATTTAAAAACTTGGATGTGTTTATTTACTTGACTGCATCCCTGACCATTTCTCTACTATTAAACCATACAGTCAACATTAGAATTTTCATTATAAAATATTAAAAACATTACTTTTAAAAAACCCATATGTTATTTGGGTTTTCTTATCTAATAGTTAGTTATATTACAGGTGTCTAAACAGGTTGAAACGTGTCCCTGAGGTGGGGACACTGCTTTATGGTCAGCCACCTGTCCGTTGGAGGTTGGATTCAACAGCCAAGACAATGCCATGTGTTGTAGCAAAAAGTTTTCAAAGTTTAAAAATAAATATTTAAAATCTCCACATACTTATAATTAAAAAACAAAAAAAACACAATGTAATGTACAGTCGTTATACATGCCTCTAAATTAAACTATAATAATTAAATGCTTGGAATTTTTTATTTTATTTACTTATTTGTTTTCTTTATTTATTTTTTAAAATATATTGATATTTAGAAGAAGGAGAAAATTAACATTATTCTGAGACAACTTATCCCCTAAGAATAACATAATTACAGTACATAGGACAATCATCTGGGAATGATAATTATTAATGATAAAAATTAATTAATAATTAAATATGAGTTAAAAAAAAATGAGGAATCTTGTATAAGATACATCTTATGTATACTATTATAATGTACATTACATAAATATTCATGTTTTACATTTGCTCGGAAGATTGAAAATTCAGGAGGTAAAGAAATAGATGATGTTTAAAGGAAGTAAGCGTGGAGTTTTTCCGAATTGAGATGGGCAATGAATTCCATAAAGAGGGAGCACGGAAAATAAAGGATGCAGTTCGATGCGCAGGAGTGTACAGGTTGATGGGTTGGGTCCTAGTATTTAAGAGGTGGATGGAAAAATGAGTCCCCTAGGAAGGATTGACGTCGGAAACTAGGTTAAAGCCACCCAATTCACTTTTCACTTTACCCAATTTAAAACTGTATACATATATAAAATAAGTAAATTATTACAATGACTAGTCAAAACATGTAAAGAACCACTCACTAGGCTATCTCCTTTTCAGACACTTTAAAGGATCTTAAATCTTCAAAGGTCTTTAAAGGATTGTCGGGAATTGAGTGCGAAGCTAGTTCGGAAACTAGTGGGTTCGATTGGGTATGGATGGAGCTTACAATAAAGGTACAGACAGGTATCTGGTTTGGGCCAAATCTGCAACATATGGAACATCAAGATCTCTATGGAATAGTTAGTTGGTAACATAATAAGGAGCAGTGAGGATTTCGAATCGTAAGGGCTGGTTACGAGAAGAATTAGAAGTTTTAATGAAGCACCAAAGCTCAACTCCGTATTCCAAATTGGTTTATTTACAATCGTGTAAAAAAGCTTTTTGTAATTTTTTTTTTACCTTAACAACGCTTGTCTAGTAAATATTGGAGAAGTCGGAATCCTTACACTTGAATCTAAAATATCTCTGAAACTTCAAATAAGCTTTATTATTCAAATTTGATACTATATTTGGCCTACATACCAGATTCAAACGACAAGAAACTGCCCTCGTTTTCGAATTCTTCAATATTAACTAGAAAAACCGTTTAAACTTTGAGCTTTGGTGCTACACATAACCACTCGATTCGTCTGGTATCCAATCCTTAAAACCTAATATTCTTTGAATTCTTTTTCATTTTGTCACAAATTTATCCATAAAGATCTGAATGTTCTATATGACGCTGATTTAACCCAAACCAGAAACCTATCCTTTCATAGTAAACTCCATAACTATTCAAAACAATTAGTATCTCAACTGGTCTCCCATTCTATTTCAGGTAACCAAGGTGTTTGAAAAGAAGTTAGCTTCGGGACCTTCTAATACAACTTTTATTGACGTATTAACAATGGATAGTTGCTTTTGAATCAATTGACAAGTCATTAGGAAAATTATCTTCACATTTTCTAGTGTTTTTATTTTGCTGCATACAGTTGTATATTTCAATAAATAAATAAATAAAAAAAAGTGTTTTGATAGTTATTCTTATTTGCAGATATTAAGAATAAATTAAGTAATACAGTGAAACCTCGATATAACGAATTCCTTGATAAATCGAAGTTTTTTCTATTCCCCTTGAATCTACCTACCATTTCTATGTAATGTTTACCTCTAAATATCGAAGCATTGGTTAAGAAGACCTTGATATATCGAATTTTTGAAGATTCCTTAGCATACACCACACCTCTACAAATGTTTTTATCGGAAAACCTCGATAAATCAAAGCCGATTTGTTAAAAAAGTAGAGTTTAAACTGATCAAAGATTCTACGAAGAATTAACTATACTCCCATCCTGACATCCGTTTCCGGTTTGTTTCAGTTTCTGATAAAACAATTACGCGATACGTTTCGTTTTCTATTGTTTCTTTTATTTTAGAAAGTGGCAAAGCGTGAAACCCTATCGTATCAAGAAAAATTGAAAATTATTCAAGCCGGGGTTGACAGAAAGTGCTATATTGCAAATAACTTTGGAATACCCACGAACACCTTATCCACAATTTTGAAAAATAGGCTGAAGTATGAAATCCAGCTTTCTCATTTTAAAAATGTTAAAAGGGCCCGAGTTCCAAGATATCGACATAGACAAAGTGTCGTTTTCAGGTAAACAAACTATTTCAGATTTTTTCCAAAGGTACGCTTAAATTTTTCACGAATTTAATAATTATTATTTCATTATTACTATTATTTCAATAAAATATGAACATATTTTCGATAGTTACATTGAGTATTTTATTATAAACTCTAAACTCTATGTCTCGAAGTCAGTCAGAAATCATCTCAGTTAATCGAACCTCGATATATCGAAATTCTCGTTAATCGAAGTTTTCTCGTTCTCCTTGAGGTTATATCGAGGTTTCACGTTTCAAATAATTGTTATAATAATAATCTTAGAATCACTGAATTTTCACGACTTCTGTATTCAGTCGTGTTTGTATTTAAATTAGAGGTAATTTAGTTGTTTGTTAATTAGCCAAATTTAACTTATAATATACAATGGCTAATTATAATACACACAAAATGATAGAGTTCTATGAAACAGAGGAGAAAAAAAAATCTTATTAATAATTAATAATTTCATTTTCATTCATTAATATCGCAGGACTCTATTCATTCATAACAAAGGGATATTTATGGAACAAATTTATAATAAATGTAGACATGTACTTCAATTTATGAAAAGTTCTTTTTAATAAATGGACTCATTTGAAATTAAATATTTTTTAATTATTTTTTGTTTGTATTTTAATATTTCCTCTAATAATGATTAGGTATTTTAAAAGCAAATTTTTCCTTTTTAATTTAATGGGTAAGGCAGTTGACTACCAAGCTCGCGGGCCGAGTTCGAGTCCGACTGAAGGCAGACAATATTTTTTCTGTTTCTTCGGCCTAGGCTCGAATTCAAGGTCGGGAGACCCTCCTTGGGCAGATCCAGCCTCTATAAAGTGGATACCCTTAATTGGGTGAAACTCTTCATGTTTTAAAGGTACAGTGTTTTTTTTCTTTAATCATGTTTCATATGTTTTTGATCACAATCTTTCAGAATAACTTTTTTATACTGTTCTATTCCTGGATTCCGTTTTCTAAAAACACTAGTTTAAAGCAAGTACTGTATAGTTAATGTGGCAAATATTAAAAACAAGAGGTAATCATTTTAATTAAATCAAATAAAATTATTAAAATATTGATATTCAAAATTATTTTAATTTAGTTGAAATTTTTAAAACTATAATTACGTATCGATCTGTCTTTTTATTTGTTTCTTCTTTTTTTTTATTTTATCAATACTAATAAAAGAGAAATGAAAAAAAATAAAAACTTTTCAAATTATCGAAAATCTTGTATAATCAATTAATTTCTTTGAATTTATTTTTTCCTCATAGATATTTGATTCAATTTAAGGTGGTTTATTTGAATATTGTTTTGCGTTTGTATTGGGTTTTAGACGACTATGTTAAACATTTTTGGTTATTCAGGATAAATTATTTTTAATTCATTCTGATCCGAAACGTTAAAAACAATATAATGGACTAGTTATAATGAGTACTTTCCAACTGGCGAATTGATTTGACAGATACTAAAATTTAAATTAATTAATTGGTAAAATCCTTGAGTATTGATGAAGTAAATAATGTCATTTAGCTTTTTAAAAAATAAGCAAGTTTTTACATGATATTGTCATGAGATGAACATGGATCAAAGTAATAAAGGATATAGAAAGATTTCGATTCATCAAAAGTTCTTTTTATAAATTGATACCCAATTGGTCACTTATATATCAATTTATTTATTCGACTTCTACAAATAGTACTATTATATCATTTATTTTTGCTCTTTTTTTATAATTTTTTTCAAACAACTTAGTTGTTTTCAATATCTTTTTAAATTATTTTTCTTTTGAAGTTTCGATCCCGATTCACATGGTATCCTTTTCAGAAAATATACAACTTTGGTACCGAAGTTCAAGAACAGTAAGCCAACTGCAAGAATTCTCTTGCTCAGATATCAGGACAATGGTATCATTAGTTTATTTTCCTTTTTTATTTTTTTCTGGACGTTCTTTTGTAAATATAATCATTGTTAAACTTTTAAATTAAAAAGAATATATAAAATATATTCGAATTCGTAAGGTTTACAACATAAAACGAAATATCAATTGAAAAGAAAAGTGTTCTTTATCTTTCTAATTAGTATGAGGGATCCACGTGAGTCTCTTTTTGGGATAAATTCCAAGATAGCGTATCTGTTCAACAATGTTTAGAAGTACACCAATAACGGGTATGGAAGAACAGGATGCGGTAGGTTTTCGACGCATACTTAAGGCTCTTTGTCGAAATTCATTATCAAATTATAAATAAGACTCCTTCCTCAAAGGAAAGTGATATGTGACCGGAGAGTCAGGGAAGAATAAACATTAAAAATATGAGATCTCACATAAATAAGTAACATAAAATACAATAGAACAAACCTGTAAAACATAAAATATGAAGGCGTTAAAAAAACCGTACAACCTAATATTACTTGTCTATCCGAACAATTATTCTAATTTGATCAGCAAACATAACTTTAAACTTTTATAAATATTAAATAAATAATTGCCAAACAGGTAAAATTTACAATAAAACGAACCTCTCCTTCAATGCAAAATTAAGGCATTACAACGTTGTGACAAAGCCTGTGATTTTGAAAGGGATGGAGACCACATGTCTACCCAACTTGGAAAAGCTGCTGAGAATAAAAGGAGGAAAATCTATCTAAACACGGTAAAGTTACAAATCTAACGGAGATGTCTGCAGAGAAATCAAAGACCTGGAAACCGAGATTAGGATCAGAAGGCTAATGTTCTATGGGCACAAGGAAAGGATGAAGGAGGAAAGATTGAACAAAAAGATCTAGAAACAAATTTATAGCTGCAAAAGCATGGAAGGATACACGAAGCAAACAAGAGAAGTATTAAATAACCTTAAAATTTAGAAGCCGACTGTCTGGATAAAGGACACATACAGGAAAACACTGAAAAATTTCACCAACACTAGAAGAGAAAAAAAACAAGGGTACAAAGAGGCCCTAAGAAAGAAAAGAAATTCAGTCGAAAATCATGAAACTGAGATGGTAAGAAAGAAAATTAAGATTCCAAAAGATGCTTAACCAATGATAATCGCGTGGACCTTAGTGGCCGTTACGTGAAAAAAAAATTTAAAAAAAAAAGAAAAAAAAAAGTTATTTCACTAAAAATAAACGTGATTTATAATAAGCGACACAAGTAAAGCTATAAAATGTGCCGCAACTTACAAGGAAGAAAATTAAGATTCATTTTTTCAAATTATATTGAACATATTCTGAGCTATGAAAATTAGTTGATGTGGGGCTTTCTCTTTAATGAGAACCACGACAATGACGCGGCACTGTGATATCCAATGACCCAGGGTAACTCTGACAGAACTAGTTAATGAGGTAACGTAACATGAGTCTGTTCGAAAAAACAGCGTTGTAAAAAAAACTCCGTCTGTCTTCCACAGAAGCCATTGAAGGTCTAACTAGCCCTTATAGATATTCCTAATTTACGGCTAGAAAAGTTAATATTAGTTAGTTAATGTTCTATCCACCTTCTAAATACTAGGACCCAATCCATCAACCTGTACATTCCTGCGCATCGAACTGCATCCTTCGAAAAATCCTTGATTATCCGCGCTTCCTCTTTATGGAATTCATTCGCTCATCTCAATTCGAAGAAGCTCCACTCTTACTTTCTTTATATTTAATATTCATCTATTTCTTTACCTCCTGGATACATGAATATTTATTTTATATTCATTATAATAGTATACACAAGATATATACTTTTACAAGATTTCTCATTTATTTTGTAACTCATAATTTAATTATAATTCAATTTTTATTATTATTTATTGTGATTAATTATCATTGCCAGACGTATGTAGTGTGCTCATTTGTTATCCTAAGGGGACAAGTTATCCCAGAATAAAGTTCATTTTCTTCTTCTTTTTCTAAAAGTATGTGAGCAAGAAGAAAAAGTACTAACGACACTTTATCTTAATACTGATTGGAAAAACCATTATATTCATTAGACATAATAACAGAGGGTAAAATATCACGCCCCACTTATAAACCAGATATTAAAAATGATTTTACACTAAAAAAAAAAAAATTAGTAATACGGAGATAAAAGAATGGCAACTTTTTAGTGAGTCATGATCCCTCGGCGATCATTTTTCTCATGACCTGTCACCAGTCTTTACTTTATTTTTTTTTGATGAGTTGGCTGGCTACTCTCCTTTTGACCTAAAACTTCCGGTCATTAATTTTTTACGGAGTCAGAGCTAACTTCTTAGTAAATCACTCGTAGCAGAGGAGTCGTCCTCATCTGATCCAAAATGAGAGCGTTGTTTAAATATCTGCTATTCATTTCATTTCATAACTTGATTTCTCACATGAAGGAAATCTAGCGAAAAGCTAGGCATGAAGTTGAATAGTAATATATGATATTATTGAACTGTATCATTCACTGTGATCACACCCAACTATGGATGGGTATCGATATATGATATATCGAAATATCGACATTTCTCTGCCGACACGATACTTACCCGGTACATGGTTTTACGGGGACTAACTCGGTTTCAAGAGCGTAACCGTCCGTCCGTTAACTCTCCTAACAATTACTTTATTGTTGCTCATTAATAAATAAAAAACTAATATTATTAATTAATTTTAATATTTCTAATATTACCTCCACGCTACAAATTCATACTACAGCCTAATGTGAATTAATAATTATATTATTATTAATAATTATATAATATTGTCATTATTATTATTAAACGATTGTTTTTACTAATGTAAATATTTACCTAATTGGAAAAACATAGTCTTTCCTTGCTTTGATCCTTGTTGTTACTTTTCCAACAATACACAGATATGTATTGATAAAATCGATCATAACATTGATCATACATAAGTACATATATGTACCTATTGCCTACAGCTGAAGTCATAATAATCTACTTTTAAATTAAAAAAAAAAAAATTAAATAATTTAAGATAACGATGTTATATACACCAAACTAGAAAAGAAGTAGTGTAGATGACAAATATTCCATTCACAAAATATGCTCAACGAACGTTTCTCACATTAAGGAAGAGAAAATAACAAATTATCATTATATACAACACTAAATTCATATAGAATTTGGTGTAGCAGTGGTTCGATATCGCTAATTAAATTAGTTATAAGGATAAAATAAACAGGAATTGTAACCTGATTTGAGTATTTGAAGTAGCGTTTAAAAAAAAAAATTAAATAATTTAAGATAACGATGTTATATACACCAAACTAGAAAAGAAGTAGTGTAGATGACAAATATTCCATTCACAAAATATGCTCAACGAACGTTTCTCACATTAAGGAAGAGAAAATAACAAATTATCATTATATACAACACTAAATTCATATAGAATTTGGTGTAGCAGTGGTTCGATATCGCTAATTAAATTAGTTATAAGGATAAAATAAACAGGAATTGTAACCTGATTTGAGTATTTGAAGTAGCGTTTAAAAAAAAAAAAAAAAAAATCGATATATTTGGGCACCGATGTATCGTGAGTCAATATTCAGAGCTCAGAATATTATCGATGTGAAATATCGATATTTCTCATACGATAACCATCACTACCCCCAAACCGATGTTACTTAAATTAGTTATATGATATTGAATATTGAAATAAGGCATTCGATGAAGCATACCAAATTCAAAAAATGAGGAAGTGAATGCATCTCTCACATAAATTAGCGACAACAGACAATGGATATTGTTAAATAATAATTACAAATATTACAAACCCACTCAGATTAACTACGCAGTATATGCCGAGGATACATTACTACTGCAATTAATTTCGGAATACAGATATTGACTGAAAGCGGTCACACTGAACAAAACATTCAGATTCAATCTGATTAGATGTTACTCTATTAAAGACGGAATATAATCACAGACACAATTTACTACAAGTTAACTAATATACAGACAAGGAGACGTTTTGACTTGTAACACAGATTTGAATGCCGATTTTTGTGTGGTTAGTAGGGACCCAACAACTACTCAGTAGGGTGAAAATTACGTTTTATTTTATTTTTTTGTCAGCATTCAAGATAGAGAAATTATTTTTTCACGTAAAATTATAGCTCTGTATGCTTTTTGAAATAAAAATACTTTCGTTATGCTCAAAACACGACCTGGCTTCAGGATGCTCAAAAACTCCAAAACAATGGCGAAAATTCAATCAAATCCAAAATCTGTGGGAATTTTTATTTATGGAAAACTGACTTTAAATCTCGATTAAACGCACTTTAAAACCCTTATATGTAAAATTCAATAAAAACAAAATATATATATTTTTAACCCTTTTGAGGTCAAAATTTGCTGTGTTCAACCAATTAAAATAATAGTGACATTACTAGAATCAGCGTGCATTCTGCCTGCTACTTATGTATATAACATTGGGTTCACTTCAGATTTTAGCGTACAAAAATTTGAATATTTGAAAAATAAATTCCGAGGTCAACTATAACTTGAGGTATATCAGTAAGGAGAAATCCTGTGATCTTTGCATTTGCACTACACTATGCAGTTTTATGGCTTCTAGAAGCCCTTAAAATTTTGTTTCAGGCGGTGGCGAAATCTATGAGATAGCGCAAATTATTTACGTTATTTAACAAATTGACAGCTTCATGGGTAAAATCTTAGGAGTAAAACATTATTAATTTTTTATTTCGACCAAAAATGGTTTCTTGATGTTTTATGTGATAAGGAATCTGAAAATGAGTTTTTAGTTTAAAAATTTCCTCTCCTATATTTTTTAAAAAAAGCGCGCTTAATTTTTATTATTATCAGCGCGCCTAATTATTTCGACCGAGTTGAGGAATTATCTAAAAATAATATCAGGTTCTGGTTAAAAAAAAACAACTCCATATACTATACCAAGGGATCTAACGTTAAGTATTACAATCTGTCTCAAATTTGAGCAATAAGTAATATGGATGGCTTTATGAATTCATTCACTAAATACATTAGAAATAAATTAAAAAAGAAGAAAGACAAAAATACAAAACAGAAAAAGAACTATACAATAAATAAATAATGTAAATTACCATAAAATATATAAAGATACACTATACAATATATAAGATAAGTAAATAATTAAAAAAAAAGTAAATAATAATAGCAAAAATAAAATTAGATTAAATTAAAAGATTGAAATACGATCATACTTTATTTACAATATACACTCAGAATGATTCCTGCCCAAACCAAACGTGGACAAACCAGGTCCAAAGAGATCCCAGCGCTTCTCTCTCACCTGCGTCACAGGTGTAAAAAGCCAGTAAAGGCTGTGTGAGAGCGCTATAGTGCATTCACACAGACCATGAGTTGAGAAGCTGGCCGTTGCCAGGACTCCATGTCGGATTTCATAACAGCTTTCGAAGCCACTTCCTCTTTAACCTACGAGAAATATTATAGGGGCGATTGGAACACGATAGGGATTGCGCTAGCGGAATATTGAGGTCACTGTAAGGTTTGCTTGCATTGGTGAAGGTTATGGTCCTATGGAATATGGATTTGATGGATTAGATACATTTTATGTTCGAATATTTTTATGTCTCCCAAAGTTCTAGTCCAGGGGTGCTCAAACTTGAACTGCTGGCGATCTACCTCAATATTTTTAGACTACTTACGATCGACTCTGAGACTGCAAGTGTGTGTGATGCAGGGTTGTCGTACATACACGATACACCCTACCTACCTAGGTAGGGTGTACCGTAGCATATATAGATATTAGCTTTCTGCACAATATAGGTACATTATTTTAGTCAAGGTTTGGGTTAGGTTTAGTTAGGTTCTTCTCTACAATATCAATGAAAAAACTCATAGTTATTCAAAATTGCGAGTTTATTTGTTGTTACAAAACAAAAGAGTTACATATGGTGTTAAACTTAACTAAGGAGTGGCTTTGGATGTTGAAGCGTGGCACTGCATGTCCTCAGCATACTTTTCATAAGATGGTACGTAACCACTGAGTGCTAATCTCAAGCATGATGACATATGATCGTCAGTTAGTCGATTGCGATATTTTGACTTAATTATCTTCATTTCAGAAAATGCAGACTCGCACAAGTAAGTTGACCCGAAAAATGCCGTCAGTTGAAGGGCGATTTGCCTTACATTCGGATATTTATCTTCAGATATAAAACACCAGAAATTTGTATCAGATGCTGTAGCTTTGAGATGTATATCTGATATAATCTGCACCAACTCATTTTCAACAGAACATGAGTTCATATTAAACTGACTTGCTATTTCAGTAGCTAATTCCTCAATGTTTTTACATGAAAAAGGATAACTCATAAATGATGCTATATTTTCCAATTTACTGCAATCATAAAAACGCATTTCGAATTGTCCCAAAATATTTGATAATTCAGCCTCATACGTATCATAATTCAACTGAGGAATCCTTGCTTTCAAAGACGGAAAATGTTTCAGATCCTTTCTTTTCAGTTGATCTATCATAAGTTGCAATTTACTTTTGAATGCGTTTACTGCGCTAATCATCTCAATAATAGTTTTTCCTTTACCTTGAAGCTCCAAGTTAACGGTGTTTAAGTGCATTGTGATGTCAGTCAAAAATGCCAAATCATTTAGCCATTTTTTTCGTTTTTCAAAATCTGAGTGTCATCACCTCTTTCGTCTAGAAAAGCTGTTATTTCGGGCAATAATTCTTGAAACCTTTCTAGGAATTTTCCGCGACTCAACCACCTGACGTCTGTGTGAAGAACTAAATCAGTGTGTTCAGCTGACTCCCTATCTTCCAACTGCAACTGAAAGAGCCGCCGTTGCAAGCTACGTGCACGGATGGAATTCACAATTTTTGTTGCAATGCCCATAATTTCCTCCGTGTTTAAAACTTTTGAACACAAAACTTGTTGATGTATAATGCAATGGAATGAAAAAAATGAAGGGAATTCTTCATTAGCTCGACACAATGCCACAAAACCGTTTTTGTTTCCAGTCATTGCTGGTGCTCCATCGGTTGTAATGCACACTAATTTATATATTGGTAGCTCGTAGTTTTTTACAAAATTGAAGAAAACGTCATATATATCTTCGCCACGGGCCTTCCCCTTCAGAGGAATGATTGTCAAAAATTCTTCCTTAGCCAACATGTCATTGAATACCATCCGAATAAAAATACACAGCTGGGCAGTGTCTGTCATATCGATGGATTCGTCGAACTGTAAAGAAAAGTATGTACATTCCATGATATCATGTTTTAGTTTATCTGCGATGTCCTGACTCATGACTTCAATACACCTTGTGACAGTCGGACGAGATAACTGAAGTTCTCTAATAGCAGACATGATTTCTGTTTTATTTTTAAAATCTCCAAATAAAGTCTCACCCGCTTCAATAAATGCTTCCTTCACCACCGATCCATCTTCAAATGGTTTCTTGTGTTTCGCCAAAATATGAGATATTTTAAATGACGCGATCGTAGCAGCTTTTGATTGTTTGGCTGGTCTTGTGAACATGGATTGTTCTTTTTTCGAACAAGATATCAAATCACTTACTTTTCGTTTTCTTAATTCACTCGGTAGCGGAAAATCCTTTTCATAGTTTTTATGAACCGTTTTATGATGCCTCTCTAAGTTACCACGCTTAGGTATTGCAACTGACGCACGACAAATAACACAAATGCACTTACCCTTCACCATACAAAAGAAAAATTCTTCCTCCCAATCCTTATTAAAATGATACGTTTTAGATTTCTTCACTGCACTCATTTTCCACTATTTAATAATAAACTTTGTATCGACGTAGGATCGCCATCAAGTTACAATTCAGAATGACTCCAATTCCTGCAGGCGCAACATTTATATCGGCGTGAACGAAAGTCTCGAATGTTCCCGTCAAACGCGCCGCCCGAAACTAGACTGTACTGTCTCTCGTCTAGAAACAACACGGCTTTTCTTTGACAAGTGCCGCGCGTTCCTTTGATAAGCCACCTTTTGCCGCAAGCAGTGTTATTTTATTACGTAATACATTTTTGTAGTTTAGTTACCTACCTACTTATTAAAATTTTTTTTCTTCTCGAGATCTACCCAAAAAGCACTCGCGATCGACTAGTCGATCGCGATCGACCGTTTGAGCACCCCTGTTCTAGTCCATAGGTACAGGAAGTCGTATTGTTTCGCAGATTCTAACATAAAGATCAGTATGTACTCGATTATATTTGGTTTCCTTTTAATTTAAACTCTTGATAGTCAGAGTTTTTTTTTCTGGTCTCTTGAGTTTAAATGGGAGTCGGCTGTACTGTCAGAACTTAAAAAGAACTACTTATCTATATCACTTCAATAAAAATTCTACCCTAGAATATCTCTAGGCCATTTTCTTTTCAGACGCCTCGGAGGATTATCGGGAATGGAGTGGGAAGCAAGTTGAGAAACTAATGGATTGGAGTGGTTATGGAGCTTACGATGAAAGGATAGGTATGTAGTTTGGGCTAACTCAGCAACATATGGAACATTAAGGTCTTTATGGATAAGTTTATCGGTGACAAAGTAAGGGGCATTTAGGACTTTCCGAAGGATTTTAGATTGTAAGGATTGAATACGAGATGAATTAGATGGTTTAGTAGAGCCCCAAAGCTCAACTCCGTACGTCCAAATTGGTCTAATCACAGTCATGTAAATAAGTCTTTTGTAATGAATTGGGGGCTTGTCGTTCGTCGTTGTCTAGTAACTGTTGAAGTAGTCTGTAACGACGAGCAGTTCCTTGTTGCTTTAGTCTTGACATTTGATGTTCTAATATTTTTTTGTATCCCAAAGTTCAAGTCCGTAGGTACAGAAAGTCGTATTGTTTTGTATATTATAAAATAAAGATCAGATTATATTTGATCTCCTTTTAATTTAAACTCTTGATAGTTACAGCTTTTTTTATGGTCCCTTGAGTTTAAAATTATATGGAGTTGGCTGTATTGCTATAAGAATATTTTCATAATCGTAATATTAATTTTAATTTTCTTTGTTCTCAATTTTGTTGTTGTAAATCTATTTTGTATTTTAATACTATAAGTATTGGAATTTTTTTAAACATTTGTTTCGAATGGAAACACTCATCATTAGTTCTATGGAAGCAAAATATGTCCTGATAAATATAAGAACCTAGTGCCCTAGAAATTTCTCAGAAACCCTTTTAACTAGCCTTCAAATAAAAAAATTCTAATAGAAGTAGGAAATAATTCATCAATCCTAATTGCATTGAACCTTCTATACCACCATGCGTATCTCAAGTTATGTTAAACCTTTCTATTTATATTGTCCTCAATAGTCTAACAATTATAATGTTTGGTCAATATTTGGAGTGCTACTTCGAATTTTTATTTATTAATGAAACATTCAACAACAAATTTTCAGCTGTCACATCCAATATGGCAGCTGCCCCACCGCGGCCGACCACGTGACCAACTAATGTATATTTATTGTTTCAACTCCGGCCTGGCCTTCCGTGCTTAATTGCTGGCAGGTACGGCCAGACACTGAAGCTCATAACTATTATATATGAGTCTGCGAATTTCCTCCAAGCTCTCTACAGTGTTGCCAACAACAGACCATTTAAAGTAATACCATAATAACAGTGCGACGTTGCTCAAATTCCCAGAGCAATTAAAAGCTCATTTGATTTTTTTTTTAGGGAATATCTTCTGACAATCATGTTCACGTGTTAATTAAACATGCAAAGTGCATATCTAATAGGTTCTGACAACATTGGCTTTTGAGTATTTTCATATGTACTGCTTATGTAATTAAACTAAAGAAATATATTATTTTTAATTTTTTTGTCACTGATTCCTGTTGAACAGATCCGCTTAAATTGGAATCCACACACAAGACTAAAACGATAAGAAACTGCTCCTCTTTTTCGGTGACATCAACATTTACTAGACAAACGTTCAAAGCTTCCGATATACTACAAACGACTCATTTACATGACAGTTATCAGACCTATTTGAAAATTTTGAGTTCAGCTTTGGGGCTCAGCTAAACCTTCTAATTCTTCCCGTATCCAATCCTTAACAATCCAAAATCCTTTGAAAAATCCTTAATGCTCCATACATTGTTAAAAATAAACTTATCCACAAAGATCTTAATGTCCCATTTGTTGCTGATTTAGCCCAAACCAGATACCTATCCTTTCATAGCAAACTCCATTACCACTCAAATCTTCTAGTTTCTCAACGTGCTTCCCATTCCATTTCCGATAAACCTCCGAGGCATCTGAAAAGAATTTGGCCTAGAGACCTTCTAGTGTTGAATTTTTATTGAAGTGCAACTGATGAGTTGTTCTTTTCAAGTTTTGACATGCTATTGTAATCATAATCAACACATTTGAGGATAAAGCTAAGATACTATCTTCAACTTCCCGACAACAGTGTTATTTAAAGAAGGATTCAACGGGAAGAGAGAGTGTCGTTTAAAAATGAAACAATTTAATACATTTTCGAAGACAACAATTAGTTTGTAAGAAAGGAGAGGCCTAAGATATTCCGTTGTCGAAAATAATTAGATCGGGCAGATATGATAATTACTTAATTAATTAAGATAATTCAGTAGCTATGGATAAGTCGATTGGTTTTAAATTAACAATAGGTCATTTTGGTTTTATCAGGATATCAACAAAAGCAATATCATAATAGTAAAAGCAAATTAATAGAATAAGACTGAATGCAAAAAGAAAAGTACAACAGGCACATAAGCCTTTATGGCACAGCCTCCAGGAGCACTTCTGTATACAAAATGGAAAATTTAAATAAAAGTAAAGAAAAAAAAAATTCTCTGCGCGGCTAACCGCAGTGAAAATTTCTGATGCGCACAGACGGAGGAATTCGGATACTGTGGGCTATTAGGACAAAGTGGAGTACGTGAGAGGATTGCACGATCAACGTGTTGGGCGTCGATGAAGACTACCAACTCCTCTGAGCCGGGACAAAGGAATCTTCTGCCTTATTTACCGACTGACGTTCTTAGTTAAGAAAATGAAAGGGCACATCCACGCCTGGAAGTCAGGAGTTTGGAATTAAGGTACCGCATGGGATTTTTACAATCCAAGAGGCGTAACTAATTTGTCAGCAGTTTTATTTGATCTTAAGTCGCAAAATAGCATGATTTTCGGATCACGGTTTGCTCATATCAATATTTTTTTTTCTTATAATAAAATAAAACTACATTTATACTCCAATATCATGGAAGGATAGATTTATGGTTTGGGCTATTTTAACGATTTATGGAACATTTAGGTTATTATGGATCTAAAATAGTTTATTTTTGTTCGGTTTTAACGGTAAAAAACCCAAAGGGCTGATGGTTATTATTGCCCTAATATTTTAACTTCATTATTTCTTCTTCATTGTAACAATAACAGCAATTGTAACTTCATCATACCAAATATTAATAGTCCAGATTAACTTTTAAATTGAAGCAGTAAGCACTTAAGTAGTAATACCTAGTTCCATATAATTTAGAACAATATAAAACAAGTTATAAAATACGTATTTACATTTGACTGTGATTAGGACATTTTTGGACGTACGGAGTTGAGCTTTGGGGCACCATAATCCTTCAAAAAATCCTAAATACTCCTTTCTTTGTCACGAATAAACTTATCCATAAAGATCTTAATGTTCCATATCTTGCTGAGTTAGCCCAAACCAGATACCTATCCTTTCATAGTAAGCTCCATAACCACTTAAATCCACTAGTTTCTCAACTTGCTTCCCACTCTATTACTGATGATCCTCCGAGGCGTATGAAAAGAAGATGGCCTAGAGATCTTTTAGTGTAAAATTTTGATTGAAGTGCACCTAATGAGTTGTTCTTTTCAAGTTTTGACATATTATTGTAATCATTATCAACACATTAACTTGTTCATGTATATGTTTGTACAGATGTAAATTTCAATAAATTGATTTTTTTTTTTTTTAATTAAATTATATAATTCAATAAACTTAATGTGACGTAATAAGGATCATTGAGGTTTTTACGAAGATTTTTGAATTTTATGGATTGGGCACGAGAAGAATTATTATAATAATTAGTAGGTTTAGTGGAGCCCCAAAGATCAACTTCGATGTCCAAATCGGTATAATCATAGTCATGTAAATGAGTCTTCAAGTGTAATTAACTGAAAGCTTTAAAGCTTTGAACGTTTGTCTAATAAATTTATGAGTAGTCGAAAACGACGAGCAGTTTCTTGTTCTCTCAGTCTCGCGTTGAAATGTTTAATGAGTTAGAGAAGTGTCTAAACGAGTTCTCCATGCTGGCAATGAGAAGTTAATGAAGAATGTTTTGGCAAGTTCAACTTGAAAAAAGGCGGTAGCGGGATAAGATAGGTCTGGCGGCCCCCACGGATTTTATTCAGGCGACCCCAAAACCTTGAAGAGGGCCAAAAAAGAAAATTTTTGTGATTGATTTTTTCCGAAACCCCATCTCCCCCCTGAAACCCCACAAGGGGAAAAAAAAAACGTGCTTCTTGATATTTGAATTTTTTTCGAGAGTTCAAATTAATTTTTAAGCGGTTCCAACGCAAGTAAAATTTGGTTTGGGATGAGTAGATGTTCCCCGAATTTTTTCAGATTTTATAATTGAATGAAACATAGCTTAATATCCAAAAGTAACGTAAATGATCGGGATATTACAGTAAAAACTCTGTGGTATTTTGGTGCAGACTCAATGAAAAAGAACGGCCTAAATAGCATTGAAAGATACACACTTCTTCTTCAAAATGGCGCCGATAAACTTGAATTTGGTTGCTTGTAGTCCGCGACAAATCGATTTAAGTAAAACGTAAATTTTAAATTATGCAATTTAAGCCTACAGAATAAGTCAATATTTAATTAAATATAGGAAAAATAGTTCATATAGGGATTTTCGAGGTCGCTGATCACGAATTTGATGTCATAAAAATATTTTGACAATTGACAGCTGTCAAAAAAGCTGTCAACAAGTGATAAAATTTTTATATTTCTAATTATTGATAAATAATCAACAAAAATGCTTTATTTATGACTAGACGAGTTGAACGACGACATTTTCCGCACAGAACGTTTCCTACATCTACTTCTTAGTCCAGCTCCACCGATAACGAGTTGGCTTCTTCTTCTGAAGTAATGACTTTTCTGCCCGGTGTCGTATCTTAACAGCAGATTGCATTTCACGCATCTTTCATCATGTTCATGTTTTCGTTTTTTTGGAGGCATTTCGGTGTAAGCTGAAAAAATTATCAAATTAACGTTCTCGAAAAAGTCAAACTAAAGAAATGTAATATGAAGCCTCACAATACTAGACATTTTAATACTTAATAAATTCAACAGGGCAACATTACTCGCAAACGCAAATAAACGAGTTTAATAAATTCGCGACAGTGCGATGATAAACACGTTTCAACGCAACACTATAGACAACGGACAGAACACGCGCGGCATGCGATAAAAGGCGGCCGACAATGTGGCGGTGAAAGGTCACAACGCGGCAGTGAACGCGCGTCAATGAAACAAAAAACATGCGATCACATGGGATAACGTGGCGGTAACACCTTTCATCATGTTCATGTTTTCGTTTTGTTTTAAGGCACTTCGGTGTAAGCTGAAAAAATTATACAGTACGTTTAAGTAAAAAAACAAAAAAGTTTTTCAGACATATATTTTCAATAATCTAAGTTGTAGTTTTTGTCAAAATTTGATTTATATTCAAGTGCTTGTGCTTACAATTAAGTTATAATACCTTGTTGTGTATTTAATGACACGTTGTCCCGCGTTTACGGCCCCGTTATTGCAAGTTTTCTGTCACGTTATCGCTCGTTCATCGCCGCGTTGTCGCCTGTTACCAATCTAAAATCCTATATATTTTTTTGCATTATAACGCTTGTTCTGTCACTTAGTTACGCCTTTTCTGCCACGTTTATTTGGAGTTTTCTATTAAGCACGAGTTAACAGAACCAAGTGCACCTTTTTCATAATATATTTATTTTTATGATATAGTTGCCCTATTGAATTTATTAAGTATTAAAATGTCTAGTATTGTGAGGCTTCATATTACATTTCTTTAGTTTGACTTTTTCGAGAACGTTAATTTAATAATTTTTTCAGCTTACACCGAAATGCCTCCAAAAAAAACGAAAACATGAACATGATGAAAGATGCGTGAAATGCAATCTGCTGTTAAGATATGACACCGGGCAGAAAAGTCATTATTTCAGAAGAAGAAGCCAACTCGTTATCGAGTCGGAGCTGGACAAAGAAGTAGATGTAGGAAACGTTCTGTGCGGAAAATGTCGTCGTTCAACTCGTCTAGTCATAAATAAAGCATTTTTGTTGATTATTTATCAAAAATTAGAAATATAAAAATTTTATCACTTGTTGACAGCTTTTTTGACAGCTGTCAATTGTCAAAATATTTTTTTGACATCAAATTCGTGATCAGCGACCTCGAAAACCCCTATATGAACTATTTTTCCTATATTTAATTAAATATTGACCTATTCTGTAGGCTTAAATTGCATAATTTAAAATTTACGTTTTACTTAAATCGATTTGTCGCGGACTACAAGCAACCAAATTCAAGTTTATCGGCGCCGTTTTGAAGAAGAAGAGTGTATCTTTCAATGCTACTTAGGCCGTTCTTTTTCATTGAGTCTGCACCAAAATACCACAGAGTTTTTACTGTAATATCCCGATTATTTACGTTTCTTTTGGATATTAAGCTATGTTTCATTCAATTATAAAATCTGAAAAAATTCGGGGAACATCTACTCATCCCAAACCAAATTTTACTTGCGTTGGAACCGCTTAAAAATTAATTTGAACTCTCGAAAAAAATTCAAATATCAAGAAGCACGTTTTTTCCGCTTGTGGGGTTTCAGGGGGGAGATAGGGGTTCGGAAAAAATCACAAAAATTTTCTTTTTTGGCCCTCTTCAAGGTTTTGGGGTCGCCTGAATAAAATCCGTGGGGGCCGCCAGACCTATCTTATCCCGCTACCCCCTTTGGTAATAGAGTATGAGCACCGATTTTTCTTTTATGTATTTGGATTTGCTGATCAAAATTCTATATAAGCGGTATCTTTAACACAATATCAATATTCCAAATGAACGATGAAACGTTCCCACAGTTCGATGTTGATAACAGCTTTTAAGTAGGTGGTATTTCTTCGTTTCTATGGCGTATTATGCTGAATATTATATGTTTTTTGAACAGCAAATGTATGTTGTTTTTCTGAATATGTTTTACTACTAACTCTATTACTGAAATATTTTTTTCATATAATCTCTTATAAATATTTTAAATGATAATAAACAGCGACCGCACTGGTTTGATGTAAGATCCCAATTCTAACTCAGACTGGAAATTTAACATTTAAATTATTTTTTAAGCATATCGATCTTTATTATAATTATGATGTTTTATTTTTTTCTGGGAACGGAGTCATATGTTTGTTTGAAGTCTATTAAAACACGAGCAATAATCGTTTGGTTCTCTTGTTTTTTGGTTCAGAAACATACGAGAGGCTAAGACGCAGACAGAGGATAAGAGCAGTCAATTTTGTATTCTGAAAGCATTTCTGCAAGGCTAAAAACTGTAAATCGTAAATAAGTCAACCTTGATAATAACATCCTTAAAGTGAAACTCAGAGGAGAATCGGAACCGTACTTCGCCTTGTCTAAAAATCTAAAATCAGAGATTCATCAGAAAAAAAAAACCACAAAAAAACAAGACCAAGTAAAATTTTTTTTTTTTTTTCCTCTTCCTAACTTTCTATATCTTGAAGAATCAGAGATTATTTAGTCAGAATACCAGTTATCTTTTTTAGTTTTTTATTCAGTTTAGCCCTGAAGAAGACCTGCTAGGCAGGTCAAAACGTCGGCACGCCATAAGCGTTTTTTGCTTCATTGTGTTTTTATTTTCTTTCTGCTGTCTGCATCTCTGATCATTTTCTTCTTTTGTTCCTCAACTATTTAGTTCTTAGTTTTCTATAATTACATGTCTCATAAAGTTTCAGACGTATCGAATAAAACAATAGGCCTTGTTCTGTTTTAATGGGCTTAAGCAACCTCAGAAGACTCTCTAGCCTATTTAATGTTATATACAAACTTTGATAGAACTCAAGAGACGGTCCTAGTTTTCCTTAAGTAATCCCTATTAATTCAGCCCAACTCGACAATATATTTCCTAAGATAATGGGTCCAACTCTGCATACACAAGTAGTAAGGCGGACTAAATCACTCGCCAACCCTTTACTTTGGTCCGCCTGCAAAATACAATCCGAGGAAGTTCATCGAATGGCTATAGTCGTAAGGAGGTACGTAATCCGGTGTTTTGCTCGACGTTTTATATGGTACAGAAACGGAGTGTAAAAACTGACTTATTTATATCAAGATTTTTTGTGATAACATCTTGGTTTTGCTGATTATTATAAGCTTTATGTCATAGTTGAAACTGAAAGAGACAATAATTATTAATAATAAGAATATATAAAACAAACAAAGCAACAGAATCTCAGGATGTAGAACGAATTAAGAGCTGTTGTGAAGAACTAGTTTAGGCAATGAGAAATCATCTATTGAAATATTGATCGAGTAATTAATTCAAATACTTTTTTTTTTTTTTAATGCTATTTATTGAAATTTATAACTGTATACAATTCATAAAGTAAATGTGATTATAATACCATGATATATGATACCATGATATATGATACCATGATAATACAATGACATGCCAATTGCTTGTAAAGAAATACCCTTTGGTATCACCTAAAAATTTCTATAAAATAATTTTCAAGCGCCTCGGAGTGTTATCTGGATTAGAATGTGAAGCAAGTTGCGATCCTTATGGATTGGAATGGTTATGAAGTTCACTATGGATAGGTATCTATAGTCTAATCACAATAATCTTTATTTTTTTCCTCTTTAATATCAATTGTTTTATATGTTCAATCATTTTGTGGTCACTCCGTACCATATTATGAGGTTCCTATCATATCACTAAAATTAAGTGATTCCAAATGGGCGGCATTTGTATCAAACTTGTGGCCACCAAATCGCTATGACATTTTGAGTTTCATATCGCGGCCCATGGTTGTTATTTATTTATGATTTATTTTAAAACATAATTTTTAAATTGAAACGACTTTTCATTGTGATATTATCAATGGGCCGTCGGAGATGGCGTGACGCGTATCATGCGATGTCCTCTTCAACGATCTGGCCTGTTATATTTAGTAGTTTTCCAATTCGTACATGCAGATGGAATATATTTCACTATTTCCCTATACATTTTCCGCGAATACTTTGGCACACGCTACGCTAGAAAAATATTTAGACTTCCCAGTATTTTTTATATTTGGGTTACACACCACAAACATATATTATGCCCTTTCAACTAAAGAAGAGCAAAATAAAAACTTTTTTAACTCAGCAATTAAAAAACAGACGGTGGTGCCTTCCTCGATCGTTTTTCAGAAACAAATGTCAGAATCAAAGTTGTAGAGCTTCAATTTCATATATAAGTTTCTGGCACTTGAAGCAAACGTTAGACAAAAAGTGAGGTAAAAATGATTTAAAAAAGTATCGATTTTCAATAACGTATGCCTCGAAAATCGTTTTTCGGAAGTTCAACAAATACGTATAAAATCTATTTATAGGATTTTTTTTTCTTACAAAGTCAACTGTTTTCGAGATATATTTGAAAAACCCCAAAAGGGACCTTTTTTCCCCTCCTCACCACCCTCAGCACACCCCCCAGGGGCGGGGACTTTAAGTATTTTTATCTTCTAACTAATCCTATCGAAGCTCTGAAGTAAAAAAATCGCATATTTCATGCACTCATTGACTGGACTAGAAGGTATTAATGGATTACAACTTGTCAAAAAATGAATTGTTAAAATATAAGAGTTTTAAAATTTACAAATTTTAACACAATTTAATTTTTTTTTTAAAGCAATATTAAATGCTATAGACATTACAGCAATATCTAGATGAGTGTAATATGGACGGAGTCGATAATGCATAATACAAGATGTCTGCAACCACAGTGACATTTATAATGAAACAGGAAATAAAAGCAGATGCTCCATCATTCTGGCAGCATGGTTTCGAACAAACCATAAATCTTCATACAAGCTCCAATTGTCTTTTGGTTCAGTTTCAGCAGGAGGGGAAAATGAAGGATTTTGAACAACATACTTCTCTTTCTTTTAGATGGTTAATAAAAAAACATAAGATTCAGAACTTAATATTCAATACATTGGTTAATAATGGTAATATCAAACATAAGTTTAAATATACGTATGTATACGTTTTTAAAATAGGTAGAAATATGGGCAGAGCCACCGACGAATACTGTTTTACAAAGTTACCATTTTAACTTCTCTCCTTATTCTCGTTTAACTTATAAAACAATCTCGAAGCATTAAAGCCATTAAGTTCATAAAAGTTAACGATTCAAGTTCAAATTCTGAAACAACTACCGATTGTCTACATTAACATTTAGCCACTGACAAATACTTCCTTCGACTCTAACAAAATCATTTTTACAGACGATACAGGCCATATTCACTTTCACTTCTTCTGCCCGAAAAACTAATTTCATATTATTTTTATCTATAAAATTATGTTGTTTATTGTAATTATAAAGAAAACCCTTAAATCGATTACGTGATTTTTTTCAACGGTACAATTCCCACGTAATGATTCCTTATATAATTGCTTTATACAACTTTACTCAGTATTCATGTACCAAATTAGCTGTAAACATATATTTAAAAAATCCATATTTTATAAATTAATTTATAGGTAATTTGGTGAAAAGACTTTTCTTTTTTTTTTATATATATACATTTATTGAAATTTACAACTGCACAAAATATATACATCAAGTAAATTTATTGACAACGATTATAATAACATGTTAAAACTTGAAAAGAACTACTCATCAGTAGCACTTTATTATAAATTCTACACTAGAAGGTCTCTAGGCTATCTTCGTTTCAGACGCCTCGGAGGATTATCAGGAATGGAATGGGAAGCAAGTTGGGAAAATAACGGATTTGAGTGGTTATGGAGCTTACTATGAAAGGATAGGTATCTGGTGTGGGCTAAATCAGCAACATATGGAACATTAAGATCTTTATGGATAAGTTTATTGCTGACAAAGTAAGGAGCATTGAGGATTTCACGAAGGATTTTGGATTGTGAGGATTGAATACGACATGAATTGGATGGTCCAAATAGGTCTAATCACAGTCATGTAATGAGTCTTTTGTAATTAATTGGGAGCTTTGAACGTTTGTCTAGTAAATGTTGAAGTAGACTGAAACGATGTGAAAAGACTATATCTATGTTTTACCAGAATAACTTAAATTTCTTATTTTTTTTTTATTTAATTAAAAAAAACAACATACAAAACGAAAAATTCACGAAGTTGCAAACAATGCGCAGTATTGATAAAAAAACTTCAAGCGCTGGGCAGCGATTCCAAGCTCCAACGGAAAGGTCCTTGACAAATGAAGATGAAGTTGCTCGATCACATTGAAGCTTGCCCCAAGTTCCTAAGGGAACGAAAAGAGGTCGAAAGCACGATTCAACAGTCTGAAATCGGTGATACTTTCTCGTAAATATGTTACCTCTATAAGTTCTATATGAGAAGGCTCGGAGGCCATTTTCTTTTCAGACACCTCAGAGGGTTGTCAGGAATAGAATGGAAAGTTGAGAGACTGATGGGTTTGAATTATTAGAATAGAATAGAATAGAAAAATAACTTTCTAACATTTTATATTTATCATAAAATTTCGTTTGTGATTCAATAAATAAACTCGAACTTTTGTATAGAGCCTTGAGGATCTAAAGTATGCAGAATTAATTTGTCATTCCTTGACTTGGTCATTTAAATGGAAAGATCGAAAGAAAATAAATTTAGGACTTACATTATCAGTTAAATGTCTTGATAAAATGATGACAAAATAGCACTGTTAAATTAAATTTCGAACATTTTCATTTTCATCCTAAAGTTTCAATAATACAAATTGTTGGGAAGGGGATAGTGCCCTCGTTACCAAGGTGATGGCTCTGGTAACTGTAGTGTAGATTAATGATGGGGTATCCACTTAGCCCCACGTAGTTCGTTGACTAAAGAGGAATTATTTTTCACTCCATCATTCAACCTCAACAAGCCTCTACCTAGTTGCTTTGTTAATTATAATTACTGATATAGAATTTAATTTTTGCCTTCATTCAGTCCGAGTATACAGGTTTTGAGCATGGCTTTATGACATGAGTAGAACGGATATGAACATACATAAATCCATTTTCATTATTCATAACTAGGGCTGTGAATTATATACAATAAAAACTGAAAAATATGCAAATATATAGGATAAAATATACAATTAAATACCTAAAACAAGCAACTATCTACATTATTTTAAAAAATAAAAAAAATGCAATACATACGTATACATAAGTACTAACTTAAGTTTGTGTAACTAATTGTATTGAAAAGGGAAACAATTGGAAGAAGACTATTAAAAATATTGATTTAATTAAAAATGCATCAAGTGTTTAAGACTAATATAGAATACAATTATTTAAATGATTTAAACATTCCACTAATCCCTGTTGAACAGATCAGCTATCAAGGACTCCAACTGGACAATCGTTTGACATGGAATCCACATACAAGACTAAAATGACAGGAAACTGCTCGTCGTTACACACGACATCAACATTTACTAGACAAACGTTCGAAGCTCCCAATTAATTACAAAAGGCTCATATGCATGACCGTGATTAGACCTATTTGGACGTACGGAGTTGAGCTTTGGGGCTCAACTAAACCATCCAATTCATCTCGTATTCAATCCTTACAATCCAAAATCCTTCGAAAAATCTTCAATGCTCCTTACTTTGTCACCGATAAACTTATCCATAAAGATCTTAATGTTCCATATGCTGCTGATTTAGCCCACACCAGATACCTAACCTTTCATAGTAAGCTCCATAAACACTCAAATCCGTTAGTTTCCCAACTTGCTTCCCACTCCATTCCCGATAATCCTCCGAGGCGTCTGAAAAGAAGATGGCCTAGAGACCTTTTAGTGTAGATATTATTGAAGTGCTACTAGTGAGTAGTTCTTTTCAAGTTTTAACAAGTTATTATAATCGCTGTCAATAAATTTAATTAATGTACATATTTTGTACAGTTTTATAGTTTTTTTAGTGTTTTCCTTCCAGCAGTAACCCTGTTGGAAGGGATTTTATTATTTTCTGTACACACCATACTTGTACAAAGTATACAATGTACATGTAAATATTATTTGCGATTTGATTATAATTTTACATGTGTTGAAAGGTATAAATATAAAAATAAACAAGAAAAATAAAATAAAATAAAACAAAGAATAAGAAGTTATATAGCATAGATAATTTAAAATTCAATAAAAACAGCAACAAAGTTATGTAGATTTAAAAGTTTATGAATATTTAGAGGTTTAGAGATATTTCATATTTATATCCTCTATTTTAATGATTGAATTTTTTATAAATATTTGGAAATTTTCAAATGATTTGTTCATCAAACATTGACCATCCACCGGCCAATGTCCTAGTTTCTGTACTGTTTTTGTCTGTAGAATAGTTCTGTAGTCAGTGAGTAGTCTGCATTCATATATGAGGTGGTGTATATTTTGTTCTTGAGTGAAATCACAAGGACATAGGAAAGAATCTCTTATTTTAAATCGATAGAAATAACTGTTTACTGCCGCATGTCCTGTGACTCCTTGTGTGATGTAAAAGTTAGTCCATGAGTTTGATTTAATGTAGGTCCGTAAGTCTGGAATGAAGTTATGTAGATGTCTTCCCTTGTGTGTAGTGTTCCAACGTGTCTGCCACTGGTCTACTGCTTGTGTTTTTAGCATGTGTTTTAAGTGTTGTTTGGATATCATATTATATGATATAGGAAGGGTAGTATCCTTTGAAGCCTCTTTTGCAGCCTTGTCAGCCAGTTCGTTTTCCGCTATGTCGGAATGCCCTTTTACCCACTTGAAGGAAATTTGAATGTTATCGTCAGTTTGTAGATGTCTTAGAAATGTTCTTATTTTTTCAATGATGGGATTGTGACAATGTCTGTTTTTTATCATGTATAGAGCACACTGACTGTCCGTTAGTATTGTAATAGTTTTATCTTTTGTCCTCAAATTTTGAAAGTATTCTAGAGATTTAAGGATGGCGAATTGTTCTGCTTGATTATTGCTACATTCTGGGCCTAATTTATACTTTATTACATCTTCTAAAATTTTGTTTTTAAAAATGAGACTAGCACAGCCTACATATTCGCCATTCTTGCTTCCGTCAGTATATATCTCATAGTCTGTGGGGTCAGTTAAGCATTCAGTAATACAAGGAAATTCTGCTGGGTGTAACCAATCCTTGTAGTCGGTAGTATGTTCAAAGTTGTTAGATTTGAAATTTTCGTAGTCAGTGTTCATGTATAACAAATGGAATTTTCCTATGTAACTGGTAGCTAATATACTGATGGGGATCATTTTGGCCAAGACAAAGGCAGCTTCATCAGAGAGTGTTCGGAATCCTTTGGCAATTTTGAGTGCCATTAGCCTCTGGACCCTTTCCAGCTTTGCCTTGTTGTATTTGATCTGAAGTCCTGGATGCCATATTTCAATGCCATAAGTAAGAATAGGCAAAATTGCGCCTTTATACAAAACCTCCAGAGCCTCCGTTCTCAAACCCCATGTCGCTCGCGCTGCTATTGAAAGTGAATTTATTAATTTTAAAAGTTTGTTTTGTAGTATGTCAATATGTCTGTTCCACTTTAATTTTTCGTCAATGGTTATGCCTAAATATTTCAAAGTACGTATTCGATTCAGGTTTTTATTTTGTATTTTCACATTTAAGTCCGGACTTAGTCGTTTTTTAGTGATCACCATATAATTAGATTTTTGTGTATTGAATGTCAGTTTGTTTAAGTAAGCCCAAGAATTTATTTTGTCTAATACTATATCGACTACTGTCTGTAAATGTTTAAAATATTTTGATGTTATAATTGCTAATATGTCATCTGCAAAGGCCAAAATCGTCGCGTTTGAAGGTAATCGTTCTTTTAACAGTGAGTCAACAATTAGGTTCCATAAAAGAGGAGAGCAGCACGAGCCTTGTGGTGTCCCAATAGACTGATTTCTATGTAATGCAACGTTGTTTGTCAGTAAAGATACAGACCTATTGCTAAGATAATCTTTAATAATCCTGTAAATGTTACGTGGACATTGATATGTAATTAGAGTACTAAAAATTGACGGCCACCAAGCATTGTCAAACGCTCCAGTGATATCAAGCGATATAATAGCGGTATGCTGGTTATTATTCAAGGCATTTTGGATAATATTTATGGCTTTCATTACCGCATGAACCGTGCTTTTTTGTGGCGTAAATCCAAATTGGTTTTCACTGAGGAGCTTATTACTGTAAAGATAATACGACAACCTGTTATGTATTAACTTTTCCAATATTTTCCCACCTGTTGGAATAATACATATAGGTCTGATAGAGGAAATATCTTCAGGTTTTTTCCCCGGTTTATTAATTAGCACCAATTTAGACTTTTTCCAAAAATCTGGAAAACGTCCAAGGCTGAAGCATTTAGAATATATATTATATATAGTTTGTGGAAATGTTTCGTATACTTTTTTGTATATTAAAGAGTTTACTCCATCTATGCCTGGTGTTTTGTTATCATTGAGATTGTTAATAATATCTGATAACTCTAATTGCGTAACCGGGAGATCGTCAACTGTTTCGGGTAAACTGTTTGCAGACTGTCTCATGGTGACATGTATGTCTGAATCTGTGGTAGGATCGTCCAATTTAATTAAGTTATTAACAATGTAATCATAGGTATCATTAATTGAGGTCGTGTAGGTACCATCTGATTTTCTTAAATTTTGTAAAATGAATGGTTGTGGTATTTTCCCAGCTGCATATTTGTATGGCCATTTCCATGGATTTCTGGTAGGAATACTCTGGCAGTATTCTTTCCAAGATTCCATTTTTTTGCCTTTAATACATCGCGAATATTCCCGTTTAAGGTTTAAGTAATGATGATGCCTATTTGTCCTTAATAAATCATTTAATTTGGTTTTTTGGTATAATCTGCGGGCTCGGTTAGTTGATTTCCGCAGATTTTCCAATTTTTCATCCCACCACGGGTTTAATTTTTGGCCTGAATATTTTTTTGAAGTACTGATATTCATAATTTTGAAAGATTTATTGCAGGTTTTGATTAAAAATTTATGAAACCTATGTACGAATTGATCGAAAGGAGTTCTATTTAGTTTTGAGGTTAATTGTTCATCTAAATTGATAGTACTATTGATATTGAAACCTTTTGAAAATATATTTTGAAGATTGTTTATAAATTTAGTCCAATCAACATTCTTAGTTTTGTATAATTTTCCTTCCTTTCTTATGCTGGCCCAATGATCGAATTTTATAGAGAATCTAATACAATTGTGATCCGATAAATTTTCTTCATCTTCAATTCTCCAACTGTTAATATTATTAATTAAATGAACGTTTGTAATGGTTAAATCGATATTACTTTGTCCTCGCCTGCTGAAAAAAGTAGGAAGGCCATTATTGACATTACATATATTTATATTATTGTCAATAATGAAATTTTCTAGAGTCCTACCACGATTATTAGTCAATAGATCATGCCACAATCTAGATCGACAGTTTGTATCCGCACCGATTACAATTCCTCGATCTGAAAATCTATCGATTACGCGTTTTAGGTTATCAGTGTCTTCTACAACATCTCTATTGATATCAAAGTAGGCGGAGATGAAAATAATCGGAGTCTTATCAATCATAACCTGTACCACTGTAACATCTGGATTAGAAAGATCACTCAGCAACATAGCATCTATTTGTTTACAATTAACAATGACAAGAGATCTGCAATGGGTTAGGTTTACAGAAAACTCTCGATATCTTGAACTTGAGCGAATTTTTTCTCCTAAATATGGTTCTTGTATTAAAGCAATTTGTATTTTATTTTTTTTGTATGTATTCCTGTAATAGTATTTTTGATTTGTAAGAATGTTGTGTGTTTAACTGTAGAATGTTTAATGTTTGTATATTTGTATTTACTGCCATTGTGGTAATTGTAATTTAGTTGAACCGCTGTAGTTTGTATTTTTAATTAGACGGTGGATGGCATTTATATAAGATGGACAACACTTACTTGTTGCTAGATGTTTTGAATTTACCCTAAAGTGTGGCTTGCAATGTCTGTTATAATTGACACAATTGATACATTGTTGTTGTTGTTCTTCTTCTTCTTTCTTGGGGCAATCCTGGGTGTGATGTTCCCCGCTACAGATGGCGCACGTCAGCTTGCTCTTACAATGCTTTCTCAGGATGATTAAACTTGCAGCATTTTTTACACTGTCTCACCGATATGTAGTCCGCTGCTGAACAAATGGTATGGAATAATTTGAGACGATTATTCAACAGAAGGTCACGCAAATTTGGGGTTATTTCCAACAGAGCATGTCGGGGGCTCGTTGATGTTTTCCCACCAATAATTGTGAGTAATTTGAGGTTTTCTTCTGCGATTTGAAGCTCACTATTTTGAGTAATTAGAGTACGAATCAAATTATCTTTACTAACCTCTTCAGGAAGCCTTCTAATTATTATTTTGGGGTTGTATTTTTTTGGGATGTCAGCTTTGAGACTTTCATCACCTCTGAGAACTTCTTCTATCTTTTCGACGTCTCTACTATCTGTAGTTTCAACCAAAATCTTCCCATCACGTATATTTTTAATGTTTTTGATACCCAGTCCTAAAGAGACTGGATTAATTTTGGATTTAAATGCCTTTTTAGTAACTTCAGAATTAGAATTGTCATTCTTCAATGAGACCATTAGAACATGTGAAGGAGAAGTAATTATAGGCTTACTTACGTTTTTCACTGCAGCAGAATAGGTTAGGTTAGTGTTTGTTTCACTCTTCCTAAAATCTTTATTCGAGGCTGCCTCATTTTCCGTAGTGATTTGCAATTCTTCTAGAATTGTTACTGTTTCTTGAATAATGCAAGATCGGTCTTTTTTATTTTTAGCAGCTTCTAATGATTTGATTTTTTCAAGAGCACTTTTAATTAGATCTATTTTTGACGCCATCATATGATGATTATCATTTTGTACAGTTGTAAATTTCAATAAATGTATATATATATAAAAAAAAAAAAAATTGAATATGAAGAGCAGTTTAAATATCTAGGGTCTACCAGATCAAGGAAAAATAAACCCTAGGTGGTAATAAAGGCTAGATTAGCAGCCGGAAATGCTTATTTTTTTCTGTCGCAAAATACTAAAATTTGCGCTTAATCTCCAAAATTGGAAAATGAGAAAATATAAGACTACTAAACTAGCAATAGTTCTCTATAGATGCGAAACGTGGCCACTTAAGTTAAGTAAGAACATTGCATCAATGTTTTCTAAAATAAAGTACTATAGAATATTTTACCCAAATAAGGATGAAAATATTGGAGAATTTATAATACTCCCAAGCGGAATAGTAGAATCTTTATCAGGTAAATATAGTTCAGGTAGTAATAGTGGAAACAATGGGCATAAGTCCTAAGATTTCATAATAACGGAATATAAAATAAAGTAGACTGTTGTGAGCCGTCTTTTAAACTCCTGAGTAGTGTAGACCAAGACTTCAATGGGAAGATTGCGTCAGCGCTGATCTTGAGGATTTGGGCTTTGATGGGTTGGGTTAGAGGGAGGCGTGTGGAGGTCGGCGCTATCGCCATCGAACCTTAAGTTTCGCTGTCTTTATTTATATAATTTGAGAGGGCAGTGCTGGGATCATTTTGAGCCTCCCATAAGTGAGAGTTAAATCCTACGATTCATAAAAGAATTTTCTTCAATTTTTTTTGTTAAACATATCACTTTTAAATTTATAGGTTTGGGTGTTAATAACTAATAGTTAATAATAAAATTTATTTTTTTCAATATCACATCGCTGTATGGTTTATATCCATTGATGTTCCGGGGCAGACCAGACGCCAGTCAATAAATAACTATGATTAGACCACTTAAGTAATTGAGGCTACCAAACCTCAGCTGTCAAATAAATTCAATTAATCAGTCCATAATTAATTATAAAAGAGACAGCTATGGGCAATCGATGGGCCAAATAAAAAGCCCACCATTAGGAAGAGGAGCGCCAATGTAAACAGAGTTGTTTAACAGCTCGAGAGTCTTTGTTCTAAATTGATCCCATCTGGTGAAAATAGATTTTCAAAGAGACTGGTGTGTATTTAGGAGTACATTGAATGGGAATCACGAAGAGCCAAATTAAGCATAACGTAATTAAAGATTTTTTTTTTAAATTTACACTGTACATAAAACTGCATAATTAATAATTATTTGAAGGGAATGTACCAACAGTACTTCAGTAGTTGTTAATCGGATAACACAAACCAGCATCTTTTCGGTTGTTTCATGTTTTGTTGATGAACTTATATCCAAAAATTAATTATAAAATATATGATCACAAGGGCTGTGAGTATTCGCATATTTCTCCTGGCCAACTGAAACATCTAATATCGTCAATAAGTATATGTTTTGAGGTATTTAGAATCAAATTGTGTTATTTTTATTTTGCCTATTTGTGCATATTTTGCCATAAATACATATTTTAAGCTGTAATTGAATATTTAACTACGAATTTACAAGACTAAAGCGACAAGAAACTGCTCGTCATTACAGACTACTTCAACATTTACTAGATCAACGATCAAACCTCCCAATTCATTACAAAAGACTTATTTACATGATTGTGATTAGACCTATTTGGGCGTACGGGGTTGAGTTTTGGAGGCCTACGAAGCCATCCAATTCACCTCATAACCAATCCTTGCAATCCAAAATCCTTCGAAAAATCATAAATGCCCCTTACTTTGTCACCATAAGCTTGTCCATAAATACCTTAATGTTCCATATGTTGCTAAGTTAGCCCAAACCAGATACCTATCCTTTCATAGCAAGCTACAAAACCACTCAAATCAATTGGTTTCTCAACATGCTTCCCACTCCATTCCCGATAGTCCTCCGAGGCGTCTGAAACGAAGATGGCCTAGAGATCTTAGTGCTACTGATGAGTGGTTCTTTTCAAGTTATTACATGTTATTGCAATCGTTATCAGCTCGTTTACTTAATGTACATATGTATAGTTTTAAATTTCAATAAATTGATATCTGGCATATTAACATTTGACTTTTGATTTTTTGTAAGTTTCTGAAACAAAAAAATAAAATATAAATAAAAACCGAAAAATAGCTATGTGTACTATTTTTTTTTTTTTTTTTTTTTTTTTTTTTTTTTTTTTTTTTTTTTTTTTTTTTTTTTTTTTTTTTTTTTTTTTTTTTCACCTACTGAATAAAATCGTGTTTATCCAGATGCTGATTCTTCCCTCTGGATCGTATTTGCTTCTCATGGAATTGTTTAATCAAGTATTACTTCACTTTTATTTTTCTCGAAAATTACTCCAGCAAAGACAAAAGATCTTGCTCGGAAAAATTTAAGTTCTCAATTGAGACATTTAATGGAGACATTTTATATTGTGTTTCTTTTGATAAAGATGTATCAACTACTGCACATTAAAAAAAAAAAAAAAAAAAAAAAAAAAAGAAACAAAGTACTTATAAAACAAAGGCAAGAAATCAAAATTTGAAAAAAAAAACTTTCGTTAGACAAACTGCCACTGGATTCAGAAAAATCTGGTTTCGAAACTGATTTATGTCCAGCTGAAATACCCTTCCATACGTGTTTTATTTTTTAGCATTCGCCTTTTCTTTTTTTTTTTTAATAGTCTCCGAATTGTTTCCCTTTTCAACACAATTAGTTAGACTTGAGTTTTTACTTATGTATAAGTATGTATTACATTTTTTTTTTTTACTTTTCTAAATAGGTAATGTAAATAGATTCATATTTTAAGCATTTGATTGCATATTTTACCCAATATGTTTGCATATATCTGTGCATATTTTTGAGTATTTATTGAATTAACAGCCCTAATGATCACCAATTAAGAAAATATAATCAGGCCTATTTTGATATAACAACCCATTCGGGCTCCTTACAATAGAAAATCATCTTTATCATTAATTCTCTTTATTATGTCACAAATAAAACTATCTATAACCACCTTAATGCTCCACCTTGTGGTTTTAGTCCGACATAGTTATCTATCTTTGCGAAATCCGTACTCTCACTAGTTCCTAACTAAATCCAACTAGTTTCTTCCCAATCGATTCTAGATAATTAGATGCCCTCGGTACCTCATAGCATAGAACAATGGAGTGATACCATTGCGCAGTTCCTTCATAAGCAACTACTCCGATAGCCTTACATTGGATTAGACACGGATTCATTATTGACCTTTACTATTTTTAACTAGTCTTTATTCTTAATATTCATTTGGTTCTAAGATAGGTGGAAAAACATAAGTTCTTTTGTTCAAACTATGAATTTTTTTTTTTTTTTCATTTATTGATATTTACAACTGTACAAAACAATATACATTAAGTAAATGTGATGATAGTGAATACATTTGCATGTAAATAACTTGAGAAGAACTACTCACTAGTAGCACTTCAATAATATCTACACTAAAAGGTCTCTAGGCCATCTTCTTTTCAGACGCCTCGGAGGATTATCGGGAATGGAGTGGGAAGCAAGTTGAGAAACTAATGGATTTGAGAGATTATGGAGCTTACTATGAAAGGATAGGTATCTGGTGTGGGCTGTATCAGCAACATATTGAACATTAAGATCTTTATGGATAAGTTTATTGGTCAGAAAATAAGGAGCATTGAGGATTTTTCGAAGGATTTTGGATTGTAAGGATTGGATACGAGATGAATTGGATGGTTTAGTGGAGCCCCAAAGCTCAACCCCGTATGTCCAAATAGGTCTTATCACAGTCATGTAAATGAGTCTTTTGTAATTTATTGGAAGCTTAGAACGTTTGTCTAGTAGATGTTGAAGTAGTCTGTAACGACGAGCAGTTTCTTGTCGTTTTAGTCTTGTTTGTGGATTCCAAGTAAGACGTTTGTCCAACTGGAGTCCTAGGTAGCGGATCTGTTCAACAGGTATTAGTGGAATATCATTAAAGGATACTGTAGGGCAGGATGTCGTAGGTTTACGAAGAAGGGTAAAAGTTATTAATGGGATTTGTTTGGATTTATTTTTATTCTCTAATTTCGACACCATTCTTGAATGTTAGTAATATGAGATTGTAGTGATTGGGATGCAATGAAAGGATTATTATTTACTGAAACACACAAGTGTCATCGGCGTAAGTGGTGAGGACAGTGGTAGGATGAGTGGGGATGTCAGCTGTATACACCGTGAAGAGGATGGGACCTAGGATACTGCCTTGAGGAACTCCGGCAGATTGGGTAAAGAGGGGAGAATAGGAAAATTTATGGTTAACTTTGAAGGTGCGGTCACTGAGGTAGGATCTAATAATAAGGAAATATGTAGAAGGTACAAATTGACGGAGCTTATACAACAGTCCCGGGTGCAAGACTCTGTCAATCGCTTCTTTTACATCAAGAAAGGCTCCCGTGCAGTACATTCCGCGCTCCAAACTACGAGCAGTTGTAATTTGAAATTTACAACTGTAGAAATGTATACATCTAATAAATGTTTTGTTAATGATAATAAATATTTTAAAACTTGAAAAGAACTAACTTCTCATCAGGAGCACTTCAATAACAATTCTACACTAGATGGTCTCTAGGCCATCTTCTATTTTGAAGCCTCGGAGGATTATCGGAAATAGAATGGAAAGCAAGTTGAGAGACTAATGGATTTGTGTGATTATGGAGCTTACTATGAAAGGATAGTTATCTGGTTTGGGCTAAATCAGCAACACATAGAACATTAAGATCTTTATGGATAAGTTTATTTGTAACGATGTAAGAAGGATTAAGGATTTTAGATAGTAAAGATTGGATACGGGAAGAATTAAAAGGTTTAGTTGAGCTCCAAGCTTCCTAAAAATACATTAAAATTTGAAGTTTCAACGTAGAGTTGGCTGATAGCTTAAAAAGGTATGGATTGTGTTAAAGAATTAAATGTAGACGTATTGGCGAAAAAAACATGAATGAAGGTATTAAAAAAAACCCCAAAAAATGACATTTCCTTAAAAACAGAGAGACGCGGTACCCTTAAGATGGGTACCCTTAATTGGAGAAAAAACCTTGTGAATAACAGTACAGTGAAACTCCGATTATCTGGATTAAATTAAGACGAAATTGATCCGGATACTCAAAAAACTGGATAATCAGATTTACTATTGAATTACTATTGAGATAAAAAATACAGACATATGTAACGTCTTAACTATGTATTTCATTGAATAATTAAAAACATGGTTGTTTATAAAATTATCTTACTACAACAAAAAAAAAAAAATAATAATAATGTGATCGTGGCCTTTTTTTAATGTAAATTTTTAAGTACCGAGAAACGATTTTATTTCGAAAGGAAAAGTAGTACAAAAGATTTCTCGGAAAATGCTCTATAAAGGGAGAACAAAACCAGAAACAGTTTTTGTTGTTTTATGCAGTCATTTACATAAAACATTTTATTCAGGAAAAATTAGAATTGTAACAAAAGCAAACTCTTATTTTTCTTTAAACCTAAACGAATGAGTTGGCTTTTTTTTTTTTTTTTTTTAACGCTTTATAACACTGTTTCTACCTCGCACAGAAGAAAAATTCAGTTTCACTGAAAATAATGTTGGAATGCTTATTATTGTCGATTATATTGTGTTGGTGCTGTAAATTATTTAGTTGTCTTACATTTCAAACACTTTAGTATATGTATTTAATCTATGTAACAAAGTGCTGATGTTTTGAAAATTCTGTATGTTTTAGAACTTTTTTTTTTTTTTTTTAATAACTTTTTTTTGAAATTTACAACTGTACAAAATTTATACATCAAGTAAATGTGCTGTTAACTATTACAATAACGTGATAAAACATGAAAAGTACTACCCATCAGTAGCACTTTAATTTTAGAACTGATGATGAATATTTAACATTTCAAATTATTTTCCAAATAAAATAATTCCAACAAAAGTGGCAATTTTTTCATCAATCCTAATTTTGTTGATCTTTATTCACCATTATACGTACCTCAAGAGACCTTTTTAAAAGTTTTTTTTTTTTCAAAACCATTATGTAACTTCAATTTTTTTTGTTTAGGAATAGTGAACCACAGCTATGAATCATAGTTTCCCGGTTATGGACTTAAGCTGCTTTGCAAACTAAAAGCACCGTGCTAAGCAGTAAGCCCAGGTTGAAGTATGGACCCCCTCTCCCCACAGAATCATCGGCGTTTGTTTAGCTGGAGTGACAAAACAGTTTCTGGCCAACCTCGCTGGAGCCCTGCTGACAGCTTATTATGCAAATAAGTTTGATAAGGACAATCTTCCCTTGATACATCCCTCTAATATAAGGGCCTCTTCTTTTCCTAAGGGTCTGATGACATTGCTTAAAGTTGGTAATTATACCAAATTCTTGTTATAATTTAATCAAGACTAATAGTATATAATTAATTAGTCAAATAGCAGTTTACTTCTAAAAAAAATTAAAAAAATAAATAAATTTTGAAAGTAGTATATTATTTGGTTAGGAAACATGTTATGATATACTGAAAAATAAGAGAGTAAATCACATCTTGAAAACTTTATTAAAAACATATCGAGCAGGATTTCATGGCTAACTCATATTTTCTAACATTGGATTTGGCAAAAATAATAATTACAAAAAAACAAAAACAATTATATATCGCTGCACTGGAGCTTCTCCAGGTTTGTGATGCAATCAATGCAATGCTCTTAGTTTTTTCCTTATATATGAAAATCCAAGTTAGGATCTTGAAGCGCCCTCTTTAAATTGGTAGCGACAAATCGTAAAATATTTTGAAGTTTTCCAAAATATCTGCAGCGCGGTTGGCCCTAAAGAAAAGCTTGTTATATTCAAAATAAGACTAAATTTAATACAAATCGGACCTTAAATTAACTCTGTAACTTAAACGGAGGCAAAGATACAGGCTTGAAAGTTTCGGAATTCTCCCAAAAAGTGGCAAAAATTGTGTTGTTTTTTTGTTGTATTTTTAACAACGGAGTTTATAGCATACGTCATTACGAGCAATTTTAAAAATAAATTAGTTTACTACAAACCAAACACAATACAGTGCTATTATGGCAAATGCTTCTATACATAATAGCTCGCTTAAATATTTTTATGTATGTAAACATATTATTCTTTTGTTGTATGTGTTTCTATTTCCTTTCCTTTTTAAAACACATTATTATAATTATATAACTTCTAATATAATCACAAGGCACTTTTACCTTTGAAAAATATATGCTTCATAGAAATCCCGGTTAATCCGTCCTTTTGACCGTTCCACCCTACCCCTTGGTCCCTTGAGGGTCGGATTAGTGAGGTGCTACTAGGTATGTATAAACCATATTTATTATCACTATTTTATCTTTTATTTTTCCTTTTTAATACGTCTCTGATCAGATGTATTTGTATTTATTTCTTTAATTATTTATTATTGTTAAGAGACTTTGTTCCAGAATAAAATTATTTTCTAATTTATTCTATTCGATTGTATGGCGCAATAATATACACATATGTTGGTGAAACCAAATAAAGAATAATCAATATAATTCAGGTATGAAAAGGTAAAGAATACTAATACGCATACAGGACGCCATCAATATTACACATTAATTTGATTAAAAAAAACAAAAAACTATATTATTTTATGAAAAGTAAAACAAATCTAAAAAAAGATTATTAAAAAAAAAAAATTATAAAGCGGTAAATGTTCAAACAGATATAACAAGATTGGAGCACATTACTTCATTAATTTCATGACACTATCATTAATCGTTTATTATCACTGTTAGTGACCATCTTATAGTTATGATTTAATTTAATTGTTATATTTTTTATTACTTTCTTATTGTTTATAGTGTTTCCATATTTATTTGGTTTGCCACACTTTTTCGCAATGTTTTGTTGTTTTTTTGTAATTTATAGCTCCGAAACATTTTGAAACGTAGGTGCTTTATTTAAAGTTTCATAATAAGTGTATTTGTCTTTGCAACCAGATTGCATCCCAGACAATTGTCTCTATTAATCATACTAGTGTTGACCATATTCTAGTTTATAAAAATAATATCCGTTTTGAGCCATCAGATAAACGACCGAGGAGTAGACCGAGACGTGGATAGGAGGATTTGAATTTGCGTCACTACTGATTGGAGATTTGGGTAAATGGTTTGTAGTGCAGCATCGAACCTTCGTGTTCGCTAAGCCTTATATTTATTCTGTGGAATAAATATCTATTCAAGTAAATATATTGAGCCATAGACTTTACGAATTCGAGTTTGAAGTATTTTATTCCCCCTTTCCAAGTGAATTTATTTTCAAGTATTCCACATTTATGGGCAATAAGTAATAGAGATAAACGCATCCTATATTTAAGAACCATTTACCCCATAAAGTTGCGTGTCCTTAGCTGCTACCGTATCTAAGGGGACCCATTTGTCTCCTTTATGGTCCCTCCGAAAAAAATAACGGTAACACGACCCGACATGTCACCTGCGATCTTCTTCGAGAAATGGGTGGCAGATGTTGATCTTCTGGGTTCTCGGATGCTGAAAGTCGATACCACTTCCCGGTTCGTCCTGTTTCAATTCTGTGGTAAAGTGTCAGTCAGGCATTAACCCTTAAAGGTTCAAGAGGTAGTTTCGTTTGAAGCTATAAACCTCATATTACAAGTAATTAATTATTCCATATTTAAACGCTATTTTAAATTTAGTACAATTATTATTTTATTTTGTGCGAATGAGCCTAATCAGGACTACATGCGTTTCCACATTAGTTAAGCATTTAAAATATTAAATTCTTCCTATTATAAATTAAATAAATAAAGGCTTACTTATCCTTAATTTCGATGCCGATACCACAGACCTACGACCACACGCCTCCCTTCAACCCAACCCATTAACATCCAAATCCTCAATATCAGCGCTGAGAAGCAATCTTCCCATCGAAGTCTTGGTCTACCACTCACGAGTTTAAAACACGGCTCAAAACTGATAACCTTGATTTATATTCCATTATAATTAAATCTTAGGAATTTTTAAACCCATTTCAACTGTTGCACTGTTATTACCTGAACTATATTTACCGAACAAAGCTCACACAATTCCGCTTGTGGAGTATTATAAATTCTCCATAATGTTGATCCCTTTTTGGGCCGAATATTCTACAGAAATCTCTTTCACTTTTGAAGAACTGTTCCATTTTATTTCATTTACTTTCTATAATGTGAAAAAGTGTAACACAAGTTATCATATAACCTTCAACATGAAAGTTTTGTTTTACATTTTGACATGTTGTTAATTCCACTTCCCTAATGTGAGAAATTACCGTGAGGTAATTAAGATTGCAATATTTATTGAGATATTACAGATAAGTATTGTGTAATATACATATTAGTGTAATTAGATATAAGTTCGACCTAAGTATAATTGTTATTAGATTAAGTAGCTTAAGATACCTATTTGTATTAATTAAGTTGTAAATAAATTAGTGTTTAGTATTTAAATTGTAGTTTGATTAGTCATACCCCCAGTGGCCCGTAACAATACATATAATAGTGATGTCAACAATTTAACTCCCAAATATCGTCATCAGTGGATGTTATGAAAAGTAACTATCCCAAAATTTATTCCTTGTGGTTAATGGTTTGACCTGGTCTGGAACGTAATCGCTCTGTTGGCACTAAAGTGGAAACAGTATCGACATATTTCCTAACTAACCCTTATAAAATTTGACTATTTGCATTAAAAACATTAAACATTAAAAACCTTGCCTTATTCAAATAAATTTTATAAGGTTTTGTTACTTTTGTTTTTAAATTTATATAGTTGTATGTTGTATTTTTTTTTTTAATAAAGAGAAAACGATACATCGTAAGGTACGTATCGATATAGCGAACGAAAAAATATCGGATTATCGAATAAAAAATATCGATATTTCGATATATCGTGTATCGGTACCCATCCCTAGTTTTTTATATTTTGTTTCCTCGTCTTCACCCAACAGTACCAAATCAAATAAATAAATACTTCTAAATTTGTAATTTCTCTTTATCAATAATATTGAATTATTGTTAATGAAGAACAATAGTTCTAATCAGGTCCGGCCCATCGATGAACACTGAATACGTTACATTGACAGCTGCTGCCAAGGGCAAGAGTCCGCCATTGTTGAAGACAAAGCGGCTTGGCTTGTTCATTGTTGGAAGGATTGCGACTGATTACCACAGGATCCATGCTGGGATAGCCAGGAGTTTTTATAGTAAACATATGTTCCAGTACTTGATCCAAGGATTTTACAGGACTGAAAAATCAAATCCTATGGGGTTCAATAATACGATTGTTGAAGTAAACACACTAAATACAATAATGTAATTATATATTTTAAAAAATCATATGTTTTGCTTTCCCTTGCTTATCTTTCCTATGTTGACAAATAGTTTCGGAGTTATAATGAAAAATGTGCCAAAAAAAAACATGGATTTTACAACAGTAAGCATTTTTTTAGCGTGCTACCATGGGTATTTTAAAATGTCATATTTATGATATGATAGTAAATATAACCACTTTTGATATGAAAAAAAAGAAATTTCTGATTGGACTAATAGTTTCGGAGAGCCAAAAGAGTACCGTGGTTTCGCGGAAAACTGAGACTCACCGAAACACATTTTCATCGGTAAGTTTTGATTTTTTCACCCTATTTTTTTTTTTTTTTTTTTTTTTTTTTTTTTTTTTTTTTTTTTTTTTTTTTTTTTTTTTTTTTTTTTTTGGGGTGGTTGCTGAACAGGAATATGAAGTTTGCGGGCAAAAGTTTTGTCCTGAACCTGTTTTTTTTTCCGAACTTTTTACGTTTTATGATTTATTGACTGTATCTTGAGAACCAAGCAAATTTGTCTAAACATGAATATATGAGTTATGTCGTGAAAATAAGGCATTTTGGTCAAGGTGAATGTACAACCTTAATTTTTATCAGCCTCAGTAACCCGAAACTAAGCATATCCCCCACTCATGGGAAGGCAAACCAGATACCAAAGAAATACCAGCAATCCTTTCTGAGCTGCGTGAAAATGGGCCAAAGGCACTAAAATTATTCTTAATAAAGTGTTGATTTGTTTAAGGTTAAACTAGGGCTTGTCTATATTAATTTCCGTTTTTCAAAACAGTTTTATTGAATACATATTAGAAGCTATATACGTATATATAAACATCCCCTGGAAACTCTGGAAAAAAAAGCTTGTCCTCTAAATTATGGATGGAAAGCTATTCTTAAAGAGATCCCAGCGCTGCTCCCTCAGCTGCGACATTACCAGAATCCAGATTTTCCAATTAATTATTAATTTCAAAGTAATAATAAATTAATATATCATTCAATAAATGAAGAATTAGCGTATCCTTAAAAAAAATAGAGCAAATTTACTTCTTTAACTCTGAACTCAACAAGTATAAATAACTGGAAGAAGGCCGAATCAGATTCCCGATAAATTTATTCCCGGACATTTTTCTCCCGGTTGAGGGCGATTCCCAGGCGGGTTTCGAGTTGCTCCTGCCACATAAATTCCCAGCTCGTTAGAGCGTCTTAGCTGTTAGGACCTGGTGTCGTTAGCCGCCTCAAGATACACCACCAGATACTCAGGGTTAACGGCTGGTAATCAGGAAATGGCCCGATCGCCTGGGTCACAAGTTAGTAAGTGATTGCGTGACTTGGAATTCATAAGTTCCAGATAAAGAAGTCCATGTGAGGTTTAAGTTCATATTTATCGCAATTTAAGATAGTGCAAAAGCCAAACTTTAAAGAGAAACGATGAAAAATTGTAGAAAAATGAATTAGAACTGCAAGAAATCCAGAATACTTTTTTTTTTTTTATGAACTGATGATTGTTTTCATAATATAAATAAATAAATTTTGTTGTTGATGGTTATAATTAGGGCTGATGTATTAATTGCCACTTCTAATCTAGTAGCCCCATTTTAAATTTGTTTCCAATAGGAACGGAAAAATCCAATTAGCCATAGAGAAAATCCGAAGGTAAAAATCCCAAACATTTAACCTACATGGCCCTTCCCCCTTACACGATATTTTTCAGATATCTTTTAGATCTTCTCAGGTGAGTTTCAATATTTTATTTCTTGTCTTACATTGGATCATCCGTAGGATTCATGAGGAGTGCTGACCGTCCGTTCTTCGGAAACACGCCAATGTCCGCATACGATGCGGATCCGCATGGTATCGATGGGACCCTAACTCTCTTATCTGTCCGCTGGCACCTGGGACTCACGCAGGGGTGCATAGTTGATGTTGAGTTTTAGGATGTTGGATCACTCAGATTATTGTTCAATTCAATTTGTTAACAGATTATTGTAATATTTTTCAGAATAAATATTCAATTCAAAGAGAAAGAGGATGATTTTTTTTTTTTTTTTTTTTAAAAATTACTATCTTGTTATTCAGTTATTGTCCAGCTTGTTGAAGTGTCAGACAGTTTAGCATTTTCGTAACATCTGCCGCGCAGAATCGAATCCGGCCTTGGCGAGTTTACTTTAATTTCATAGTGAACCCACAGAACAAACCTCGACCTTCCCACTCTAATGAGAATAGGTTTGTAACTTGTGAGATAACCCTTTCTTCCTTCTCTGGTTGGAGTATATAATAAGGATGTTAAGACCCACCAACAACTTTTTAGAATATAACTTAATAATTTATCAAGAATGTTTTTAATAGTTTCGTTATATACTTTGCTATTGTTATATGTTTGCTCCTAGTTATATTGCTACCTGTTTACCAGAAGGGAGACAAGCCCCACCCGGCAGGTAGCCGAGAAGGCGAGACAAATTGTAAGGTTAGCCACCGAGCCGACCCCTAATTCATTGCTACCCGCACAGATCGCCTTAGTTCTGCTTATCAGGTTCCCGCTCATTTGTATCGGCTAAATACTCAGCATCTATACCTGCCACTGTTGTCTCCTTCGGAAACCGATGGGAATCGAAGAGAACAAAGGAAAATGGAATGGTATATACATAACTAATGATTTGAACATTACTATAGCGTAACCAGTTGTATGTGTTGTCTGATTTTATATTAAATAATAATAATAATAATAAAGCTTAGCAAATCCAAAGGTTCGATGCCGAACCTAGCAACAATGGCTCACCACAAGCCCCTCTCATAATTCAAATTACCTTTTTAGTGATACATTCATCATATCCAACGCTTATTATTTCAAAGTTGGCATTGCAATTATATGAACTAGTTTTAAATCAATTTTTTTTCTCATTTATTTATTGATATCGCATGCAATATACACGTAGTTAATGGGTGCTAAAATTATTACAATAAATCTGTCAATAAATCGTAAAGCAAATAGGCATCGGTAGCATTTCAATAACACTTCTATATTAGAAGATAACTAAGCTACCTTCTTTTTATAGGCCACTTATACTACTTGAAGAAATTAAATACGCTAACAGAAAAATGACATTTCATAATGTAACCTGCTACTCATTAGGCCAGATTAAGATATCACGTTCTGATTGGGATTAGTGTTTTCGAGCCCCGGATTTATTTAGTTGAGCTTTGTAAACAATTATAATCCCACAATTTGGGTATCGGTTCTAAAGCTAACTAAATTCCGCAGTTTTGGGGAAATATGACGGCTTCTAGGGTGCTCCAGTGAAGAGTGAGGAATTTTCAAAAACTATTAAAAATTTAAGTTTTAAAAAATGTTTTGTGTTTTGCGCGATAAAAGGCCTCCTAAAAGTGGGGGGAAAAGTTAAAATAACTATACCTATCTCATCTTTTAGAAAATTTAATGCTGATTAAGAAAATATCATCGTTTTTGTTTCTACGCTAGAACCAAAGTAGAGAAAACTGCCATTTTTCAGAAAAAAAGTAAGATTTTAAAAATAAAAACAAAAAAAAATCTATCTCCTCAACAGATTGAGATAGGAAACTCGTTTCTGCGCTATTCTGCCCCTGTTAGCATGCAGTATTACCCAATTTCTTTTTGTACACTATGTCTGGGACACCCTGTATATTAAGGATATTAAGTAAAATTATTTGAAGTGTGGTAGCTCGTTGAGTAAGCCACTAGGGATCCCGGGTTCAAGTCCGGCTGCCGACAGAAAATTTATTTACTCGTATTTCAGCTATTGCTTTACTATGGTTTCGGAGACCTTCCTACGGCATGCCTATAGGTGGGTAAAAACCGGGCGGTTGAGTGTGATTTCAGCAAAATTTCACAACAGTTGGCCTTGGTAACAGGTAGTAAAAGGAGTAAAAATGTACAAAGAGAAGAATATATGAAGATGTGAGATAGAGAAAATATACGAGCGACACTCCAGATCGCAGTTACGATGGGACAAACACCTCTAGTCACCTTCAGACAATTTTCGTGTTACGACTTCATAAAGGCGACACTGAGATAAAATATTATTTATGGGCCCTTCGGAGGACATCACCGCCAGGGACTGAGGAGTCGGACAATAAAACACCAACTGAAAAGATTGAGCCAGATTAGCGCTTATAAGAGTTGGGGGGGAGGGGGTTTAATTGGACGGAATTGAATATACGGGATGTAGATTAGTCTTTTATCTGGCTCCTCAAGATCACTTCCTCCTCCAAGCCCAGGGCCTAGATTGGAAGTAATACGTCCATTGTTGATGGTATCTTGTTTGCGGTGTAGTTTGATACAGCAACAAATTGATAAGTTCAAACAGAAAAAAAATATCTGAAGTTAATATTCTATAGCTGTTTATTTGTTTTAATTATTATATATATATATATATATATATATATATATATATATATATATATATATATATATATATATATATTTTACAAATGCGAATTTTGATTAGATTATTTTGTACATTTATATATTTATATATTAGATTAATTTTTACATTTTTATCATATTATATTGAAGTGAGGCGGTAGCTCAGTGAGTAAGGCACTGGCTCCCAGGCCCCAGTTCGAGTACGAATGATGGCAGAAAATTAAATTTTCCATTATTTCGGTCGTAGCTCGACTTTGAGGTCAGATGACCCTCCTACCCCAGGAGGCACCCAGCCTCTACAAAGTTGCCTTAAATGGGAAAAAACCTGACGGTTGAGCGTGAATCAGACCAAATCTCCTCCTCTCACAACCGTTGGCCTAGTGACAGTACATCCTTACCTAATTAGTGAACCTATTATGACTATTTATTTTAATTGTATTATGAGCATTTGTTTTATTTAATCTCTTATTATTATTAATTGTGTATGTATGAGAACTTGTATATGGTACGAAGGAATCTTCTTTAGCACTGTTACTTATCGTCCTTAACTGAGGCAGATTGTACATAGATAGATAGATAATAATACTTTATTTACATTTTTACAATTTACAATTCATATTAAGTATTCATGTTCCGGTATAAGTCCACTACATGAATAATATAATTTTATAATTGTGAATAGGCTTTACAGTTCAAAGTTTATCTTTTAACAGCAGGAAAAATAGAAAAAACCTACACAACAAAAAAAAAAAAAAGATATATATAATATTGATAAATAAATAAAATCAATTAATAAAGCTTATAAGTATATGTCTTACTTCATATAATAGTAAAAAAAAAAAAAACAACAAGAAAACTAAAGAATGTATTATAACAAATGTTGAACACCACTATAAAATAATAATAATATAATAATAATAATAATAATCTATAAATTAGATTAAGTGAGGAGTATATGTTTTGTTCTTTTGTGTGTATATCTTTTTAACGATGATTTATTGTAATTACCGATTTCTCGTATAAGTGAATTTTCCGAGATTGTTGTTTTACCAAAGTAATTTTTTGTTTGATCGTGGATGTGAAGTTGGATAGGGATAAGATTGAGATCGTGCAGCATTGTTGATATTTTTGTATACCGAGGGTAATCATTGATTATTCTCATACACAAGTTTTGTATTCTTTCGAGTTTGCGGTAGTTGGTTGTGCAAGTTGAGCTCCACACGGGTGAAGCATATGTGATTTGGGATCGAATAACTGTTTTGTATAATATAAGTTTATTTTTTGGACTCAATTTAGATTTTTTGTGAAAGTAAGGGAACATCTTGTATATGATTTTTTTTTACTTTGTCTACTTTATCGTTTATGTGGGCAGTGTAAGTTAAGGATCTGTCTAACGTTAAACCAAGGTATTTTACAGATTTGGACCAAGGGATGTTTTCACCGTTTAAAGTAATATGTTTGCCTATGAGTGGCCTTCGTTTAGTGAAAATAATGGCTTCTGATTTACTTGTATTTACCTTCAGTTTCCATCTTTGGCAGTATTTATTGATTTTTTTGAAAGTTTGTAGTAATCTATTTTCTATTGTGTCCATTCGGTAAGAGGTTGTGTATAATGCTGTATCATCTGCGTATAGGGATGTTATTACATTAGGGTGCGTTGGTAAGTCAGATAGGAACAGGTTAAAAAGTGTTGGGGATAAGCAGGAACCTTGTGGAAGACCAGCGGGAAGGGTATGTATTTTGGAGGATGATGAGTTTATTTGGGTATAGAATTGTCTGTTGGATAGGAATGAATAGATAATGTGAATAAGGTAAGGAGGTAATTTGTACGTAATCAATTTATAAATGAGACCGGTGTGCCAGACGGTGTCAAATGCTTTTTCAAGATCTAGCATAAGCATCCCAACATTTTTTTTTTTTTCGTTAAATGCCTTCGTTATGAAGTCGGTGAGTCGAGCTAATTGGTCAACAGTGGAGTGGTGTGCCCTGAATCCGAACTGTTCTTCTGCAATTAGATTGTTCTGTCTGGTGTGATTGTGGATACGGATTAATAATAATCATTCAAATATTTTGGAAATTATATTTAATAAACTTATAGGTCTGTAATTTGAATAATGCTTGGGGTCTTTGTTTGGTTTGGGAATCGCGATGGTTTTTGAGGTTTTCCTAGCCTTAGGGAAATAACTGTACCTTAACATGGAGTTATATATTTTTGTTACATGGAAAATGGCTTTTCTGCTGAGGTGTTTTATAGCTATTGCGGGAATTCCATCGTCACCTGGGGCTTTTTTTGTTTTCAGGTTTCTGATTATTCTACTAGTCTCTCTGGGTGAGATCGAAGGGAAATTGTGATTAAGTGGGAGATTTAGATAGTCACGGACTGATTTTTGAATTTTCCGTTGATGGTGATTTGAGCCAAAATTTGATGTAATTAAATGAGTCGAGTGAAAATGGGTGGCTAGTAGGTCTGCTTTATCAGTATCCAGATAGGCGTAACAACTATTTTGTTTTAATGGAGGAATTTTTGAAGAGCACTTAGTAAAGATCCTATGTATTTTCCAAATATTTTTGTCACCGGGTGTAAATGAGTTCAGAGAATTTGCCCAGTTTTCGTTTTTCCAACTGTTGATGCGAGATCGGACATAATTATTGAATTTATAAAAAACTGTCTTTGGTATAATGGATTTATTTTGTTGATATTTTTTCCTAAGTTTATTTTTAATTTTTATTAGTACTAACAGAACTAACGGTAAATTGTTGCAACGGATCGTTTTTGACGATTTTTGAGGTATAGAAGCACTCATCGAGAGTTTGATGTACTGGTTTAGTTTTTTAATGTTACGATCAATGTCGTGAGGGTTTTTAATTATAGGGTTTATGCTAATTTGTGAATCTAACGTTTTACGAAATTTTGGCCAATCAGCTTCTTTGAATACGAATTTCTTTTTATTAGGGTAAATGGTTAGTGATGATCCAATACGAAAAATCACAGGGTTGTGGTCCGAATTGAGACAAGGTAAAGCGATGAGTGGAGATAAATTTTGAATATTTTTGGTCAGGGCTAGGTCAATGATACTAGGTTTGTATTTTTCCTGAGTAGGAATGTGGGTTGGTTCAAACGGACTATGTAATTGAATTTCATTTTTTAATAGGTAGTTTAAAATGAGTTTTCCATTTTTGTTTGTGCTATGGCAATTCCATTGAACGTGCTTTGCGTTTAGATCACCAAAAATTAAAACATGTTTGTTTGAATGAAATAGTTTGTTGATATCTACGATATTTATTTTATTTGGTGGAATGTAAACGGAGATTACTGTAGTTGATTTATTGTTAATGATTGTAATTATAGCGACTGCTTCAGTGAATTTCAAGTTGGGCACAAGCTGAAAGTGGTGTTGGACATCGGAGCGAACTAAAATCATGACGCCCCCTCCCGCTCTGTTACGATCATTTCTGTAAATCTTATATCCCGGAACCGTGAACCTGTCTTGCTGTGAAAGCCGGGTTTCACACACAGAAATGATGTGGGGTTGATTTTGCTCTAGAAATAATTTAAATTCTACATCGTTTCGACGAATTGTTTGTGCATTCCACATCATGAATTTAATTTTCTCGTTATTAATTAACATTTTATTTCAATGTGAAATTAAGATTACTAGAGCGTAAAAAAAAATATGTATATACATATATACACACATACATACATATATAAACATAATTAATAGAAAATGATAACAATAACAGATATGAGGGTATATGTTTATTAGTTAATTCAGTAGTTATGTTGATAGTAAGCGTGGATATTAAGTTGTTTGGTTTGCTAGAGATATGGTTCAATGTCACTTTAGTATCCGTAAGGTGAAGTTCAAGGAAGTATGCGGTAGAAAAATACATATTTTGAAATAAATAGTGTACCCTTAATAAAATGTTATCATTGTGAGTGTTAGTGATTTGTAGTGGAATTATGGTGATGGAATTAGTGAAGTCGAAGTTTGTAAGTAGTTTTACAACAATAATGATTATAAAATATTTTAGCATGCAAATATTAAATATGAAAATATTCGTTAAAAAGTCCATTAATCAATAAAAGACAGAAGACCTTCTATTAAAATAAATACTTTTGACATACCGTCTTCAGCATTTTTTAATTGAAACATCATTTTTTTAAAGTTCGAGATAATTTTACTTATATTAAATGAACTGAAGATATTTTTTATTTCTTTAAAACAGTCAGTGAACGAAGGTTCAGGATTATGTTGGTCATTTTGAGAGAAGGTGCTTTGAGGCCACTGCGATTTTGGGGTTGGTAATGTCGGAAATGCTTGGTCTGTAGGCTTGAAAGTATTTCTAGGTATAGCTTTTAGAACAGGTTTTTTCTTACTTAGTTGTATTTCAATGTTTCTTCGGTATTTTGAACATTGAGGCGAGTTTGAAAAGTGTTCTTCAGAGCAGTTGCTACATTTAGGAGTGAAACTATCAATTAGGATATTTGGGCAATCTTTAGATAAATGATTTTCAGAGCACTTTAAGCATTTAGGATTTTTGTAACAATTTCGGGCCACGTGATTAAATTCCTGGCAGATATAACATTGTGTAACTACTTTATTTGATTTGTATTTTTCCCATTTTATCACCACACTGCAGCAATATTGAATTGAAGCTAATTTTGCTAATTGCTCTTTATTTTCGAGTATAACAACTGATATAGGTAGTTTTATAGGTCCAGTTTCTGTTTTTTTTTTTCCATCTGATAAATTTTATAAGTCTGTAAACCTTGATTGAATAAGTCGGCTGAGATATCTTCTGTTGATATTTGTGGGGGCATCCCTTTTAATACAACTTTAGGTTTTATCTCGTTTTTTGGAGTGTACGAGTGGAAGCCGATGTTTCTTTCTTTAAATTCGTTTTTGATTAAAGTGAAATCTTGATTGTTATAGGTGTAAAATGTTGTTCTATTGCCATGATATTTTATGTTCATTTCTTTTATTTTAGATTTAAGGATTTTAATTATTTCTGTGATGTCATTATAAGGGCTATTTACTATTACAGGGGGATATTGATTCGGTTTTTTAGAGATGTTTAAATTATTGGATATATCGGAAATCTCTTCTTCGTCGAGATCCGAAAAAAATATCGTAGCTATTCGCTACATCTATATTGTATTTAATTCTCTCACCTCTTTTTCTTTTCGAAGGTTGGTTAGCGGTTGATGTACTTGGTGTAGGTACATCCATAATTTCCGCGGCCCCCCTTCTCTGGGGCACTTTGAGGTTTTCTTCTTTGATGGAATAACTGTTTGAGTAACGATTAGTAGAACAAAATTAATAGTGATTTTTTTAGAAAATAAAAACTAAAACTTGAAGATTTTTAAAGTTTTATCGACACTGTTTCTATTCACACACGTCAAGGGAGCGCACGGCATGTGAACCCCTCGAAGGGTAACAGGCAACTGATTGTACATATATTTCAATAAAAGTTTGAATATAAAAATAAAAAAAAATACTCAACCCAAGACCCTTAATGGGTTGTCAATGGTACAGGTTTTATTTTTATTAAATCAGATTATATATCAGGGTATTTTATTAATGTTTAATAAATGTACAGTTTTTTTTTTTTTTTTTTTTTTTTTTTTTGCAAAGTGACTGAGTCTTCCTACTTAATTAAAAGATGTAATATTAAATAATGTTGATTCATTTCTAAACTTTTGGGGGGCTCGATGGCCGAGTGAGTTAGGGCGAGGGTCTCAGCGCGCTCGGTACTGAAGGTCGTGGGTTTGAATCCCACCTGGGCGGGTTAAAATTTATTTCGTGGCCAACCCACGAATAAATCTTGACCTTACCACCCTGGCTAGAATAGGTTGGTAGCCTTTAAAATAACTTTCCTGTTCTAGTTAGAGTACTTAAAACAAATCCCCAAAAAAATACGATTTCTTACTTTTTTTGTTATCGGGCTAAAACAAAGGATTTACGGACTACAGTAATCCAACGGAAATAGCGTTGAAAATTATATCTTTATGGTTATTAAAAAAGAACAACAAAAACATTTATATTTTAGAGTGTAAACATTAAAATATATTTTTTACATACAAAAAAAATTAAATTATTGAATAAACCAGCCTTATATTTTTAACCTAAAAAAATGTTAGATTTAGAAAAGTTATTTTATTATTATTATTATTATCATTCATTTTTTTTCAAATGTGGATAAGGATATCTAATATGAGTTTTTAACAAAAGATTTACGTGTAAGCCCACAAGTACACATCCTTTTAAATAACATCCTTGATACAATCATAACTTATTAAAAAAAAAGATTATTAGGACTTTTAAAAATGTAATATTAATAATATAGAAGAACTATTTATATAAAGAAGGAATACCGTGTTGCAACAGTTAATTTAAAATATTAAAATTTTAAATTCAGCTAAAGAGAAAAAAAAGACTCTAATTATCTTAACAACTAAAAAGAAATTACTTAAATTATTTAATAAAAAATAATTTAAATTGCATCGTTACGATAATTTAAGAGTAAGCCAATATGTTGAAGCGATTATTTGGACCATACGGCTATCCGATCCTGTTAGCTAACGAGGGAGCATAGTTTAGGATTTAAAGACCCCAATTTTCAAGCCTCATTTTATGGCGATCCACCTATTTTAGCAGAAAACAAGCAAAGATATTACCATTTAATTTAAGATTTAAAGCTGCTTAAAGAGAAAGATACAGTGAAAAAAAAAATTAAATATTTTTTTAACTCATCATTTTACAATTAATAAATAGGATTTAGATTTTTTTTTTTTAAATCATTTCCATTTATTATTTTTTATTTTTAAATAAAGAGCAACTTATGCTGTTTACATTGATATTTTGACTATCAATAAATTGTTCAAGTCCTTATAAAGTGGATGCACTTTATCATTCATGAATGTGTAAAATTAACAATATACAAATAAAAACAATTGTTAAAAAGAATGAAATAATATTTGAATAAATTAATAAAAAAATTTAAGATTTTAATACATTTTGAAATATTTTTTATTTTACATCCGGTTCAACTTTAATTTATTTTACAGTTGACAAAGTATGATAACTTTCTAACACAATACAACATTAACCAGTAACCTTTAAAATGACTGAATAATTGTAAATTAAAAATGAAATAAACAAAACTAATATTAAAAAATATATATTAAAAAAAAAAAAAATCTGTCTTTCCCCCTTCTCGCCCTTTCCCCCTTGATTCAAGCCAACATAGCCCCTAAATGGTAGCCCCAGCTACAAATGTTAAATAATAAAATAAAATCTCTATAAATTTCTGTTCATAAAACAATCGTAAACATTTTAATCTGAACAACACCAAGGAATCTAGAGCGTGTCAAAATGTTACATTTTTGAGTTTGAAAAAAAAAGTTACACAAGACAACTACAATGAACTATAATAAAATCCTTCTTTTCCCATCTATCCCCTCCCCTCCCAGCACTCTCTCCCTCTCTCCCCCTCTCTCTCTCTCTCTCTCTCTCTCTCTCTCTCTCTCTCTCTCTCTCTCTCTCTCTCTCTCTCTCTCTCTCTCTCTCTCTCTCTCCTCCTCTTTAGCTCATCAATCCGTTCCGCGCCTAAAGTTTTTAGTTACCTATTTCCGCGTATAACCAACATATGTCGTCAAGTGTCGTAACATTACAGTACAACACAATAGTAATTTAACTAGCGAATTTAGCCGATTAATGTCGCTCAGGACGCGTACTCGGCGACAAGTCTAGAAATCATAGATACTAGCAGGAAAATAAAAACCGGTTTTGGCCCTTGGAACCCTTGGAAGTAGTATTCAATTTACTACAAAAAAATAAAATAATTATAAAATAAATGAAACCATGAAATACTCATGACTTTCAAGTAACCTGTACACTTGGCAACATAAAAAAAAAAAAAAAAAAAAAAAAAAAAAGAGAATTGAATTAAATAATTGATAAAAAAAAAAATACTGAATAATTGTTAAATACAATTTTTTGTAAACGAATAGCTTTAAATTGGCAAAAGACCATGAAAAACAAGAGGCTTGCTGATCGACCTTGACTTAGCCTAACCTTTCCCACCATCATCTCACTCCCAAGTTCCTGGAACAGGTGAATGGTCCCGCTAAGGAAGGAGTTTTCTTTTTTTCATTAGCCTTTTATTCTCTTCCATATCGACAGCATGGCCATGGAGCTCTAAATGAATCTTGCTAATATAATACATATCTCATACCTCAAGAGAACTATTTAATTTCAATCTCGCCATGAGCTCATGAGTCTTACTTGGATAGAAGCAATACTTACACGCTTTATTTTCTAATTTTCATGAACATTTATTTAATTTGTATTAAAAGATTACGTATAAGACCTTCTCTCGAAACATAGTTAATAACATACCGGTCAGTATATATTTATATATTACATATAACAAAAATACGTATACATACAAATGGTCCAGCGGACAAAAGGTCGACATTTATTTTTTTTTTTTTCCACACTGTTATTTTATAATATAACGTGCGTAATTTTAAAAAAATTTGGCGAAACAAATTTAGAACCTGGATTATTACGTCAAATACAGTCAAAGCTTGATAAGTCAACATTGAAGGGTGGATAAATTTACTTCAAACTTTCGAGATATCGAGTTAACAAAAATTATTTATTCGAGTTATCGAGTTTCTCTTATGTAGGAGAGCAACGATATATCACACGCTGAATTGTGTGTCTCACAATCAGCTTCTACCCCTGGTATCTGTGTCAAATAAAATAACAATTAACACAATAAATGTCTCTCTTGTCCCTGAAATAAAACAGTACTAAAGATAAGCGAGGATAGGGTTGAGAAAGACTGGTTTGTACATGTTTATTGTTCTAGGAAAGTTCGACTTATAAAGCCTTCCGCCTTAGGAAATTCGACTTATACGTCACGGGAGTGTTGTAGACAAAAATTTTAATTCAAGTTAAAGATTGTTAATTCACGAATACAATTAATCATATAAGCGTGATCGGAAAATGGGGTTCACTTCGACTTACCGAGTTTTTCGACTTACCAAGTTTCGACTGTAAATCAATTAATGACTCATTTATAATGTTATAGTCGAATAAAGTATTGTACAAATGCTTTGTGTTTACATGCATTACAGTAATTAAAATAATATGTTTTTTGACAAAGGTATTGATCTTGAAACTTTTATATTTACGAAAAACACGTTGACCAAAACGTGCTTGGTGGACACCTTTTTTTTTTTTTGATAATTGTTAAATCTAAGGACCTTTTAAAATATTTGTTTAATATAATGAGGAAATAATACTAAACAATTCGGCTTGTTATAAATTATTTTCTTATAAAATCCTATATTTACTAGATTATGGATCACACTACTTTTACCATTACACATTAACAGTTATCTCTGAAAAATATTGTACAAATTTTTGAGAATAAACAGCACAGAAGAGAGACATTAAAAACTAAAAATACAATCATACTATTTAGATTTACTAGACCGGATCAGGTTTATGGTAAAAAAATGTAGTAACAATGCACGTTTAATGGAACGTTTTGGCATTCAGACTCCGTGCATCCTTTTTTTAGGACACATTTGTAGATCTTGAATGAAAAACCTATCTCAGAGGAGCTTAACAAATCTCTCTTTTCAGAAGTGACATGAGCGATAGGAACAAATCCAAGACAGACAAACATTATTCCAAGATTTCCTCAGGCGACCGATGTTTCTGCGGGGGGGGGGGGGGGCTACATCGGGAGCGGCTGTCGAAGGACGAATCACTTTATATGCATTGAACGGCCGGAGACGCAGACTCTGCCCACGCCTTTGGTAATTCTGTTTCCCCCAGTCTCTCTACTGTTTTTTCACTTCTATCCTTGGCAAAAGTCAATTTTTTATACCGGGTCCAAATCAATTTTCGTTTCATAAATATTTACAAGGGAACGTTTTTCACCTTTCAGTGGAGGAAACAATGTTCGGGAAAATTGTATGGCGGCAAGTGGGTAAATTTTACGATCGATTAACCGAACTCATTGCCGTCGTTTTAAGGGGTGTTTCTCCTAAGAGAGCACTGGAAAATAAAAACATGTGGGAATTCCGGAGAAGAAAAATGTCGATATTTCTTTCAGTTCATATAGAGAGGGGATCGGCCGTGTAAACAATGCTCACTACGAGTCTATATTAAGCTTTATGGTATACTCTGGATGGAACAAACATGGCTATAAAGGAACCTCTAACCACTGAGGAAAACTGAATATCAGGGTTGCTATAAACAGTAATAAAAGAATTGCCATTTTTTAAAAAAGTTTTAAACATTTATTGAAATATATGTCCATTCTCCCTCAGTTAAGGGCAATAAGTAACGTAAAGAATTGGTATAAATTAAAAATCATGCATTGAATTTACGTTCAGCTATGATTTATTTAGCTCAGTGGGTACGGCGCTTGACTACCACGCTCTCGGGCCCGAGTTCGAGTCCGACTGAAGGCAGAAAATTTATATTCTGTCATATCAGCTATGGATCGAATTCGAGGTCGGAAGACCCTTCTGGGACACACTCAGCCTCTTAAAAAGTGGGGACTCTTAATTTGGGTAAAAACCAGGCGTTAGCGTGAATTCTGGCCAGATCACGTCCTTTCACAACCGTTGGCTCAGAAAAAGTACAGCCTACCCAAGTGCTGAATCCGAGACCCTTCATGTGTTAAAGGTGGTACAGGTTTTTTTTTTTTTTTTTATAATTTATTAAATTTAATTTAATTATTCAATTCTTATACTGTTGAGTAGTTTTGTACATGATATTGAAATGTCATTGTAATAATTTTCCTCAAATTTACCTGTTGTGCATAAAGTATACAGTTTTAAATACCAATAGCGAAAAAAAAAATATATATAAAAAACAAAGTCAATCCTCATCACGTACACTGATGACACAGCGTGTCATTAGTAAATAATGGTCATTCCAAGGTTATATTTTTCATAATGTAAATCCGTATTCACTTTTATTTACCTTGTTTTACTATAAAATTCTCTATGCCATACATAATTTTTCAGTTTTCAATATTTTGATGTTCTTCTTAATAGACTTTGTACCAGAATAAAGTTTCATTTCTATTATATTGTTTTATATTATAATGCTTTCATTTTTGTTTAGTTCATTTTTAATAGTTATTTTTTTATTTCTTTATTTTATCATTTTTTTTTAATCAGTAATAGGTTAAGCGTATTATATGTTTATGACACCGTAGAGAAACAATTTATATTTATAAAAATCATAGCAGTCGTGAATTTAAAATACATAAATCTGAATGATTTTTATATTTTAAAATTTATATATGTAGTAGAGATTAGTAGATTTCAAAAAATTTCGATTCTTTATACTGATACCCCGTATTAAAATTGTTTGTCAGACTAAGTACAAATAGCAAACAAAAAAAAAAAAAAAAAAATTCCATTCTATAGGCATATAAATAAACTATGGATAACAATTATCATTGTTATCTCGAAAGATTTATGATATCAGACATTCATAATCACTCACGACAGCGTTGATGTTGATGAGTCTATTGCAATAAAAAAAAAAAATACGTGCATCAAAATTATCTGGGCAGTATGTGTCTATGGAATAACATACAGGAAGCAGCTGTTGAGAAAAACATATCTGAAGAATGTTTTTAAAATACCATACCTTATGAAGCATAACAAACACAATCGTCCTCTGTTATGATAAAATGACGTCAGAGGGGAGTGATAACCAAGAAAGAAACAATACACACTCGGTGAAGCATAAATTCTGATTGGCTCAGCAAGTTGTGGGAGAAGAGATCTCTTTTCCTTATTACTGATAAAAAGGTATTGCTGATGTTGAAGGAATGCTGAGCCAATGCTCGGTATCTACCAATTAGCTGAATTACCTCTTTTAAATATGATTTATAATTTTCTTTTTTTCTTTTCTTCTTTTTTTTTTTTTTCCTTAGTTGATTTTAATCATAATAGAGATAACTTATGACTAAAATCATTTTATTATTTATTTATTATTTTTGTTTTTATTGAACATATGGTACGAATGGATTTATTGCAGTCTATACTATTTGTTGGTCTGGAGAGAGGTAGATTGTAATAATTATTCAATAAAAACAATCATTTTTTACTATTTAAAAAAAAAAGACAAGATCTTTATTCATTCTATTGACTTGTGTTTTTTTTTTTTAATTTATTATTATTTTATTTTATTTATTTTTTAATATATTTATTTCATTGTTACTTTTGCAGACCAAAGGATATAATGTCAAGTTAGTTTATTTATTTATTTGGGCTTAACTGCCTTACGTACTCCAATTAGGACAGGAATGAAGGGTTATCCTACATGTTACCAACCTATCCTAGCCATGCTGGGAAGGACCAGGTTCATTTCGTGGGTCCACTTTAAAATCGCTTTTAACCCGCCCAGGTGGGATTAGAACCCGAACGCGTTGAGACCCTCGCCTAACTCGTTCGGCCATCGAGTTCCTAATGCTAAGTTTTTTGAAAAAGTCTCGCTGTTCTTATACTTTTCATTCATGGTGTTTTCGAATAACATTTTTAATACTTATTTTATTCATTAATTTATTATTGAAATTCACGAAAGTATAAAAAAAAAAATCAAGTAAATGTGATTATAATGTTCATAATAACATGTCAATGCTTGTGAAGTACTTACCCACTGGCAGTCTTTTATACTTCAATAAAAGTCCTATATTATAATGTACCGATGCCATCTTCTTTTCAGACGCCTCGGAGGGTTGTATGGAATGGGAAGCAAGTTGAGAAAATAGTGGATATTAATGGTTATGAAGTTTCAATATGAAAGGATAGGTATCTGGTTTGGGCTAATTCAGCAACATTTGGGGCATTCAGATCGTTATGGATATGTTTATTAGTGATACAAAAGGATCTATGAGGATTTTGGGTAGTAAAGAAAGTATACGAGAAGAATTGGAAGGTTTCGTGGAGCCTAAAAGTTCAACTCTGTCTGAGTTGACAGTCTAATTACTGTAATTTAAATGAAACATGTAATTTATCGGAATCTAAATGTTGATGAAGTGGAAAACGACAAGCAGCTACTTGTCGTTTTAGCCTTGTATCTGGATTCCAAGTTTAACATTTGTTCAGTTGGAGTCCTAGGTAGCGGATCTGTTCAACAGGGATCAGTGGAATTATATTAACATAATTTAAAACTTCTTTTACCTATGTAAATATAGATGTTAAGACTTTGTGTAGAGAGATATTGATTTTAATAAACTCTCCGTCTAGTATCATATCCTCCTAAAAGAAAATAGTGCATTAGTTTAATTGGAAACTCAAGTTTGTTAGTTTATTTAGTTAAAAGAAAAAACGCTCTCGAAGATGGCTCAGGGATCTGGTAACATATAACTTTAATTGAAGTGCTACCAATGGGTAGTTGTATTACAAGACACTAACGTTTCATTATCCTTCATATTTATTTGCTGTATTACCTAAAATAGTGATAAATTTCATTGATAATTATAACACAATAACAAAAACCAAATAACTATCAAAATATAAGCTACGATAAAATAATTAGCTAGTTAATCTTATGAGTTACTTCACCAGTACCACTACTGATTTTCTAGCAACCAGACATGATAATATGAGTGGGCATACTCACAGTAGTGGGTCCCATTTAAATAAAAAAAAAAAATTTTAATAAACTTAGAATTATTTAAAAATGTTTCTACAATAATAAACCTTATTTATATATTGTTGCAATATTCAACGTTTTATATAATTATAAGTTTATAATTACAGTAGTGGTATTCTATCGATCGCTGGAGACCATCTGCGTCATCGTTAAAACGATGGGTTTATATGCCGTAAGTCCCTAGCATTACTTTTACCCTAGATTCGGCCTTTTTATACAAATGTATCCACAGTTATTATTTAAATATAAGCAAAAAGGAATATTTTAAAATAACAATGCTATCTATAATAAATTTAACTGTCAGCTTTTCAAAGAGAAACATATCATAGCAGCTAGGGAATACTCGGTCAAGGTAATTCCGCTGTTTCCTCCCCAACCCTTTTCAGTGATCAACAATCTCGACAGGTAGTAACGACATAATCCCAGAAACCCATCTCTTATTTATCTGTTTGGGCTGTTCGCTACGTACATGTGATCTATTTTAAAATAACAGCTGAAATTATTGAATTAAAATTGTATATGATAGAGCAACGGTTTAATTTGAATATTAAAAAAAAATTACGAATGAATAAGAAAATAATTTGAGTAAGGTCAATTCATCATTTGGATTAGTTAATAAAACAGAAAACGAATAAAATGAGTGAATATATGAAAATTTATGACAAATGATTTTTCTTCCAGCTATTCATATTTACAAACTGTACAAGAATACAATAAGTAAATTAGCGCAACTTTGTAATAACATGTCAATGATTGTAAAGCAAACATCCATCGATAGCACTTTAGAAGGTCCCTAACCATCTTCTTTTCTGCCACTTCGGAGAGTCATTGGGAATAGATGTGTAAGCAGGCTGAGAGACTATTGGATTCGACTGGGTATGTATCTTATCATGGAAGGGTAGATATCTGATTTGCAAAGACTCAGCAAGATATGAGATATTTAGATCAATATAGATAACTTTATTTGTGAAATAATAAGGAGAATTGAGGAATTTACAAGGGTTTTGGATTTTTAAAAATGATTTGTTTATTGGGGCTTATCGTCCTACTCCAACTAGGAGAGGAAGGACGTGTTATCATACAGGTACCAACCTATTCTAGCCTGAGTGGAAAGGTCCAAATTTATTTGTAGGTCCACCATGAATTGAATTTTAACCTACCCAAGTAGGATTCGAACCCAGGACATTCTCTACCAAGTGTACAGAGACCCTCGCCCCAATTCGCTAGCCCATCGAGTCCTCATTTTAAATATTGGATATGACAAGAATTGGATGGTTTAGTGGAGTCCTAAAACTCAACTGTATATCTTCAAATAGGTCTAATTACTGTCATTTGTGATTAATTGGAAGCTTTGAACGGTTGTTTATCGGAGTAGTCTATAGCGACTAGCAGTTTTTAGTCGTTTTAATCTTGTATGTAGACAAAGTAAGACGTTTGTCCTCCTCTGTTTGATCTCCTCAGAACTTAAGATGAATGTTTAGCACTCGACACAAGTTTTCTATTAAAATAATTCCAATAGAAGTGGCAATTAATTCATTAATCCTAATTGTGTTGATTCTTCTATACCATTACGCGTACCTCAAGTGATTATTATTACATTCATTTATATTTAGGTAAACGTTACAGACTACTTCAAAATTTACTAGACAAACGATCAAACCTCCCAATTCATTACAAAAGACTTATTTACATGACTGTTATTAGACCTATGTGGACGTACGGAGTTGAGCTTTGGGGCTCTACTAAACCATCCAATTCAACTCGTATCCAATCCTTACAATCCAAAATCCTTCGAAAAATCCTAAATGCCCCTTACTTTGTCACCAATAAACTTATCCATAATTACCTTAATGTTCCATATGTTGCTGAGTTAGCCCAAACCAGATACCTATCCTTTCATAGTAAGCTCCACAACCAATCAAATCCATTGGTTTCTCAACTTGCTTCACACTCCATTCCCGATAATCCTCCGAGGTGTCTGAAAATAAGATGGCCTAGAGATCTTCTAGTGTAGAATTTTATTGAAGTGCTACTGGTGAGTAGTTCTTTTCAAGTGTTTACGTGTCATTGTAATCGTTATCAGCTCATTTACTTGATGTACATATTTTTATAGTTGTAAATTTCAATAAATTGATATATATATATATATATATATATATATATATATATATATATATATATATATATATATATATATATATTTATTTATTTATTTATCGTGATACAGGCCAACGGTGGACCACGCGTATATCATTTTGAGGTTTTCTTCCTCTCTGCCCAAATTCTTTTCATTTTTTCGCCCATTTCCCTCTTTCTCTCCTCCGTCCATTTCTTACTTTCATGCTTCTTCTTCTCCGCTACAAGAACCTTTATATTTTTAACCATTTTTCCGATTTTATCCTTATCTTTGTAGTCTCCCTCCGTGATACCCAATTTTTTAACTTCCTCTTTTATTTGCTCTGGGTAACCCTTTATATTTTTCAATATCATCACTTTATCAAATATTTGTTTGTTTAAGCTATTGCTATTCATTCTTTTCATGTGTCCGAAAAAAATTAATCTCCTTTTCCTCATCGATGATTCTAAGTTTTCCAATTGTTCTTAAAGGTCATCGTTCTTTTTTAATCGATATTCTTCCCCCACTTTTCTCGGTCCGTATATCATTCTCAATATCTTTCTTTCCGTCCTTAACAAGGTTTCCATATTGGTAAATCCCATAGTCTCTACCCCGTAGAGGATCACAGGTTTTATGACTGTTTCATAGTGTCTATGAATATATATATATATTTATAAAAATAAAAAAAATTAGGAAAAGGCATATAACTCGAAAAAAATAGTGAAAAGCTGTTGTAGAAGCAGATATAAACTGTTATAAACAAGATGTTGAAGGCTCGATAAACCTATAGAAATAATACTACCCTAGAAAAAATCTCTGTAATATTGATTTTGTAAGAGAACAACTAAAAACGCTAGAAACCAATACACCCAGAACTACACTCGTATAAAATCTAGGCATGTTCTAGGATCTTTTTCGAACAGCATTATCCGCCTTGGCCATCCATCTTTGAGACGATTAAGTATGCCATGTTTCATTCCACTCCGACTGCCCATGTATGTGATAATTGAAAAGGGATTTATGGCTATTTTTTGGATCCCAGTTCCATCGGAAAAATATATACATCTATATTCGAGTGAACAGGGAACAGCTTTACTAATCTAGGATAGATAGAAATATGCTGACGTAGACTGATGCAGTAGCAGCCGATGCGAGAGACATCCTAGACGTCAGTGGCTGGCAGCTGCACTGAGGCGGTTGATGGAGACTAATTCCTGACTCCAGCACTAAACGCTTCTGCAATCCAAAAAATTGGAAAGATCAGCCGTTTCGATACCAAACCTAAGGATACAAAATTAAACAATAAGATTATTGAAGTCTGAACTGATATGAAGCAAGATATCCATATAAAGAAATTTAAATTGAAAAATACACGATATTCAGGGACTCAATTCCCCTAGGATAAAAACAATGCATCCCTATATTAGATTCATAAAAGCAATTAAGATTGATGAACCGTCTACCTTTCTAATTGGTATTTTTTAATCAAGAATAGTTTCGAATCATAAACATTCATCAACCGTTCTAAGGGCATACGAAAATTCAAATCATCAGCAATTTGATATATATATATATATATATATATATATATATATATATATATATATATATATATATAGAGAGAGAGAAAGAAGAAGATAGTCAACTAATCATGTAAATAAATAATCCTCAAGGATTATTAGGGAAACTATGACTCAGTTTTTCAGTTCTTAAAAATTTGAATAACTATCAATTCAACAAAGATTTGGTTAAACTAATACATCGCGTAGAGAATAGTCTAAAATTAAATATATGCAAATCACTAGAAAATACTAACTCTTTTAAAACTTGCCTTAAATTTTTAAAAACTTTAGTTTATGTAATCCATGTAACATAGTGCTGATGTGTTGAACATTTGGTATGTTTTAGAACTGAAGATGAATGTTTAACATTCGCAACTAGTTTTCAAACAAAATAATTTCAATAGAAGTAGCAATTAAATTAACAATCCTAATTGTATTGATCCTTCTCTACCGGCATGCGTTCCTGAAGTAAATCGTTTAAAACCAATCAAATTTAATTGACCATAAATTGTTTTTCTAAACACTTATTATAATTGATTTTCAGTAGCAACAGAAAAACCGACTTGTATTAGGGAAAACTTAAGGAATTGCTACTAATATGACTATTCAATATAATACAATCAATCAATAATACATTTTTTTTTTTTTTTAGTTATTCATTGAAATTTGCAACTGTATATACAAATATAATACATCAAGTAAATTTGATGATAATGATAAAAATGACACGTCACTTGTTTTTAAAGAAACTACCCATTGGTTGCACTTATAAAGGTTCTATATAATTAAGTACTATCTTAGTAGGTCCCGAAGCCATCTTTTTTTCAGGCACCTCGGAGGGTTATCTGGAATGGAGTAAGAAGCAAGTTGTAATACTAATGGATTTGAATGGTTGTGGAGTTTACTATGAAAGGATAGATATCTGGTAAATACAATTTTTAAAAATAAATATAATAAATAATAATTATAAAAATTTTAAATTATGTAAAATATATGATTTTACTTCGGAGTGGACAAACATACAGCTTAACAGTTATGTAAATAAACATGGAGTTCTGGCAATGAACAGCTTCTCTACTTAAGTCCTGAGTGACTATAGCATAGCGCTCTCCCTCAGCCTCCTCTGGATTTCGTCATTAATGATGTTGCTGAAAGAACACTGCTGGCATTACTTTGGGCCTGGCTTGCCCTCGTACAAGTGGGGGAACAAGCTCGGTTCACCGTTTCCCTAAGATATTTGGATATATTGTACATGTAGTGTGGTTGTGCTTTATTTTTATTTTTATTTTCTTGCTCTATACAATAATAATTATTATTTTTCAATTTCATTATACTATTACTTTCTGAATTATTTTATATTGATATTAACTATATTTTGTATCTTGTTGTCCAATGAAGTTTTTTATAGAACTTTTATTGAGTAATTATTACAATCTGCCATAAATGTTGGCAATAAATAATATAGATGGCATATGATCACATTCACACATTATGTACAAAGAGAAAAAAAAAATAAAAATAAACGAAAATTATATATACTTATAAAATAAAATAAATAAAAAGATACCAGAAAGAACTTCCTATACATAAACAATATACATATAAATAAAATGAAATACTAAAATAAAAAATAAAACATTGAGCATGTAAAAATAAATAAATAATAAAAATTAAAATAAATATAAATTAAATTAAAAGCTAAAACTACATTCATGCTTTATTTGCAATACTTACTCATCCTAGGAATCTCCCAACCAACCCTGCCCCTCCACTCATGGAAGGACAGGCCCGGCACAGAGAAGTCCCAGCTCTTCTCTCTCAGCTGCGTCACTGGTGTTAAAGAAAACCTAGTGGGGGCTGAGTGAGAGCGCTATGTTCCTGTGAAGTTCGTATCAATCGATCAATATTAATTCATATTACTCATTCCCCTTTAGAGAGGCAGCTTGTAATATTTATTAAATAAAAAAAAAAAATACTTTCTAACAAATTTTAAACATTTGAAAAACGCAATTACTAAATTTATTTTAAGGGAGGTGAGATACTGGAAAAGAAGGTATATGAAACTTTTAAAAGAATTCGCAAGGGCTTATGTTTAGAGTGAGAGAATTCCAGAGTATTAAGGAGCGGATTAGGAAAAGTTTATAATAAGCTGCACTTCAGTAGGAAGGGGGATATAGATCGGGAGAACGAGTTCTTTTGGTTCTGGAGTGTGTATATGAATTAAATTGAAACATTTTAAATATAGTGAACTTGAAAAAAAATAGTTTGGTAAGGGAAAGCGAAGAGAAAATATTGTCTAAGAAGTAAAGGAGAAAGAATACCGATTTGGTCCGAAGACGAATCTGACAAAACGGTTCATTAAAGTTCTTAATTTATCATCGAGGTTCCTAGTCATCCCACCATACACCACACAGCTGTAATAAAATTGAGGAAAAATTAAAGATAAAACAAATTTAGAAAAAAAAAAAAAAAAAAAAAAAAAATGGGAAAAGAACGATAGGATACAACACATGGTAGCAAAACACCTCCTTGGAATTAAGAAAATATGGGTTTTCCAGCGAGAGATGGAGAGGGTTAACCTACTTTGGCGATGCTAAAAGAATGATGTTTAAACTGTTACTAAAGTTAATTATGGAATACAGATGAAAAAAGAGAAAAATAGAAGTCCAAGAATAATTTAGAAAGGATTCTACATCACGGAAGAAAAGTAGGATAGAGAGAAAAGGAACAAATTTATAGGACATAATTGGGTTAAGGAAAACCAAACTAGTAGAAAAATCCACATAAAAATTTAATGTAAATAAATTGAACTAAGATATAGAGTTCCCTGGCGCCTGTAAGGTAGTTTGATCTTGGTCAAGGTTTCTTTTTTCAAGATTTCTGTGGGGAAAAAAAAGGTCTGAAAAATAGCTCTCGGCAGTAAGACAAGGTCGAATTACTTGTTTATCTATGTAAATAAATATAGAAAAACAAATGACACAAGTCATAATATTAAAGCGAACACAAATTACCATATCACCTTGCATGGCCTTCCCCGCGATAGGCGGTAATTGAAATTGAAATAACACAGCCATGCGTTTTTTTTTTCCCCATCGAAAAGAAAAACAAATCTCATTGCGATAAAATATATATAAGTGATACTTTATCTTTGTTAACTTGTTTTTTTCGTTTTTATTATATTAACTGCATTGCTGAAAAGTAAATGCCAATAAGTTTCTTAATATTCAAATTTGTGTCCAAATTTCCAAACCTTGATTCGATGTTTAGGGTAATTTTCAGTATTTTTTTTTTAATTTTACATAATCTGAACGTCATTTTCAACTAATCCAACATTTATTAGACAGAAGTTCAAAGCTACCAGTTCATAACAAAAGACTCATTTACATTGCGAAAATTAGACTGATTAGGACATGTGGAGTTAAACTTCGGGGCTTCTCTCAAATATTCTCGTATCCAATCCTTACAAACCGAAATTCTTACAAAAACCCTTAGTAGGGGAAGGTGCTGTACCTGTGGACAATTTTCACTTATAAATTTTTCTAATTTTCGGTGCTTTATTTATCTGAGTGGTTATTATACCATTAGATTAGACATTTAAGAGGATATCGAACCCTGGTGTCTTTATTTTGAAAAGTAATTTTATTTTTACAGAAAATAATGTTTTGTAACTTACTGATTAGTGTCCATTGGTACCTTCCCCCTTTGTACCTGTGGACACTAGTGGTTGTACCAATGGACATTCATTTCTTCATAGGTTTATAGGGATAATTGAAATGATATTTAGAGAAACACATCAGCAATAAGTTTTTATAAAATGTACTAAAAAAAATAGAATATTTAAACAAGAAAAGTCAACTTGATTATTAAACTAAAGGCCGACAAGAAAGGTGACAACAATAAATTTAGCGTATGAAAGTAAATAGAAACTTAACTTATTTTTAAACCTTTTAACAAAAATAAATCTTATATGTACCTATAATTATTATTAACGAGTGTCATAATTTTTTTTTTTATGGAAAAAATCGAATCATTAGAGATTGTATCCATGCAAAAATGTAAGAAAATGTAATTGCTTACATAATCTCCGAGCGCCAGTTATAAAAGATGGTAGTCGTAATTTTCTTTTGATATCTCTTATTTTTATTTTATAACCAGTAGCGATGTCCGAATGAATACATCTTGAGGTTTTATAATTTGATGAAATAGTAGGTATCCAAACTTTGGCATTTTATATCACGCGGAATGCCTACAAACATTTCCGCAATATTTATAATTGAAATAATGAATTAATAAACAAAAAGAAAAATCTTTTGTACCTGTAGACACGTTAACTAATTGTCCACAGGTTCAGCTGGCAATGGTGTCCACAGGTACAACTAAATGCGGAAAGCTCAGTTTCACAAAACTTGTAAGTGATAACTGATATAAAAACATATGAAGTTATGATATATTTATCGGACAAACCAATGAAATATTACTGCCTAGAAAATTTCTAAGTGTAGGTTTTAACAAGTCTAAAATTACTGGTTGGATTGGTCAGGATTTGGAAGAAAAAATCTTTAAAATAATAATGTCTACTAAACTTTTGATCTGACAATCTTAAAAACACACGTGAAACTGCAGGGAGATGCTTGTAGCACTACCAATCTAACAATTGCAATTTCCCTCCTCCCACTCCCTCTTAATTAAAAATGTCCACTGGTACAACTGTGCTTCAGGTACAGCACCTTCCCCTACTCCTTATTATGTCACGAATTAACTTATCCTTAACGATACAAATGCCATATATGTCGCTTGGTTGGCACAAACCAGCTACGTATACTTCCACGATAAATTTCATTTCCACTAAAATCCACTCGATTCTCGAAAACTCTCCGAGGCACCTGAAAATAAGATGGCCAAGGGACTTTCTAATCTAGATTTTATTGAAGTGCAACTCATTGATTATTGACATGTCGTTGTAATCATATTTCCACACATTTGCATGCTGGATATATTGTATACTTTTGTAAATGTCAACAAAGTATTTCTTTTTTTTTAATACATTAAACAACACTCGTTTACGAAACTAAGAAAGTAGTTAAACTGTTTTCTTCGTAATGTTTTTGACAGTTATTTCTGTAACAATATTTTTAGTATTATTAAATTTAGAGAAAGTTTTTAATAGTATTTGGTTATAACAACAAGTAATTATCTTGGGAACCGAAACTTTTTTTTTTTAAATCAATCATTTATTGAGGAATTATTACAATCAGCCACAAATGTGGGCAATAAGTAATAATGATGACTTCATGATTGCATTCACACAATATGTACAATAAGAAGAGAAAAAAAAAAAAAAAAGAAAAAAAATATAAAATGAAAAAAAAAAAAAAAAAATTAAATTAAATAGAACAAAAAAGAGCTATGCTGATATACATAAACAATATGCAATATAGAATATACATACAAGTGAAATATATGAATAAAAAAAAAAATATATTTACACATAAGACAAAATAATAATAATAAAATGAAATGAAAATAAATTGAATAAAAGTAAAAATAAAAATAAAGCTAAATTAAATTAAAAGTTAAAACTACATTCATACTTTATTTACAAGACACACTCATCCTAGGGATCTCCCAACCGACCCTGCCTCTCCATTCATGGAAGGACAGGCCCGGCGCAGAGAGGTCCCAGCTCTTCTCTCTCAGCTGCGTCACTGGTGTTAAAGAAAACCCAGTGGAGGCTGAGTGAGAGCGCAATGTACAGTCAGGCCATGAGTGGAGAAGCTGGCCAGTGCCAGAACTCCAACATATATACATATTTACAATAGATCTCGGGACCATTGTCGTTTTAATCTGCGAGGGGGGTTATCAGGATGTGTTGAACTGGTTAGTGATTGAGCCAGAGGGTTAGGATGGAAAGAAAGCTTGCGATGGAATTTTAGTCTATACAGTTGGCTGAAGCGTCTGTTGAGTTGTTGCCTTTTGAGTCGAGTATGAGGGTTCCACGTAAGTCTTTTGTCTAAGTGGAAACCATGATACCGAACTGTGTCAGCTTTGGGTAGTGGGATACCATTGTCGGCGGAGGGTAAAGGTTACGTTGGTGCATTCGGTTTCATTAACTTTGATCCGCCAATTATCGCACCAGTCTTCAATCAAGGATAAGTGGTTTTGGAGATTATAGGAAGCAATTAAAGGATCTGAATGGGATGAAAGGATAGTAGTGTCATCAGCAAATGTTGCAAGGAAAGTATCAGGAGTGGTATGGATATCTGCAGCATAGAGGATATATAGAACTGGACCAAGAACGCTACCTTGTGGAACACCTGCCCCTATTGGGTAGCAGTTAGAGTATTCCATTCCGCAGCGAACTCGAAAGGAACGGTTAGAGAGGTAGGATCGAAGAACTAGGAATAGTGATTGCGGTAGCTGGGCTTTGAGCTTGAAGAGCAAACCGTCATGCCATACCCGGTCAAAAGCTTGCGCTATGTCCAGAAATGCGCCGGAGCAATACTGATTGCTTTCAAGTGCTGAAGATATATGGGAACCGAAACTAAAATCGAATATTGACTTCTAGCTTCTGATTCTTCTTCCTTCAGCATTGATCTTGCTTGCTTCCTAGTATCTAATCCATTACAGTAGACAGTATTTATTTTTTTTGTTTATAAGGTTTCAATTTGACCGAAACTGCTCGGGCCATGCAAAAGCTCTGACATGAAGATGGAGTAGGGGTCATTCTAAGTGTAACTTCATTTATCTTCATAGTCCCGGGAAGGTTTAGCAATAATAAAATCTACTGATTTTTTTTTATATTTAAAAAAAAAAAAAAAAAAAAAAAAAAAAAAAAAAAAAAAAAAAAAAAAAAAAAAAAAAAAAAAAAAAAAAAAAAAAAAAAAAAAAAAAAAAAAAAAAAAAAAAAAAAAAAAAAAAAGCTATAATATGTGGATATCAGAGAAGTTTGATAATCGATCGATGGGGAGCGAGCGACATACTACATGAGAGGTTACAAAGGTACGGTGTTATATAGAGCTTGAAATTTATGATAAAATTTACTTATACGCAATTAAATTATCAAAAAGTTTTAAATATGTCGTGCGACATGTGGATCACAGTGAAGTTTGAAAATCGACTAATATGTGGTTAACACCATATAGTTTACAATGGTGAAACTACTGAACCCATTTGTAACAGATTTTAACTATGTACAACGTTTTGATTGTTACCAGGAAGCTTTAGCAATCATAGGTATTTAAATGTACAACTTTGAGTGGCAGAAACAAGGTTTGCCACACTTTTATTTACTTTTAAGGTTATAAATTAAAATCCAACCTAATGAAATCAATAAAATTAGTTTTGCCGATTTAAAAGTATCATCAAATCAAAATACCGATCCTTTGCTTTATGATATTGTATGCAGATATATGATTCAGCCTTCAGTTGTAAGCACTGATAATGTATTCCATTACTCGTAAGAGTTTCTTCATAGTTTCAGTCCATCTGGATTACCAACTCATGTATTAAAATTAAAACTTGAATGTCTAATTATGCTTTTAAACACCTAATCAGAGCAAATTCAATAAAGTTGAAAATGACTTCAAGTTGTGAAAATATCTTTGAAGAAATACCGCAAATTAGTCGCAAACTTTAATACGAGATTGTTATCGATAAAAAAATTAAAACTTGATTTATAAGTTGAAATTATCTAAGTTCTTTACTTATGAGAGCGTGCAAAGTTGCGGCGGGTACTGCTAGTATAAACAACTTCATTTTCTCACATAAATCAAATGTTAAATATAATAAATGTTTTAGCCCTGCATATGAAAATGTACTATAACAAAGACATCAACCATTAAATACGTTTTACGAATTATCATCTTCTTCACTTTCATATGTATTGTTTTAATTAATATGTCAGCCTGTAAATGAAAACATTGAAAAAGAGGCAGACAGAAATAGAATTCCGCATCTCACTTGAAGGCAGGCTTTCCATCAGGGCTGTCTGGAAAAGTGGATTGTACACATCTGTAACTTAATAGAATTTTCTCTTCAGATGAACAACTAAATGGTATTGACCGAATTTCACCAAATATTCAATTTCTAATATAAATACTAAACCAAGTTATAAATTAATACATTGTTTAAGAAGCATTTATCAAAATAACCCATTATTCCAAAATTATTTAAAACTGCAAACAACAAATACATTAAATAAATTTGTTGAAAATCATTAAATGAGATACTAATAACGTATTCACTTTAATAAAAGTTCTAAATTCTGGATTTTGGATTGCAAGCATTGGATACGAGGAGAATTGAAAGGTTTAGCTGATCTCTAAAGGTCCAATTACAGGTATAATTACTCATGTGTAAATGTAAATATGAAAATATATTACAAAATAAATATTTTGGCCCAAGGTAAAGAAAAATCACATACGAGTTCAGACAAGAAGTTAAGTTACTTCAGTACACTAAAGGACATAGTAACAAGTTATTCAAAACGTATTGACATTTTTATAATTTAAGTAGTTCTTTTTGATTTTAGAGATTTTTTTATTTAATAAAATTAAGATTTTTTTAAATTAAAGTTATTCATAATTATAACAGTACAATAACACAAGTAAATAAGCAGAACTCTATTATCGTATATCAGGTATTGTAGAGCAAACATCCACTGGTAGCAATTAGAAGGTCACTAGGCCATCTTCTTTTCAGACGTCACGGAAGGATATAGGAAAAGGAGTGGGAACTAATTGAGAGGGGTTTCGTGAGGGTTTGGAACTTTTCAAAAAAGAACAATCATGATACTAACGCCCATTCTACAACATATGGTACATTCATATATTTATGGACAAGTTTATTTGTGACATAATAAGGAGCATTAGCGATTTTATGAAGTATTTTGGATTACAAGGATTTGATAAGAGAAGAATTGTTTTAGTGGAACCCTAAAGCTCAATCCGTAAGTACAAAAGTGTTAAATTACTCTCATGTAAATGAGTCTTTTATAACTATTTAGCGTGTGACAGAACTGCAGAAGGCCTAGTAACCATGAGGGATGTAGAGCAATCTATGGATGCATACATGTATAACTATTTTGGAGTAGTTAAAAACTGCGAGCCGTTTCTTATCGTTAAATCTTGTAAAAAAAAAAAAGAAAATAGCAAATTTAAAAAATAAATAAACTGAGGCTTTAAAATATAATGATAACAGTATAATTGACTGTTAAAATAAATAGATAAGAAGATAAACAGGAATTCAGTCAAAGATAATATCAGGTCTAAGAAGAAATACTTTAATGTGTGCAAACGTTTCGACCTTCCTTGCAGGTCTTCAGGGCCGCCGAACCACACTGGAGAGGAGACGAATGATGACTGATCCTGTATTCATACTTAACGTGATGTTTCTCTTTATTTGCATCCCTGAATATCTTCTTCTTTAAAATAAAATATGCTTTGAGACAACTTTGTTAACAGCTTGAAGAACTCCGGACGCTTGACCTCCACTTACGGAGCTCTAAATTTTAATCTAGCAGATTTCAGTGCTACTCTCTCAAGCGCAACACTCAACTAGTTTTAGAAGACGTTGAAAGTCGGAAATGATATTATAATTTAACCAATTGTATATTAAAAATTCTTGCTCTATCTTCATTTTTAATAAGATATATAATAGTTTAACTATTAGGCAAATATTGAACGCCCCTTATTATTCTAGTACATGTTAATCGCTGATGTGAATACATATTATTCGTTTTTTTTTTAGAATTGTAAAAAAATCATAAAGGATAGAATCATAGAATTAATAATCCATTTTCTTTAAAAAAAAATTTTTGATTGTAAAGGATACGGTTATTTAATTTATATATTATCCTATTCGCGATTATAATATCCTCATATCATTAGATCATTACTGCGATATGCAGCGCGGCGTCCTTGGAAGATGTTTACTGTTTTGAAAAATACTACCTGGATTGTTGACAGAAGGTAAATTGCTAATCAAGAAAACGACACTGTAAAATAAAAAATAAAAATTGAAAAATAACACGAAGGCCATAAGTGCACTTGCCAACAAGAAAACATTTAATTTCTCAAAGATAACTATTTTCACAGTTGCAGTTCTTTGAATTTTAGATTGCTCAATTTCTCGTGGTGGGTCAGAAGCTTCTATTAAATCTCGAGAGATTCATTCTTCTAACTATAATTGAATTTCTTCAGCTAAACGAGAAATGAAAAATACTTTATAAGTTCTCTAGAATAAACACAACGTAAAAACAAAAAATAAATTATTTAATAACATAAATACTCAGTTTTATTCAGGCTGAATATATCCAATATATCATCAGTTCATAATTACACTCAAATTAAATGAATTATTTATATTGAATAGAATAGAAAGAAAACTTTATTTTATGACAAAGTTCTTAAGTAATAACACTACACAACGGAAAATAAAATTATAAATGGCCTAGAGGTTTTAACATAAAACAAGATAGATAAAAGTGAATACATATTCACATATAAAAAAAAAAAAAAAAAAAAGAAATACCTAGAAACAGGAAAAGGAAAAAAACACATAAAGGTAGTAAATATAGGAATAAATATTATAAACAAAATCGTAGAGAGATAACCGAAAAAATGATAGTGAAAATTCATAAATCATCCATAGAAAAATGAAAAATATTATCTTAAAAAAACTAGACAATTAGGAGAATGTTTTATGTCTGATATAATAGAATAACATACGTAATGAGGTATCCACATTTTTATATTCATTCTATAGTTGTTTGCAATTGTAGATAATAATAAATTGGAACATTTATATTTAAAGAAACCTAACAATCATTGCCCTATACAAAGGCAAGCTTTAAGGTACAATTTTTTTTTTTTTTTTTTTTAATTATTTTTTTTTACAGTAACTGTGAGGACAGCAAAACAATCGAATATCAAACGCATTCAATTCTTCCAATCCAAAGTCCCCCATACTATTGCAAATGCTCCATATTATGGATCCAACAAAGCCCTACATAATGATCTCAATATACTTTTTGTCCTTGACCTGGATATCCCTTAAATTCTCTAAGTTCCATCAAAACCTTTCCAACCTTTTTGCTCATTCAATATCCTTGTATATTTTATTTTATTTCTTGCTTATTTAGAGCCCTTTTATTTTAATTTTATTACTTTATTTGTTTTACTTTATTTTATATCAATGTACATATTGTGTGAATGAGTCTTTGTCATCAATATTGCTGAATTGCTGAATTGTCCTCGACTCTACAGTCAAGTTTTCAAAATTTCATAAAAGTCTTTCTAATCATCCAAATCCTCTGGGTAAATCCTTATCTAATTGTACAAAATCCTATAATCCATTCCCTAGATTAAAATAACAGTGGCCTCGAGATCTATGGTAAATTTAGACAATGGAGTCCAGGCAATGACGAGCTTACCACTCGGCTTCCACTGGGTGAAGTTTCGGCTTCCACTTGGGTTTTCATACAAGACCACCTGAACAAGATTCTAATGTGAACCAGCGGTGCTTAAATAGTACAAATTTTTTACCCCGTCTAATATTAGGATACTACAATTTCAGATTACAAAAGCATCATTCACAGGGAGCTCATATCCTGAGGTTCGAGAGGAGAATTTATGGCCCAGTTTGTACCATCTGAATCTGGACGTTAAGAACGAATGCTGAGCTGACAAGACTCTACAAGAGCACAGATGTTTTAAGGGTAATTAAAGTAGGACGGCTTCGCTGGTCAGGTCATATAATTAGTGTTAAAGCCCGATAATTTAATATCTCATTTTATTTTTTTTTTTTTTTATTCTCATCTCCTATAGTGAGGAAACCGCATTTAACTTATAATGAACAATATGTAGTGTAAATAGCGTGTTTACGGTTCAAGTTAAGTGTTTATGGTTCAAGTTACTTATTTACGTACGCCTCGGGAGATAAGAGACTCAACGGTCAGTCCTGGCCAGACCTCCCTGGAAGAAGTAGTTACGCACCATCTCACCAACTTCATCCTCGAGACTCACCGGCAGGCTTTTTTTTTATTACTCACCCCTGCCCATGGAAGTATGAAGCAACTCACCGTATGGATTGAAGATTGCACCAGGGACCCTCAAGCACAGTAACACGTAGCTTGAACCAATATAAAAAAAAGGAAAAGAGACATTTAAATTTTTTTTGGTATGTATTTGAATTTGGTTTATTTTGTAATCACCATAGGGGATTTTTAATATTATTAGGAGAAACTTTTTTTTATTTTGTTTATTTCTAGTTTCAAACTTAAATTTCTCACCACGATATTTTTAATGTTTATATATATTTATATACTCACTCATTTAAGAAAATATATTTTTAATTTCTGGTGTTCATTTATAATTTCAATTTTCTTTGTTTTTATGTCATTAATTATTTTACAGGTTTCCCAATCTTTAAGACTTATGTTTGGGCATTTTTCTAAGTAATTCTTTACCAGCATTCATTGGGGTTGGGAATTGTTTTTTTTTCCAAAAGTGAAAAGCCCCCCTCCCCAACAATTAGAATGACCCAGGATCAGATTCCTAGGATGCTCCTGGACGAAAAGATTTAAGAGTGGGAAGACCTCGGCTCCGATGGATTGATGGAGTGGCAGATGATGCCAGGTCCATCTTGGGAATCCGCAATTGGAGAACAGCGGCAACTAATAGAGAAGACTGGTGGATCAAGTTGCAGGAGGCCTTGACTCTACACGAGTTGTAGCGCCATGGATGATGATGATGACAATTTCAGATAAATTATTAAATCTTTATTTAGTTACTAGCTCTTAAAAATAGATTCTTCTTAAAACTAGACATACCTTGAATCAATAAGGTTGTTCTGGGAAGATCTCACAGGACCTTAAAAACATCAAAACAATATATTAGAAAAAGAATCCATAGAAAAAAAAATAATATATACATATATTATGAGGATTATTTAAAAATATTACAGCCACCTAGTCCAACAGCAAATATAAATTATAGGAGGAATGTTGTAGACAATTCAGAAGAGTAGTAAAACTAATTAATTGTTTTGTATGCTTTTGTTTTATAAATTACTTAAGATTGTGAAATTAATTACTTAAAAAAAAAAAAGAAAAAAAGAAATTCAACAAAGGCTCGAGAGTGAAACTAATAGATCACGTTGAACATAGTCTAAAATTAAATATTTCCGATAATCTCATTTTAAATGTATTTCCAAAAGGAACAAAAAACCGTACAGTCGTAGGGAAACCTAAAGGACTTCCTATTTACCTGACTAATAAATGTAGGGAACAAAATTTATTTGCTGTCTAAGTCCCCCTTTCTTCTATTTACACTCAAAATCTGTTTGTTCTTGGTTTTGATATCTTTCAGAAGCCCTTCCGTTTCGCCTCCTTAGGTGAGTAGTAACATGCTTGATTTCTGGTCCCACATTTTCGAAAATTGAATATCTATGATATGAGTAATGGAGTTTTAAATTTTTTGTATCTGAGGAAGATTGTTTGAAATTTGAATATTAATTAGGATTCAAATAAAGAAAATCCAATAGAAGAGGTGAAGAATCCATTAATCGTATAAGAAAAATAGAAATGAGCAATAGCTAATTTGTCTTCACTATTATTTGAAGGGATCCAGAACAATAATAAAGATTTTTGTTTAGTTTTTGGATCGTCCACAATAACGCAGTTCCATTTCCGAGATGTAACTCATTTCAGTACGAGTCAAGAGGAAGTAGAAAAAAGTGATTATCAGCCACATTTTCCCGAGCCCATTGAAGTCACAGGAACAAAGCTAAGAAAAATAGATCCGTCGACTAATTGCTCGGTCGGAGCTGAAATAAATCTGACAAAGGATGGGAAGTTAAAGCACCTCTCGGAATAATTGAGAGCATTGCCGAGGCACTTGGTCTATTAATGGATATAAAATGGGATTGTACTTTAATTGATATTCAATTAGACGCTTTGAAGGAAGTTGGACTCCTTAGAACGCTGTCAACTGGGAAACATCCGACCAATTTAAACTTCCCCGCGTAACTGATTTAAGGACATGAATGCAATTGGGACACGGATAGGAACAGACTGAGAGTTCCTAAGACAATTCCAGTTGGGACAATTGTTCTTTTGAGCAGTTATAAGCTGTTTGTTAAATTTGAGTTTAATTTATGGGAGTCCCTGGAGTACAGCTCAAGAAATGAAGAAATGAACAAAACTCAATTTTATCCCGGACTTGAAAAAGCAATAGCTCATGGATATGTCAATCTATACTGCTTCTAGTGAGGAAACTGCCGTCTAATTTTTAATCCGAGCTACACCATCAGAGATAGAGCGTCAAAATGTTTCACATTTATGAGTATGAAAAAAGCATTTCACATTTTGAGGGTGAAAAAAAAAGCGTTACACAAGAAAACTATAAACCGCAACCAAAATATTCATGACAAAATTTCAAAGATACAAGGTGCGGTACAATAGGAACTAGACTGCTATGCTCCCGTGCACGAGTTCGTGTCCGGCTGGAGGCAGACAATTTATATACTCTTATTTCAGACATGGATCGACTTCGAGATCAGGAGACCCTCCTTGGGCACACACAGTCTCTTCAAAGTAGGTGCCCTTAATTAGGGGAAAACTTTGCTTGTTTCGACTAAACCTTTCCCAACCTTTGGTCCAATAACCGCACATCCTTAAAGTACTGAACCAAAGAGTGCATGAGTATTGTGTTGTGGTATAGATACAATAGGCTCCCCGTTAACTGACTCTCTAATATCCTAACAGTGAAACACACAAACAAAAAAAAAAGAGGAAAAAAATATTTATTTTTTTCTTTAAACCTTAATTGAATGCGAGGTCTTGGCAAAGTATCTATGCTTCCTTTCTATCATTTCTGAACATGGAGCGCTACCAAATTGTAGTTTTTGTTATTAGATTTGTGCGAAAATTATGCTGGTTTTGAAAATTCATTTTCGATGAGTAAAGACCTATGAAATTTATTACATCAAAGCAAGATTTTCCATCAAATTTATTTTTAAGGTCAAACGTTGTCGAGATGCGGTTCGAACCGCGCTTTGCATCAATTTTTGGGGTGAATGTACTGTGCATCGATAGTTCCGAAAATTTCCTCTTCGAGATTTCTATTTCGAAGACGCGGAAGGTCGCGATAGGCTTTATGTTGTCTGGCCTTTAAGTGGATCCGAAATCTACAACAATATTCGACATGCAGTCATAGCAATGTCCAGCTTCCTAACTCTCTGTTAATGCCCTGAGTGACTGTACTATAGCGCTCTCACTCAGCCTCTTGATTTTCAAACCAGTGAAGCAGCTGGGCTGGGATCTCTTTGGACCTAGCTTATACTTTTATGAGTGTGGGGACAGGTTATAGGTTTATCTCGCAATTTATTTTTTATTTATATATTTTTTTCTAATTTATTTCTTACTGTGCACATTTTGTGAATGGTATTGTCGTCATTTGAGGCTGGTGGCAATACTTACTCATTACATATTTTTACAACTAAAAAAATATATATATAAATGTCTTTGGTTTTTTTTGTAAATAAGGCATAAAGTGTGCTTATTACTTATCATCCTTAACTGTGGTAGATGGTAGCATTAATCAAAATAAAAGAGATAAACAGACGGGTAACATACGGTGTAACCCATGTGCGAGATTATCCATTGGACCTAACTTGCCATTCTATTAATATCCACCTACACTCTTCTAAATGCATGGGGTATCTTTGCACATCTGGCAGGAAGAGCAGTAAAAGCCTAAAAATAATTCTCCACTGTTGTGCTTGGCGCCCACGTCAAGCTCGACTCATAGTCGACAAAGCAAATGACGGTAAATCAGCGTTTTCAAAATATTTTTTTCTGCTTATGCTGTAACAGTTTTAAACTCCTAGGGTCAGGTGGGAACATGTATAATATAATATCCTCGGGCACATCCAGCCCCTATAAAGTGGATATTGGGTGGAAAACGCGGTTAAACGTGATTTTGGTCGTATTTTCACTAACGTTGCCATAGTAATCGTACTGAGTCGACTAAGATATAAATCAGAATCCGTTCCTCAATAGTACAAAAAATTAAAATGGGAATATTGGAAATATTTAGTTGGTTATTTAAACAAAAATACGGATTATATAATTTTTAATTATTCATAAATATTTTCTGTCAGGTAATTTTCTTCTTGATGAATTAGTTTTCTCTTCCGAGTCTTTGTTAAATTTATAGTTATATTCAGTAAAATGAATAAGTTGGAATTTCGGTTCTTATTATTGTATATCATACTTTATTATATTTGGTTTACTGATCGTCCAGTTTTTCCCGTGTATTTAGGTTCACAGTCATTATATTTTAGTTCATATACACCGCTTTTTTTGAAAGGGTCTATTTTGTCTTTAGGTGGAGGGGAATAAACAATGGTTTATATATTTAAATGCAGGATTTTAACCTAATTTTCTTAATTCCTTTTCGACTTTGGTGAATATTGAGCCGTAATATAGGATCAAAATATATTTCTTCGGGGTATCTATGTTCTTTGAGGTTAAGTGCATATTATTCATAGTTTTTTAAAAATATTATCGATAGTGATTTTTATGTCCCCGGTATTGCTTGCTATAGTGTATATGGTTTGAATTTCTTTATTATAATTTTTTTCATTCAGTGGTATGTTTAAAAGACGGTAAATTGTGCTTTTAAAGGCTGCATTATGTGTTAGTGGTCTCCTAGCATTATTTTTTATAACTACATCTGTGTGTACTGGTATGTGTGCGAGTGTGCGGCTACATACCATAGGCTTATCATTATCAGTTAACTATTTTTAATACCGATAAAAATATAAGTAATAATTCATGTCTGATTTGGCTTATCTTGATTAACTAAATTTTAATTACGATGTAATTTTGTTGAGGACATAATCGATGCTTGCCTTTATTTGTCCATTGAATCCTGGCCGTTGATCTTTGCACCTGCCAAAAACGAGGCAAATATTATGATTTTCAATTAATTTCACTGGTCAAATATAGTCAACTTCTAAATCGCTATGTTAGATTCTAATAATTTATAGCAGCTAAACTTTCCATGCCTACAGTATTATTTTTACTGTAAATGATGTACGTTTAAAAACAGAATTCCAAGTCAATTTCTAGTCAAATTTTAGATGTGGGTTTCATAGGCTCAATGTGTTAGTGTTCAAGTTCTTGGCCTCAAAGTGTTTTTGAGAGTATTCAGTCAAACGTTCACCATTGATAAAAAAAGAGAATTTTCTTGTAGGGTTGAAAAATGGAAGAGTTTGACGAAGATGTAATCAGAAGATGAGTGTCAGCGAGAGAGAATTTCTTCATAGTCTTCCCTTTTTGAATAAGATCAACAGATCAAAATGTCGATAAAAAAGGTTAGTAAATAAATAATTCATAATTAAAATTTCCTATTTTTTCTCTAATCCCTGTAGAACAGATCCGCTAACTGGGACTCCATTTGGACAAACGTTTCACTTGGAGTCCACATCTAGCTAAAACTAAAACGACAAGAAACTGCCCGTCGTTATAGATTACTCCAGCATTTACTAGACAAACGATCAAAGCTTCCAATGAATTACAAGAAACTCATTTACATGACAGTTATTAGACCTATATGGACATACGGAGTTGAGCTTTGGGGCTCCACTAAACCACCTAATTCTTTTCGAATCCAATCTTTACAATCCAAAATCCTTCGAAAAATCCTTGATGCTCCTTACTTTGACACGAATGAACTTAACCATAAAGGCCTCAATGTTCTATATGTTGCTGATTTAGCCCAAACCAGATACCAATCCTTTCATACTAAACTGCACTCCCACACGAATCCATTAGACTCCCAACTTGATTCCCATTCGTTACCTGATAGCCCACCGCGACGTCTGTAAAGAAAATGGCCAAGAGACCTTCTAGTTTAGAACATTTTTTGAAGTGCTAGAAGTGAGAAGTTCTTCACAAGTGATTTACATCTCATTATAATCATTTTCTCAAATTTACTTGATGTACAGTTGTAAATATCAATAAATATTTTTAAAAAAAAAAATCCTATTTATTCCTAGAAACATACGTTACTGTAAGAACCTCTATGAATATTATATTCTGTATCCCTATTTATATATTATTTTTCAACGAAAATCTTCACAGTCATGTAAAGTAGCAATAGTAATAGACCAAATCCCCGGCTAGTAGAACGGGAGAGAGCCCGGGACGGTGGGAGAGGTAACAGGTTCATGAAGCATTTATAATCCAATACGGTCGGGTGGCCATCTTCTGGAGGGTCCTTCCTCATCCTGGAAATATATCTGACGCCTAATGCTCACCGGATCCTCTATCCGACCCTCCTTGGAAAATTTGTTTTCCTATTTTCCAGTGCCGACTTGGGACCCCAAATAGCATGTTGTAAGAAGTTGTACATTTTCTGTAACCCATAACCTAGATAAGCAATAGTTATAAAAAGTTAGTTTTTCTTACTGATGATATCGTTCGGGGAAATTTTTGTTTAGGAAATAAATCCTCCTACTCAATTCCCAATAACTCTTCTAGGCGAGTAAAGAAGATGGTTCTAAAGTAGAGAGATCTTCTTATGTAGATTTTTTTGAACTGCTATTAATTTTATTAGTACTAATATTGAAGAGGCGCTCTAACTTCTTCAGCCCTGATTCAAGCCTAGTTCTGATTTATTTCGATGTTTTAATAGCTATTGTTGGATGGGGAAAGTTTATACTCCTTCATTTATGCACAAACTCTAAATCCATGTTCACTCTAATATCAATTTCTTTTATCCTTCCTGGTATTAAAATGAGAAATAAGCATATATATATATATATATATATATATATATATATATATATATATATATATATATATATATATATATATATTTATTTAAGGTTATTGATATTATCTCCCGACTCACCATAAGAAACTCATCTATATGACGATTATCAGACCTATTTGGACTTACAGTATAGAATTGTGGGGATCCAGGTAAACCATCGAATTCTTCCCGCATCCAATCACTACAATCCAAAATCCTTCGAAAAATCCTTAATGCTCCTTACTTTGTCACAAATGAATTAATCCATAATTACCTTAATATCCCATATGTCGCCGACTTGGCACAAACCAGATACCTCTCTTTTCATAATAAACTCACTCCTCATCCGAATCCACTTGGCGCCTGAAAAGAAGATGGCCTCGTGATCTTCTTTTCATTAGAGTACTACCAATGGGTAGTTCCTCTACAAGTTCTAATCACGCCATTATTTGTATTGTATACAGCATATTTACTAAATGTGTTTTTTTATTAATACAGTTGTAAATTTCAATTAATAAAAGAGTAAAAAACAAAAAAAATAAAAAATAAAAAAAAAAAAAAGGTTATTGAGGTTCAGTCATTAAATAAAAACAACTATTTTGGCGATGTTTCGAGACTATATTGTTCTCATAATCATGCCCTACAGTGAAATGACATGTTACAATAAAATTATAAAAGTTATAGAAGTTATTTCAAAACATAAAGTTAGCAACAATACAAGTATTTAACAGCATGTGTTAGAATAATAAAAAAATATATAATTACAGAATATAGAGGAGTATGAAACTACTTACAATGTTACTGGTGGATATGGTATGAACTATCTAACTGTTTCATACTCCTCTATATTCTGTAATTATATATATTTCCATTATTCTAGCATATGTTATATACTTGTATTATAGCTAACTTTATGATTTGAAATAACTTGTATACCAGATACCTATCCTTTCATAGTAAGCTTCATAACCTCTCAAATCCATTAGTTTCTCAACTTGCTTCCCACTCCATTCCCGATAATCCTCCGAGGTGTCTGAAAAGAAGATGGCCTAGAGATCTTCTAGTGTAGATTTTTTATTAAAGTGCTACTGATGAGTAGTCCTTTACATGCTTTGACATGTCATTGTAATCGTTGTCAGCCCATTTACTTAATATATATAATTGTACAGTTGTAAATTTCAATAAATTTATATAAATAATAAAAAAAAATAAATAACTTGTACAACTTCTGATAAACAGGGGAAGTGAAGATATTAAATAAAAAAATACATAAAACAAAATCCATATTGAAAGTTATGCTGATAACTAATGCACTTTTTTCTCAAATTAGTAAAGTGGAAATTAGAAAATATGGAATTTTGGATATACTTTCTAATATTTTTCTTTTAGATCGTTATGTTTTATTGAATTAATAATACAATCTGTCTCACCGTAGGTTCGTAATATGGACGACGCAGAATCCATTCACAAAATACTTATGTAAACTGAAAATTTCTCACATAAGTTTATATAACAAAATATAAATATATAAAACGCGAAATCCATGTAGAAATTATGTTAACTTGTGATACACTTTTACACATTAGGGAAGAGGAAATAAGAAAACATCAATATAACACACTAAACCACAAAATCCCAGATGAAACTATATATAAGTGCGTGTTTACTTGTGAGGGTATAGGAAAGAGCTATCGATAAATGTAAACTAGAAGTGAAGTCGGAATTGAACTGGCAGTCATCGCTGGTCGGGCTGATTCGGTGGAGGGTCTCTTCAATAGTAGTACCATTTTATTTTATTATTATTATTAATATATATTTTTTATACAAATATTTTCCTGTTTATTTCTCATTGACATTTACTATATTTAGTATATTTTTGAGTTTTTATTTTTTTAAATTTATTTTCATTGTAAATGTGAAATGGATTCATTTTCATCCATATTACTTATTGCCCTTTAGGGAGGCAGTTGTAATATTTATTCAATAAAACAATAGTTTTTTTTTTTTAATTTCAAATTTCAAGGTTAAAAAATGTCCTCATTGTTCTTGGGATCAACATTTCAATTTCGAATAGGTTGAGTGGAAACGGAAAATAATAAAACATTTTTTTATCAATTTGATTTTTTAAATGTTTAAATTACTTTTTTGAACCTAATCTAATAACTATCCTTACATATATGCTCCATACCCATTAGAATCTACTAATTTCCTAACTAAATAACTAACCATGCTCCCTATAAATTACAAAGTTATTTACATGACAGTAATTAGTACCATTTGGACTTACGGAGTTGTGCTTTGGGGCTCCACTGAACCTTCCAATTCTTCTTTAATCCAATCTTTACAATCAATTACATTAAAGGCCTCATGGTAAACATTATTAATAATCATATTACATATTCAGCAAGGTTTTGTATTGTCCGAAAAAATCTAGGCGTCCCTAAATAATCTCCCTTGATCGCCGCAGTATCGACGTCATTCCTCCCAGCTAACTCCCCGACTCCTTCGGTATTCCCTGATGAATAGCTCTTGGTTTTGCCCCTTTTGGAATTGGAAGTACTTCATCTTCACTTTTCGTTCTTATTTCCAATTTGGAGTTTGGTTAAAATGACAGTGTGAAAAAGGTTGAGCTGTTTTGCGGCATCTCTGTTTATGCGCTAAGATGCATGCAAAGTAAAACATCTTATACACTACAATCTTAAAGTTTAAATTACTATTTTCTAAGATATAAAGTTTCCGTTCTTCACAATTTACACTGCAAGTATTCAGTTATAATATTATAAAAACACATTTTTTTTCACATATTTCTCGGATATGGGCATTTTCTTAATTCGTAGTTTTTCGAAGTATGCTTTGGTTTTGTCGAAGACTTAACGTTTGATAGAGAGAAGATTTAGGCAATATAGCAAATTTAGCGTATCGAAGGTAATCTTGATAATCCTTATAAATAAATTTTGAATACATTCTAGTTTATTTTAGTTTGTTGCAGAAGAGATCCATACAGGTGAAACATACTTAATCTGAGGGCGAATCACTGCTTTGTATAGTGTATGCTTTGGGGGTTTAGTTTAGATTTTTTATTTCAATATAGGAACATTTACTAATTTAGGAAAAGTTACTAAGCCGTGTGGCGTTATGCAGGTATTTTACTAATTTAGACCAAATGATGTCTTCTGCGTTTAAATTAATATGCTGGTCTATGAGTATCCGGCGTTTTGTGCAAATGCTTTAGAATTGGATGTGTTCACCTTCAGTTTCCATGGTCTTTATACATTCAGAATTAAACTTAAATAAATTGTCTATAATTTGAGCAAAAAATAAGCTCTTTAATTTAAACGGGGACTATGATACAAGCTTTCAAATTTTCGAGATTCTCTTAAAAAGTGGCAGAAATTGTGATTTTTTAAAGATTTTTCTTTTTACGTGTTTCAACGGCTTTTAGAGCATACTTCATTATAAACGATTTCAAAGTTCAGTTAGCTTACTACAAAACAGTTAGTTACTACGGTCACTGCTTCCATATATAAATAGCTGGCTAAAACATGTCCAGGCAAACGATTAACTAGGAATCCTCACACGAGACTTAAAACAGAAGAAACTACTCGTCGTTTTTGACTAATCAAATATTTACTAGGCAGGCGTTCAAAGCTCTCAACTGTCTACAAAATACTTACCATGGCATCGCGAAGTATTGATGATTTCCGAGGTGACGCATTGCTTGGGCGTCAGAAACAAACTAGGATCGTTGTCTATAAATTGTATACCGAGCTTTTCAGTTAAAAGTTGATATTGAAATCGTTATTCAGTTAAATCTGGAAAGCAAATTGTGGCGATCAACAGCGACTCCTACGCCCCGATAATTAAATATATCCAGTGAGGCGTATTCTCCTTGTTATACTGATACCTCGTAGGTAATTAAGAAGCAGCCATCATTCTAAAGTTTATAAAATACGCTTTTTTAAATATTGTTGCTCCGACATCCACCGTTCCCAGAATACATCTCCCCCTTTCTCCAGAATATCCCTCAACTGACAAAAAACTGTCCGGGCGGTTCTCACAACTGGGCGAAGTAAATTAATCGCTTTCTCCTACGTGTTCTCAGCTTGTTTTACGCCGAAATATCAGGCGTTTTTATTATTTATTTTTTTTTATTCAATGAGAGTTTAATCCTTAAAATAGCTTTATATTTAATGGTTTTTATTAATATTCGGAATAATATGTATTTATTTCACTAAAGTGAGAGTCAAATTAATCAAAACAAATTTTATTATTTTTTTTCCTTCATTTATTGATATTTACAACTGTACAAAAACATATACATTAAGTAAATGTGTTGATAGTGAATACAATGGCATGAAAATAACTTGTGAAGAACTACTCAGTAGTAGCACTTCAATAAAATCTACACTAAAAGGTCTCTAGGCCATCTTATTTTCAGACGCCTCGGAGGATTATCGGGAATGGAATGGGAAGCAAGTTGGAAGACTAGTGGATTGGAGTGGTTATGGAGCTTACTATGGAAGGATAGGTATCTGGTTTGGGCTAAATCAGTAACATAAGGGACATTAAGGTCTTTATGGATAAGTTTATTGGTCACATTGCTATGTATTAAGGATTTTTCGAAGGATTTCGGATTGCAAGGATTGGATACGAGATGAATTGGATGGTTTAGTGGAGCCCCAAAGCTCAACTCCCTACGTCCAAATAGGTCTAATCACAGTCATGTAAATAAGTCATTTGTAATGAATGAATTTGTAATGAATGAACCACTAAACCATCCAATTCTTGTCATATCCAATAGTTAAAATGAGGACTCGATGGGCTAGCGAATTGGGGCGAGGGTCTCTGTACACTTGGTAGAGAATGTCCTGGGTTCGAATCCTACTTGGGTAGGTTAAAATTCTATTCATGGTGGATCTACAAATAAATTTGGACCTTTCCACTCAGGCTAGAATAGGTTGGTACCTATATAAATGTTATATAAATGAGTCTTTTATAATTAAGTGGAAGCTTTGATCGTTTGTCTAGTAAATTTTGAAGTAGTCTGTAACGACGAGCAGTTTCTTGTCGTTTTAGTCTTGTAGGTGAATCAAAAAAATTTAAAATAATCTTTTGGAAAACTTACTGAATTATTTATTTTTTTTATTTTAACGGGTTTAATTTTTTTTCTTATAATTATATTATATGATACTAACTAAATTATTTATACATTTAATGGTTATTCGAAATTAACAAAGTTGGGAGAGAGTAGGGGGTTTGAAACGTGACTTTTGCATTCAAACCAATATACCTCCTAAACAGTAGGCCCTTCGACAAATGTACTAAAAGACATTTCCATGTCTAAAATGACCCTTACATCTAATGTCAGAAACCAAAGTTCTATATAAACAGTTTCTGCAATTTATTGTTTACCAACAATGCATTCAATATTTAATAAACTAATCTAAGCTTATTTATCAACTATGGACTGTCTCGATATAGCGTTAAAAAAACAGGAATTTGGAAAATTTTCTAAATTGATCTCTTTTCGAATTTTAATTAATTAAATTGATTGTTTATAATGATACCAAATTTATTATAAAGATTTTAGAGATGAAAAATATTATGATATATAACAGTACCCTGGTGTCTGAGCTGGCAAGCACTGTCAAGCACTGGCAAGCAGGAGTCGGTGGGCTTACTGGCCTGGAGTTTCGGGGTACCCAGTTTTTGTTCTGAAGAGGACCCCATTAAATAAGGGGTCGAAACGTCAAAAAGAGAGGAGAGAGGAGAAGGAAGAAATAAAATATGTATATGGATAAATAATAAAATTTGTATGAACAAAATATTGTTAAATATAAAGGACCAAAAACCCGATTATTGTAAAACAGTTAATTATATATATATATATATATATATATATATATATATATATATATATATATATATATATATATATATATATATATATATATATATATATCCCCGTCAAAAGGATCCCAACACTTTGAAATATTTGAATTTTATAAAAACGTATTTTATTCATAATAAATAAAGGTTCTGAATTCTACAATAAGCATTCCTAAACTATACATAAACAAGTTTTATTAAAATAAATTACATTTCTTCCAATAAACAAAAAAGTTTTGAAATTTTCATTTTTTACAATTTTAACTTTTAACTTTTAAATTTATATTTAATAAGACATATTGCCCCCTCTGGCTTGTATGACTGCTTCCACTAGTCTTGGCATACTTGTAAATAACGAAACGAATGATAAAAATGAACTGAAATTAAAAAAAAATTATATAAAATTCCATCGTTTGTTATTAACAGGGAAAAACATTGATGCGTCTAATCCTTAATGTCTCACGTTTATTAAATAATATTAATATAGATATAAACCAAGTATGGATTAAGGTAAAAACCAGAAAAAGTTCGATAATTATTGGTGTGGCAATAGTTTTGAAGGGGAGTTTAGATACGAAATTTTTTTGGAAAAAATCAAATAACACAACTGTTTTCTGCAGGTCACAAAAACATTTTTATATTTTGTTTTGGATTGTTCGGACATGGGTATGTATTTTGAATGGGATCTATAGTTTTTTTATTTTATTTTATTTTTTTGTGCTAATTGTTTTTCTCCCTTAATAATGGAACATGCTTTTCCTCTAGGGGCAGTACTTATACTCTTTCTTTTGTAACTTTCATTAAAACTTAATTTGATTACTATTGGAAGATTAGGCATTTGGCCTCTTGAAACATAGTCAATATCATACCTGCAATGTATATGTACATATACATATAAAAAAAATATATTCTTGTAAAAATCGATAACAAACTCGAAAGATCGAAATTTAACATTTTTTTTTTTTTTTTTTTTTTACAGTTTTACCGTCATGTTAACACACTCCAGCTTTGTTAGTGTTGCTCGGATGAGAAAATCGCTAATACTTTTCTTATCAGAAATTTAATGGAAAATATATTTTTTTTTTTGTATAATCTTTGTCTCTAGGGACAACCGTTGAAAAGCTATATATATCAGTTTGAATGAAAAAAAAGTTACGTTTAATACCCTTATTTTCTTTCAAATTTGTTTATTACGAATAATCATTGATTGTTAATTTAATTTAAGCAATTCGATCCATTTAATATTAAAATGTAAATTGAAAAAACAGATAATAGCCATGATGTTTTTCCCAGCCAGTAGGAAATTGAGTTTTTTTTTAGCCCTGACGAAGGCCGTAAAATATATGGTCGAAACGTTGGAATATTAAAAATTCGTCTTTTTAATTTCAACAATGCTTATATTTTAATCCTATTGACAGACCCCAATCAACGTTATTTTTTTATATATATTGTTATATAAGTTTATAGTTGTTAGTATACTGTTAATTTTAGTTTGAAAATTAATATAAATTTTTAAATATATGAATAAATGCATTAAATTGTTAAAATTTATAAAAATATATTGTATTTTATAAATGAAGCCTTATTGCTTAAGGTGCTCGCTTACTTTCAAAGGTACTCAACTCCCAACGGTAAACAACCCGAAGACGATGCTTTGCACTTTTTCAAATCCCAAGGCTCCACCCCTAACTGCCTCGAAGACATGCTCAGTAATGGTCGAACGGTGTTGGCCGCCTAAAGACTATTTCTCCGGGCTATTTTCCCCGATAGGGAGGAGGTGGAAAACTAGAGGAACGTCCTAGGCGTATGGATGGTATAGAAAGGAATCGGAAATTGGTGGATGCTGAGATAACGAAACACTCCTGATCGTTACTTGGAGCTTTTGTTACAAAACTGGTGGTTCTCATTAGAGGATAATGCCGATAGAGGGAAAAACTATTTTCAGCAATATTGGTTCTATATCGGTTCTATCGGAGATGTGAAAATCGTTCTAGGAAATAGTGGAGCAATCTTATATGGGGATGTTAAATATAATTCTAAACCATATCTTTTTCCTTTGCCTCTAATGTGTTCGAATTATTTTTATAAAAATAGATAATATTTTTAGTTTGCAATATTGTTTGCTTTAAATATTATTGCTGCTACATTTAAAAAAAAAAAAAAAATAAAATACATATCTTGAAATCTACAAAATCCTTTGACTTATTAACTTTAAGTATTAAAATACTTTGAACAATAATTATGTTAGATAAAATATGGACTTCAGTATACATCAATAGCTCACTGGTCTCTCTGTCTCTGAATTCGAAAATTTTTTTTTGGTGATTCTACACCGAGAAAAAAAACAGATACCTATTTCTCTCGTTTTGGGACAAAGAAGCTGTGAAAAAAAAATCCTCAATGAAATTCTCTTTAGTTCAGAAATAAGGATCTTCTAATATAGATTACCCCTCTCTCCCTCCAATGTAGATAATTGCATGACATATCATGGGTAATACTATACAAGTCATTGTCATGTAATTGCGGTCATTTTTCACACTTTATATATATATATATATATATAAAGTAATTATCAGTCAATAAAAAAAAAAGTTTAAATATAGAGTGATCTAACCTCATATATTTTTTCAAACACACAAAATAATGTGACGAATTTTGATTCAACGTCCCCTATATGAAGGGAGACATTGACGTTAAAGCTGAAATCCAAATAAAGATTAGTCGCGGCGAAAAAATGTTAATTCGGATTAGTGAGTCAGATAAAGAACAAGATAATGTCCCGCTTGAGCAAACTTCATTTGTTTAAAACTCCCATTGGCCTTGTGCCTACCAATAGATTGGAGTGCTGGACGCTCACAAAGGATCAGGAATTATTTACGCTTGAAATAGACATTTAGAATATTAAAAATTAAACATTCGATTAAAAAAAAATAGAATAATAAAAAATAGTTGATAGGGTAAATCACTAGTTATGGTCACCTCACCAGTTTTGGGCAGGTTTTTACGTTTATAACAAAAATAAGCCTTTGCTTGTTTTCTTTGTTAGATCCTTTTAAGAGACGTTTCACGGAAGGGCTTATGACTCACTTGCTAATGAATCCTTCTCTCTCATCCATTTCCGTTTGGCTTAGTTAATGTTTTCCCGAATTAGTGTTGTGCAATAGCTCCTGTGTGTAGTAGGTGTGATTTTACAAGTGAACATTATTAAGGAATTACTTTGAAATTCTTCGCCAATTTCAGGTTTTAAAGGTATGTATCTGTTCATTTTGATGTCTGTTTTTCTTCCCCTTTGTTTTTCATTTTGTCACTTTAATCAATTAAAATTTTCAACTGAGCACAACCGGTTTATATATATCTATGATTTTAGTTATGGTCACCCATGACCATTTCAAATTTTTTGGCATAACAAGTGTTCTTACTCCTAAAAAAATGTAGATTTTCCCTGGTTTAATTGTATTATCTTAAAAGTAGTACCTAATACCAATGTTATTACTCCCTTTTATTATAACAGGTACAAAATTCCAAAGATGAGGTTAACTCGAAGATTAAAGGGAAGGTTTCAGTGTGATGGCAGACCCCATTTTGTCTGCTGAAGAGGAGGACCTGTTACCTGTTAGAGAAATGGATTATTCATTGCTCTAGACGGGGGTTTCCAAAATGAAAAATTGATTTATTCTTGATTGTCAAAGACCTATCAATAGTTTCGAACCAACAATGTCAATTTAAAGATGGTATGCCCAGTGACGGATGGTATAGGGGTTTTCTCCGTCGCCATCCAAATATCTCCAGTAGAACCACTGAAGCCGTATCACCAGCCAGCTCTTGTGTGACTGAGAAAGACATCCGTGGTTGGTTTGACTCAGTGGAAAATATTTAGAAGGAAGAACACGTCTTTGATGTTTTGTGTCACCCATCGCAGATTTTTAATGGTGATGAGTCTGGATTTCTTTTAAATCCCGGAAGCAGCAGTAAAACTGTAATAATAAATTGTTTTTGGAGTTTTATTTTTGATTAATTAATCCTTAACTTTTTATTAACCTCAAATGATTGATAGGTATGCATAAATAGTGAATTTTAAAATAATAAAAACAATTATTTACAAAATTTTTGTTCATATGACCATAAACTTTTTTTTACTCCACCATAACTCATACACTGTGCCCATAACTGGTATTTTTAGGATAATTGCATAAAAACTGAAAAATCTATTTCAAGGAAAAATACAGAGCTTTAGTAAATTTACCATTTAATAGAACAAGAATTTGTGAATCTAAATATGTAAAAAAAATATTAATCTGAGAAACAGTCTAGACGATATCCTCTTTAGCATCAATCAATTTCCTTAACTATGACCATAACCCGTGATTTACCCTATATCTACGCCAGACAGAATTTAAACCGACGACCGCACTATACAGTGGGTCATATTTCTGGGGTCAAAAGGCCGATGAGGGTTAAATTTTACTGATTAAAATATTCTTGTTAAATAAATAATTTTTAAGTATACTACATAATGCATATCGTGTTCATCAGCAAAGAGAAGTTGTTTTTTAAAATATTAATAACATGTAAAGAACTGCTCACCAGTGGCACTTCAATAGTTCTACATTAGAAGGTCTTTTGGCTAACTTATTTTCAGACGCCTCGGAGAATTATCGGGAATTGAGTGCGAGGCAAGTTGGAAGACTAGTGGATTTGAGTGGGTATGGAGTTCACTATGAAAGGATAGGTATCTGTTTTGAGCCAAATCAAGAACATATGGAACATTAAGATCTTTATAGATAAGTTTATTTGTGACATATTAAGGATTCTTAAGAATTTTGGATTGTAAGGATTGGATACAAGAAGAATTGGAAGCTGTAGTGGAGCCCCAAAGCTCAACTCCGTATGTCCAAATGGGCCTAATTTATGTCATGTAAATAAGTTTTGTAATTTATTGGGAGCTATGAACGCTTGTTTAGTAAATGTTGGAGTAGTCGGAAACGACGAGCAGTTTCCTGTCGTTTTAATTTCGTATGTGGATTCCAAGTTAAACATTTGTGCAGTTGGAATAAGTGATAAACAAGTTACATAAATGGAAAAGCAATTTGTTGTAGACCTCTCAATAATTTACTATTTTCCCAATGGCAACTTGTCAACACTTTATGATTTCAGGTCATGGCTCCCAAACATTTTGTAATTTGAAGCCCCCACTTATGTGGTTCACGTCCTTTTTATTTAAAAAAAAAAAAATCTATTTCGCCTGACTCAGTGTTGAGAAGTCTACTTAACTGTTGTGAGCTATCATTTGAAGATTTCATTCATATTGAAGATTCCATCGGAGTACACACTTCTTTAACGAATACTGAACTCTTGATCCGTCCGGATGAGAATAAGGTAGATAGTGAAATAGAATAACCACCAACTCCATTCACTTTAGGTGAGTTGATGTCATTTCTATGTTGGCTACTCCTACGCTCACAGGTCGAAACAAATGATCATTTCACCACAGATCTCGTTACCTTGGAAAATTTACTAACAAGGGGAGGACACACTCAGTCTCTCACGGATCTTGTTGGCAATTGTTTTGGAGGTTCCTGGTCAAAAAATATTAGACATGTATTTTGCCGTTCCGACCAATGGGCCCTAGGAGCCAAGAAAAAAAATAAAACAGCATTAAACTAGTTTATTTTTTACCTCGAGTTTAAAAAATGATATCTACATGATTCTTGCACCAAGATTTTTAGTTTCGATTGCGGATTTCAGGAAAAATACAGTTGCTCCATAGATTTTGGTTTAGGTTAATTAAATTCTAAAAAAAATATTAGTTTTTCAAGCAAACTAACTCTATAGATTTTTTTACACGAAAATTGACCTCAGATTCTAATTCAGCACCCACAAAAACATTAAAAAACGCTTATTCAACAAAATAAAAAAATATCATTTTTTTTACCCTCTTCAAGGAAAATGAAATTTTTATTCGATTATTGGTTACATACCCTTAAATCGCCATTACTTTGTCATGCAATTCACTGGTTAGTATCGCTGGAAAGAGGAGAGTCTCAGCTTTCTTTTGATGTATATAAATGTAAAATTCGATGAACAAAAACCTATTAAAAAAATTGTAAAATCCGAAAAATATTTTGATTTTTAACATGAGTTTGAAACCAGATAGGATGATGAAACCAAATACATTTCATGCGTATTACCACTCTATATTTTGTGTAAAAAAGTTGATACGTTAAACCGTCTAAGCGTAATTAATGTTTTTATCAATTTAAATAAAAGTTGCCTACCATTTGGTCAATTGGTCGAATAAAATACTATCTGTAATTCTATCAGAGTGAGTGTATGATATCAGTTGGACCTCCAAGGCTGCATTTGGAAGACTGTGTGGACCGGAGAGAAGCGGCATAATATAGAAGTAACTGCCAGTCAGGAGTAAACTGATACTAAACAAATAGGTCGCAATTTAGTATAATTATATTATTATTGTGTGTATTTAAAAAATAAAATTGGTATAGAGATGATATTATTTGCCTTTAGAATTCTGTGGAAAAATTAGACCGGTAGAAAACGTTTCGGCCTGATTTATAAGCATTCATCGGGGCTATACAAAACATAATATGAGATGAAAATGGGGTACGACACAATGAATGGGAAAATATAAATAATGAGTAACTAATGTTAATTATAAGAATAAAATTGGATCATAATGAAAAGAGTAAAGTATTAGGTTTTTGTTATCAATAGCAATGTACCAAGTCTAATAGAGCGAGAGCCCGTGAACCCCAGACCTTCGTTATTTTATAAAAGATGAAAATTTGTCAGTGCATGTTCCCAATAGAGGTATGACCGAAGGGCCATGAATGAAGTTCGGGTTATCGTGGCCTTGGCAGGTAAACGGTGCTTAAGGTGTGTCAAATACCAGCCTACTATCGTCAAATTATGAAGTGTCATTTTTTGATATTTCCTTCAGAATTTTACTTACGTTATAGTATAAAAGCTGATTTTTATATATATTACTCGGGCAATGATTAGATGATGTTTCCTCATCAGCCAGACACCACTAATGGTCATTTATTTGTAATTGAACTTACGTTATAGTATAAAAGCTGATCTTTATATATATTCTTTGGGTAATAATTAGATGATGTTTCCTCATCAACCAGACCGTTCTGACAGTTCCAACCCCTTGCCAGACAAGCAAGTAGGGTAGCTGTAGTAGCGAGCGCGAGGCAAGATACATATGGCTGGGTGGGAGTGAGATAGTGAGTGATGTATATTGCGATCCCTCACCACGCTCTTGTATTTTACTGCACATGTATTGTTTATTACTCAGTGCGCGAAGGATCGCGACAGACATCACTCACTATCTCACTCCCACCCAGCCATATGTATCTTGCCTCGCGCTCGCTACTACAGCTACCCTACATGCTTGTCTGGCAAGGGGTTGGAACTGTCAGAACGGTCTGGCTGATGAGGAAACATCATTTAATCATTTCCCGAGTAATATATATAAAAATCAGCTTTTATACTATAACGTAAGTACATTTCTGAAGGAAATATCAAAAAATCACGCTTTATAATTGACGATAGTAGGCTGGTATTTTACACACCTTTAGTACCGTTTACCTGGCAAGGCCACGATAACCCTAACTTCATTCATGGCCCATCGTTCGTACCTCTATTGGGAGCATGCGCTGACAAATTTTCATCTTTTATAAAATAACGAAGGTGTGGGGTTCACGGGCTCCTAGTCTATAAGACTATATGCGATCTCTCATTAATTTGCAATTTTATTTAATTTTTTAATAACAATTTTGAATTCGAATTAGACCAATTTTTATGCTTTGATAACAATATTCATTGGTTATTTTTTTTTGTATTTGTGTTATGTAGGTACAGCTGTATAAAACCTTGGTCCGCCCAGTCCTGAGCTACGGTTCTGAGACCCGGACACTCACGAAGAAAGATGAGTCCGCATTACTTATCCACGAGAGGAAGATCCTGCGATCTATCTATGGTGGAATTATGCAGGGACAAGAGTGGCGTCGACGAACAAATCAAGAACTATATGCTCTCTTTAGGGAACCGAATATAGTAAAGTTTGTTCGGCTTGGAAGGGTAAGGTGGGCTGGACACCTTGCGAGGACGGATGAGGGTTCCATTCCAAGGAGGACATTGCTGGAGAAACTTCATGGAACCAGGCGAAAAGGAAGACCCAAACTGCGTTGGCGAGACGGTGTTGCGCATGATGCCCGGACATTGCTTGGGGTGCGTAACTGGATGGTGGCTACGCAGAACCCGGACATATGGCGTGGGCTGATTGAGGAGGCCTTGACTCAGTGATGAGTTGTTGCGCCGCTGATGATGATGATGATTTGTGTTATGTTCCTGAGAAAACCGTATAGCGCCGAATGCATCTTACATTATGATATGATCCCTTAGGGAGTGGGAGCTGGTAAGGATCCCATATATCATCCAGGGTCCGATCGAGAAGGAAGTCCTACGGCTACCATCCACAGAGCGCTCGATACAAGAAAAAGTGGAATTTACTCCTCTACTTCTGGTAAATTACATCATATCGAAAATCAAATGAATTAGAAAATTAAAGCTGGTTGATTTTACTTGAAAAAACATTTCAGAAAAGAAATTAAATAATATATGTATATATATATATATATATATATATATATATATATATATATATATATATATATATATATATACCCCTTAATGAATTGTAAATAAACTACACATCGTGTAGCTATTTAACTCAAATTCTCAATGAGACCATTTTTTTTTTACATACTCGGATGTTGAATGGGAAGCTAATCAGCAAATAAGGCATATCAGGAAATAACATGTACCTGTTACCTAAATAATGTGATATATATATAATAATATTTAATAAACATACACCAGCCCAAAAATCATAGCCAAAAATTAATTATTTAGAAAAAAATTATTAGACAACGTACAAAAACATAAATTTGATTTAAACAACACAAAAATTCTAAATTATGAGCATATTCGAAAAATAATGGAAGCTGTATATATATATATATATATATATATATATATATATATATATATATATATATATATATATATATATATATATATTAAAAACAATATACAATACAGTAAATTATAAAAAAGACAGAAAAAATAGGTACTAAACATGCTATGATAATTGTGCTAACGAGATTTAAATATAATAAATTATAATAATAGAAAAAACTTATCAAATACTTGAATTTGATTAAAAACAATAAAATGTAAGAGTTTGATATATTATTAAAAACATTTTTTTTTATTAAATTAATTTTTTTTAAACAAAAAACCTAAAATAGTTTATTATAGTGAAATATTTAAACCAATCGCAGTAAACAGTTGTAAATCTTTGAACCTAAAAGTGAAGGTAGCTTCAAGTGTAACACATTTTTAAATGTGTTTTTCATTTTTTTTTTAATATATGAAAATGTGAAAAATTGGTAAATCTAAACTATATAATTTGTTAAATTGAATCGATTGAAGATGGGAAAAAACGTTTTCCCGAAACATGTAGTAGTGAAGTTTAGTAAATTAATAATAAATTATTTTACACTGAATTTCAACAAATAAAGTCCGATTATTAATGAAACCGGCATTATCTTCTCTGAAGACTTACGAAACGATTATAAACGACAATATTAAGTTAATTTGTTTTTTAATATTTTTTTTTTTTTTTTTTTTTGTGAAATATTTAAATTTCGTATTTTCTCTTTACTTGGCCTTCACGTTAGTAACGTATCGCACCACACCCAACAAAGCCATGAAAGTGCAACTTCTTTCCCGTCACTCCGCTTATGGTCAAAAGGTCAATTGAAGTCTACTTAAGATTCATAGACCACCGACAGTGGCAAACTACGGGAGTTAAAGAAGGTCACCTGACCTTCCAAACTGACCGACAGAAAAGGAAATATGCATTTTACAATATCGTTCTTTATTATTCGGTAGAGGTGGGGACCATAAGTGATGTGTCAGTACCAATTTTTTCGATTGAAGATAGTAAAGAATCGATTCTATCTTCTCAATATATATACCTCAGTTTCGAAACAAAAGCAAACCAAATATATTAAAAAAACAACAATTATTTCAGAAATAATTAATTCGACAGAGAATAGCATTAATAATTCAACATATAATACCTATATGAGTTAATTATAATCTTGCGAATGAGTAAGAAATGAGTCATTTTTATTTAAGAAAACTATTTTAAATGTTCTGGAAATCCAAGTAAACCATAAATTTTCCTATTCTTCCCTCTTTACCCAATCTACCGGTGTTCCACAAGGTATCTTAGGCCCCATCCTCAACACGGTGTATACAACTGAAATCACAACTCATCCTACCACTGTCCTCACCACTTATGCTGATGACACATGTTTATTATAAGTAAAAAATGATCCCTTCATTGCTTCCCAAAAACTCCAATCCCATATCCTAAACATTCAAGAATGGTGTCAAACATAGAGAATCAAAAAAAAACTCAAACAAATCTCACCAAATAACCTTTACCCTTCGTCGTAAACCTAGGACTTCCTGTCCTGCAGTATCCTTCAATCATGTTCCACTAATTCCTGTTGAACAGATCCTCTACCTAGGAATCCACTTGGAATTTTTTTGGACTTCTTGTGTGGAATTTGTATTGAAGTGCTACTGATGAGCAGTTCTTTTCAAGTTTTGACATTTTATAGTAATCGTTATCAGCTCATAGTAATCGTACAGTTGTAAATTTCAATAAATTGATATAAAAATTTTTTTTTCTGGATTTCAATTATAACTCAAGAAAGCGCAAATGTTTCGTTTCACACTGTAGATATGAGGACGCAATTCTCTAAATGCTGTTTCAATAGTGTACTAGGATTCGAAGTCGCATGAACATGTAATTAAGTGAAATTAATCTCAATTCTGGGGTAACAAAAAAGTATAGTAAAAAGATACTAACTTTTTAGACTAGTGACACAGCTAAGAGTGCAGTGTTGGGATTACTTCGAGCCTGACTTGCTCCCCAAAAATTGGGGGAAAGGATTGGTTTGGGGTTTCCCTGGGATATCTGAATAAAATGTATATATAGTATGATTGTATTTCATTTATTGTTTTAATAATATTATTTTTTAATTTATTTTACATTAGTATTTGATATATTTTGTATCTTTTTGATATAGGTTTTTCTTTTATTTATTTATATTTTTTGTAGATATTATTCATATAAAATCGATATTCGTATTGGTTAATTTTCAACTATATTATTCATTGCCTTTGAGAGAGGAACCTTGTATTATTTATTCAATAAAAGCATTTAATAACAAACAAAGAAAAAGTACTTAAGTACTTTTTGAATTTATTATAGTTTGTTCTTAAGCTGCCGCAGTTTTACATCGTAATCCTATTGCTTTTTTTTTTTTCCAATAATGAATGCGTATATTCAACAATGTGCCGTTTTGGATAGAAAAGCTATCCCCGGCGCTGTAAAAGAGTTATGCATGGACCTATGTATCCTGTTAAGATGATATACTACCGTCTGTAAGGCCTTACCTAACGCAATGCAAAGACATTATCAGTTGCATCAGGGAACACATCACCTTGGAACGAGCACCTTCAATAGGTATCTGCAAGAAACGCCAAAGATGAGAGGTATAGAAATCGTTTACAAGGATGCGTAGATAATGAAGATCGTGTGTGTATACAGGCAGAGAAGGAATGAAGGGAATCCAAAATTTCCAATTACTTAGACCAAAACGTTGGATTTAAATTCCTTTAAATGACCTTAACACCGTTGAATGACATACAATCCATTCCTCCCACGCATCGTGTAAAGAGATAGAAGGCAATGAGAATGCCGACCAGATTGCACCAAAAGATGTAGAACTCCCTTGGAACGAGCACCTTCAATAGGTATCTGCAAGAAACGCCAAAGATGAGAGGTATAGAAATCGTTTACAAGGATGCGTAGATAATGAAGATCGTGTGTGTATACAGGCAGAGAAGGAATGAAGGGAATCCAAAATTCCAATTACTTAGACCAAAACGTTAATCAAGCGAATCTTTTAGGTACATCTTATAACGACTAGATCATAAAACTGAACTTCATCAAGGAACCCAAAAGGTTCGCTATGAAGGCAGAGTAGTTAAAGTAGAAGGCAGGGTAGTTACATGCTGGATTCGATTCCCACATCAATACTCTATACTTTCAATATTATCAAATACAGTAAACACTCGAATAACCGTGGAATGTTTATCCACTCATTAGATTATTTGCTTTTTAGATTATCCATGGTTTTACCATTAAAGAAAATCAACAAGATTCTTTATTTATTTTATAATAATGACAGGAATGAGTGAAACAATCAGGTCTAAAATAAAAATTTAAAGCGGAACATACAATACTATATATGTAAGCAGCTTTGTATTTTACACAGGAGAAAATGTTAACAGGTGTATTGAGAAAAAAAGAAGAGTTTTAACATTAAAAAAGAGTTGATCGTTATTATTATGAAAAAATATTATATGCTATTTATATTTCTTTAGAAAATGAGTATATAATTTATAAATAAATACGCTTTTTCCGCATTCACTCCTCAAATATTCTTTTATTATTTATTCACATGTTTCGGGATACATTCCCAACATCAGACTATTTTTTTTTTTTTCATTACAATATTTACACAATAGAGTATGTGTGTAAACACTGTACACAATGTTCCTAGAATTGGTATTTCCGAGTTTGATTTAATTTGATTTTGGGGTAAATCATTAGTTTACTGTTGTCATTTTTTTTTATTTTTCGAAATTTACAATTGTAGAACAAAGAAATCCAGTAAATTTGAAGAAAATGATTGCAACAATATGTCATTGGCTAGTATAGCAATTACCCATTCATAGTATTTCAATAAAATATGCATATTAAATGGCTCCGTGACTATATTCTTTTTAGACGCCTTATTGTGAATGTAATGGTAAGATAGTCGAAGACTAGTGATTATATGAAGTTTACTATGAAAGGATAAATATCTGGTTTCAGCCAAGTCAGCGATATATGGATCATTAAGATCTTCATAGAAAAATTCAGAAAAAGTAAGGAACTTTGAGGATTGCATTAATCGGATAGTTTATTCAAGCCCCTAAGCACAACTCCTTATGTCCAAACTGTTCTGACTATAGTAGATTTGTAATTTATTGGAATCTTAGAGCGTGAATGGTCAGAAGAGGAAGGTGGAAGTTAGACAGGCATATCAGTAGCGCTTAATATAATAATAACAATAAATATGTAATTACATAAGAAAGTAATTAACATAATTTATGTAAAATATTTATTGATATGATATAAAATCCCCGTCAAAAGTATTGCAACACCCATAATTCTTGAGATTTTCCTGGTTTTACCTTAACCCATACTTGGTTTATATTCATATTAATATTATTTATTAGGATTAGACACATCAATGGTTTTCCTTGTTAATAACAAACGATGGAATTTTTGATTATTTTTTTCAAATTTCCTTCAGTCCATGTTTATCATTCGTTTCGTTATTTACAAGTATGCCAAGACTTGTGGAAGCAGTCATTCAAGCCAGAGGGGACAATATGTCTTATTAAATATAAATATAAAATTTAAAAGTTAAAATTTTAAAGAGTTAGTTTTCTAACTTTTTTGTTTATTGGAAGAAATATTTCAATAAAAACTGTTTATGTCTAGTTCAGGAATGTTTATTATGGACGTCAGAACCTTCCTTTATTATGAAAATCGTTTTTATAAAATTAAAATATTTCAAAGTGTTGCGATACTTTTTACGGGGAGTTTATATTTATTTAATTTCCTACAGTAAAGTACACACAAATTATTATTACGATTACTCGTTGAGAAAACATTATCCTAAGCATAACAATCTCTTGAAAAAAAAAAAATAATAATAAAAACAAGAAGTTCGTCCTTGGAAGTTTGAATAATATAAATTATTTTTAATACACAATGTTTCCAATGGCTTAACAACTTAAAGAAAGTTTTAAAACTCATAATATAGATGGGCTATTATGTAGCTTTAACAAAAATTTTAGAATTGAGCCCCTCAAACCTCTTGTTTCCATTATCCAACAAAGCCTACTAAGACAAAGGATAATTATATCGAAGGCTTTGAATTTCGCGAACAATAAACGGTCTTAATTTCCATTTAGAAACATTCCTTTTTCCTTTTCTTATGGTTCCCTTTGAATGAGTGTTCACAGTGGCATCGATATCGGACGATTTAGCCAATCGGAATGGCCATCGAAAATGGAGAAGCTTTGTAATTCTTTCAGAACTAAGTAACCAACGTTCTGTCCGATGAGTAAAATAGAGCTACTGAGGCACTCTTTCAATGTATTGTCTACAGTTATATCAATTACGATCATTAAAAACTATTTACTACATAGATTATTTATTAAATTTTTAAAAAGGTTAGACAAGAAATCAAACCTAGGGCGGACTGAATGTAATGAATGTGGTGAATGTTTGACATTCAAAACAATTTTTAAAGTAAACAGAAATCCAATAGATGAGGAAAATAATTTATCAATTCTAAATATATTGATCCTTCTATATCATCAGGCGTACCTCAAGTATTTTCAGCGTGCTGTATTAGCTTCAATTTCTTGTCTTCGTTAAAAAACAATCCAGATTTTCGATTAAATAACCAGATAAATATATCCAGTAGCACCATTTTGAATTTGTTCACAATAGGAACAGGTATTTTAAAAAAAGTAAAAAGGTATTGCTATGTCTAAAAATAAAAGAGCGAGAGGAAGCAAGGGAAGAAACTAACCAAGTTCTCGATGCTGAAGCCCATTCGTCTGAAACAGCAGCTGGAACCAAGAAGATAAGAAACTCTCTGACTACGCACATTTCAAGCCAGTTGACTAGAGACAATCGGATGACTGGAAGCAATACTGCTAACATTCATCCAGGCAAATACTTAACATTAATATCAATTTCATTAGGATGCTAATTTTAACTGAATTCTCATTCCAACTGTTATTAGAAAATTTATTATACTAATTTCTTTTGACTTAAGTTGACTTTACAGGGGCATTTTAAATTTTAAAACGCACGAGCAATGTAACAAAAAAAAAAAATAAATAAATAAAAAAAATAAAAAAAAACGAAGAAAAGCGTGTCAGCAGCCACCAAAGAGATTGTTACCTCGGTCCGTTTAGATGTTTTGTTTTTTTGCATATTTATAGATATTTACAGCATTAGACATAATATACAACAAGTAATTGTAACTGTTGTTTATTTTAGTTATGGACAGCTATCCGGAAGGCGAAAGAGAAAATGAGGAAGTTCCACTTTGGGTATGCTAACCTTAGACCAGTGAGCCTTTCGATGTATTCGCTGATGACATTGTTATTTTTTCAGACAATGACAGGAATCTGCAATACAATGTTAACAGATTGAAAGATGGACTCCTCGAGATCAATATGGCTATAAACCCCACGAAAACAAATGTAATGAGTGTTGGGAAGAAACCAAGGAGGATAATGCGTGCAATCAGAGCTAAAGATAAAGTCCTGGAACAGGTGAAAAACTTTAAATACCTGGGTGCACACCTCAATGAAGACGGTTCATTGACTGATTGACAATGTTTGAAGCGGTTAAGAGAGGCTTCCTTAGTAGACGAGAGGCGGAAAGGAAAACAAAAGTGGCTGTATTTAGATCTACATTTCTCCCCATTCCAACATACTCTTCGGAATCATGGACACTAACAAAAAAGGATCAATTCAAAAGTCAAGCGACTGCAATGAGATATCCGAAAGATAGAGGGGAAAAACCAGAAGAGATCGAATACGTAACACCACCACCAGATAAAACCTCAACGTTAAGCCTACCAATGAATTAGTAGGTGGAACTTCGAAGACGTTTTGTAAGTTTAGGTAGTTCCTGATTAGTAATGGTTTTTATAAATACTGTTCTTTTTAATCTTTACGAGGACTTTTAGACTTCTTTGCCAAAAAAAAAAAAAACTGAGTTTAATATAATTTTCCAAGATATCTTGGGCTACAGACTTATGCCTTTCTTACATGAATGCCTGAATATATTATATTATGTAGTTAAAAAATATTTCTAGACTTCTACTGATAAAATAATGTTCTGATATATGTATAACCTGATTTGAACTTGGCATATCAAAACTTTTTTCTTAGAAACTTTTTCTTAGACTGTGATGTTTGATATTATTAATTACAGTGAAACTCCAATTATCAGGATTAATTGGGGCCGAAATTGATTCGGATACTCAAAAATCCGGGTAATGAGATTTAAAATTGAATTAGGGTATTGAGATAAAAAATACAGACAGACATATGTAATGTTTTAACTATGTTTTATTGAATGATTAAAAATGTGGATGTTTTTTAAATTATAATTATGTAACAACAAATTTTGGTTTACATATTGGAAATTCTGGATGTTCAGACACAGAATTTTTCCCCAGCCTCGCCTTTCTTAAGACGTTCAAACAATGGACTGTTGTTCGGACACATTTAATACAACACGTTTTCTTTTAGGTACCACAACTCAAGAGACCGCTCGCTTCTAGAAATTTATTAAGTACGTTTACCCAGAACTTGACTGTGTGTGAGCTCCGCAATCTGAGACACAGTTCCGGTAGCTGCCTCTTTGACTATTTAGTTTTATGCCTTTTATTGTGTCATGAAAGATAATCAGACGGGACCTATTGTATTTTACGTGAACTCCGAACCACAACCTACAACGTCTGTTAATAAAATATTTTTAAAAAATTGTATAGTTTTTTTTTTTTTTTTTTACATATTCTTTAATTCCTTGTGCCTTGAGCTGACTTTATGGGATAATTTACTGTTTAAAGAGGCACAGGCATCAAATCCAATTAATGAAGATAGATAGGTGAAAGTAGTAGAAAACAATGGACTTTCCTTCGAAGAACAGTATTGAATAAAGTTTATTAGGTAATCAGAAATAAAGCTATACTTATGCATATTTTAATAGTTTCTCTATACGACGATAGAACATAGTTGCCTTTATTTACAATAAAGGTTTACTACTTTATCCCTATTAATCGAAGCCGCTTTTCAGCGCTCGATATTGCTTTAGTGGAGTAGTTTCAGCGAGATTAGTCAAACGACATCGTGCCACCAATAATGGGATAGTGGGGATGTCTTCCTAATACCGACTATCGGATAAACCGTACAAACCTGTTGGTAACTAGCAGCCATAAGATCAACGGAATACCTGATATTCTCGCTAATGTTCTGCCAATGTTCGATATTACGAACTGCCATAAATTCAGTTTCCTAATTTATGACAGCAATATGTATGAATGTCTGACATTGCTTATAAAACCAATGATTCTGAACTTTAAATATGGCAGAGGAGACTTGTTTATAGCGATTAAAATTAAAGGATATATTGACAACGAGCACTGAAGATCAGCAGAATCCACTAGAATCCACTAGAAAGTTCAACATCGAACATGTACGGACAATCTTTAGGACGTACATAGGCCAGAAAACCTGCCTTAAGTCAAAACTCAAAACCGTCGTATTTAAACAGAAAGACTAAACATTATTAAAAAAACATACAAAAAAGGTTGAGAAGTAAAAATTATATACGAAGGATGCCATAAGAAAAGCTGATGGTCTGGTATCGGAGCTGAGATCGTAGTGCTGCCTCGAAGGACTGTTAAAACAAAAAAAAATTAACTTTTTTGCAAATTTAATTTGTCTAAGAATGGTATTCTTTAGCTTTATTTAAGTAATAATAATTATCAACGTTAAGCTCATCTTTTACTAATGATAATTAGGATTAAGGACAAATTAAACCGTAGCGGAGCACGGGTACTTTCTGCTAGTAGTAAATAAAACTTAGTATTTGTGATGGTATAGAAAGATCAATGTAATTAAGATTTGATGAATCATTTGCTGTGACGGCCGAGGTCTGTTTCAACCCGTCAAACGGAACACAAGGTTAATTTAAAAAATAGACATAAATTGAACATACATATATTTAGCAAAAACATGAACCTTCATTAATTATCGGAAAATCCGAAATAGTACATATAGGGTTGATTAATTTATTAATTAATTGATAATTTTAATATTATATAAAATAAAATAAAAAAAACATAAAATGTCGTTTTCATTATACTGTATCGAAAACATGCGTATTCAATACCCGGTTTGAGTACGCAAAGTGAAACAGTTGAATAAACAGTTGTTTTGAAAAACTCACTCGTGTTTACTTAGGTTATTGAGCGATTTAAATTCATAATTAACCTTTGTTTACTGATTTAAAACAATGTTGGGAGCTCAAGATTACCTTGAAATACCGGAAGTTATTTGAGCAGCACATAACTGGAGGAACTACTATCGGCTCAATCCCGCGCTAAATATGAAATATTTCGATTTTTTCAACATTTCACCAAAATATTAGCAGCACGGTTGGTTCTAAAGAAAACCTTAATTTGAAATTAAACTAAACTATATTTTCTGCAATTTGAGCAGAAAATAACCTCTGAAGCTTAAATAGGAACTAAGATACAAGCTTACAAATTTTTGGAATTCTATCAAAAAATTGTGGAAACATTTTTCTTGTTTTGCTCAACACGTCCTTAAAACCGACGTTTACTGCATACTTCATTATAACCGATTTAAAAATGAGTTATCTATAAACCAAACATGATACAGTGTTATTATGTTCAATGCTTCTATAAATAAATGGCTGGGTAAAACTTCGTGTTTTACATGGGTAAATCGTCCTTCTCCTCACAAGTGTGGTTCGGTGGCCCTGATGAAGACCTGCAACGCAGGTCGAAACGTTGGCACGTATTAAAGAATTCCTTCTTTACGTGGTGTTTCTTTGACTGCATCCCTGACTATCTTTTTCTCCAACCATCATCCAGTCAACTATACTTTTATCTTTCTATGGAAACAAATTAGTCTACTGGTGTATATAATTCTATTCTATTATATCTCTTTTAATTTTTTAAAAATGTTTGTATATAATAATAATACACCTTTGAACTATGAAAAATATGAAATTCATTGATATCTCCGTTTAATCCGACTCTTTGGCCGTTCTGTGCTAACCCTTGGTCCCTTAGTGTTCGGATTAATGAGATTGGACTGTCAATCTGTACAGCAAAGTTTTGATGCTTTGAGTTTTTTGTGAATTTTCATGACTGATCCGGAATGTTTAAAATTCGAAACTAGTCTTCGAATAAAAAATATTCCAATAGAAGAGGCATTCAGGGAGTCATTGTGATGATTTTTCAAAACTGCTAAAAACTTAGGAATACCTGACGATCCACCTCTCCTCGCCTATTGGAGATAGGACCCGGGGCAGGTAGTAGAGGTTATGAGAAGGGCCAATAAGTCTCGGGTCCTGGAGCACTGCCAGCCCATCCCCTGCTAAAGCCCAGTAATAAAACAATGTAATCGAGGCAAAAAATTGCCCCGCGGTTAAATTGCACAATGTCGGGTTTTTTATGGCCGTTATATGCAGGTACTGATGGCCCTCGTCGACTTGGCTCAGGATTGGTTTTCTCCATTTAGAGGAACTGGATGATCGCCCACTGGAAGACATAAACAAGACTTCACAAGAGGTCGTATATTTAAAGTTAACGTCTTCGAACGCCGTCAAGTCCTGACCATGTGTAGCCTTGCATTCGAAAGATGAGTTCCTCTGAACATGTAGTTACAAAGCTGAATGACCATCCTGCTCTACATATAGCTAAAGAAATGTTCAAACCATCTGCTTTACTATGTTATTCAACCTTAAGCACCATACTTGTTAAAACCAATTTGGACATACGAACTTGAACTGTTGGGGAGAGGAATGCAATATCAAACGCATTCAATCTATCTAATCCCCAGTCCTTTCTAGTCAAACAATTATTAATGCATAATATTATATCATTAATAAATCGCTACATAATGACCTAAAAATATCTTTTGTGATTTCATTACTTTGAATCCTAAAAATTTAATCAAAATATATCCATTCGATAGCAATCCTGAGAAGTCATAGATAAGTGGCAAGGTGTTAGAGTGCTATAATTTAAAACTAATAATATTATATTATTAATATTAAAATTATGAATTTATGGTAATAAAAACTACAAGAGGGGATTAGTAACATTCACTGGATAAATAATATATGAGTATAAGATATTTAATTTAGGTTTAAAATTAAGGTATAATTAAGCGGGTATAATACTTATATTAAGTATATTTCAAACGGGAACAGGGCAAGCCAGCCTTTGGGTAGAGATACCTCCTCTAGTTAATCTCTATCCATTTTTAGTCATCCCAATAACCTTCCCAGTAGGTTGAGACGGCAGTAGTCCCGAGACTGAAAAGCAGGCTTATTTTGGAGTCCTGGTAATGACCAGCTTATCGACTCAGATCCTGAGCATCTGCGACTATAAAGCTCCCACTCAGTCTCCACTATATGAACGGATTCATTGTCATCCATATTACGTAAGTACTTCGTTGAGGCAAATTATAATATTTATTCAATATCACAACTCTCTTTAAAAAAAAAAAAAAAATTATGAATAGCGTACAAGATCAATAAGATGGTTTATTAGACTACCAAAGCATAACTCCGTACGTACAAACATTTTTAATTATAGTAATTTGGATGAGACGTTTAACGTTAATTGGAAGCTTAGAACGTTGTCAAGTAGAAGTTGAAGTATTCGAAAACGACAAGTAATTTCTTGATTCTAAGTAAGACTTTTGTCCAGATAGAGTTCTAGCTAGCGTGTCTTTTTAGCAGGGATTAGACGAGTATCATAAAATAATAATGCATAGCAGGATATTGTAAGCTTAATGCTAAGATTTGTTTGGATTTAATTTATTCCTCCAATTTTGACACTTAAGTGAATGTGATACAATGAAAGGATAATTTTTAGCGGTAAAATGAATGTGCCATTAGCGTACGATGTATACTACCTTGAGGAACACCGACAAATTGGGTAAAGAGGGGAGAAGAGGAAAATTTATGAGTTAATATTCGTTTCTTATTTTAAAACTATATATTTATCTGTAAGCTGTATAGACAAAATAATAATAAATTAAAATGAAAAGACAAAACGATAATTTTTGAGTTCGTTTGAATGCCATTAGCTTGGAATTATGGCCTGGAAATATGGGTGCATATATTTTTTTTTTTTATTAAATGTAGCAAAAATAACGGTGTAGAGTATAGGACCTAGAAGAAAAATTATGATCTATTTTGAATATTCCATCTACTTGACATAAATGAGATATTTTAGGTTGATTGGAATCTAAATGGTAGATTCATTTAGAAATAGTCGATTCAGCAGACGATGTGGATTCCAAGTAAGACCTTTGTCAAGAAACAAATTTTCCGAGATCATTCTGGATAAGTTTGTTTGTGATATAGTAAGGAGCATTCAGAATTTTCCGAAAATTGGAGTCCCTTAGTTCAACTACGTATGTACAAATAAGTTTAAATTCTCATTTAAAAGAGACATTTCGATTAATTGGAAGCTTAGAAGATTGACAAATATATGTTATATGTAGATTTCAAGTAAGGCGTTAGTATCCATGATTTCTTAAGTTGCGAATCCATGCAACAGGGAATAGTGGAATGTTATTAAGGAAACAGTAGAACTGGAAGTCGTAGGTTTACGACAAAGGATAACGACGATTCGTGGAACACCGTCAGACTGGATAAAGAGGCGTAAACAGGAAACAATTATAATTTACTTTGAAGATCACTGAGATAGGAACGGATAACAAGGAAGTATGTGGGAGGTAGGAATTTACGGAGTTTGTAAAGCAGTCCCAGGAGTCGATCCAAATATAAATTAAATTAATTAAATAAATTTGTCGAAATTCTAATGGTTTTCGAGATACGTTATGAAAATCGGTGGATTTTCGGGTGGAGCGGGAAAAAACAAATATTACCTCAACGTTTTGTTAATACTTTATTTCTAGCTACCGTTTCCCCGATCGTCCTCAGGAAAAATTAATAGTAAAAGTGGCACTGTAGAGCATTAAATTTTTAATTTTCATATATAGTTTCTGGTATTGAAGCAAGGTTTAAAAAAAAGTGACTGGTAAACATTTTTTTTTTTCTAACAATTATTCGATTTTAAATAACATATATCTCGAAAACGTTGAATTGTCGACAATTATGATCTAATAAATTTATAGGAAATTCAATAGCGGTATTACGATTTGTAGCATATTTGTTCTTGAGTCTACTGTTTTCGGGATAAGATCTCGAAAATACGAATTGGCACCTCTCTTCTCCCCCCCCCCCCCAACTTAGCTCAACCCAGGTTCGGAGACTTTAGTAGGTTGCTTCTAATTGCTCCTGGCGAAGCTGTGACATCAGAATTATCGCATATTTCATTGCCAAATATACACCCTCATTTCAACAATCGTTATGACTAGGGTCGCACTTTTTGCGAAAAAACTCTCTCCCATTCATTTGGATTACAGTTCGAAAAAACTAATGGCGATCCGAAATTTCGTTTTTCATCTGATAGGCTCATTAAATTAATATAGAACCTATATATAAAGTAATGATCACGTTTCGTAAAATACACCATACCAGCACAAGTAAAAACCGGGACCTGTTTTGAATTCCAAACTTGGTTAAAGTATTGGATTATTAATCTGGGCTGCAAAGACAGATAAACGTTTGTATTGGTTATTTGTACAAGGTGAATCATATTTGAAAAACACAGGTCTTTAACTTTTTATACAATATTTTTTCGAAATCAGGAAACACAAAATATATAGTAAACGATGATATTTTCGGCTCCGGCTGAGGAGACTACATAGTTACCGCTCTGTGTAGTCGGTGGTGTTCCACTATTAGGGTTCTTTTATTAAACTTAAATTCAATTGAAAGGCAATAACTTTTGTACGATAACTTTTAATGAAATCAGGAAAAGTACTAAAGTCTTTTGATTTTGGTCTTAAAAAGTATATAATTTAATGAAATAAAGGCTCATAATATACTATTCCGTATTAGAATAAGCAACTTTATACAAAAATAATATATCATATTTGTTCATTAATATATATTTTTTTAATGTGCAGTAATATAGCATAAAGTAATTTGAAATTTTTTTAATAGTAATAGGATAGATAATACGTGATGTTGGGAATTCCTTTTTTTCAACTTAGTTTTAGATAAATGATATATTAAGAATAGTTTTTATTTATATCTTTTGCCCGTTTTATATGAAACAATGTATAATTCTAGTCAAGAAAAGCACTTCATGGGAAAGGGAAGTAGAACAAAAGTTTGTAGCCCTCCATACATAGGTGTATAGAAGATGTCGTTAACCCGGCGGCGCGGACAAGTTGGGGGATCAGTGTTTATAATCGCGTATCCTTCTCATACTTCTAACGTGATTTTCTAATCCTTCTATAGTTTGATGCCACCGCATTTTTAAAATATTTCCAAGAATGTATGCAGTTGTTTTGGTTATATAGTGTTAATGATGTTACTTTTAAAAATTTTCAAAAAAAAAAAAATAAATTAATTAATTAATTTTATTGTTAAATTTAATAAAGTAGAATTCATTAATACACCTCCGGTTAGTCCGACTCTCCGTGTAATCCAATATGTGGATTTCGGGGGGGGGGGACAATTCGTGAAATTTAAATTTGTGCAGTAAAATTGTATATTTTGGTTGTAAAAGGTTGAATAGTTTTTAATTAATTTAAATAGTTAGTGTAGTGCTTGTGTACTAAAAGAAAACTTTTGACTTGAAGTGCCACCCCTCGCTGATTGATAGCGTCAAAGTTTCAAATCTTTCGACCATTTTTCTGTTTCAGCAAAGTATCTGTTGCACGGTTGGTTCCAAAGCTTTTTATATTAAAAACTAAACTAAGCTATATTTTCTACAATTTAAGCAGAAAATAAGCTCTGTTGGTTAACCAGGAATTGAGATACAAGCTTTCGTATTTTCAAGATTCTCTCAAGTGGCTAAACTTGTGATTTTTTTTCGGTTTTACTTTAAAACGTCGTTTATAGTCCAGTCAATAAACATATTGTAGAGTGCATGAAAAATGCGAAAATATTTGACTTTACAGCTTCGTTAGGAGTAGTTAGGGAGGGGGGAAGGGGTGAGTTAACGGTGGTGGTGAAAGGAGAAGGTCCCATTATTGGGGTTTCCGATTATATCTCGAAAACAGACTCTAAAAACATATGTTTCGAATAAAAATAAAAGCTTATAAAAGTTCCTATAAAATTGATTATGTATATGCTTGTCGAACTTCAATCGGTTTTCATGATATACCTTATTGAAATTCGGTAATTTTCGAAATAAAAGAATTTTTATCTCACTTTTTGTCGGACATTTGCTTCAAGTGCCAGAAACGTATACATGAAATTAAATTAAATTTAATGCTCTACAACTTTTATTCTGACATTTTTTCTGAAAAACGATCGTGGAAGGCAATGGAAGCAAAAGTTTGACAAAAAGTGAACATTTTCGAAAATTACCGATTCTTAATAACGTACAACTTGAAAACCGTTGGAAGTTCGTCAAATATGTATGTAATAGTTTTTATAGGAAATTCAGTTAGCTTTAATTTTGTTTTGAAACTTAATTTTCTAGAGTCTTCTGTTTTCGAGATATAATCGAAAAACCCAAAAGTGGGAACTTCATCCCTCCCCTCCACCGTTAGCTCACCCCCCAGTGGCGGGGAATATTACTATGTTTACCTTGTGACTATTCTTAACGAAGATATATGCAACATTTTCTCATATTCCACGCACTCTAGACCTCTCATTTCAGCACTTATTGACTGAACTATTAGAGCTTACTTTATTTTTGACGATTTTAAAGGTAAATTCGTTTGCTAGAAGCTTAACACAACATAGTGTTACTACTGCCAAAGGTGCTATATATAAATAGCTGGCTAAACATGTCTATGCAAATATATAAGTCTGTTAGTATATACAGTGGGTTTCTATTTCCTTTATTTTCTTATATTGATAAGTAACTTTTAATATACTTACAATGCAGTTTTAACTATGAATAATTCCATTGATATTTCCGTTATCCGACCTTTTGGCTGTTTCGCACTACACCTTGGCTCTTATGGATCGGATTATTAAGTTTGTACTGAATATTGTTTTTTTGTTGTTGTTTTTTTAAGCAGACAACTTTCTTCATTGACTGACCAAGACCGGCGTTTGCCCTCCAATAAACTCTGGGTGTAAGGGAAGCTATGGATCAGTATTTGTTTACATGCAAGGACAGCGGTTCTGAGGATAGACGACACCTAAAGCCGGGGGAGGGGGTAGGGTCAGCACCAGTGTCCAGTATCGCTGAGCAGCAAGTGCCTTTCTTCTGCCGGACGCCGCCCACGGTATGGACTCCAACGATTTACAAGCTTGTTTTCTTCTAGTCCTTCCGTCCAATAAAACTACTCGATTTCTTTATGGGTCTGAATGGACTTAGTACTGTATTCGGTTGTAAGTATTGGAAAACAGCTTCTATGGTGGTCTCTTCAAGATTTGTTTTTTATGCCACTCGATCAATTTCTATTTAAAGCGAACAAGGATGAAAGTTATGGTCAGCTCAAGAGAACAGAAAAACACTTTGAGTTATGCTGTTCATTTCGAAAGAGTTACTACATTTCATATACTTGTCTAATAAGCAGTTGTATGGGGTAATAAATTCTAAAAAGGAACTAATGGAATAATTATTTGTTATTTATATTTATTCTCTTTTTCATTGTTTTAAATTTGTATTTCCTCTCTTATTATTTATCAAAATTACTCATTGCCATTGAGTGAGGCCGCTTGTCATCATTAAAAAACAAAATAAAAACTTAATAGCTAATTATCACTAATCAGTTATGTGCATAATATATTTATGACACTGTAGAAAAAAACAAAACATGAAATACCTGTAGCAGTCATGTATTTAATAAATATAAGTCTGAATGCTAAAACAACTCACACTGCAATAAAATGACATTCTATTGCATCAGTTAGATTTTCAGCATTTTGTTATATATTTCAATTCATTATTAATATTCCGGTACATGTTTTGGGGTCTACGTTCAGAGAATTTAGCGAAATAGAAATAGAAAAATAATTTTATTCTGGGACCAAGTCCCTTTAGAATAACAAATTAGTACAGAAATAAATAAAATTAGTTACATCTGGTCAGAGATATATTGAATAAATAAAATGAAAAAAAATAAAATAAAATAAAATATAGAAGAAATAATAATATAACAATGATAATGTATACATAGATACTTAAGAAAGTAGATTGTTAGCAAGCGTCACTTTGGATAAGAATGACGTACTGGAAATAAAGGAATTTAAATGTTTTCAGAGATTTCCTTGTGTAATATGAGAAGGAATGGTCTAATAGAAATAAATATAATATAATATGAAATTAGACTAAAAAATGCTTAAAACCTAAGTACATATCAATTTAAGTAGAAAGTAGAATTTAATTAGCAAGAAGATTTTATGAACAAGGCTATGATTGAATAAAGAAGTGACGATGAAAGATTACGAATAAACCACTAAAAATACTCTCAAAATGCGTAGGTCATGTATATCTGGCAATAAAACACATTCATGTGTACTGCAATAAATAAAAAAAAACAGAAAAAATAATGACGTTTCAAAATTATTTTAAATAATACGTTTTCCTAATCAAATAAGAAATATTAAAAAAAAACCTAATCTTTACAAAACCCTGCAGTTTTCCAGTTTTGAATATTGTCTAAAGCCAAATGCTGTGGTAGACGGAACCAGAAAATATGTAAATACATTCATTTTAAAACATTGTTTAATTTAATTATGATTGATGAAATAATTACCTCTTCTATTGGAATTATTTTACTTGAAAACTAGTTTCGAATATTAAACATCATCAATTATAAAATCCAAATTTTCATCAGCACTTTGTTACATAGATTATGTATATTATAGTATTTGAACATGTAAGAGAAGAAATCAAAAACAGGATGAGTATCTCTTAGTGTAAAAAAAAAAAAAATGCGTGAAACTAGATCAAAAATGTAGCAAAATGCCGCAGACCTCACCTTTCTATTCCAATCCGTTGCGGATATACGATAAATCAAAGACTTTTTTGAGGAAAACCACGCTTTTTTTCCATAAAAGCTGTAGTATCTCCATTTTGTTTAAATATTTTTTTCAAATTTTGCCCACATTTTCGGATTCAAAATTAAATTTCCTATAAGAGCAGAGTACATGTAACCTTGAATTTTACAAACTTGTGACTTAAAGAACAGCTTGATCTTCACCTTATTTAGAGAAGTTACAATGTCTTATATTATTCAACGCTCACCGTTTTTCGAAAAAACTATCCACAAAACTGCAAATCTCACAAAAACTTGCAAATGTAATCAGCTTTCGAATGATATGTTAAAAGTAATGATTCTGTTTTGATTTAATGGATTGTGGTGAGTTAATGTATAGATGAGTCTGTTTTTACAGGGGAAGGCATTTTTACCTTTCCATGCGGAGTATCGTTGGTTTATTTATCTTTGTATTGCTGTTGAATAGTGTTGAAAAATCATAGTTTGCCCAACAGATTGAATGATGAGAAATACTAAGATTTGTTACAAAATATCATACCACAACTTCATGAAGATATTCCACCTGAAGTTCGGCAAAATATGATTTTCTAACACCATGGTGCTCCTCCACATTATTCAAAAGCAACACAAATGTAAACTAACGATATACATGGATAGGTAGAAATGCCTTCCCCTGTAAAAACAGACTCACCTGTCCATAAAATTTAACTCAAAAAGTAGTATTCTTCAATATCATCTGCATTTAAAAGCTAACGGCAAAATTGAGGTCTAAGTTCATTATCATTGGGTTTTAAACCTTCCATGAAATTCTAATAAAATAAATCCAAAATAATAATAATAAATAACTTCATGTAATAATATAAGATCCTTTGATCTGGTGTCGCTTTATTGACAGTTTTCCTTTATTTTTTATTAAACAATATTTTTTTACTTTGCTTTTTATTTCAATGAAGAGTTTATTATGTTTAAAATGCACATTTCTATTAAGGGATAGTCATAATGTTTTATTTAAACAAGTAACTTATTTGTATCCCAAATGAGAACACCATGTTTTTTGGGTTTCAAAAGTAAATTTTTCCATCAAATCAAAACAGAATCATTACTTTTATCATATCATTCGAAAGCTGATTAAATTTTCAAGTTTTTGTGAGATTTGCAGTTTAGTGGATAGTTAGTTTTTTTCGAAAAACGGTGAGCGTTGAAGTAATATAAGACATTGGTAAGTAAATAAGGTAAAGATCAAGCTGTTCTTTAGGTCGCAAGTTTGTAAAATTCAAGGCTACATGGACTCTGCTCTTATAGGAAATGTAATACTAACTCCGAAAATGTGGTCAAAATTTAAAAAAACATTTAAACAAAATGGAGATATTACAGCTTTTATGGTAAAATACATAGTTTTCTCAGAAAACTCTTTGATTTATCGTAAATCTGCAATGGATTGGAATGTAAAGGTGAGGTCTACGGCATTTTCCTACATTTTTGATCTAGTTTCACTTATGTTTTTTTTTACGAAGTACTCACCCTGTATAATGTAATTACGCTTTTAAATTTATTTAAATTCATTCTTTTTATAATGGTTATTTTTTTCTGCTCCTTTATTATTACTTTTTATGATTTATTTAATATTAATATCTTTGATATAGTTAGGGGATTTTTATTTATTTTTAATTTAATTTAATTCTACATAGTGTATGAATGGATTTTTTGTTTCTTTGCCCTTTAAGAGGCAGCTTGTAATATTTATTAAATAAAACAATTTAAAAAAAAAGTAATATTATTAAGTAACATATTGCTAATCCTCTACATTTGCCTATGTTTTGAAAATTATAGATAATTTCCAGAAATACCATATCAATCAAAGAATCTTAACAATTTTGTAATTTTGGATATTTATCCATTTACAATGCTTTGTGAAAATTTATATACATGTGGAAATGCGAAGAGTAAACCCAGAACGGGTGCGGTTGTCCCACGGGTTAATCAAGGCACGGGTGGAGTTGGGAGCTCTAAAATCCCTCAACAATGGAATGAATCGATATTAATTCTCATTCACAAAAAGGGCCAGAAGACGGATTGTTGTAATTATCGGGTAATTTAACTTCTTTCAAAGTTTCCTCAGCTATTTACCATAATGTTTTTCTGGTTCAGATCTTTGAAATAGGGCGTTTTTTTTTTGTTTTTTTACCAAGAAGTTCATTACCGTATTAATCACCGTCCAAAAGTTTAATGTTGTCAAAGTTTATATTGGCGTATAAGGGAATTAGGGCAGAAAACGAACCCATCGCTAAAAGGGATATTAATTGAGGAGGCCTTCGAGGGGGAAAACACGGAGTCAGAGGATAAGACGAGGAATGTCTTGTGGTCCAATCACTAGAGGGGTAAAAAATGAATCAATCCAGCAGGAAAAAAAAATTGAAAAATCCTTTTTTTTTTTTAACTGTTGATTGATATTTACTAGTGTATAAATTCTATACAAATAATGAGGATTCTATAGTTAACTGTACGATGTAATGTAAGTAGCTAAATGATCAGAGGTGCAGCCAAGGAAATAAACACGTCCAAGTTAAGGTAGGACTTACCTTTCTATTTTACCCTTCTCCTTTTCATATATATTCCTTATACTTATTTTTAAATTCCTATTAAAATTGTTACTTATAATTATGTTAATAAAATTGTAGCATTATATTAGTTTACACTATTTAAAATTTGTATAATTCAATTTAAATTATTTTATTACAACTGTATCTTTTGACAAGAACTTGCTACTATTTTGTATTCAATTATGTAATTACTTTCAGATATTCTTCTAATTATGTAAACTAATATTATTTTTCTCCTTTTTATTATTAATAATTTAATTTGTATGGTTTATTTTTTAATTTTTTAAATGATTTGGATTTATTTATTTAATTTTAATATATCACATCCAATTTTAGTTCTGAAGAAGACCTGGAAGGCAGGTCGAAACGTCGGCACGCCAAATATAAAGTTTTTTTTTTTTTAACTTGAACGTGTTTATTTACTTGACTGCACCTTCTCTCCTTACATTATATTCAAATAAATTTGAAAATAAGGATTACAATGACATGTTAAGAACTACTCACAAGTAGCACTTCAATAAATGTTCTACATTAGGTCTCCTGGCCATTTTTTTTTTTTTTTTTTTTTTTTTTCAGACACCTCGGATTACCAGAAATCGAGTGTGAAGTAAGTTGAGGAACTAGTGGATTTGAGTGGTTATGGAGCTTACTATGAAAGGTAGGTATCTGGTTTGGGCCAAATCAGCAGCATATGGAACATTAAGGTCTTTTCGTTGAAAGTTTTTTTTTTTTTTTTTTTTTTTTTTTTTTTTTTTTTTTTTTTTTTTTTTTATTATTCTCATATATTTAAGCTGATCACTAGTATTATATTTTAAGCTGTGTCTGGTTTATTTTATTGGCACAGCATGCAATTTTGTGAATTGTAAAAAAACAAATTATATAAGAAATAAAGAAAAAAAACAAAAGCATTAAGATCATTTTTGGATAAGTTTGTTTGTGACTTAATAAGACGCATTAAGGAAGTGCAGTAATACGGTGGTCAAATAGAAAAAATTATAAAAATTTTCTTTTTTTCTTTATTTTCTTTTTTGGTGAGCGTCTAATTTAATTTTTAAAACTCGTAATGAACGTTTCGGAGAAAAAACAAATGTTAGATTTTATTTAATTTGTCAATTTTTCAGTTTTAAGCTTCCAAATATATATATAAAAAAACAATTCTTCAAAATATAAACTTCGAAGAAAAACATCCAAGTTTCTACAAGTTACTTTTTATACATTTGTTTGTCAAATTAATTGTTTAATTCAGCGTTTTTATTCTCAATTGGTTTTTGTATTTTTTGCAATACTGAATCTGAATTTTAACTTTTTGATCTCAAATAAGTGAAGAATTCTAAATATATATATATATATATATATATATATAATACAAACTACGTTTTAAAAATATCTTAAATGTTCATTATTTCGTATGGAATTCGTACATATTTAAAAAAAAATTACCTGATACGAAAATATACTACATCAAAATATTTGATAAGCAGATAAAGGGACTTAAAAAACTTATAACCACTGACGGGGACTGGAGAAAGAGAGATTCATGAACCCTCCTAAAAACATCAGGGTTCTTGTGGAAGAGAGAACAAGGCAAAGACGTGGGGGAGGACGGAAGATAGAAGACTGTATAAGTAAAAGAGTATGATGAATTAATAGAGAAGAAAAATGCGCGGGTAGTAAAATATGATACACGTTAGGTCCTTTTTAGGACGGTTCAAAATTAAAAAAAAAACAAAAAAAAACTTCAATTATCTTACAAGTAATTTTTTATATTGTCAGTAAGTCTGTCGATGGTTAGAGACATCTTAATGACTCACCTACATGACAGAAATTAGACCTTTTTGGTCATGCGGAGTTGAACTTTGGCGCTTCACAAACCCTTTTATTTTTTTATTGTATTCAACCCTTACAGCTCAAAATTCCTTAATGCTTCTCGTTATATAAAAAAAAAAAAGATCTTAAGCTACCTTACCCAACCAAATCCTCTAGTCTCCCGACTTGCTTCCCATTCGAATTCCGATAACCAGGCTTCTGAAAAGAAGATGGAATACGTACCTTTTAATAAAGAATTTTAATTGAAGTGCTACCAACACGCAGTTTCTTTATACGTTATTCTAATCATTTTCCACACCTTTACTAAAAATATACATTTCATTCAGTTGTAAACGTCTATAATACAATTAAATTATTCCAAAAAATTACACTTTATTGATAATATTAAACAAATTTTAAAACGATAAAGACAAAATTTTGTTTTAGATACCGAAATAGTAAAATATGCATAACAGGCAACTAGGTCGGGAAAAATTATGATTTTCGTAAGTGGGTCTTGGCCCGTAAAACTTTGGGAAGTCCTGTCCTAAGAGATTGCTTTTTGATAAGCCTATAACTTATTTCATATATCCTCTTTTATTTTTATTGGCTTATTATATCCAAGAGCGATATCGAAAAGCTTGTGGGTATAGGAAATTTATTTAGTTTTAGAGAAACACACACAAAAAAAAAAAAATTAAATTACTGAAGGGATTCAAGAATAAAATGTTTGTTAATGATTGAATTAAAGCGGTGATTGAAAATATCGTAAAGTACAATAAATAAAATAAAATATTTAGTACTAGTTTGTTACTAAATTCCTTGTAAAATAAAATGAAAAGATAACCTTTATTCTGGGAGATATTTTCCCCTAAGAAGAATTTATTTTGACAATGCACATGCGTTTTAAAAGTGTAAATGAATCCGTAAAGCCAACTGAAGTCACAGCATTTAAGAATTAGTCGAAGTAATAATTGACATAGATAGAATAGAATAGAATAGAAAAATAATTTTATTCTGGGACAAAGTCCCTTAAGAATAACAGATAATTACAATAGATAGTAGGAATAAAAACATTCTAATGGACTTAACATGTGCGTTGGGACTATTTGTAGTGTTCATGCACAAGACTTTTTGTAACAACTATGTAAATGATATTATAAAACAGTTTCAGAAAATATATATATTTTTTTACAAGCAAACTAATTGAATTCAAAAATGTATTCTTTTTTTTTTTAATTAATGAATTTTATACATCATATACATAAAAACATAAATACATCATTAGAAATCTGGTAATATTTTTAAACTTTGTTAAATATTAATAGATATATGGAATAAGGCCATACATCTCTATACCAAACTATTGATGAAACAAAAAAACTAGTTTTATTTATTTTTTATAAATAAATTGAAAAAATCGAAAGTAGTTCGAGTTTGAATTTTTATAGTTTCAGTTTCGGCGTCATCTGGCCCGAGTAAAACTATTTTAATATTCATATTCTGTGTTCTAGGACTAAAAGCCATAGCGCCAACATGCTCACTTCAAACAGAATGCATTTCATTATAAAATTGTGTTCGTGCGAGAATAAGTTTACTCTGGTACCGTTCAAAAAAAGAAATATGTAATTTCGATTTTTTAACGTTCAATAATACGCATAAAATACAAACTAAATAAAATAAGGAATGTTTACATGCAAACAATTTGAAATACAAACCTAGTTTCGAAGTTATATCGGCTTGTAATATGGATCGGAAAAAATTGCATTTCGTCATTAGAATTAAATAGATCATAGTCCCAGACACAATTTTTAAAACCTCTAGAGCATAAGTAATAAAAATACTTAGGCCTTTAATGGGACAGAGAGAAGAAACCGTAACTAACAGTACATTGGATATAGGAGGAAGATAATCTTTTTACTACAATACGAACACAAAATGAATAAAAAATAACGTATACTTATTTTACACAAATTAACAAACTATATATTTTAAGGATGAAGACATTCCTACCTTATTTATTTATTTTTTTATCACTAAAATGGGTTAATTTTTTATACATGTAAAAAAGTGAATTGCATACGAAAGAAATTCCAAATTCATTGCTGTATTAATAAAGGAAATAAATAAATAAAGGATATAAAAAAAATAAAGTAAAATGAAAATCCCTAAATGAACATATCCAAAAATGAAAAATACTAAATTTATTACGAGTCCTTGAAATTTAAACTTATTTTTTAAAAGGTAGATGACAATACTCACTTTACTCTTAATGTATGTTCCCTCTGAATCTACTTTCTTACCTGAAAAAAAAAAAAAAAAAAAAAATGTATTTTATTGACGAAAATGGCATGCTATCATAAAGTATAAAGTGAAATTACGTAAATAAGAAAAAAAAAATATATATATAATGCGTTTATTTTATTTATCTGTGTATGATGCATTATGTTTTACAAAATACAATATTGTCATTTATCCATTCATTCATACACTACATTTGTGTTTCTCATCAGCCGAATAAAATTTAAAAAAAAAAAAAAAAAAATGTTAATTCCATATTTCTCATTCTCTGTGGAGTACGTATCTAAATTTATATTATAAGTTTGATAAAACATCTAAAGGTATTTTTCAAACTTTATGGAATGCTATGAAGTTTACGTTTTTCGCTTCCTGCTTGGATCTTTTAATCATGTGTTTTGAAGCGTGATTTTTCTTGGGAACGAAAACCATAACACTATAAACTATAGTATTATGCAGGGTGTTAAACAACAAATGTATGGGCGTTAACTGTCTCAAAGAAAGAAAAGAAAAAAATGTTATATAAAATATGTCCTAAAATTATCATTTATTTTATGAATAACACTAATATATCACTTAATGTTAAATGCCTATTTCTTCTATTAAGAGTTAACTTTTCACTCTTAATGTAAACAAAAGTAATCAGTACATAGATAGCTCTCTTTGTGACAACTATAAGATTTTTACATCATCCTTTGTTTAAAATTTTAGTTTTAAATACAAAAAATAATATTTTACATATTCATAGTATATAATCAAAATAGAAAAAAAAAAAAAAAAAAAAATAAAATAAATAAATTAAAAAAAAAAAAATGAGTGACACCGATTGCGCAAAAAACTAAAAATTATGTTTCATTGTGAGTAATTACTAAAAGCAAGGATCGCTTGGTAACCTATTAAAAAGATCCACTTTGGTAACGCTAGTTTTGAAAGAAAAAATAAAATAAACTTAGCAGATTAGTTAAAAAATATTAAATATAAAAATTATTAGAATTAAATTATTTGACTAAAATGAATAGATGATTTTTCAAGGTGCCTGAAATATGCGATTCTTTTTTACCTCGCTTCGTTAAGAGTAGTTAGAAGTCCCAACTAAAAGTCCAACAACAAACTAAAAGTCCCCGTCCTAGGATGGTGAGCTAACGGTGGGGGGACGGGGAGAAGGTCCCATTTTTGGGTTTTTCGATTATATCTCGAAAACGGTGGAATCTAGAAAAATATGTTTCGAGTAAAAATTGAAGTTTATTAAATTTCTTATAAAATCGATTGTCTATATATTTGTCGAGCTACGAACGGTTTTCGAGATATATGCTATTGAAAATCGATAATTTTAACAAAAAATAATTTTGACTTTTTGTCAAAAATTTGCTTCTAGTGCCTTCCACGGTCGTTTCTCAGAAACAATCGCTTAATTCTTAATTTTCAATCTCGAAAACCGTTGGAAGTTCAACAAATATTTACAGAAATTTTATAGGAAATTTAATTAGCTTTAATTTTTAGTTTAAACATATTTTTCTAGAGTCCACTGTTTTCGAGATATAATCGAAAAATCCAAATATGGGGACCTTCTCCCCTCTCGCCACCATTAGCTCACCCCCAGGGGCGGGGAACTTTCAGTATGTTTATTTTCTAACTATTCCTAACGAAGCCCTGAGGTCAAAAATAATCGCATATTTCACGCACTCTACACCCCCCATTTCGGCACTCATTGCCTGGACTACATGAACATTACAGGTTATAACCATATCATGGTTTATCATATTAGCCGCCAGATAATAGAACTTTTTAGTTATACTGTCTTCGAGCCCTAACACACTAACAAAACAATATCCTAAGAAATATCAGAACAACCTCCCATCCACAGAGTTTAGAGAAAATTTTCAGTAACATTTAAGTAATTTGTTTAGCGAGTATTTTTTTGAATAATTATCATTTTTTAAAAATAAATTTGATTTACGTTTTTAGCTCTGATATGAACTATATTTTGTAACGGTAATTTAATATTCCAAATTTAATATAACATCGTAAATTTTAACAAATATTTAAAGGAATACAAAAATTTAGAAATCAAGAACTTATATCTGTTTCAGGCGTTAAAAGTTTAGTCACCTATTCCGGAATTTTCTTATAACACAACAAATCACAATTTAAATAATTAAATTAAATTATTACACAATAACACAACTAAATAAATAATAAATAAATAAATCTAGTCCTTTTCAGATAGATTCTAACTAAATAATCTCAACACTTTTAAGTTATTTTTACATGGTACATGTTTTTACGGAGATTTACTGGGTTTCAAGATTGTAACCGCCCGTAAAATCTCATAAAATATATGATTGTTACTCATAACTAAGAAAAATTAATATTAATAATTGTTAAATAATATTTACTGCTAATTTCAGGAGCTATATTGGTTTGAATAGAAAAAGACACGTTTTGCTTTTTGAAACTCTCTAGCTCTGTTGCTCGGGTTGAAAATTTGGTGACGCTTCTCTTATTAGTAGTAGTAGATCTAAAAGTAGTTGAATATATATACACATATCCATGATATATTGTTTTTCCGAGTCTGGGAAAAAATTATTTTTTTTTTACTTTGTTTGTTAGTCCAGTCATTTTAGAGGTTTTAATCTCCAATCTGCGGTACAAATTCCTACTGAGCTGAATTTTTGTATTCACCTTTATTACGGCATTTTAATGAATATGTGAAAAATTGACATTGATATCGTGCCGGTTAAAAAAGTTATGAAGGTCAAAAGGTCGGGAAATGAAGTTCTCCGCGAATATCTCGCAATCTATTGCTCGGAGGTCAATTGAGTTCGTAACAAAAATTGTTCATCGTGCAATTATCTACAAAAAATTATAGTTGCATTTTTTGTAAGATAAATCGTTTTTTGAGCAGAGCATTAAAAAGCAACTAACTTGCGGTAAGACGCACTTTTTCGCGAAAATGCGTTTTTTGTTACACTTTTGTCTATAACTCCGAAACTATTTGTCTGATGTAAAATATGTTTTTATTCATTTGAGAGTTGGTTAATTTTACTGTCAGACCCTATGTATGAAGTTTTAATCAAGTCCCATAAGAAATTTGAGATCGTACAAATGGCTTCATATATAGGGTCTGACAGTAAATTTAACCAAATCTCAGATGATTTTTTTTTTTTTTAAACCAGAAAAATTGTTTCGGAGTTATAGACAAAAGAGTAAAAAAAAAAACATGTTTTCGCGGAAAAGTGAGATAACCGCAAGTTAGTCGCTTTCTTAGCACTGCTCAAAAAACGGTTGATCTTACAGAAAACTGCAACAGATATTTTTTGTAGATAATTGCACAATGAACAATTTTTGTTATGACCTTAATTGACCTCCGAGCAATAGGTTGCGAGATATTCGCGGAAAAATCGATTTTTTCGACCGTTTGACCTTAAGAACTTTTTTAGCCGGCATGATATTAACGTCGATTTTTTTACATCTTCATTGAAATGCCGTAACAAAGCTGTATACAATAATTCAGCTTACTAGGAATTTTTCCGCAGTTAAAACCTAAAATGACTGGACTATGTGCATATTGTACGACTAGATCCATTGCCATCTATATTATTAATTGTCTTTGAGTGAGATAGCTTGTAATACTTATTACAAAAAAAAAAAAAAAAAAAAAAAAAAAAAAATGCAGTTGTAATACTTATTAAAAAAAAAAAAAAAAAAAAAAAAAAAAAATGCAGTTGAAAGGTTTGAATTTTGTTTCGAGATAGCGAAATATGTAGCTGAGATTATTTTTTTTTAAACAAATCATTGCAGGTGATTGCCAAAGAATAGTTCATAATTATATCAACTGCTTGCTCTAGATGTTTAGAGTTAAATATATCAAAATAACAATTGAAAAGCAGGCCTTGTTTCCTTTAAATATATTCATTCTTGCTTTTATTATTGAACAAATGGTTGTTATAGTTTGAAATATAGTGCAACATTTGTATTTTACTGTCCTGTGAACTTAGAACATCTGTTTAAAATTACGTTTTGCAGTACATTCGGTCTTTTTAGCTTTTCTGGGGTATGTTTCCAGTACAAAGAAAGCAGATCCTGACATATATATAGGACAGGGGAAAGCACTAAGTTGCTTTTATTTATCTGTGCTATATAAATATTTTATGCCGGAAGTACAAAAGTTTCTAAAAAAGAGGAGGAAAACCTCGGGTAAATTGTCGACAGAGTTGTGAAAAGCCAAACTTCTTTTCTTGAAAAATATGGTTTCTTTGTTGATGAAACCTTACATCTCGAAAACAAATGAAGATTACGCACTAGAAATCGTCCTTAGCTGAAAGGGGTGGGGGGAGCTTTTGAATTATATTGTTCCTGTTCTGGTGCCAGAAGGGGCTGCGCTTATTTTTGTTCTTAGTGGGATGATGACAAACAATAGGATTCATCATCCACTAAGAAGAAAAATGTCCCAGAGAGTGGCTTTGCTATGATTTAATTCTTGTCCCGGTTGTTTGCAAATATTATTCTGCTGGAGACAAGGTAATAAATAGTATAAGGAATGCCAAAATCATATATATATATATATATATATATATATATATATATATATATATATATTTTTTTTTACTGCTCAAGTTTCCATCATCAATGATGAAAACTTGAGAAGTAAAAATTTAATGAAACATACGCACAGTAATACACTAGGCAGTACTATCCCTCACAGTCTGTTTCAGCCCGAAATATATTATTCTTGATTTTGACCTTTGAGTCATATCAATGATTTTGTGGCTTTTTTTTTGGTGTTGTAATTTTATGAGAAACACAGGATATGATAAGAATCTCCAAGTGAAGGCGCCAGAAAGAACCCATCGAGCGGGTCTGACGATTTACGTGGAATCGTGTTCTATTAGTACTACCATAATATAAATCGGGATAAACAACTAATCTCTGATCAAGCACGGACCTGCTGCAATTCTCCCATCTACGTCTCGGTTTCCCATCGAACGTTTCGAAGGCGGTTCAACGATGATTATCTCCTTAGGGATTCAGTTGTTAGTCTATTTCAACCTCGCACTCCTATTATAGAAACTATATTGACCGGGAAGATGTCCTATAAAACCTTCTTCATTTGGTCCATATTCAACGCAATAGGCATCAAAATATTTCAAAAGCGTTGATGAGGAGTATGGTAGTTCAGTGTGTAAGGCACTACAACAACTAACATTTCTAGTCCAAGCTCGAGTCCTGCTGAATGCAAAAAAAAAAAAAAAAAAAAAAAAAATATATTCCTGTCATTTAACCCATGAGTCGAATTCTGGTTCTGGTTATTCTCCTGGGACACACCCAGCCTCTATAAAATGGGTATCTTTGAATTAAGGGAATTGCCTGAAGGTTAATTGCTGACCATATCACCTCCTTTTACACCAAGTATTGAACCCATGACTATCCATGGGTTGCAGAGGTACAAGTTTTTTTTTCAAGGTGTTGTACCTCTCTTAAAGTTAAAGGTTTCCTGAATATTATTATTTTGTAAACACATGATGTTTATTTATCAAACATAATGAAATTTCAGTGATCTTTTAGATGTAAAACTTTTGAAAAATCAATCGAAGATGTCCTAATAAAAATGTTTTCCAAAATTATTGTAGGATCACAAATGAGTAAAAATTATTTATTGTTTTGAATCACTTCAATTGTTATTTTATAACAAAAAAATTATTTTTGAATTTTATTGTAACAATAACACCAGGGACTTCTACTAACCACTCCTTCCCCACTAAGCCTACTCCAACCTACCAATCAGCTCCTGACTACTTTAAAATAATCCCCCACTAATTACCATTTGACCCCGAGATGCCAATTATCGTGGGCGAATGGCACGGAATGGTACGAGCATTCCACGGCCCTGTTAATCCGTTTGCCGCTTGCGTTCCCGATATCGCCGGTTATTCTGGATATTTGGAACCTTGGCAATTACCAAACAACCCCCGTATGTCCGGTTCGTCATTGTCCACCATGTTCTATTGAACCGCCGGCTCCTTTGTAGTGCAAATGGATAATTTACATCGGCTGTGGCTTGGTAACTGTTCTCGGTCTCGTACGGAGAAGTTACACTAAACTATGCTAAAAATTTAAAAAGGTTGTTGGCAGAAATGTGTCTTTTTTTTTTTATTAAAAATTCTTTTTCAAAATAATAGTATTTAATGTTATTCTTGTTATTTAAAAATGTATATTTTATATATTAATAAAGAAAAAAGGTTCTTAATATGAGGTATAATACTAGGAGAGACCGGTTCAGGTTGTTAAACATCTTCGTTTAGGTGATCCGTTAAAGATTCCTTCTGTGCCTTTCTCATCACTTTCTGCAGAGCATCTCTTCTCCCCATGCATCGTGAAGTAATTTTTCTGTGGCTTTAATTAAAATATTTTTGCTGTACAGGGTGTTTCGGCATTGCTCTGAACAAATATAAGGGAGTTATTTTTCTAAAAAAAAAAATTCTAAAATCATTTATTTCATGTATGTAAAAAAAACAAAAAAACAATGGCAATTAACAGATATTTTAAATACCGTACAGCCCGCAAACTCGGATGACCAAATTTCTCGGTAACCCCTTAAAAATTGATATTTTGAGTAGGGAATTGTCATAGGGAGGTGTCAAAATGTTACATTTTTGAGTTTGATAAAAACGATTTTTGAGAAACCTAAATCCCCACAGCCAAATAAATAATCGTGTTAATATAAAAAATAATTAATACCAAAATTAAAATTAACAGCTTCTAATTAGAAAATAAAATGTAATAAATGATAATAAAAAAGAAAATAGGATAATAATTGTAGAAGCAAATAAACTAAATTAGGAAAAGAAAAAAATAAACATATAAAAAATCATACTACATATTTTATATTTACAAGCATCTCAAGGAAACTCCGAATCGAGCTTGTACCACCACTATGGGAAGGATCGCACCGCTGCTCTTTCAACTGTGTTACTGGTTTTAAAACTCGGTAGAAGCTGAAAGAAAAGCTGAGAGTGCTATAGCAAAGTTCGAAATTTTGAATTATTAAATATACAATACTTTATAACAATATTATCTTTATCTTTAATATACCTAATAGGCCATAAAAAAACAAAACAAAAAGACCGTTTTATCAAATTCCAGTGTTCAAAAGCCTGTAAATGTCTTAATGCTATTTATTATTTACCAATACTTAATAATCCCTTTAGAGCATTCTCTAACCTTGTTTACTAACACTGGACCTCTTAAAAAAAAACCTCAGTTTAGTTCTTTATTTCAAAGAAGAAAAGAAGAGTGATCTTTATATATAAAATTCTTATATATTATTTTTGAAGATTTTTCGTCGGTAAATGAACATAAAAAAAAGCATAGTAATGTCAATTTTTTATTTTTGCATTTGTTTATCTTAGGATTTAAAAATTATTCAGAGGGTGATGAATAACATCTGGTCTTGTGGTGTAAAAGGTCACAATAAACGTGCTAGACCATATTTGTAAAACGAAAAGAAAATGCATGAATGAGCTCCTTGAGTAAACAGTAACATTATGACGGCCAAAGAAGATGACACTGGTCAATTTTCTTCTTCAGGGCCAATCACTTCTTGTCCTAATAATACTTCTCTGTACCTGATTATCAGTTTATTCTGATATGGTATTTCACAAAAATATTGTAAAACAAATTAATGCGTTGTGAATTAAAATTCCTATTGCTCCCAATATTTATTAAATTACTAATTATATTTCTGAACCTAGATTTATATATAGTAATTTCTATATACTTATTTTACTGTTCCCGGAAACAGTGGAGATTATTGTCATGTCGTCAATAGAAGCATCAACCAGATGGACAATATAATACACCCGTTTGTAATTATCTGGCTAACCTCAAATGGATTCAATCCCTCGGGGATTACTCCCCTGCCTGGAAAATAATATTTTTTGAACAGTAAATTTTTCAATATTTATATGCACAAAATGTTTTTACAATACGTATATCATATAATTAATATTTACTACTGTATACAATATATCCATGAAGTACCAGGTCGTTTCCAAAGTTCCGTCTTTTTTTTGGGCAATTAAAAAAAATAAATGCACCAATAACTATACAATAACTTTATTCATTAAAATAATTAATTTTATTGCAACTAATAATTTTATCCCACTGTGACGCTAGATATATACCGCTATACCTATATACCCTATACTGCTTTAAAAAAATTATTGATCTTGGTTGTTATCTAAGTTTATTACCAATCTAGGCTTTGCTGGTTATCAAAGCATTTCTGCCGGAGACAACCGTCCAACGTTAGCAGTGACTGGAATAAAAGATAATCCCTATTTCTAAGACAGTAAACAATATTTTTTAAATTGGAAAAGTTCGAATTGAAAATAGAATCATAGCAAAATAAATCTTACTTAAAGCAAAAACGACAGGACTTTCTAAACGCCCTAGTAAATGTGTGAGAATCTAATTAAAATAACATGTGAATAACTTGTAAAGAAACTACCTAATAGCAGTACTTGAAAAAAATCTCTATTAGGTCACTTGGCCATCTTCTTTTCAGAAGCATTGGTTATGGGAAATCGGGTGGAATTTTAAAATTTGTATCAGATTATTTTAATATCAAGATATACGTCAAATTAAAATGTCTAGAATATGACGAGCGAAAACCACCTATATGATCACGAATAGGCAATCCAATGTTTAAAGGTCCCGGAACAATCTTCTTTTCAAAAGCCTAGGAAAATTATTGGAAATAGATTGGGAAGCAAGATTAGAGACTAATGGGTTTCTGTGGATATGGGGTCTATAATGGAAGGATTGGTATCTACTTTTGGCCTAAATCCGCAGCTTATGAAATATTAGGAAATTTAGATTGTATGAATTGGATTTGGGAGAAGTTTCTGAGTTTCCTGGAGCCAATCCCGTAAATTCAAACAGGCTTGATGTAAGCCAATAAAATAGTTTTTGTAACAAATCAGAGCTTAGAGGATTTACAAAATTTAAATAGTCTTCAATGGCCAGCGTTTCAGAGGTATTTAGTTAAATGTCACAGTTATCGCATTAGTGCGAGTATTTTAAGTTAACGATTAACTAAAAAGAAATATTTTAGAGGTAACTGTATTTATAAATTATTTGCTAATATTTAAAGTTTTTCAGCAACAAATTTCTAATAACATAATAACTAATATATATGTATTGTTATTATTTTTATTAACACATTAAAAAATAAAACTGGATTTTATATCATTAAATAGCATCTATTCAATACAAATGATGTAAAATTAAGAATTTAAAGATGCTGAAAATATTTTTACGAACTTTATTTCGTATATAAAAAAAGAAACATATTCCACTAAAAAAGGAAATAAATAAATAACTATAATAAATATTTGATCACATTTAGAATCAAGAGCGCATTCCGCATCGTTCTGGATGTTGAGGAATGTGAGGAATTGCAAACAATTGAATTATTTTATTTGTTTTTAGGGTCTAGATAGAATACAGATATTTCACTCTCGCTTTTAGTTTTTCGACCATCTTTACTATCTAAATTGACTTCCACAAATGTATAGCCAATTGTTAGGTAATATGTATTTAGGTACAATTGTTTTATATAAAAAGTTAACAAACGTTTGGATATATAAATTAGCAAAAAATATACAATGTTATAGAACCTGTCCATAAGGCTTTAAATTTGTAAAACTTAAAAGGAGTTCAACAATAGAGACGTAAAAAATCTGTTTAAAGTATTTTTTTTATTTAAAAATAAATTTTCTTTCATTTATTTAATTTTACACAAACTACAGGTTAAGAATCATCAGTAAATATATTTATATATATATATATATATATATATATATATATATATATATATATATATATTTTTTTTTTTTTTACAGGCCCAGTGAAAGCCAAGAAAATTTTAATCAGATTTTTCTTTCTCTTCTAGATTGAACTCATCCTTATGCTATGCAGCACTTTTCTGTTCATCACACTCACAAGAGTGTGAGTATATTTGCTATTTCTATATTTGCCTACTTAAAATCTTCTTACACTTGTGCAATATACGGTGGAGCGTAACATTTCCAAAATGTATGAACAATTTTTTTCTATTTTGAATATCTTCTTATCATGAACCTCCAAAAATATTTCTTCTTTCTTCGGCCATCTGCGGACCATGTTTAACAATTCATTCTTTGCTCTTCCGTTCTTTCCAATACATCTTCATCACCTCTGCTTGATGTTTATTCCTTTCTACTGACCATTGTCTATTAATTTGTGTTTTAACTACTTCCAGAAATTTGATCTTGTTGAATGCTCTCAGAAATTTGTCTCTGTACCACATTAAATCCCATTGTATATTCGCCACCATCTTATCTTCTTTCAACATCCTAATCCATGCATTCTTTTTCTGTTTTTGGAGGCTGTATTGGAAATTTTCTTTTTCAGTCTTCTCTCATCAATTTTCATTAAATGTCCATAGAATGTTAATCTACGTTTCCTCATTGCATCACTTGAATTTTCAATATTTTGATATGTTTCTGTATTACTTTTTAGTTCAAAACCTTCTTCAGTCCATATATTTTCCTTAATATTTATTTTTGTTATTATTATTTTTATTTTTTCATGATAATTTTTCTATAAAGGAAAAGAATATATAGATATGTCTTAGGTTATTTATATTATTCAATGCCCAAAATTATGAATATTTATCAAAATAAAATATTAGTTTTAAATAAAGAGAAAAAGTAAAATTTCCTAAAAATAAAATCTTCTAGGACACATAATTTCCTCGGAAAATTGAAAGGTATTTTTTATAGGTCAACAACCATATTTTTAATATGCTGGTAGACAGCAAAAATAAACCATTAAACTGATAGATGGCCCTGAAAACTACTACTTTTTCACCGTAATTTCCCAACCCTGGAAGTATTAGCATCCCCCAAAGTTGATCCGACATCTTCATCAGTTCCATTCCGGTCACCCGAACGCATCATCCGATTTAGGCATTCACTCAAATCCTCATCATCGGCAGATGGTCGGGGTTGTTTTTCGTTTTCCGGACACGTCCCCTGGACATGTGATGTTGGGGATGTTATCCGCCGTGGTGTGTATGAGCTGTGCCTGGGAATTGAGGGGTTGATGGGAGGGACGATCAATCACTCTGCCTAACAATGGAACCCTATTGCTCGAGAACACGAGAGGTAATGCTTCCACTTCTTGACGAAAGCTGATGATGGAGGTCTAAGACGTCAACGGGAGTACCCATCAGAAGCGCTGACATGCAAATCGATATACTTTGGTGGAGTGCGTGTTTTACTATTGTTTAGTAAGACAGGCTTGTTTACTTATAGTCCTATAATTAACTAGGTAAATTTAAACTATAGTCAAGTACAACTATAAGTAATCAAAGTTTGAAGCCTATGAATTTTAGTATTGGATTAAAATTATATTATTTAATTATTTTATTAATAAATTTAATAACTGGTACAAACTAGATATTTCGAAATTTTAACTTTATAAAAACGTTAATAAGCTGATTTAAAGGTTGTGGATTACTTAATTTGTATCACATCTATATTCTAGTTTTTCTCAATAAGTTTTACGTGAATATAAATGTAAACAGCTCTTCAGTTTTTTCTAAAGCAGTAAATTTAAACTCATTGGCAAAAAGTTTAGTTAATTTTTTTTTTTTAATTAGGGAAATTATTTAAAATTGTACTGATTTTAGGAACAGTAAAATAAAATGAAGAAATCAGGAAAAAGGAAAGAAAGATTGTGAGGAAGATATTGGGAAACCAAAGTGGGAGAAACTTCCAAATTAATAAGTAACACAGAAGTATATAAACGTATAGAAAAAAAACTAGATGAAATTCGGAAAATGAGACTGGTGTTCAATGGGCACATACATATAATGAGTCAAAGCAGATTAACAAGAAAAATTGTACAACATTTTGAAGGATTATAAGGCAAACCCAATTAGCTTCAGAAGGTACATGAAGATTTAAAAGAAATTGGCCTAAATAAAGAAGAAATTGAGGACAGAATAAACTATAGATACAAAATTAAAGAGTGGGAAGGTTTCCTAGACAAAACAGCCCCAAAAAGACGGGGGAGAAAATGGGAAGCAGAAGAGAGGAAAGAGAAAGGTGAACAGATGGAGTATTGGAGAAAGCGTAAAGCTAACTTGGTGGCTTGAAGATTAGTATTCAATCCTTACAATCCAAAATACTTCGAAAAATCCTCAATCCTCCTTACTTCATTACAAACAAACTTATCCACAAAGATCTTAATATTCCTTATGTCACAGACTTAGCCCGAACGAGATACCTATCTTTTCATTCAAATCCATTTGTATAACAAATCGCTTCCCACTCAATTCCAGATAACCCTCCGAGGCGCATTACAAGCAATTGGCATGCCATTTTTAGCATTATCATCACATTTACTTGTATTTCATCTATATTGTATACAGTTGTAAATATCAATAATTATCTATAAAAAAAAAACGAAATTAACAATTTGAAGTGTATCAATAACATTTATGTCGCTCTACCCGTCCTCACTTCAACAAATACGTTCAAGTATAGTCTTGTTCAAATAAAATGTCCCAAATGTGGGTAAACGGGAACACAAGGGAAACCGTACCAAACTAGCCAGAATTTCGCAGAGCTTGTGTCTGTATTGACCTAGATAAGATGCGCTAACCTTCTCTAGCTGTTTTCACAGCCACATAGATAATTGAAAAATATAATTGCTAATCAACTTGTTACAATGTTTTTAGTTTATCATTTTACAAATGTTAAAATATATTATTAAATAAACAATAAAAATCCCCCAATGAAAAACCAAAAAATATGAAAACTTATAACTCAAAGGTCTTCACTGTGTTGACCACAACACAAGTGCTTCTAGTTTTAAATAACTCAATTTTTAATATTATAAAGTGGGTATAATTAATTAAGAATTAATTAATGTAGAAAACCAGGTAATCAAATGTGATCCTAGCCAAGTAATCTCATCGTACAACTGTTTTAAGAAACAATGCATACTTACTAAGAATTCAAACCAAAACCTTCATAGACTGTAGTAAGTTTTATTTATTTTTTTTTTTTTTTAGCGTTGTGGTCTAAGCTGATCTGTATTTTCTTGTATAAATAAATAAATTTTTACTCTGTAGACTCGATGAACCGACATAGTTGTGACCGAGATTGGTTCGGATAATCAAATCCTAAGACAATCGAGACCACAAGAAAGTAAAGAAAATTCATAAGAAACAATGGAGTAAGACAATTGACGTAAGACAAGACAATACGTATATGTACTCAATGAAATAATAACACTTATTATTTATATAATTATAATAGAGGAAAACAGGAAAAGGTGTAAATGTGGGCACCCCTCCCTAGTGGCTATGGGAGGTAATAAAGACTGGTGGCGAGGACTTTGCTAATAAAAGATAGCAGTGAGGAGGTGTAACCATTCTTTCAAGTAGTGTGGATGCAGCGTGAGTTATTGTGCTAATTGGTGTTTATTCTGTGCTGAAAACATTTGGAAGGTAAGTGGAATAGATTATTTTTCATGTTTTTATGTTAATTTAAAAAAAAAAAAATCATCTTGATATTCGGAAAGCGGAGATCTTAAGCTACTTTTTGAAGCACACCCTTAGTCACTCACGCTTTTAGGTTACATGTGATAGTGGCCATCTTTCATAGGTGGAAATATGGACCCCTATTTCCCCGGGAACTTCGACACATCTCTTGTTAGAGATCACAACCTGCATTTTTTTGTTATGGAAAGTTCTCTAAAGACACTCGGGAAGAGGTAATGGTAAAATGTTCCCAAATGTGGGAACTTAAATCGTACCGGGGCTGGAAGAGCCAGTTACGATTTCTGTAATTTTGATTTTCCTGTAAAAATTGAACTCTACCGTTTCAAATTGTCTTATCCCGTTTTGTATTATTTTTGGTGACGTTTTTGAAGAGGGCCTATATTTACACCCCAATTGATATTTTGAAAGTTTTTTGTAAATCGTCGTTTTTGAAATGAAATAATTGACGTTAATCATTGTTTTGCTTTCTCGCATTTAAGAAACTTTTTATAGTTGTTAATGAAAGAAAAAATCTAGAATTTTTCGAGTTCCTTTTTCTCCTTCTTTCTCTAGCTCTTTCGTGTCTTTTAGCATCGACCTTGACGCGCCTTGGCCCACTTTTTCCATTTATCTCGATCCATAGCCATCCGTTTCCATAGCCTCCATATACCATTTTACCCTTCTTTCCTTAGGCATTCTACATATACGCCCGAACCACTTTAGCTGTTGTTCCTCCATCCTAGTCTTTATATATGGCACCTTCAGATCCTTTCTAATGATCTCATTCCGGACACAATCCCTTCTTGTCTTTCCAGCCACCCTTTTAAGGAACCTCATTTCTGAAGTGGTGAGTCTTCTAATATGGCTATGTCCCATACATGAGAACCGCTAGGAACACTCTTAAAGGCAACTAATTTTGTGTCCCGAGTTATCTCCTTTTTGCTTTTTAATTATGGCATTACTAATCTGGAAGTCAACTCCATTTGTGTTGCTTATTCGGTTTCCAATTTTCTGCTCCAATCAACCAGTCCAACTTACCATTGTGCCTAGATATTGATAGGTGTCCACACATTCCAGTATCTCTTCATTGCATGAAATGTGGACATTCTCTTTTATCCTCCCCACTTGCATAACTTTACTTTTGGCATTATTTATTTCGATGCCCTTCCTGTGTAGCTCTTCTCTCCACTCCATGCCATATTTGTATAGGTTCTTCTGGGAGTCCGCTACCAAGACAACATCGTCCTCAAATATGAATAATTGTGCAAGTATAGGGAACAAGTTTCTGTATCCCAAAACATTTCTTGGTGTTCTTCTTTAACATATTTTGACAATTTCATCTACAAATGACACAAACGTGGACTCAGGCTGTCTCCTTGTTTCACTCTCTTCCGAATAAGAATTGCTGTGATTCTCTTCTACTAAGGCGAACTACTCCTTTTGGATCCTGATGCACTGACTGTATCACCGATATAAGTTCTAAGTAACTTTAAAATTAAAAACACAAGGGGTTGCCCATATTAACACCTTTTTCTCTATACCTAGGTAACATATTACATATTAAAATCAATAATTTTATGGTTCGAAATAATGTTACTAATTTCCTATGTTTTATCACCGAAACGCTATCTGCCTTGGTCTAAAAAAAAGCCTTGGTTGATCAAAACTTGGTTAATCGAATGCCGGGTGGATATAAACACATCAACCTACGTTTATTACCACATTATATCTGATAAAAACACTGTTTAACTAAAAAGTGAAAAAAAAATAAAATGATTAAATCTGCTTTTAATTATTAAAATATTAAACTCTCTCATTAATAAAATAATAATAAAGAACATTTAAACCAGGCTTTACAAGAGGTAACATGTATGAGCATTTAAAAAAAAAAAAAGCAAAACAATTCGACACAAAAGTTTCGCGTTGGAAAGCTGAATGCAGCCGTTTAATCAGGAGAAAATAAAAGGGACAGCGGATAAAAAAATCTGAACTTTTTTTCTGATTAACTGCAATTTAAAAAAATTAAATAAATAATAATAATAACGAGTCTTGATGAGCTTATCTCACCCATGAAAATTATAACTGCTAACAAGATAACATCATAATTATTTGTACAACAATATTTGTAATGTGCAAGATTTGAAAATGGTTAGAAACAATTATTTCTAGAAAAATATATGAGATAGGATTCAAGACTCCAATAAGCTTCAATGATTTATAACCACCCAAGAAAATTTTGGCTGAATACAGAAGATTTAATTTCTGTTTCTTAGATCGTGGATCGACTTCAGGGTTTGGAGATCTTCCTGTTGCACCCCTAGCCTCTATAATATGGGCATCCTGAACTAAGCGAAAACCTTGCGGTTGGGCGTTATTGTTGACCTAATAGAAGGAAGGGAGACTACCTCGTATCCTTGAAACGGGTGACGTGTTTCCTCTACTTACATTGCATGCATGCATGAAGTTTCGGGAATGGTGCATGTGATTTTATACATTCTGACAAAATACATTTCCATTGTGTAATCGAGATTAGTAGCTATATTTTCCTATTTAAAACCTGAGATTCTATTTATATAAAATGTCAAAACTATTCAGCTGAATTAAATTTATTAGAAACACTCATTAATTAATTAGTGACACTTAATTACCAAATACAAAATTTATTATCTGATAGTGTAGAGAATTAAGTACGTAAATCGTTTTGACATAAAAAGTTTATTTTTTAATGATTCGTCTATCTTTTCTCTGTAATTTGCAATAATTGTAAAAAAATTTTTGCGTGCGCAGTGAAACATTTTTAGTGATCAAGGCTAAAAATATGAAATAAATGGAGATAAAAAAAAATATATTTTTTTAAAAATCGAAAAATAATAAAAGAGTTAATGTTATTCACAAAAAGCGCCTTACATTGATATAAAGGTTACTAATTCATCTGTAATATTTGATCTGAAAGATAAATTATTACTTAATATTGTTTAAATTTCTTTAAAAAGTTGTGGTTATAGGCGCTTTAGAATTTTTTAAAACCAATCAATAACGATTTTCTTTTTTTATGACTGTTTATATAATATATAGTATGTAAAAATAATAATTACATACATATATATAAAACTTATACCGCTGAAATAAATCAAAGTACTGAATTCACATTACTTTAGTAAGGTACTGTTTGCAGGTCAATGGTTATAAAAAAAAAAAAGTCCGGAACCACATTAAACCTTCAGGTTTTTCCCATAATTAAGGTTACCCAATTTATAGTGGCTAGGTGATCCCCAGAAAAGTCTGATAAAATAACAGAAAGTAAATTTTCTCTCTTCAGCCGAACCGGAGTTGGAAATATACCGTAACCGGGGACTGCTTTGAACAGGTTGTGCACATTTTTCTCTGCAGCGCGATCTTTTTGTAGATATTTTGAACGTTCTTTATAAATATTGAGTCCACCAGAAGGATTTTCGTTTTAAAAGTGCGTTTGTTTAAAGTATCACCACGTGTTCAAAGTAATTCTCGTTTACGGAAGTGATTTATCCTCAAAGCAACCTCACATCTTTAGAGGTAATAGTATATGATAAATTATATAAAATAAATTATTCAAAATAATGATAACATTTAATAATTTCCTATTATATATATTACTCTTACTATTGGAGTGGGCTAACAAAACATTGGTAATATTTCCTGAAATGTTATATTCAGTTGTTAGCTTCTTCATCCAAATTTTTATAAAATTATAGAATAAATATTGGTTATATTCTATTGATTAATGCTTAACTATTGTTGTATGTGCATTGAATCAATGTTATCATGTCTTCTACTCAACTCGATCATTTAGCATGTTTCATTAATTTATTAATTACTATCAGAACCTGAAGCCTTTCTCTCCTTTTAATGAATGGATTATCCATCGAATTAACCATGCATAGGGAGTTATCAGCTGAAAGAGACAGTGTAGACAGAATTTATTATCCGGCGAACATTGAACTTACATCGCTCCCAATCAGCGTTAATTGACTGTCTGGTAAGCTCTCTTGTTTACTGTTAATTATTTTCACAACTCTGCGGTTGTGTTGTAAAATCTGAGCGTCGGATTAAATAAAGAACCTAGACACATTCAGACTACCGCGAGGGAAATTTAAACTAAAATTGTACTGTCGTAGAAAATATTTGTACCAATGTAACCTGAAAATTAATTCTTGGAAGCAAATTGATTAAAAAAAAAAAAAAAAAAAAAAAAAAAAAAAAAAAAAAAAAAAAAAAAAAAAAAGCTAAGCATCATTTTAGTGGTTGATATTTTAAAATCGTATATTCTTCTCCACTGTTATAACATTTATTTCTATTAAATCATTCAGTCATAAGTAATTATTAACCTTTTAAATTAAAAAATTAACTTTAAAAATTCACTTATTTAAACAATTTTTTTACAATAGTTCTTATCTGTAACCACTTCAATCCTCATTGTTTTTTATAAATTAATTATTAAAATAAACAGAAACAAATCGTAGATAACAAGACAGTTCAATGCCGATAGCACCAACAATCTGTGCACTGACAGCACCACATATCCCCCTCCACTATCTTATCGATTAAGAAGAAGATGATCAGGAGCGCAAAATTAAAGCAAGTAATTTCGGCAGACTATGAATTACAATATACACGTTTTCAATGCCGAATTATGTCTATTATGTGTACACGAGTTTCACTGGAAATTGTTAGATCCTGGAGGATCTGAAGCTAGTATCTTTGGGTGGCTCGAAACCTCTGCACTGAATAAAAATATTTTTAATAGGACGTAATTTTTCTTTCTCCTGACTACATCCCTGATCATCTTCTTCAATTAAATAACAGTCAACTATATATTATTAGCATTACTCTATTAAATATTTATTAGTAACAACTTATTTTTATTAACAAAACATGAAAATCTGTTTTATTCAAGAGAAATAAGCAATAGGGATTAAAGCACTTAAACGCTCTCACTCTGCCTCAAATGGATCACGAACCACTGACGTGGTGTGAGAAGCGTTAGGATCTCTTGGAGCCCTGGCACGATGTCTCACTCAGAGGGGGAAGGAGCTGGCTAAAGGTTTCTAAGCCTAAATGTAAATATGTATGATTTTGTTTTTATATCTCATTTGAATCTCAAGTGTCATGGCCGCTATTAACATTACGCTGTAGTATGCTCAGTGCTTGTGACAATATTAACAACAGTATTAGTGAAAATCCTGTTGCCAGACTCTGTAAACAGTGATAGTATATGTAATGGATTACATAGACAATCAGATTGGTGAGGTGAGTTCGTTTATTGTTAATTAAAGACAATTAAAAATAAAGACAGTTCTCAGTTGAATAGCTCTGCTGTCAGCCGATAGGGGCGCTACCTGTACTCCCCTATCTCCCAAGGTCTAGGTCTGTTTTGTTGATAAACTGTTATTATTACTTTATTTTTCCTAAAGGACATCAGTATTTTTTTTTTTTTTTTTTTTTTTTCAATTTTAATTATTAAATTATTTATTATTACATTCAGTAATGTATTTTTGTTGTTATTTTTTTTCTGTATATATTACTGTAAATAGCCTAGATTAATAAGTGTTTATTATGTTTATTTTTTTTATTATTTAATTTTTTTTTTATTACCTTTGATTAAAATTTGTATTTTAGACCTTATTATTTAAAAATGGATCTAGATAATTCATCAGCAGCTGAATCAGAGGATGAGACTCCAATGTCTGAAATAAGTGAGACTGACTCACAATATTTAAAGCGCCGACAATTACAAAAACGTCAGCGAAATGCTAATCCAGGTTCCGCTGGAACCTCACCAAATAAAAAAAAACAAAAAAATAAAAAAAAAACAGCCTCACCACCTATAACTCGCAGTAAATCAACTGCAGGCAATAAAACAGAACTAATAGTTAACATACCTACCAACAATAGATTTTCCGCGCTGGACAATAACACCTCAGAGCCACAACAAACCCAACCATTTCAGGACCCTGTTCCACCACCAATATTTGTATCAAATATTAAAGATTTCATGTCGTTCGGTCAAGAAATTGCCAACCTGATCGGACAAACCAATTTTAAATGTTTTTCAAGGGTGAAAGATATAAAAATAAACACCACAACAAAAGAGTATTATAAAAAACTAATTAATCATTTATCGGCCAAAAATTACGAATTTCACTGCTATCAACTGAGGGAAGAAAAGGCATACCGCGTCGTATTGAGAGGCCTCCATAGCAGCACATCGACCCAGGCAATAAAGAGGGATATAGAAGAAATCGGTCACACCGTAAGAAATATTTCAAATGTTCTCCATCCTACACAGAAGTATCCACTTCCGTTATATTTTGTTGATTTGGAGCCAGCCAAAAATAACATTGAAGTATTCAAAATCACCAGGCTGGTCTATTCAGTCGTCCGATTTGAACAACCTAGACAAAGACCAACAATCGTGCAATGCACTAAATGCCAAAATTTTGGACACACTAAGGCATATTGTTATCACTCACCAAGTTGCGTAAAATGTGCAGGTCCACATGCCACAGAAACGTGACTGAAAACTCATGATACTCCTGCAAAATGTGTCTTATGCAATTATGATCATCCTGCAAATTACAAAGGCTGCTTAGTATACAAAAACACACAACGGCAAAGATTACTTAATGCAGCCTTTAAAAATCAACATCAAAAGACAGTTAGTCAAGAAAGTAAAAAACAGGACTCTACGAGAACTCAGTTTGAAGAGACCCAAAATCCTATCCTAGTAAATCAACCTTCTACTTCAGCAGTCATTGATGCACCACGCAGGGCATCGTACTCAAACATCACCACACGTCCGCATCAGCAACGACCTCAACAACCTAGAAATCAGACGCCTCAAATATCCCAACCTCAGCCTCTGATTTCCAAATCCCAACCCAAATCTCAACCTTCCCGTCAGCCTCCAAGTCAGCACCATTCCCATCATCAGTTACCCCTACGGGTAAAACTACCTCCTGAGATTCAACATCCAATCCCTCCCCAAACATCCATTCCAGACTACCCTTCAACCTCAAAAGACCATACAACTCCTAACACCCCAAGGTGGGCTCCGTCCACAGCCAACACTCCCGGACACACAAATCCTTCACATTCTATTCCCAACCAAATCAACCATAATCCAGCTGATATAAACACCATCCTCTCATCATTCTTAACCGAACTGAAAGAAACAATAAGACCACTCATTTCCCTTCTCACCAGAGTCCTTTCTGAAGTCCCATTCAACATCCCAAAATGAGCAATAAGCCCCTAGCTGTCATTTTGTGGAATGCAAATGGCCTTCATAACCATCGAGACGAACTTGACATATTTTTACATGACAATCACATAGATATAGCCCTACTGACGGAAACACACTTTACAAAACGATCGTATTTTCATATACGTGACTACATCACTTACAGATCAGACCACCCAGACAACACAGCCCATGCCGGTTCTTGCATCCTTATTCATAAATCAGTACCTCATTCTCTTGTCCCTTCTACTCCAACTGACACCATTCAATCCACTTCAGTATCCGTCTGGAAATTCCCTCTCTTATAACCATCTTGATCCCATATTCCGATCCCTCGGTCCGCGCTTTATTGCTGGAGGAGACTACAACGTCAAACATCAGCGATGGGGTTGTAGAACATCCAATTCCCGTGGCAGCATTTTATCCCGTGTTTCATCCTCCAACTGTTATTCTGTCCTTTCTCCCTTAAATCCGACTTATTGGCCTACATCTATCAAAAAAAGTCCAGACATCCTCGATATATTCATTTCTTCCCAAATTTCCACCTCTCATACCTCTGTCAAATCCCTAGATGACCTTTCATCAGACCATAGTCCTATTCTACTTCTCTTGCATTCAAATCCCGTCCCTAAACACTCAACTCCTAGACTAATCACAGGACGAGTAGACTGGGACAAATTTCGTTATGACTTAGAAAATAAGCTAGACTTAAAAATTCCACTAAAAACAAAACATGATATAGACAATGCCATAGATAAACTCACCATTTCAATATCAAGCAGTATTAGCGAAAACACATCACACAGGAAAAAAAAAAAATTCTCTTCAGACTAGCTTACCACAACATATTTCCGTCTTGTTAAGAGAAAAACGTAGAGCAAGAGCAAAGTGGCACAGGACTAGGTATCCATCAGATAAAAATAATTACTGCAAACTTACAAACAAACTCAAGACAGAAATTAAGAAATACAAACTTCAAAAATTACAAGACTACACAGAAAAACTTAATACCACCGACAAATCTTTGTGGAACACCACTAAAAAACTACTAAACTACAGAAACTATAATCATCCCCTACTTACCGAAGCCAAAACCTGGTCAAAATCTGATGAAGAAAAATCACTCATTTTTGGCCAGCACCTTTTCCAAACTTTTTTTTTTTTTTTTTTTTTTTTTTTTTTCCTCCCTTCCTTGCCTTTTCAGGCATACGGGGTTTTGGCAGCAGCGGGTTCAACATATGGGTTTTATGTATGCCGCTGCTGCCAATAAAACTCTTTATTTACAATTTTTGTTTTTATTTTATTTACATTATAAATGAGGCTTCATTTATTTAGGGGGTACAATCCTATGGTGCGGCCCAGCCATGCTTTGCACGCCTTAGCGACCGCACCTTCTTTTATTTCCTGTGGTGCGGCCCGGCCATGCATAGCACGCCTTAGCGACCGCACCTTTATCCTTTTATACTGACCGACGGTAAGCCCGGTCCAGCCCTCCTGGTCCGCTGTATCTGTCCGGTCCACACCATCCAGCTCTCCTCGAGACTGCATCCGTCCGGTATGCCTGGTCCAGCCCTCCTGGTCCACAGCATCCGTCCGGTCCCGCTCCAGTCCTCAGAGTCGCTGGTCTTGTTCTTCCTCTGGCGGTGGCTCGCCGACCGCGGGGGTGGGCCTTCCTAAGGTGAAGTGCGTAGGGCCCACCACTTCCTTCCACCCGTAGATAAATTCCCTAAAATGGGGGTAATTATCTTCTTCCATTAGTCGGGGAAAGTCCGCTTCGACGAGGGCGAAGATCCCGGTTTTTCTTGACATCCTGGCACGGTGTCCTTCCATCTCAGTGCAGGTCAACACCACGTGTTCTGCTGTTTCTGGGACTCCGCAAGTCGGGCACCGGGGGTCGATTTCCTTTCCATGTTTGTTGTGCTTTCCCCGGAACCCTCCATGTCCTGTAAGTATCTGCGAGACCCAGTAGTCAGGGAGGACCCATCTGGCTTCTAATCTTGTCTGGACGGTAGGGAAAAACTTTCTAAGCGTGGCGCCCTTCTGGCATGCTACCCACCGCCCATTCCACTCCTCTATGGAATCCTCCCGAAGTATCTTTTTCCATTGATTAGGGGTCTCGCCGATACGCTGTCGGAGTCCCTCCGGAAGCGCGTCCAGCCCCTGCCTCTTTACTTGGTACTTAATTCTGTCCTCTCTGAGGACGAGGTCCAGGGGCATCGCTCCGGCCAGCACCTGCACTGCCTCATGCGACACCGTCCTGTACGCCTTCGTGACCCGTAGCAGAGCCAGTCGTTGTATGGTTGCCAGTTTCCTCTTCTTATACTGTGCGAGGTTTCCACTCCACGCAGGGGATGCGTACCTCAGTATACCCAAGACCACGCCTTTATAAATGGTCATTGTTGCTGGGTATCTGAGGCCCCAGAAGGCACCCCCTATTCTGCTTAGTACGTTTATTGATAGGGTCACCCTATCCTTCAGATACTCCAGGTGAGGGGTTGGATCAAATTTTTTCCTGAACCTGACACCCAGGTAGGTTACCTCCTCACCTGGTCGAACTCTCTCACCTCCTATGCTTAGTGTGATAGGGTGAGCCCTATCCGTGGAGCCCTTGATGAGTATGGCCTGGGTCTTGGCTGCCGCCATACTCAATTTCCTCCCCGCACACCATTCTCCTACGAAACTGGCGCACCTCTCCGCTTCGGTCTTGAGTCTGGCTCTGCTATCTGCGGCCACGATGACTGCCAGGTCGTCGACGTAGGCCGTGGCAAGGAACCCTCTTTCCTCTAGCTCCCCCAACAACTGATCAAACACTAGTTTCCACAGGGCAGGCCCAAGGACTGAGCCCTGTGGACAACCTCTCTCTATCGCTCTCTCTACCTCGTAGTAGCTACCTCTTATCTTCACACTTCTTGCACTTAGGTAGCTACTAACGAGGGAGTACAAGTTGCTGGGGGTGTCGAACCTCTGCAACTGCTGGAGCACGCAAGGCCACCATACGCTGTCGAAGGCGGAGGAAATGTCAAATAACAATAACATAACATATTTCTCCGCCCTCCCTTCTGTGTCATGGCGCACTCTCAGCAGCGCATCCGTAGTTCCCTTGCCACGGGTCGAGCCGATCTGCCGTGGGTGACTCGCTGCTATGAGAACCGGTCTTAGGCTGGTAACAATCAGGTGCTCCAGGACTTTACTTACTACTGGGAGGAGGCATATAGGTCTATAGGCCTTAGCCGTCTCCTTGTCTTTACCTCCTCCTTTGTAGAGGAGTCTCAAATCGGCGATCCTCCATTTACTGGGGAAATACCCCTCATCCAAACACTGGTTGAAAATGGCAAGCAGCTCATCTTCAATGTAGGGAAAACTCCTTTTGAGGATCGCCGCGTCGATTCCATCTAGTCCTGGGGCTCTACCGGTCCTTTGTCTCTCCACGGCAAGACGAAGGTCCCATATATCCCATGGTGGGCATAGGTCGGTACCTGGGGGGTATACCGTGGTGCTTCTGACGAAGGTGTCTTCTTCATTATCCTGGGACGGATCATCCCTGGGGTACGTTGCATCTATATACATTGTTGCAGAGTCCTCCAGGGTGGCTGCCTGGTCTGTCTGTATCTCTAATGGCCGCCATTATCTGGAGCGGCTTTACTTTACCCATTGCCACCCTGTACGGAATTCCCCAGGGATTCTTCTCCGATTCTCTGACTATAAACTCGTCCCAAGATATCCTCTTCCGTTGACGCACTTCGTTTCGGTATACCCTCTGTCTTTGCTTGTACTCACCTCGGAGAGCAGCTTTCCTGTCTTCTTCTCTGCACTCCTGGTACCTACGCCGTGCCCTATAACAGTCTCTCTTCAGTTGTGTTAGGGCCGGCGTCCACCATGGGACCGGACGCGCTCTCACCCTACGGCGCTGGAGGGAGGTACTCGCCGCTTGTCTAATGGCGCCCGTCAGCATCGCCACTCTCTGATCGATGTCTGACTCTCCTTCCATCGGCGCCATTTCTTCCCATTCTTGGTCAACTAATACTCCCTCCAGTTTACTGGTATATTCGGCCCAGTTCGCCGTCCGGGTCACAAAGCCCTTCTCCACTTCCTGGGCTACGCCTTCCTCCTCCATAACACTGAAGGCTATGACCCGGTGGTCTGAGCTCGTGTCGGACCGTAGGCTCCAGTGCGTAACGCGTCTAGCCATTATTGCTGTGGCAAGTGTCACATCGATCCAGCTCTGGCCCCTCGCTCCTACAAATGTGGGACCAGAGGGCTCGTTCATGATCACGAGCTGACACCTCGCCACACATTCTTCCACGGCTCTTCCTCTTACATCCGTACGCACTGAACCCCAGGCCGTGCTCCAGGAGTTGGTGTCGGAACAGACTATCGCGTTCCTGTACTTCAGTACGATAGCCTCCACAGCGGAAATATGTTCTTCTATGTTTACAGGTCTCGGCGGCATGTACGAGGACACGAGAACGAAAGATATTCTGCCCCATCTAATGTAGCATGCCGCCTGGTCCGCTGTGGTGTGTTGCCTTAGTTCCATTACGTCGAGGTTCGGATTGACGATGATTATCGCCGCTCTGGGCCTCCTCTGTCCACTGCTCAGAGCCACAACCCTCGACGCCACACCAAATCCTCTGACCAAATTTCTTTGACACCATGGCTCTTGTACAACCATGATGTCGCAGCTTCCGGTGAGAGCTCTTAGCTCGTCCGCGACCACTCGTCTTCGGCCCATATTGACCTGCAGAATATGCAGCCTACGCATACCGGGTCTTCTTCGCCTCCCTGTCCATCATCTCCAGATGTATCTGGCACTCCTTACTGCCAGTACAGTGCTGGGAATCCTTCCCCACTCTGCCTTTAAGGTGGCAATTTCTACAGCATGGGGGAGTTCCTTTAGCCTTCTCCGGGCAGTTCTTGGCTACATGCCCGACCCCCGTGCACCATCTGCAAGCCACTTCACTAGCTTTGCAATTCTTTGCTATATGCCCGTAGTCCTGGCATTTTAGGCAGAGTGGGGTGTCAAGGTGATCTCTGATGGACAGTGACCACCAACCTCCGCTAACATCCTCGGGGCCCAGGGTCATCAGGGCAGACCTCATAGCGGGGTGTGCCTCGAGAATCCAGCTCCTCGTGAGGCCGCCCCTTGCCGGAGTGGAGAAACAGGTTCTTAACCACTCCTTCCTGGCCCCCTCTACTTCCGGTTTCTGGAGGTTTGTCTTCCCCCAGAGGTATGATTCTATTGTGGGCTCGTCCCAATGCTTAGGGACCCCTCTTACTTCTAGGCGAGGCCTTTTGGTCTTGGCCAGCCTCGCCTCAATTCCTTTGGTCTTCAGCAGCTCCCAGTCAATTATTTTCCTGGCCTGGTCAGCACCTTCTGTCCTGACCAGACTGTTCCAGCCTGGGTCGCTCGTAGTACTTTCACCTTTGCGCCCAGGCTCTCTAATTCTTCCTTCTCCGGGAGCTGCTGCCAGAGCTTGCTCGGCGACCACTCTTCACCACTCCCTTTGAGGGTGATGTACGTGGCCGTCTCTTCTGGCTTTTTTGGGGTCCCCTGGGATACCTTCGCCAAGATATTAGCATATGTAAGCCTCTGGGGTTTTCCTTCCTTCTTCTTCTTCTTCTTCTTTTTTCCCTCTTTGTATTAGGGTGTACTCCTCATCTTCTTCCCCTTCCGATTCGGAGACACCCTTATTCTTGGGATCCTTTCCCCTTACTATCTTCTGCCCTCCATTTATTAGGGGCACGGTGCGGGAGGCAGGTTCCCATATTTACTTTTCGAGGACCCTGGCTTGGGTTCCTCGATAGTGACCCTAAGTCCTTTCTTCTTTTTTAATTCCTCGATGGCCCTTTCTTTCTCAGCCAGGGTCCTCTCGTATTTTTCCCTTTCTTCTTCCATCTTCTCGTCGGTGATGGCGATGGCGGTGTCTATTACCCCTTTGGCCACTCTCTGCTGCAGTCCTCCAACAAATTTCTCGTCCTGGAGGACTGTCTTCGTGACTGTTCTGGGAGACACCGCCTTCTCCTCTGAACGCCATTTCATCATTACTTCTTGTAGTATTTCGTTTTTTTGCCTTAAGGGAGTTGTTCTTCATAACCTCCCTTGTTAGCATATCTGCCGTTTCAATGAGACATCTGCAGAGGACCCCCTCCACATATTTTTCCACCTGAGCCTCCCTCAACTTGGATTGGAAGACTACGATGAGTCTTCTAGACTCTGCTAAAATCTCTTCTGGGAGAAGGTCCTTCTTCTTCGGTTGATATTTTGGCCTGGCCTGCCGCCTTCTTCTTTTCCGGGGACTTCCCAGATGGAGAAGTGTCTGAGGAGAGCGCCGACACCATGGATAGTCTCCTTTTTTTCCCTTCCATGGCGGCCGCCATTTTGTCTTCTGAGTCGCCACCATCTTGTTTTTGCTCCTCAAATTTTTCCCTTTGAGGTTTTGGACCTCCTGTAGATAATGGTTATTATCTGCGCCTTCTGCAGCCATTTTTGCAGGTTTGGATGTTGGCATCCAATTTAACGTAAATATATCACGTATAATAGGGTTTTCCAAACCCTAAAGCATTGTCATTTTTTTTTTTCTTCAACTAAAAATATCAAACATCATTCATAGATTACCTTCAAAAAAACAAAGCCCCTCGACATGACCTAATTACATCCCATATTCTAAAACTCCTTCATTCTCGAAAAGCCATCCTAGATTCCTAACATACATATACAATGCTGTCCTCCGTATGTTCTCCACATATTTTCCTGACTCCTGGAAATTATCTATAGTTAAGATGATCCCAAAACCCAAAAATCCACCTGAGTTCCCATCCTCATACCGTCCTATTTCACTTTTGCCAATAATGGGTAAAATCCTTGAAAAACTAATTTTCAAACGTTTGTATCCTATCCTAAATTCCCACCATGTAATCCCAGACCACTAGTTCCGAACTTCACACTCCACAATCCAGCAATGTCATCGTGTGGTGGACGTTGTCTCCTCTGCATTGGAGCGCGGAATGTACTGTACGGGAGCCTTTCTTGACGTGGAACAAGCTTTTGACCGAGTCTGGCACCCAGGACTACTTTACAAACTCCGTAGATTCCTTCCTTCAACATACTTCCTAATTATCCGTTCCTATCTTAGCGATAGAACCTTCACAGTTAATCATAACTTTTCCTATTCTTCTCTCTTTACCCAATCTGCCGGTGTTCCTCAAGGTAGTATCCTAGGTCCTATCCTCTACACAGTGTATACAGCTGACATCCCAACTCATCCTACCACTGTCCTCACTACTTACGCTGATGACACATGTGTGTTATCAGTAAACAATGATCCCTTCATTGTCTCTCAAACACTCCAATCCCATATCCTAAACCTTCAAGAATGGTGTCAAAAATGGAGAATCAAAATAAATCCAAACAAATCCCACCAAATAACCTTTACCCTTTGTCGTAAACCTACTACCTCCTGTCCTACAGTATCCTTTAATGATATTCCACTAATCCCTGTTGAACAGATACGCTATCTAGGACTCCACTTGGACAAACGACTAACTTGGAATCCACATACAAGACTAAAACGACAAGAAACTGCCCGTCGTTTCAGACTACTTCAGCATTTACTAGACAAACGTTCAAAGCTCCCAATTTATTACAAAAGACTCATATACATGACTGTGATTAGACCTGTTTGGACGTACGGAGTTGAGCTTTGGGCTCCACTAAACCATCCAATTCATCGCGTATTCAATCCTTACAATCCAAAATCCTTCGTAAAATCCTCAATGCTCCTTACTTTGTCACCAATAAACTTATCCATAAAGACCTTAATGTGCCATATGTTGCTGATTTAGCCCACACCAGATACCTATCCTTTCATAGTAAGCTCCATAATCACTCAAATCCGTTAGTTTCTCAACTTGCTTCCCACTTCATTCCTGATAATCCTCCGAGGCGTCTGAAACGAAGATGGCCTAGAGACCTTCTAGTGTAGAAGTTTTAATAATGTGCTACTGATGAGTAGTTCTTTCCAAGTTTTAACATGTTATTATAATCGTTGTCAATACATTTACTTGATGTATATATTCTGTACAGTTGTAAATTTCAATAAATGCATATAAAAAAAAAATATATATCTCATTTATTTATTTTTTTATGATTATTATTATGTTATTGTATAAATCTATTTTTTTTTTCATATTATATTTTTATTTTATCTTTGATTTTCTTGTAAATCATAAATGAATGTAAACTTAAATTATATTGCTATTAAATATTGCCCTTAACTCCGGGCATATTGTAATAAATTGTCAAAACAATAATAATAATAACAATAAAATGTAATTTGCTATAAAGAGAGACTCCGGTCTTATGGAAACACAGTTAATCCAGAAATTAATATACTTCAATTAATTTTAAATGATTATCACATACCAGACTAAAACGAAAAGAAACTATTCGTTGTTTTGCACTTCTTCAAAATTTACTAAATAAACGTTCAAATCTTCCAATTAATTTTAAGAGACCCATTGAAATAATAGTAATCGGGTCTGTTGGGACATACGGAGTTGAGCTTAAGGGCTCCACTAAATCATCTAATTCGTCTCGTATCCAATCCTTACAATCCAAAATCCTCAATGCTCCTAACTTTGTCACCAATAAACTTATTCATAAAGATCTTAATGTTCCATATGTTGCTGATTTAGCCCAAACCAGATACCTATTCTTTCATAGTAAACTCCATAAACACTCAAATGAACCAGTCTCTCAACTTTTAGTTTCCCATTCTTTTCCTGAATATTATCTGAGAACTCTGAAAATAAGATGGCCCAGGGACCTTCTAATATAGATCTTTTATGGAAGTGCTATCAATGGGTGTTTACTTCACAAGTTATTGTCATGTTACTGTAATAATTGTACCGCACATTTACGAGATATCTGCTTTCTATACAGTTGTAAAATTCAATAAAAAAATTAAAGAAAAAAAATATTTTTCTTCTTCTGTGAAACGGTGTTTCCCTTCGTCGGGTTTCCTTCAGTTCAAACATTCTTCCAACTGTTCCCTGTCCCACCAATCACCGTCCCTCAGACCTCTTTCTATCATTTCATATTCCATCCTCCCTTCTCCTTACTGGTCGTCCTCTTCTTCTATTTCTCGGAGGTTTCCATTTTCTCACTATTTCAGGGAATCTTCCAGGAGGCATCCGACGTACATGTCCATACCATATTAACTTCTTCTTCATTACATGTTCCGTCACACTCTCTGTAATTACCATTTTCTTCCTTAAATTTTCATTTCTTACGCGATCTGCTCTGGTTTTCAGGAACTCCTCCAGTAGTCCATCTCAACTACATTTAATTTACATGTAATACTCTTGGTGAGGGACCTTGTTTCTACCATAAATGAGAGGATGCTTTCAATCAATGGCTGAAAAAACCGGATGCGAGATGCGTATTGCCTTTCTGGCCATTACACATCTGCTCTGTATATAATTATTTTTATTATCTATAAATAAGTCTAACTTTTTAACTTCTAGATCTTACAGCTAAACTATCGTATTTTTCTTCAAAAAAATATTGCCTTTTTTTAGAGATTTAATTGTGTTCAAATTATTGACATAAATCTCCGTTGTAGGGATGAAGTAACAATCTTGAAATTTTAATTAAATTAAAATATAGTAATAAAATAAATTTACCACTCAACTATTATTAAAAATTAAAGTGTTCTATAATAAATCCGCTAAGAAATTGACCCCAGAGGCATATAATCTGACAATACGCCTACAGAAATAAATTTGTCTGACAATTTTTTAAATTAAAAAAAAAAAAATAATAAATTGAACAACGGTTTTCTTTGTATTTTATTATTCCTCTGAGGAAAGAAGGGCTTGGGTTAATTTCTTTTTTATTGCTTCTATTCGGCTTTCTCAAGAGGTCACAATATCATTTATTATTACTTCAAAGAAATTATTTTCTGCGGTTCAGAGATTAATATTAAGAAATATAAATTGATATTCCAGGATTTCTCCCTCTTCCCCGTAGGTATTATTAATCATTTTTTTTATTAACAATTATCTCTGCGTTGAAGCCATTATCCTTAGAAATGAAGAAAAGGAAACGTAGATTCATAATAAATTAATTGCTTACTATATTACTTACAAGGGGACGTTTGGAGTTGTAACTCATAGATTTGAATGCCGATTTTCGTGTGGGTTGTAGGGACCTATAATAGTGAAAAACTGGAGTTATAGCCGCCAATGGCTATTTAGAGCCGAGAAAAAAAAAAATGAAAATTACGTTTTATTTTTTTCTCAGCTCTCAGTCAAGGTAGAGAAATGATTCTTTCACGTTTAATTGCAGTTATGTATGGTATTTGATTTGAAAATACTTCCGTGATGCTCAAGACACCACCTGGCTTTAGGTGCTCAAAAACTTTTAAAAAATGAAAAACTTTTAAAAAAAATTTTTTTGTGAACAACTGACCTCAAATCTCGATGTAACGCACCATAAAACCCTTGAAGGTGGACTTTTATCAAAATCGAAAAATATTGATTTTTTAACCCTTTCGAGGAGGTTAAAATTTTGAAGTTGAGATTCATCAATAATTTCTATCATACATTCTGTTTTTTTATCCATTCATCTAGCATTCGGATTACTCCCAATTTTAGTGGACAACTACTGATGAGAATAAAAAATTCCAAGATAAAATATAACTTGAGATATCTCAATAAGGATAAATCCTCCGATCTCCGGATTTGGGATAAGCTGTGCAGTTTTACGGGTTCTAGATGATCTTAAAATTTGGTTTTAATCGGTGGCGAAATGCGTGAGATAGCGCAATTTATTTACACTTTTTTTTTTCAGAAATATACAGCATCTATATTGCTTTGTAGGCAAATATATCGCCTTCTAAAATCATACAAAATTTCAAAGTTAAAAAAAAAAAAAAATATATTTTTGATTTAGACAAAATTTAGTTTCTACTGATTTACAGCGGATTTCCTTGGAAGTTTGTCATTTTTTAAGAGTTTTTGAGCACCCTAAAGCCGGATAGTGTCTTGAGCATAAGGGAAGTATTTTTATATCAAATATCATACATAACTGCAATTAAAAGTGAAAGAATCATTTCTCTATCTTATCTGAAAGCTGCCCTCCAAATGCCCATTGGGTGCTATAACTCTAGTTTCGCACTATTATAGGTCCCTGCTACCCACACACAAATCGGCATTCAAATCTATGAGTTACAACTCCAAACGTTCCCTTGTTAGATTATGTTATTACTCAATAATACATAACTCATTATTAATAGATTGTCTATGTTTTAAAACATATATTAAATTAAAATAAAAACTCTCTTTCCTTGAAGCTGTAGCAATAAGTAGGAAGGGGCACATTGTAACCTAACGTGTTATACTGTGATACTTTATTCTTTTCAATCCCTTTCAAATGAGTTGCATTAATTTTTCGAATGTTACTTATAGTCCCACTGAGCATCCGTATTTGATACTAAAAGAACGGTAAGAAACTTCATAATGAAGCTGTTTTATAATTGCATTCCTAATATTTTCTAATGTTGGATACCCTGTATGGAAATAAAAAAAACGAAAAAAAAAAAACTGTTATTTAATATTTTGTATTCTATTCAGCATTGACAAAAAAAAGAAGAAAAAAAAAAAGGGAACTTATGAAAACGGATAAGTGATTAATATTTACGATGAAGGTAGGAAAGATAATTACAATAAAAGAATAGCAATGTTTTATTTAAAAAAAAGTAATAAAATAAATATTGACAAACAACGTATCGGATTAGGACAATTTTTTGATATCACTACAAACATTTGATCAATTTCGTGAGTCACTGTATATTAAAAATAATAATTATATTTTTATTACACTGTTCCCTACTTTACCATACTTAAGAAAAAAATTAAAAAATTAATTATTCCACAAGAAAACAATTTTATGTAGATTCATTACAGCTACTAGAATTGCCAGCCTGACATTTACAAATACGAAGGCTAATAAAAAAGATGCCAGGCATCAATGTGAGAAACGTAGAAGACATTTGTTCGGGCGGTAGCTAATTGATAGGAGTATTAGGCCTGTTGGACATCAACTCTCCGGTCACACAGCTCCCAGCCCCCTCCTGAATACTAACCTCTTCCAACTGCCTATCTACTCCTTCGGCCTATTTCTTCTTCCCCTCGGACACTTTCTAGACTTATGCAGGACTTATCCCAAACGACCTCCTCAAGCCAAGGAAGAATATTTATACTCCTTCATTCGTCCTCTCTTCCCCGTGGCCGGTTGCCAGTGTCGTTAAAAGAGGAAAGAAAGACGAGTAAGAGGGTAGATAAATCACGGAGGATCTTTGGTATATTCCGCTCCACCATCCTAGGCTGAGGAACCGGAAAAGCGCTCCACTTTCACAACGGGGGCTACAGCGTGGTTTTCAGATTTTCCCTTTTTCATATTGCCTCTTATATCATAGGCAGAATTTCAGAGGTCTTAAACCCTCTTCGGGATTATATTTAAAATCCCCAACATAAATCATTCTCTCACTCTCTCTCACTTTCCCTCTTTCCCTCTAACTCTCTCTCTCTCTCTCTCTCTCTCTCTCTCTCTCTCTCTCTCTCTCTCTCTCTCTATATATATATATATATATATATATATATATATATATATATATATATATATATATATATATATAATATCTTGTTGCTGGATATATAATAATAATATTATAACATAATATGCTTTATTGGCATCTATAAAGACAAAAGCCTCTCCCATAGGAGGAAGTTAGAAGTCGGCTACAGCCAACGGAACAGAAAATTATATATACAAATCAAAAGAAAAACAAATAAAAAAACCACAATCAAACAAACAGAAACCCTACATATCAGAACAAGAAACTAAATATTGTTGATAACCTTCTTCCACCTGATTCTGTCCCTCGCCACACGCCACCAGTTGTCTCCTACATACTGTGTAATTTCGTCCCTCCACCTAAGATGCGGGCGACTCCTTTTCCTGCTGTCTTCTCTCGGGATCCACTCGGTACATGCCTTGGAACATCTTTCGTCCTTCTTCCTTGCCAAATGCCCTGCCCAATTCCATTTCAGTCGGTGAGCTTCGACCGTTTAGCTTTTAACATTAGCTTTGCGAAGAATACATGCATTTTTAACTTTATCTTTCTTCGTAATTGCCATTAGACTCCTTAGGAGCTTCATTTGCATGGGATTTAATCTACGTTCATGTTTTTTGGTTAATGTCCAAGTTTGGGCCCCGTAGAGAACCGTAGGGTACACACATGTAGTAAGGACCTTGGTTTTAAGTGCTATTGCTAGGTTGCTTTTAAAAATGTTTTTGAGTGACCAATATTTACACCAACCGAGCTTGATTCTTCTATCTATTTCTTTATTCATTTTTTCCTCGAATTTAATAGTTTGTCCTTAATAAATGTACTCTTTTACATACTCTATCTGGTTATTATTTGAATAAATTGGAATTTTAATGGAATTGGTCATTATTTTTTTTTTTTGCTGTGTTTATGACCAGTCCATACTTTTTGCTGGTTGCTACTATGTCTCCTATCATTCTCTTTAGACCATTGATGTTCGGTGATAGTAGGCATATCATCAGCAAATCTTAAGTTATTTAACATTTTCCCATTGATTGATATTCCCAGATTCTCCCAATTTAGTTCTTTAAACAATTTATTTAGGACACAATTGAACAGAATTGGTGATAGGGGCACCCTTGCTATTATTATATATAGGGGCACCCTTGAAAGTAATTTGTTTTATATATATATATATATATATATATATATATATATATATATATATATATATATATATATATATATATATATATAAAGCAATATATATATATATGTATACACACAGACGGGCAACCAATTCTATCCAGTTGATTTTCTCCTATGCTCGACTAAAAGTTTCATTATTTTTTAAGGGGTTAAGTCCATGTATACTTTAACCAGATCATATGAAGCGTAAAGATTTTATATTTATCTTTTTATTTTATCAATTTATGGAAATTTACAACTGTACAAATATACATCTAGTAAACGTGTTAAAAACGTTTTCAGTAACATGCCAAAACTTAAAAAACTACTCATCAGAAGCACTTCATTCTACTCTGGAATGGAGTGGAAAGCAAGTTGAAAAACTTTTGAAACTTTGAGAAACTTGGTTTGGGCTAAATAAGGAACATTAAGATCTTTATTGATAAGTTTATTAGTGGCAAAGTAAGGAGCATCGAGGATTCGTCGAAGGATTTTGGATTGTAAGGATTGGATATGAGATGAATCCAATAGTTTGGTGTAGCCCCGAAGCTCAACTTTGTACGTTCAAAAAATCTAATCACAGTAATGAAAATATGTCTTTTGTAATTAATTGGAAGTTTTGAAGTGTATGTCTTTATTATCGGCTTTAGTGAACGTCTAGTCAGTAACAACGGGCAGTTTCTTGTCGTTTTATTTAGTAAAAAGAAAGATAAAAATTATTATAAGGAATAATTAAATAAAAGGTAAATTAAATAATATTTATTTAAACCGTGATTGAATACTAGTAAATAATTTTTTTTTTTTTTAATATAAAATATTGAGGTAATTAAAGAATAAATAAACATATATATGCAATTTTAAGCTATATTACTGGTCTCCAATTTACTTTATCCGACGAAACCTAATGCCATGTAAATGTTATATTAGCTGATGTCTGATTATAATGTGAGGAGATATCGGAATAGGAAAGGTTTGATTGAGCATAGAAGAAACATGTCTGACATTAGGATGGAAAGAGTTCCAAAGGTTCCAGGGTAAATGGATTGATCTAGGAAAAAATTATCTTAGAAAAAAAACATTCATCATGATCTCAAAAATGGTTTTCTTTTACAGTATAAATAAAAAATATTAATTTATATACTTTTATCTTGTTTTTAGACGCCTTATCGAGAATGGAGTGAAAAGCAAGTTGAGAAACTAGTGGAATTGAGAGGTTATGGAGCTTACTATGAAATGATTGGTATCTGGTTTGGGCTAAATCAGCAACATATGGAACATTAAGATGTTTATGGATAAGTTTATTGGTGGCAAAGTAAGGAGCGTTGAGGATTTTTCGAAGGATTTTGGATTGTAAGGATTGGATACGAGATGAATTGGATGGTTTAGTAGAGCCCCGAAGCTCAACTCCGTACGTTCATATAGGTCTAATCACAGCCATGTAAATAAGTCTTTTGTAATTAATTGGGAGCTTTGAACGTTTGTCTAGTAAATATTAAAGTATTCTGTAACGACGAGCAGTTTCGTAAGGATTAATGCAAAAATAATCACAGAAAATGACTAAAGAATTTTAGTGAAAATAGTAGGTACAGGTATATGTATGCCGAATGACAACCAGTTATCTTTTTATGGCCTTTGAAATGGAAGAATAGTGAATCCGATGGCGATTAGCAATGATTCTGACCGAATCATCGTGGCTTAAACAATTTATTGTAAATAAAATAATTTGTTACAACTAGACTAAAGAGAAAAGAGAGATAAACTTGACACAAACGAAAGATAAAAATGGCTGAATTGAAATTTGAAATGACCTAACCAAAATTCCATCGCTTGTTGGTAAATAGTGAATAACAATGATGTGTCTAATCCCTAATGTTTCACGTTTAATAAATAATATTAATATAAATATTTAAAAAAGTATGGATTAAGGTCAAAACCAAGAAAATATCGAATATAATGGGTGTTGGAATATTTTTTACGGGGAGATATAGAACATATACAAACAGCCTTGTTTTATTAGGGATGAATATTTAATATTAGTATGTAATTTACAATACTTTTGCATATTTATGATATACAAATGTATTTGATTATTTATTTATTTTGTGTTAAATGCATTTTAATATCTATGATTTATTTAAATTTTGTTTTCTCTAAAAACAATTAATACAATCCAAAAACTCTATTTCATGACAAAGGCGACCTAGCAGAGCCAGTTTACTATTAAGTTTTAGCTGTTAAGTAAGTATGTATACATACATTTATGTAATTTTTATATTTGAGAAAAACGTTAAAATTAAAATGTATCGCATATAACCTTTGGTAAAAAAGTATTACGATTTTGTTTCAAATCGTAGGCAGTTCATCTAGTTTAAAAAGTAAGTAGGGCTCATTGTTTCTGACTTATATTTTTTTTTTAAATTGTAAAATTAAAAAAAAAATTGTTTTTCTTCTTCTAAACTATTGTAATTGTGATTTTATTATTGTAAAAACCTGTGCTACATATCGAATATGCCTATTTTATGTTTATATTTGACTGGAGCAATTATAATCTTAATAAAAAGTGTAGTTCGTTATTTTTACGAGCTTTGTTTTCTGGAAACATGTTACGTCAGTAACAAACAAAAAAAAAAATACCGTGACGTTAAATATTGTGGTCCATAAAAAAAATGAAAAGAAAAAAAAATGTCACTTTAAATATAGAGAATGAAGATTTATTGCACACGAGATTTAAGCCAAACCGGAATCTGTGAGGCGATTCAGCACTGCCCGGATGACTTTATCAGAGTTACATGGCGCGAAATGGGAACTAGGAATTATCTCTAGTCAACAACAATTTTTTTTTTTTCTAATATCAGCCGGTAGTCGAATATTCTATATATTCGTCGTTTAACGAAATGATACAAATCAATAATTTACGGAAAAAAAAACATAAACTGACCGGCAAATAATTCCAATTAATATATATTTTTTTTTTAATTTAGCGGCTGAATGTTTAATTTTTGTTTAGGTGTTTACTTCCACATATAATTTAATCATGGCAATATATTTATAAAACAAAACAACGAGCTTTTAAATAAATATCATTTCTTATAATTTTGCATTAGATGGGGCATATCCCTCAAGAATTTATTCATGATCACATTAGACCAATATGCTACCGAATACAATTAATAATGAACGCAAGGGGCGGAGTATAGATATATTTTACTGACTGTTTAATGTTTAATAAGGTTCTTGAGGTTCAATCAATAAAATAACTTATTATTTTCGCTTCGAGAATATATTGTTCTCATAATCAAGGCCTGCAGAGAAAAACCAGGTTATAATAAAAATATATAAAAACATGCGTAAGAATATATAACTACAATATAATTACAAAATATGGATGAGTATGAAACTACTCACAACGTTAATGGTGGTTAATATATCTACTATAAAATTATAACAATTTAAGTATACGAACTGAAATGGGGAAATTTAGGGGGAAATAAAAGGTAAGAGATAAAGGTTAATGTGGGTATTGCCCACCTTATAGAGGAAGATGAAAATTTCGTTTTAGTGTAATATGTAAATGGATAAATGGTTTATTATGATGTATATATTATATATAAATGTATATGTTAGTCGAAATGTATATAATTGGAATAACATGAATTGAGATATAGAACATCTGATTTTTTGTTTATTGCGCGAATTTTAAATTTTTCTATGGTAACCGTTTCTTTATTTTTTCGTTTAAAATGATTTTTTTCATATGAATAATTTTGAGAGTCAAATTTAAAAGAATGTTTTGTTTTCCTGTAATGCCTATTGAGAACTGTTGGGTCTGGTTTATTTGGGTTTTTGGCTATAAACGTGCAACTATATTTACATATGTTGATAAACACGACGTTTTAGATATTTTTCTGATGTACCTAAATAATATTTTCCACAATTGACTCCACACGGTATTTCACAAACTATATTAGATTGTAATTCCAATTTACATGTTTCTTTGGTTTTAGTATCTAATTTCGCCATTGTGGCCGTCCGTATTTTTGAATGTGACAGTGTAGTCAGTTTTATTGTTGTTATTTGTGAGTATTGTCTTTCTGATAGTGTTTGTATGTATTTATGTAATAGTGTAGTATTATTCATTGTTAATTTCATGTGGTTTTTATTGAGTATTTATTTGTTTTGGCATATTGCAAATCTATGTGGGTATACATTTATTAAAAGGAGGTCTACTACTTTTTTTTCCACAGTCTGTTAATGTTTTTCTTATATATATGATTATATCTTTATTTATATACTTTATTTTATTGTTTTATTTTAGATATTTCTTTGTTTTTCTCGAACACATTGTAATTATATAAGCATATAATTATTATATCATCATATTGCTATTATTATTTCTTATCTCTTTCTTCTTTTTCTTCGTTATATATTTATACCAAAAGTGCTATTATCAATTGTATATACATATATTACCTTTTAGGTATTTGTAAATATTTTGTCTTATTAACATTCAAATAGGTCTTAATATTTTTCTTCTCTATATATCATTTCCTTTCTATTCACTATATTTATTATATTTTATTTATTTTTTATATTTCTTTAATCTTCTGAACGCATTGTAATTATTATATTAGCATATTGTTATTATTATTTTTTTCCCCATTTTTTTCTCTATATATATATTTATCACAAAGTTCTATTTTCAATTGTATTTACATATGACTATTGTACTTATTATACATGTCTGTTATTCTTAAGGGACAATATGTCCCAGAATAAAGATTATTTTTTCATTTCATTATCTTACGCTTCCGAAAAAAAAAAAATGAAGTTTACATTTAACAAATATTTAATTCTTATTTGTTGAATCGTTTGTATATTTACGAGTTACTTTTAACTGACCATTTTTTGATACATACTACAATAAATAAAACTGTAATACAACATTTTATTACAGTCATACATGTGTACTTAATAATATCCAATCAATAATTTATGATTAACTATAATTTGTTAATGTTAAATAAAATTATAAAAATTTATTAAACATTTCTTCATACTGAAATGGATAAGTCTTTTGTCTGGGGGTCTGTACTTTTTTGGGATGTAACTATTTTACACTCCCAGAATGTATAGTGTGACACACTCTAGCTCTGTACGCGTTTCGCAGATCTACAATTAGCTGGCAGTTTTCCATTTGGAAATTTAATAGAGAATATTTTTTGTTATATAAAATTTGTTGCTATGACCTACCGCTTAGGAGCTATATTATTTTGGATGATGTTGAGATCGAACATTTGCCGACAATTTCCTTATGAGAAATTTCAAAGAGGATATTGGTTTAAATGAAAAAAAGTCACGTTTAAAACCCTTATTTTTCTCAACTTTGTTTATTTCGAATAATGATTAATTAAACACCTATAGGAAAAATACTTTTTTTTTTTTTTTTTTTTAAGGAAAACCTTCTAACCCATAACGTTTCTACTATTACAATATTATTGTTTATAATTCATTTAATTTCATATTACATTTTTTATGGTTAGAGGTTTAATTTATTTTTAATTTTATATATAGCATGAATGGATTCATGACCATCAGTATCAATAATTCACTAATTGCACTTAAATGTGTCATATTTTAATATTTACTCTATAAATGCCTTACATAATACATCAACCATACTACAAAATAACAAGAAACATTGCGTATGTTGGGGCCCCTGTGTTAATATAAAAATCTGGAACAATTTATTAAAACGGAACCACAAAAACGTTAACTTTGAAAAGAAACAGTTGAATTAATCAAGTGAGAAAGATAAAAAAAGGAATCCGGTCTCTCGCTTCCATATTTAATACAGGAAAAACACAAGCCACACACGTACTTTAGTAAGAATTAAAAACACTTCAGACCGCTTTTAAGTACGTATTTTATTTCATTTTTCGAATTCAGCTCCTATTTAATTTATTTATCCGTTAATCTGTTTCAGACTCAAGTCAAGTGGATGAAAAACTATTTCCGAGCATCCGTTTTAAAGTAGTTTTACAGTAAACTGAAGATTTTTTTTAAACATTAATTTACACATTTCAGGTTTATAAGATTCTAGTTAGGTAACCTGCTGATACCTTTATGTAAAATTAATGCAGTAAGAAAAATAACGTCTCATCATACTTTTCTGTTATTCTAAGGAGATAATGTGTCCCAGAATAGAAATTATTTAGTTTTAATTTTATTATGATATCTCTTTAGCAATAATAAATATTAAAAATATTTTTCATTCACAAAAAAAAATGTTTAATCATACACACGTATTATTGTAAAAAAAAAAATAATAAATAGAAAAAATAAGCTAAAGAAATTTATTTTTACGTGTTTATTTTATTTAATTTTTAAGTTCAACTACCATTCTATTTATTTATCTGTAACTATTTTAGGCTATATTAAAAAAACATCTTCATATGAAAAACTTTTAAGTATTCCTACCTTCTACATATTTCCTTATTATCCGCTCCTATCTCAGTAATAGAACTTAAGTAAATCATAACATTTCCTATTCCTCTCTCTTTAACCATTCAGCAGGTGTTCCTCAAGAAAGTATCCTAGGTCCAATCCTCTACACGGTGTATTCAGCTGACATCCCTACGCATCCAATTGTGTGTTATCAGAAAACAATGATCCATTTATTGCCTCCCAGACACTCCAATCCCATATCATAAACCTTCAAGAATAGTGTCGAAAATGGAGAATCAAAATAAGTCCAAATAAATCCCATCAAATAACCTTTACCCTTCTTCGTAAACCTGTGACTTCCTGTCCTACAGTATCCTTTAATGATGTCCCACTAATCCCTGTTGAACAGATCCGGTACCTAGGACTCCATCTGGACAAACGTCTTACTTGGAATCCATATACAAAACTAAAACGTCGTTTTCGACTACTTCAACATTTACTTGACGAACGTTCAAACCTTCCAATTATTTACAAAAGACTCATTTACATAACAGCAGACCGATTTGGACATACGGAGTTGAACTTTGGGGTTCCACTAAACCATCCAATTCATCTCGTATCCAATCCTTACAATCCAAAATCCTTAGAAAAATCCTAAATGCTCCTTACTTCGTCACAAACAAACTTTAGCACAAAGATCTTAATATACCTTAAGTTTCCGACTAAGCTCAAACCAGATATATATCCTTTCATAGCTAACTCCACAACCGTTCAAATCCATTAGTATCACAACTTGCTTCTCATTCCAATCCACCTCATTACATAGAACCTTTATAAGTGCTACCAATGGGTTGCTGCTTTAAAAACAAGTAAAGTGTCATTTGTATCATTATTATCGTATTTACTTGACGTATAATATATTTATATTGTATATACAGTTGTAAATTTCAATTAAATAAAAAAAACAAAAAACTTTTAAGTAAAAATGGAGATTTATAATTTCTAGGTTTATAAGACTCTCATAACATAATCTACTTATGTCTTTATATGAAATTAATGCAGCCAGAAAATAATACCTCTCGTTATTGCTTTCTATTATTCTTAGGTGACAAAGTGTCCTAGAGTAGACATTATTTTTTAATGTTCCATTAGTAGTATCATGGTGGCTCTAGATAAATATTAAATATTAAAAATATTTATTTTATTATTATGTTAATAATTATTACCCGAAAAATTGTTTTGCCATATTCGTTGGCAAAGAATAACTCTAAGAAGACGGATGAAACATAGATACCGCCTTCGATTCCGATAGCTCCTCCAACAAGTGAGGGAATGGATCCGAAGGCTAACCGGATAAAGGCTGGCACACCGAGAAAGGCTCACCCTAAATACCGACCGACGGCCATAACCAGGAGTCGACAAAGAACATGATTAATGGGAACCATAAAGGCATCGCAGCCACGGCGACCACTTCCTTCGGGTCACGCTTTAGCCCCAACATCCGCTATTCGGGGAGGGGGGGGGGCATTATTCCATAGGGCCAATTCTCCTCCCGAATCTTCGGACCGGGTCAGTATTCGATACATTCTGACAATTAGTGTATTAACGAAGACAGGTTCTATAATAGTGATAGTGTAATTGTAAAAAATAATGCTAATTTTACTTGAGGAAATATTTAATTAATAATTATTGCGGTGATAATTTGAGCAGCTTGCCTTTTAATACCTCCAACGAAACTTTACACCATAACCTTAATATCTGTATGTCCTCGGCTGTAAACTATTAAAAATTCCGGTATTACTTACGAAGTGGTGGCTCGCTTCTTTAAACAGTTACTTTTCGGTAACAAGTTTCTGTTTAACCGACGCGCATTCTAGCGGTATGCATTCAAAATTATAACTCAATTTTTCCATTATCACCAGATACTAAGTTAGTCCCAATGTTTTCCAGCCTATAAAATTCCCTCACAGCCCTTCACTACGGGCCGCTTTTTTAGAAAAATCAACCACAAAATGTTCATTTATTATTCTGTATAACTTTTAAGCATGAAATAAATCCCTTATACTCAGATATTATTTATCTATATAATGTACTATATTTAACCATATAAATAACATATCATTCTCACACCTTGCCCTTTAATTATGGCTTCTTAGGCTTTTCAATATTGTAATTTTACTATAGCTTTCAATTCCCTTCATTTTCATTGTTTATAAAATAATAAATTTAAACAGTTCTTTTCATTTAGTTTTTGAATACCATGTCTATTTAATATGATAATAAAAATTTACATTTATTGAATAAAATAAAATTTAAAACATTGAAGTAAAATTTACAAAAGCATGTTGTGTGATTTATATTTGCATCTAGAATAGAATCTGAGGATCTCGTGCTGAAAGGAGGGTAGCTAGAATGTTACTGAGAAGCAATTCATAATTATAATAATAAAAAAAAAAAAAAAAAATTCTGTTCGCATTCACTTTTGCTTTAATAATTGCACTCTTTTTTTAAGCATATTTTTATTTATATATACTATAAACTTTGTTTATTTTATTGATCTTCAGGAGAGATTTGAATTTAAAATAATCGATAATTTATTAATAAGTAATGACGCTGTAATAAGAAAGCTACAGGTAGCACAGCATTATGAGGTAATTGTAATGAATCATGAAATTCCTTCTTGTAGAAGTGAAAAAAAAAAAAAAACTTTATTGGAAAAAAAAAGTTACAACATGCATTACGACTAGTTAATTACTATTGGTACAAATCTCTGACTTGCCTAGGATTGATGGGAGGTATTTATACGAGGAGGAGAGGGAGGTGCTAAAGTGTTAACTCAGCAGAGTCCGTATCAATAACTCAGTTTTGGTGAAATGTGAAATTATAAATAATAAATTGATTTATATAATACTTGTGTTGTGTATTAAAGAATGCAAAAGTGAATTATAACATATCTTATAGCCTTTTAAAAAAAAAAAAAAAAAAAAAAATTGTAAATCAACATTTAGTTTTTATTTATTATACCCATCTCTACTGATGAAAAAACCGGATTTAAAAGAGGTTGAGGTAGATGGTTTATGGTGAATTTCCTTGGTTCTTAAGGAAACTAAAGCCAATGGAGATCCCCGCTTTCCCTTACACAAGGCCAGGCACCAAGTAATTAAATATTTTCTCATAAATTATATAAATCAATTGAAATTCTTTACTTATATAATATAAGATAAATTAAAAGGGGCCGTTACAAGACCAAAGGCAATATTTCCCCTTAGCGGAGGCGCCTTTTTGAGCTCTGGCGAACCGTTGAACCGTTTTTAATAAGTTAAAGATTACGGTTTTAAGAGGCCGGCGATGGTTGGGGGAGGGGATAATTTTGTAGAAAAGGGAATTATGAAAAGCCGGTTCCGCCCTTGTGTAATTGTGTTAATCTTTTATTCGTAAGAACCTCGCTGTTTACCGAGCAAGCCGAAAATTGTTCCCCCTCCTCCCTAACAGACCTTCCTATTTAAACCTTTTTAATTGTACACAGTTAGAAAATTAATTCAGCCATTATAAACTCTGGGCCGGCTATGCTTTAAATGTGCCCCGACCCTAGTTAGGAAGTTTAAAGGAGTTTCTGATTCTGCACCGATGGTATTCTGTAATGGATTATATTCATACCCGTGGAAAAGTATGTTTTATTTAAACGTACCAGTTGTGGAAAATTTATATAATAAACAATTAAATAAAGAATTCCAACAGAAAGTGAGTTCTGTGTTATTGGGTCCGGAAACCAAAGCAGGTTTATTAGATTAAGCATTAAAAAAACTTTTGGGTCTTGTTTCCAATTGCCCTGCCATAGATTTTGTCTAGTAACAGTAACCTAGTGATAAATTAAAAGATATGGGTTTAAAAGAAACATATTTAAAATTCCTATTTTTCCCAAAAAATTCTTTGTTCATTCCTCTTTATAGTATATTAGATAGCAACTGTTAATAAATGTTATGAAATCACTTGCGGGGCTATTGAAACCAAGACCCACACTTTTATATAAGGAGTGTTGACGTTTAGACCTGCCTTGCAGGTCTTCTTCAAGGCTAAAGACAACAAAAATAAAATGGATGTGAACAAAATAAAACAATAATTAACAAACTGAGTAAATTGCTTTACAAATAAATACATCGAAAATATTTATTACATAATTAATAGGAAAAAAGAAGAAGGTAATTACATAAAGAATACTGAATGGATGAAGATCTAGTTGAATGTTATAATTTGTAATTGAATTAATTGTTAAATGATACAATTTTTGACCGAGTGAACTAATTGATGATTTTTTTTTTTTAGATATCAGTTTATTGAAATTTACAACTGTATACATATATACATTAAGAAAATGAGCTGATAACGATTATAATAACATGTCAAAACTTGAAAAGAACTACTCATCAGTAGGACTTCAATAAAAATTCTACAATAGAAGATCTCTAGGCCATTTTTTTTTTTTCAGACGCCTCGGAGGATTATTGAGAATGGAGAGAGGAAAGCAAGTTGAGAAACTAATGGATTTGAGTGGTTATGGAGCTTACGATGAAAGGATAGGTATCTGGTTTGGGCTAACTCAGCAACATACTTAAGGTCTTTATAGATAAGTTTATTGGTGACAAAGTAAGGGGCATTTAGGATTTTTCGAAGGATTTTGGATTGTAAGGATTGGATACGAGATGGTTTAGTAGAGCCCCAAAGCTCAACTCCGCACGTCCAAATGGGTCTAATCACGGTCAGGTAATTAAGTCTTTTGTAATGAATTGGGAGCTATGATCGTTTGTCAAGTAAATGTTGAACTAGTCTGTAACGACGAGCAGTTTCTTGTCGCTTTAGTCTTAATTGAATGATACAGTTTTTAATAACTATTTTTTTTTTCCAAAATATAAAAAGGTATAAGTTTTTAAAAAATAAATATAAGAAAAAAATATGAAAAGTGGAACGGCAAGATATAAAGGTACGATAGAAAATCAGGTTGGCATAATAATAAACGAAGGATATGTTATATATATAACATAATAAAGGATATATATATATATATATATATATATATATATATATATATATATATATATATATATATATATATATATATAATAAAGGAAATGTTGAGAATAATAAACCATCTTATCGACGATAGCCATATTGGACAGGAACTTTAACTTTATGAACGTTTTAAAACTTGGATGTGACGTTTATGAACCTGACTGCATCCCTGACCACATTATTCAACCTTTATATCATGCAATAAACTATACTATTTCCATCTTGTAAAAACAAAAAATATATAAAAAATTATTAAGAACAATAATCAAAATAAGCTTCATCGCTCTCAACTTCATTTCTGCAAACACGTTGACTTCTCTAAATAGAATTTTGAATCCTTATGATTAACCATTTGTGATTACTAGAGCTGCAAATTGCATGCAATTAAAACTGAAAAATATGCGCATATGAATGCAAATATATAGGGTAAGATATGCAATTAAATGCCTAAAATATTCAACTATCTACATTATTTAGAAAAAATAAAAAAAATGCAATACATTCTTATACATAACTACAAACTCAAGTTGAAATAGCCAATTTTGTTGAAAATGGATACAATTGGATAAGGACAATAAAAAATCAAAAAGAAAATCAAACATATTAAAACAAACACTATATAAAACATTTCCATCACACTTAAAAGTCTCAATTGAGAACTCAAGTACGTTCATTCCAACAGGATATTTTGTCATTGCAAGAGTGATTGTCGGCATTTTGGAGTACACAAATAAACAGTTAATGAATGATGTCTGTTTGTAGACACTGGGCAGCAGAATGATGGTAGAGAGAAGTGAAATGACATATGTGAAGTAATATTCTAAGTATTAGAGCGGAATGGGCACAAAAAATTAATCCGATAAAACAAAGAGAAGCAAATACCATCAAAAGTTCACGCTAAGGGAAGGATCAGTACCTGGAAAAACACGAGTTCTAGAGGTTCCAGGGTAAATGGACTGATCTTGGAAAAAATTATGGTATAAAAAACATTCATCATGAAATCAAAAATGGTGTGTTTTAGAGTATAAACAAACAATATTAGGTTATATACTATAATAAATAATTAAACTTAATCTCTCAAATATTCATTTAATTTATGTAATACATTTTAATTATTCATTTTACCATTTTTTTAAAATTTCTTTTATCATATTAATTATTTTATTTTGATGTACATATTATATTAAACAGTAACATTTCTATTGCTTATTGCCTTTAAAATAATGTAATATTTCGTTAGTACAGTGTTTGTAAAAAATAAAAAAATAACAAAATGATATAATTAAAATGAAGGATATAAATCTAATGATATAAATTCCTGTTCAAGGCCTGATTAGAAATTCCTAAGATTTTGAATTGGGGGGATTGGAATCGTTCTATATTTGAACTTTTGTCTATCACTGTTCTAGCTTTAGTTATACATAAAAAAAATCAGAAACTTGGTAACAATTACAAGAAACAAAACCCCGCTTAAGTTTCAGTATAATCCGATGAATATTCAGTTATTTTCTCGGAAATAAAACGCCACTTTTTAATCTCCAGCTGCCATAAAAATAAGGTAAAACTTACGCCTGTGTTGTAAAACGGTATTAAAACGAGATATGGTATAGACACTTTATGGAGCTAGTGAACTTCATATTGCGTTTAATAAGACGTACATAAGAAGTTAGCAGCTAATTTAATTAAAAAAATGATTAATTAATTATTCCGAATAAGGGAAGATGTAAGTGCCGAACAGAGCATTGGCCAGAAGATACTATGATCTCGTCAATCTCTTTAACAGCGATATCAGTGCTTGTAATAAATATGCTCATAATACCGGAATATAATTAATTTTATATTTTATTAAAAACTAATATCCTATAGTGACGTAATAGTTTCAAGAGTTATTACAATAATAGAAAACAATGTAATAACTTTTAGTCAGAAGTAAAAGTTTTCCATTAACCAGTTAATTTGTCCGGAAAAATATATTTTATTTTATATAACTAATAATAAATAAATAAATGTAATAATATACAATCCTTTGATCTCGTGTCACTTTATTGACAATTTTCTTTTAATGTCTATCAAACAATTTTTTCTTTGATAATTATTCCAATGAATAGTTTATTTTATTTAAAATGCATTTCCATTAATCGATTATCATATCTTATTTACACAAGTAACTGATTTGTATGCCAAATAAAAACACCATGTTTTTCTGGTTTTTGAAATTCAATTTCTCAATGAATTCGAAACGGATGATTAATTTAATCACACCATTTGAAAGCTGGTTAAATTTTCAATTTTTTGTAACTTTGCAGTTTTGTGGATATTTTTTTTTGAAAAACGGTGAGCGTTGAAGTATTATAAGACATTGTTGCAACTTCCCGAAATAAGGTGAAGATCAAGCTGTTCTTTAGTTTCCAAGTTTGTAAAATTCAAGGTTTTGTTCTATAGGAAATTTAATGCTTTTTTTTTTTTTTTTTTTTCCTAATAACAATTTATTGAAATTTACAACTATACAAAATTTATACATCAAGTAAATGTGCTGTTAACGTGACCAAACATGAAAAGTACTACCCATCAGTAGTACTTTTATAAAAATTGTCAAACGCCTTGGAGGATTATCGGGCATGAAGTAGGGAATAAGTTAAGAAAGAAGTGGATTTGAGTGGTTATGGAGCTTACTATGAAAGGATAGGTCTCTGGTTTGGGCTAACTCAGCAACATATGGAACATTAAGATCTTTATGGATAAGTATATTGGTGACAAAGTAAGGTGCATTGAGGATTTTTCGAAGGACTTTGGATAGTAAGGATTGGATAGGAATGAATGGATGATTAGTTGGATCGTTTAGTGGAGCCCCAAAGCTCAACTATAGGTCTAATCACAGTCATGTATATTAGTCTTTTGTAATAAATTGGGAGCTTCGAGCGTTTGTCTAATAAATGTTGAAGTAACCTGTAACGAAGGGCAGTTTCTTGTCTTTTATTCTTGTATGTGGATTCCAAGTAAGACGTTTGTCCCAGTGGGTCCTAGGTAGCAGATCTGTTCAATAGGGATTAATGAAATATCATTAAAGGATACTGTAGGACAGGAAGTCGTGGGTTTATGACGAAGGGTAAAGGTTATTTGATGAGATTTTTTTGGATTTATTTTGATTCTCCATTTTTGACACAATTCTTGAAGGGTTAGGATATGGGATTGGAGTGTTTTGGAGGCAATGAAGGAATCGTTGTTAACTCATAACACACATGTTTCATCAGCGTAAGTGGTGAGGACAGTGGTAGGATGAGTTGGAATGTCAGCTGTATACACCGTGTAGAGGATGGGGACTAGGATACTACCTTGAGGAACACCGGCAGATTGGGTAAAGAGGGAAGATAAGAACGGATAATTAGGAAGTATGTTAAAGGAAGGAATTTGCGGAGCTTGTAAAGCAGTCCTGGGTGCCAGACTCGGTCAAAGGCCTGTTCCACGTCGAGAAAGGCTCCTGTGCAGTACATTCTGCGTTCGAATGCGGAGGAGAAAAATTTAATGCTAAATCCGAAAATGTGGTCAACATTTGAAAAATGTTTAAACAAAGTGGGAATATTACAGCTTTTATGGTAAAAAGCGTGGTTTCTTCAAAAATGTCTGAATTATCGTATATATGCAACGGATTGGAATAGAAAGGTAAGGTCTGTGGTATTTTTCTTTATTTTTGATCTAGTTTCACCTATTTGTTCTTTACACGTAAGAGGTACTCACCCTGTATATTATATATATGTTTTTCTTTTTGATCATAAATTTTTTTTCCTTAGTGACTTGACCATTAGGATCCGACTAATAGACCGTCCCGAGAGGCAGTATCTAAATGGAGATGGAAGAATGTGATTAAAATGGCTCCTGGCATACTCTGTAATGAGATAGAATGGAATAATCAGACCTACTTTGGAGCTGCCCAAAGTTTAATCAACATTCACTAATGAGAAAAGGTAAGGGGGCGAATTATACTGATGAGGGCCTTTCGTTACCCCAAACAATTAAAGATAAGGAAGCGTGTAGTGGCTTCCAATGGCGGCCGGACCATCGCTGGCCATCTCTGCATGTCATCATGGACCGCACAATATGACCTCCATTCTATCCTATATTTCAGAATAGATAAATAGATAGATATATGTAAATTACGTTTGTTTAAACAATACAAAATAATTATTTAAATATTATATTTACAACAATGAAATTTTTTCAAAAATTTAAAATTGAAATAGATTAGGTGTAACTTTTTTTTTTTTCTTGCCATTCCTTCCTACCCTATTTAGAGTAATAAGGAAAAAAGTATCATGATGACAAGCTCCCAGCTCTGTTGGAGTAGCTCGGATCACTTAAATAAGAAATTAAATGCAGAATATTCCTTGCTATAAATTTGTCGCTAGAAACTACCGTTTAGGAGCTATATTGATTTTTTTTTATATATACATTTATTGAATTTTACATCTGTACAAAATATATACATCAAATAAATGTATTGACAACGATTACAGTAACATGTCAAAACTTGAAAAAGAATTACTCATCAGCCACTGTATTAAAAATTCAACACTAGAAGGTCTCAAGGCCATCTTCGTTTCAAACGCCTTGGGGGATTATCGGGAATTAAGTGGGGAATAAGTTCAGAAACTAGTGGATTTCAGAGGTTATGGAGCTTACTATGAATGATTGGTGTCTGTTTTGGGCTAAATCAGCAACATATGTAACATTAGATCTTTATGGATAAGTTTATTTGTGATAAAGTAAGGAGCATTGAGGATTTTTCGAAGGGTTTTGGATTGTAAGGACTGGATACGAGATAAATGGAGCCCCAAATGTAAACGAGTCGTTTGTAGAAAATCGAAAGTTTTGAACGTTTTTCTAGCAATTGTTAAAAAAGTCGGAACGACGCAATGAAATTTTTTTTTTTTTTTTTCTCGTTTATTGATATTTACAACTGTACAAAAACATATACATCAAGTAGATGTGTTGATAGAGAATAAATGGCATGTATATAACTTGTGAAGAACAACTCAGTAGTAGCACTTCAATAAAAATCTACACTATAAGGTCTCTAGGCCATCTTCTTTTCAGACGCCTCGGAGGATTATCGGGAATGGAGTGGGAAGCAAGTTGGGAGACTAGTGGATTGGAGTGGTTATGGAGCTTACTATGGAAGGATAGGTATCTCCTGCGGGCTATATCAGCAACATAAGGAACATTAAGATCTTTATGGATAAGTTTATTGGTCACAAAGTAAGGAGCATTGAGGATTTTTCGAAGGATTTTGGATTGTAAGGATTGGATACGAGATGAATTGGATGGTTTAGTAGAGCCCCAAAGCTCAACTCCGTACGTCCAAATAGGTCTAATCACAGTCATGTAAATGAGTCTTTTGTAATTAATTGGGAGCTTTGATCGTTTGTCTAGTAAATGTTGAAGTAGTCTGTAACGACGAGCAGTTTCTTGTCGTTTTAGTCTTGTATGTGGATTCCAAGTAAGACGTTTTTTCCAAGTGGAGTCCAAGGTAGTGGATCTGTTCAACAGGGATTAATGGAATATCATTAAAGGATACTGTTGGACAGGACGTCGTAGGTTTACGACGAAGGGTAAAGGTTATTTGTTGGGATTTATTTGGATTTATTTTTATTCTCCAATTTCGACACCATTCTTGAATGTTAGTAATATGAGATTGTAGTGATTGGGATGCAATGAAAGGATCATTATTTACTGATAACAGGCATGTGTCATCAGCGTAAGTGGTGAGGACAGTGGTAGGATGAGTCGGGATATCAGCTGTATACACTGTGTAGAGGATGGGACCAAGGATACTACCTTGAGGAACGCCAGCGGATTGGGTGAATAGAGACGAATTGGAAAATTTATGATTTACTTTGAAGGTTCTATCAGTCAGATAGGATCGAATAATAAGGAAATATGTAGAAGGTAGGAATTTACGGAGTTTGTAAAGCAGTCCCGGGTGCCAAACTCGGTCAAACGCCTGTTCCACATCGAGAAAGGCTCCGGTGCAGTACATTCCGCGCTCCAATGCAGAGGAGAAACGTCCACCACACGATGGCATTGCTGGATTGTGGTGTGTGATGTTCGGAATCCAAACTGATGATCTGGGATTACATGATGGGAATCTAGGATAGGATACAAGCGTTTTAAAATTAGTTTTTCAAGGATTTTACCCATGATCGGGAGAAGGGAAATAGGACGGTATGAGGACAATGAAATTTAAACTTTAAAACTGACATGGATTCGGTGAAACGTTTTTTACAAACAAACAAACGTTTTTTTCTCCCTCAACAAAAATGTAACATTTTGACAAACTCCAGTTCTGTTGGTGTAGCTCAGAATGAAAATTATTCGACAATCTTCTAATAAGAAATTTAATGGAGAATATTTCTGTTATATAATATTTGTCGCTAGGATCTACCGTTAAGGAGCTCGTTTTAAATTATAAAAGTCATATTTTGTCAAATTTTTTTTAAGTTTAGGGTCAATGTCCTTTCCCTCTAAAGTATTCCATCCTTCAGAAATATCAAACAACATTCATAGATTACCTTCAAACAAAGCCCTTGGACACGACCTAATCACATCCCACATCCTTAAACTCCTTCCTCGTAAAGCCATCCTATTCCTAACACATATATATATAATGCTGTACTCCGCACCACATATTTCCCTGGTTCCTGGAAATTATCAATAGTTAAAATGATACCTAAACCCAAAAAGCCACCTGAGCTCCCATCCTCATACCGTCCTGTTTCTCTCTTGCCAATCATGGGTAACATCCTAGAAAAACTTATTTTAAAACGTTTGTATCCTATCCTAGATTCCCATCATGTAATCCCAGATCACAAGTTCGGATTCCGAACATCACACTCAACAATTCAGCAATGTCACCGTCTGGTGGATGTTGTCTCCTCTGCATTGGAGCGCGGAATGTACTGCAAGGGAGCCTTTCTTGATGTAGAACAAGCGTTTGACCGAGTCTGGCACCCAAGACTGCAGTATAAACTCCGTCAGTTCCTACCTTCTACATATTTCCTCATTATTAGATCTTATCTCAGTGACCGAACCTTCAAAGTAAACCATAAATTTTCCTATTCTCCCCTCTTTACCCAGTCTGCCGGAGTACCTCAAGGTAGTATTCTAGGTCCTATTCTCTACACAGTGTACACAGCTGACATCCCAACTCATCCTACCACTGTCCTCACCACTTACGCCGATGACACATGTGTGTTATCAGTAAACAATGATCCCTTTATTGAGTCTCAAACACTCCAATCCCATATCCTAAACCATTAAGAATGGTGTCAAAAATGGAGAATCAAAATAAATCCCATCAAATAACCTTTACCGTTCGTCGTAAACCTAGGCGTTCATGCCCTACATCCTTTAATAATATCCCACTGATCTCTTTTCAACCGGTCTACTATCAAGATCTCCACTTCGACAAAATTCTTACTTGGAATCCAAATAACAAATTTAAACAAGAAATTGTTAATCGTCTTCGACCACTCAAACATTCACCAAATTGAACTTAGAAGCTCTACTAATCCATCTAATTCTTCTCGCATCCGATCCTTACAATCCAAAATCCTCAATGCTCTTTATTATGTTATTAATAAACATTCATTTTTTTAACTATCAAGACGTCCTATACGTCGCTAAATTGGTCCAAACTAAATACCTATACTTTCAAGAAAAGCATTGTAACCACTTGAATCCACTGGTCTCCAAATTGCATCGAAAAAGAGATGGCTTAGGGACTTTCAAATATAGATTTTATTAAAGCGCTAATAAAAAATAATTTCTTTACACCTTACTGTCATTGTTATTGTAATCATATTTCCACACATTTACTTAATTTATGAGTTGTAAATATCAGCACATACATAGATAAAAAAGAAGGAATAATTATTTATTTCTGTTAGTTCTCCTCTACCAGTTAATATTTAAATATATTTCATTGTAATTAAAAAATAAATACCACTATTGCCAGTTAAATGATTATTAGAAAAGTTCAGAGTTGGGTAATTGTTCGGATCGGCAACACCACCAAACTGGCTTGACCTGCGCTACACCGACCAGTTCGATTCTTATGCTTCACTTCATGTTTACATTATTCGATAGTTCATACCTATAACCTCACATGTAAACAATCACTTCTACAGTTTCAACTTGAATTGTGTTGTTTAGTTTGTAATATTGATATTTAGACTTCTTAAATGTAAATAAGTGAAGTTAACAACACGAGGATTAAGTGTTTTATCAATTCATTTTTTCTTATATCATCTTATCTTATGTGTAAAAGTGTTACAAAACTTAAGAAGATTAATTTGTACATAGATTTGGTGTTTTGCATATTTATATTTGTTCATCAATTTAAGTGATAAAATTTAAAAATTGTAAAAGTGTTACAACACTTTATTTGTAATTGGATTTGGTGTTTTATATATTTTTATTTGTTGTTTCAATTTCATTGATAAAATTTCAGTATACATATTTTGTGAATGGATTCTTTGTCATCCATATTACTTTTTGTCCTAAAGTGAGGCAGATTGTATAATTAATTCAATAAAACATATCAGTTTATAAATAAATGTGAGAAAGTACATCACAGGTTTTATGTTTTCTTATTTCCACTTCCCTCGATAAAATATAGCAGAAATTAACATCATCATTTTCAACTAGGATTCTGTCTTATATTATATAATGGCTTATAACATCGAGAATTGACAATGTGAAAATAATCACAGATTAAAGAGGTAAATGACACATTACTATATAACTGTTGAACTATCTGTATAATGTTATAGATTAATGTGTTTTTAAAAAAAATTAGGAGCCTGATGATGGAACATTGTCTCTGAAACATGTAGCTACAAATCTTAAACAAATAGGAGTTATGCCAAATAAATAATTAAGGATTCTGTCTTGTTTATATTTATAATTTGTTATTTTCACTTCTCTGACAGAAAGTTCATCAGGAATTTACTTTACTGGTGGTTCAGTAGTATATTAATTGTTGATTAAATTAATAATTATTCAAAATTGATTTAGTGTCTTAGATTTCGATATTTTCTTATTTCCACTTCATAAGTTCCTTATTTCTCATTTTAATATTAGAAGTTAACATTACTTTGAACTGGGATTTAAAGTTTCTCAGTAAATGTAGGAGAATAACCTTTCCCCTGTGAAAGCAGCGACTAGAACATCGAAATAAATCGGAACAAGGTTAGAATCGATAAAAGGTTTTCTCGGCGCGTATAGGGGTTGGTGTCGCCGATCCGAACAATTACCCAGAGGTGCATATAACGGTTTGAACTGTTCTAGTTCTGCTTTTAATTGTTTTATCCAAACACTCCAATCCCATATCATAAAACTTCAAGAATGGTGTCAAAAATAGAGAATCAAAATAAATCCCATCAAATTACCTTCACCCTTCGTCGTAAACCTACGACTTCCTGTCCTATAGTATCCTTTAAAGACGTTCCACTAATCCCCGTTGAACAGATCCGCTACCTAGGACCCATCTGAAAACGTCTTACTTGGAATCCACATAAAAGACTAAAACGACAAGAAACTGCCCGTCGTTTTCTACTACTTCAACATTTACTTGACAAACGTTCCAACCTTCCAATTAATTACAAAAGACTCATTTACATAACACTAATAAGACCAATTTGGACATACGGAGTTGAGCTTTGGGGCTCCCCTAAACCATCCAATTCATCTCGTATCCAATCCTTACAATCCAAAATCCTTATAAAAATCCTAATTGCTCCTTACTTCATCACAAACGTATCCACAAAGATCTTGATACACCTTACGTTTCTGACTTAGCTCAAACCAGATATCAATCTTTTCATAGCAAACTCCACAACCATTCAAATCCATTAGTATCACAACTTGCTTCTCATTCCATTCCACATTACCCTCTGAGGCGCCTGAAAAGAAGATGGTCTCGGGATCGTCTAATATAGTACTTCATTATAACCTTTAAAAGTGCTACCGATGGGTAGTTGCTTTAGAAACAAGTGACGTGTCATTTTTATCTATGTCATCACATTTACTTGATGTATTATATTTTATATTGTATATACTATATATATATACTATATATTATGTTGTAAATTTCAATAAATATTTAATAAAAAAAAAAATTACTTTCGCGCTTTTTTCTTTTCTTTTCCTCCTGTTTTCTTTAATAACTTGTATTTATTTTCTTAGTATTATTTTCTGAGCATTGTAGAACATTTATATTTACAATTTTTTTTTTAATTTATACATTTTTCAATATTACGTATACAATGAGATACATAAAAGCATCCATATACATTCACAAGAAGCGAATTAAAGTAATAATTACGCCATTGCACATAGTCATGAATATCGGATAAAATTGGCGATTCTAGCATATGTAAAAAAAAAATCTTTAATAAAAATAAATAAATAAAGCGTTCAAAGTGGTTAATAAGCTTAATATTTATAAAAAATAATGATAATTACAATGACTAGAACGATCGACGGTGAATGAAGGCCAGAAATGACCATGGAAATGGAAGACAGGTGTGCCACTGATAAGGCTCAAATAAATGCGTTTGCTTGCAGTTGTTATCTTAAATCCAATATGGTTACTGATAACGTATCACTTAATGCCGCTCGGAGCGAGGGGGAAATATTTTTATAAAAATAATTTACTCTTTTTTTATAATGCGAAAAAAAAAATTACCTTCGGCTAAACAGTCTCCATGAATGATAATTTAGAGTCAGAACATAATATTCCTTTTACAATCTTTGGATTGTACACTTAACTTTTAAACTATTATTATTTAAAATTATATAATAATAAAACTATTTTCTCTATATATAATAATATTAAGTCTTTTTAAAATAAGATAAAAAAATATATATGAATACAAAATTAAGACTTCTTAACACGTGATCAAGAATGATCAGTTTCTACCTCAAAATTTCTTTCCAGTTCCACTCTCTCCTATAACCCTCCTCACAGATTAAAAAGGCAGTTGGCCTCTTTCTCTCTCTCTCTCTCCTTTTTTTTTCACCTATGAGCCGAGAGGGAAGCATAGGGATCTTTTTGGACCTGGCTTGTCCCTCCATAAGTAGGCAACTGGTTGGGGTACATCTAGATACAAATATTATTTTTAATTTTTTTCACTTTGTATATTGTATAATTTTAGGTTCTTTATTATTATTATTATTTTTTAATTGTATTATATAAACTCCCCCTCAAAAGTACCGCAACACTTTGAAATATTTGAATTTTATAAAAAAACGTATTTTTCTTCATAATAAAAAAAGGTTCTGAAGTCTATAATAAACATTCATCAACTAGGTATAAACAATTTTTATTAAAATAAATTACAATATTTCTTCTAACAAACAAAAATGTAAAAGAAATAAAATTTTCACTTTTTACAATTTTAACTTTTAAATTTTTGTGGCTTAACTAAACCTTCAGATTCTTCCAGTATCCGATCCTTACGATCCAAAATCCTTAATGATCCATACTTTCTTACTTATCCATAAAGATCTTAATGTCCCATATGTTGCTGATTTAGCCAAAACCAGATACCTATCCTTTCATAGCAAACTCCATAACCACACTAATCCTCTAATCGCTCAACTTGCTTCTCACTCCATTCCCGATGATCCTCCGAGGTTTATAAAAAGAAGATGGCCTAGGGACCGTCTAGTGTAGAATTTTAGTCTACTGATGAGCACTTCTTTAAAAGTTTTTACATGTTATTGTATTGTAATTGTTGTGAACACAGTTACTAAATGAATATATATATTGTACAGTTGTAAATTTCAATAAAAGAAGAAAAACTTTTAAATTTATATTTAATAAGACATATTGCCCCCCTCAGGCTTGAATGACTGCTTCCACTAGTCTTGGCATACTTATAAATAACGAAACCAATGATAAACATGGACTGAAGGAAATTAGAAAAAAATAATCTCAAATTCCATCGTTTGCTATTAACATGGAAAATCATTGATGCGTCTAATCCTTAACGTCTCACGTTTAGTAAATAATATTAATATGAAAATAAACCAAGTATGGATTAAAATAAAAACCAGGAAAATCTCGAGAATTATGGGTGTTGCAATACTATTTATTTTCTATAATTAATTTTTAGTTTTAATGGTACAATCCTTGCAATCCAAAATCCTTCAAAAAAATCATGAATGCTTTTTACTTTTTTTCAAATAAACTTATCCATTAAGAAATTAATGTTCCATATGTTGCTGATTGAGCCCTAACCAGATACCTATCCTATTATAGTAAACCTTTAAACCATTTAAATCCGCAACCTCTCAACTTGCTCCTGATCCAATTCCTGATAACCCTTCGATGCGTATGAAAAGAAGATGGCCTCGGAAACTTCTCATATTTAACTTATATTGAAGTTCTACCAGCGCGTAGTTGCTTTACAAGCAATTGAAATGTTATTTCGAACATTATCTCTACATTTACTAGACGTATTTGTTGTATGTAGATACCTATACTCTTACCTTATAGTCTCATTTGTTTACTTAATTTTTTTTTTTTTACTCTAATGCTATTGTGTATACACACTAATTCACATATTATGGTTATAGATTAATGCTCTTATTCACGTGCAACTACGATTTCCTTTTTGGAACAACGCATGGCGGCATCGAAATATGAATTCCCTATTGAAGAGGTGCTTTGTAGGGAAGAGTCGCTTCTAATCCCGGCGCCTATTAGGGAGTGAGAGAGTGAGAAGGGTAGAAGAGGGTTAGAACAATAGAGAGGGAGGCCGATGAAAAAGCCGGAGGTAGAACTGGGCAAAGAGCTAATTTCCGAAGGTTGAGTTACCCGACGGGAATGATGGGGGAAAGGAAGTCCGGAAAACGATATGGAACTCCACTCAATGGGCGGTCTTTCCTTACCGCGTTGTACGGTAAATTATATCGTCTAACGGTTTTCTACAGGTCTTGGCCTTGAGGGAGGAAATTTCTCTTTCTCCTCTAATTCAGAAGTCCATCGATCCTCGGACTAAATATCCTTGGGTCACTCTATTGACCAGATTGAATGGTAAGTTAGTATAATCATATTATGTAGTTTGTTTAAAAATTTTTAGATAGTCAAATAAATTGATCTGACAAAATGAAGCCAAGAAAAGATATTCCATATATTAGGAAATCCTTAAATCTCAGTTTTACTTACTTTTTGTAAAAATATCATGTATTTAAAATATGATTCTGTACTTGTTTAAATTTTCTGCGGATATTGTGGTTTGGTAAGACATTTGAGTCCTTTGGCACCCATGATGGTATAAAAGGATCAATACAATTAGGATTTATGAATTAATTGCCACTTCTATTGGAATTATTTTATTAGAAAACTAGTTTCGAATGCTAAACATTCATCTTCAGTTCTAAGAAAATACAAAATTTTCAACACATCAGCATTTTGTTACATGGGTTATATATACTAAAGTTTTCAGAAATGTAAGAAAATAGATCAAATATTGGTACTCACCTGAGGAGATCTAACAGATATCTGAAATATATCATTCGTGGAAGGAAGAAAGGCTAGAAAGGTTTAAATGTTTGGTGTTTTACCTTGGGATTTCCCCAATGAATAATTGGATTTTTCCGTTCCTATGGGATTGAGTTCAAGGAGTACTGCCTTTAAAAATCATTGACATGTCAATAGTCATCATTCAGTACGGAAAAGAAGATAATGAAGAATGCAGTCAAAGAGAAGCACCACGTCTAAGTGGAAATACTTTAATGCGTGCCAACGTTTCGACCTGCCTTGAGGCTTTTCTTCAGAGCCACCGAACGAACCACATTGGAGAGGAGAAAAACGATGAGCTATGAAAACATTACCAATACTAAAACGTTTTTCTTAGACTGCATCTCGGATTATCTTCTTCTCCATTCATTTTAACAGTCAACTATACTTTTATCATAATTTAGTACATTTGCTTAGCGCATTTTTGTTTTATATATTAAATCACAATAAACATATTTTTAAAAATTAATTTTTAATTAAAAGTTTTATTTTATATATTTAAGCCCTATAACTCTTAAGGCCCTCTATCTTCTAGGTCCTTGGTCTCACTTGGAATAGACACTTCGGTCTCTTTCCCCACTCCTTCATCATATCACTCACAGTCCCCTCAGGTTGTCCCCCAAGTTATTCAACCACCTTAGTCTAGGATTTTCTCTCCTTTCTTTTTACCCAGTCTGCCGGCTTTACATAATTTTAGCTCACTTGTCATCAGGTATATCGGCCAAAGATTCGCAGTCTTCTCTTCTTTAGTATGGCAACAATATTGAGCTTACCAAAAGAGCTGTTTAAGTTCACTACTTCCTCAGGATATTCTCACTCTCTGCTTAAGAGCAATCTTAATAACAGCAAATAGGCAATCGCTTTCAGCTACTAGTCTAGATTTAACCACTGCTCTCATCTAATTTTGTTAAATATTTAAAACTCTTGTAGTAGATAAATTAGGGTACTTTATTTCGTACTTCAGCTTCAATATTTGCATGTTTTTAGGATGCCCACATATATTCCGTTGAGCTATTGCTGTATTTTAAGTCCTTGTCCTATGCAGCAGTTTCTCTCCTGACGCTCCTGAATTATATGTTAATGTTTTGTGATTACTTTTATCACATGTTTGACGAATCCCTTATAAATGTCCAGGATTACTTCTGTGTAAGTTGAATCAATTGTGGCATTAAGGGACAAGGGTCGCTTTCCAGATGCGGATTCTAAAAATGGACCTCATACTCATTGCCACTAAGCCTAACCATTGGAGTCCTCTAGAAATAAGGTTTCATGAATACATTTATATGGAGGTAATAGTCATGATATACGATGTACGTTAATGTAAACGCGAAACGCGAGTAAGCCCTCCGTAGAACTCAATCGAAAAATGAGGTGATACGCCCATCTTAATGAAGTCATTAAAGACGCATAACTCGTAGACGGTACGTGAAATAAGGATACTAGACTGAATTTCGCTTTAAAAATAATAAGCAATTTAGATAGTGTCACCCTCTCATCGCTACCGGGAGTACAGATGGTGACCCAACTAAACGGAATGCAAAATTGTTAAATCATAATTAACTCACAATTTTAATTTAAAAATTAACTGGCGTCTTATCAACGGGTAAAATGTTATTATAGCATGAAAATAGAGAAATAAAAAAAAATTTAAAAAAAGCTCCGAGGTTTTATGAAGACCGCGTAGCTCATAAGCCAGAGCTTGGAGGCTATAAATTTTTGAAGGCTCTGAGAAAACCAAGAAAATTAATTTCATTTGATGTGGGGGAAAGGAGGGGGGGTTCTTGCAGGTAAATAGGACATCGATTAACCAGCCGCCTCGTAGGCTTTGCCACAGCCACCAAGGTAGACAGCTTATTTCAGAAATTGCTTTTCTGCAATGGATGGTTTTGAATGGTAAATGAAGAAAGAAAGAAAATGGTGCCTGTAAAGCTGCGATATTGTAATTCCTCTTGAAGTGAATAGATAAAAGAAGCCCTCCAAAAGATAAATATCCTTACTATGCATCTGATTATTTTTATGATGGTATACGTTAATGTAATGTTTCAATTATTATTATACTTAACGCTGCCTACAGTCCTAGTCGGGCCATAGCCTCACAAAGAATCCACAGCCATCCCAATATATCTTGGCCTTCCTTTTCCAACCTCTCACTTTCAGTCGTCTGTTCTCTCAATCATCAATGCTCCCATTATCATCTGTGAATCATGAATGATAGACATGACTCAATTATTAACTAACTGTTTTGTTTATAGTTACAGAGACCAATCAACTCTGAGGGAGAGAGGAGCATTAGGACAAACGATGAATTAGGTGCATTGCATGACCATTCGGATAATGTGAATTTAAAAAAAAAAAACAATGGCTCGGTCATGTGGAACATATGAGAAGCGAGTCTCATACAGAGATCCTTTCCTCAGTGATTTTGCTGAAAATCTCATAATTGATTCATTGATATTTTGACTAATGTCTGTGAATGAAAGAAGGTAAACAGTATGGCGAATCAACTAATAAACAATTCGTGCTCCGGTTTCTTTCAAAATTTTAATCCGTTTCATATCGCGGGTTATTAGATAGATGCAACGTAGTTCACTACGTCAATTATTTTTTTGTTATAAACTTTTTCATATCCAGTTACACTATGATAAAAAAAAAACTGTCATTAAAACAAATAGCAGTCAAAACAAAGTCAAAAGATAAATTTGTAATTAAAATTCAAGAGTTGGGTCCATAACAAGTCTACAAAAACTGCTACCTCTATTCTACAATACTACTGTACAATAATTTTTTTTGTAGACTGAAAAGTCTAATATTTCTAATAAGCTCACGGCAAAAAATTACCAAATTTCGTCTGAAATTCATGTCGTTTGGGAATACTAGTGCCGAAAATTAGATCTACATCAATAGATTTTTTTTTTCCTTAGAATCATTTTTAAATATTTAAATATATAAAACTGCAATTTTTATATTGTTTTTCTTTACATCCAGTGACCCACCATTTTCGGAAAACCCGCCCTCCTTATGTATGTCTGATTATCGAAATAGTACAGTATTTTAATTCTCTATTAATAATCTTTTTAAAATATTCTATATTATTGATTCAGGTTATTGTCTATTATAGGTGGAATACTACAGACCGCAGCACTTCTCCACTAGCCTTATCAGCGGATTATAATTCAGTAAAGCTGGATAAAGATATAATGAGGCAGGTGTCATTTTACGGAAAGGATTAAATGGACGAGTGGTTGGAACAAGAGGATTAGGGGAGCAAAAGTTGTAATGACATTCCGAAAATTTGGAGGGTTCCAGGAAAAGCGCCCTTGTGGAGTACTAACAAGATGAACAAGGATAAATGAAAATTGATGTAATGATTATTAGCTATTTATTATCTATTATGAAAATAGATTTCTTACCCATTAATAAATAGGTGGTGTAGTTACTTCTCAAGAAACAGATAAGGATGATTCACTCATAGAGATCATTTGTATGAATCACATATTCACAAAAAAAAAAAAAAAAAAAAAAAAAAAATATATATATATATATATATATATATATATATATATATATATATATATATATTAAAAAAAAAAGTATGTATATACGGTTACTTTACTCGATAAGATAAAAAAAAAAAAAGTTAAATATTTGACTAGAAAATAACGATTTTGTAATAGAAATTTTCCCTTGATACACCCCTTTTTTTCTCTTTATTTATTAATTAATAGAAATTTAAAACTCTATTACAAAAATAAATCCAGTAAATATGCGGTAATTACAATTCAGAGTAATGACATGACAAAGACTTGTAGAGGGACTACGCAATGGTAACACTAACGCACTATAGTATAAGAAGATCCCGAAGCCATCTTTTCAGACGCCTCGGAGGATTGCCAGGAATGTAACGGAAAGCAAGTTGAGAAACAAGTCGATTTGGGTGAGTATTTACTTTATTGCTAAAGTGAAGGTATCTGGTTCGTGCCAAATCAGCGTCATATGCGATATTAAGTTCATTGTTGATCAGTTTATTTGTAACAAAGCAAAAATAATTAAGGGTTTTGGATTGGAGTTATTGGATGCGAGAAGAATTAGATGGTTTGGTGGAACCCCTTAGCTCTATACTATAAGACCAAGTAGTGTAATAGCAATTCAGATGAAATTTTCGTAGTAAATCGGGAGATAACAACTGCCAATTAATTGTTGGAGCAGTCGATATTGAAGTGCAGCTTCTTGTGTTTACCTCCATATTCCAAGTGAGTCTCTTTTCTTCATAAAATCCAAGGAATCTTATCTTTTCAACGGTGTTTAATAAGGATACAGAAGGAAATAACAGAATGAGGTAGGTTTTCGACGCAGGTTATTCATGTTAGGATTTATCTTCTTCTCTGGTTATGACACCATTCTTTAAGGTAAGTGATATGTGATTGGAATGTGTGGGATGTAATACTCTCTAAAATAGAAATGTTTTGGTTGAAGAACCATTTGAATGCATTTTTTCAAGTACTTGATATTTGATATTTGTTATGTTAGTTACTAAATGAGATATTTAACACGTGTTGTGTTTTTCTCAGCTTCTAGGGGTGGTTTTTATTTTATATTATTTTATCTAGGAGTACATTATATCTCTATTTTTTTCTTTTAAGGATTAAACTATCACCCTCATAGAGTTTTGTATGAGAGTAATAGTTTTTTATGAAAACTTTAGAAATGTCCATAAATTGTAAGTTATTAAGACGTTTCAACTACCCTCAGTTAAGGGGTGACCTCTCTTTACAGCCGAGAATATGACAAAGCTTGAGTCTTGTCTTATCAATGTAGATAAGCCTGAGGAAACTAAACTTGGTTTACGACGTTTGTAATGTGATTTTATTGTTTAACTTGAGGCTTAAATCCATACGTTTATGTATTTATGTTACAAAAATGTTACATAAAAGACTTTCAGAGACCAAAATATATAAGCTGTAAATATAAGCTGAAAATAAACTCAAAATAAGGAAAACAGAAAAATATAATGTTATGATTGCAATGGTACATTTATATTTAAATATGTCTAGACATTTGTTGCTAATAATACATATGTATTTGAAAAAAATGTTGCCACCATTCTAACCTATTCAAATAGAATAAAAAATTCACACTAAACCTGCGGGCGTTCCATGTATATCTATTTCTACCACAATTTATCCGTAAAAAAAATAGTATTAAGAGAGGAGTGGATATTGAAAAAATTAGTAAAGTCAAAAAGCGAAGTAATGAATGTTGTTTACAAGAAATTCTTCCAAAAAGTCCGAAAAGGGTCATTTAACCCGTCATGTTAGGTTTAGTGTTAAATTAAAAAAAAAAAAAAAAAAAAAGTCTACAAGATACGTCAGAAAAACATAGATATAGCTAAAATGTATATTTTGCATTTTTTTAAATTTTATACAAGCAGAGTTTCGTTAAAGTGATTTCCATTTGCCTATAATAATAATAATAATTTCCAATATAGTAAAATAACTTCTGTCTTTACTTGTATCTTTTTTAGTTCGTTATTAAATTTTTTTTTATCATGGAAAATGTTCTTGGATAAAGCAACAATTTTCATTTTTTTTTTTTTTTTTTTTTTTTTAGGTAATCCTTTCAACCGGTATATATTCATAAGTATTACAAATTATGGTTAGTGTCTCATTTCAAACTGCTTCCCTTCAAATCCATACTTCTACCGTGACTGAAAATAAGAGTCATTTTATGGACAATATCAGAGTAGGTTATATTATTAATCTTTTTTTTTAACCTAATAAAATAATAAAATGTATGACAGATTATTGTTATTAGAAAGATTTGATCAAATATTGTACAGAACATGACAGCTGAGCCTGTTCGAATGTTAGACTGAGATAACATTGACATGGTACGTCCATGTTCCGTTGTAGAGCAATTATGCACATACATGTTTGCCTATATTCTGTTATTGTTTCAACGTACATAGCATGTTTCCTTTATTATTAAAAAAAAAAAAAAATGATATTTCTATTTCGATCTACCTAATTTGGTTTCAATCAACCTATTTTAAATAAAATGTATTGTTTGACTGAATATATATTTCTATAAAAACTAAAATCAGTATTCAGTAATCAGTGTTGATAAAGAATATTTTATATATATTGACAGGCGGAAATTCCATACTAATGATTTTTTTTTCTACAATATTTCGGCTGATTCATTCCTTCTTATGTTTTTACGTCCCTATACACTTGAACTGGGACACAAGAAACTTACTAGGATCATCATAAAAAAATAGAGTTTCAATTTTTTTATTTTTTTCAATTTATTGAAATTTACGACTGTACAATATATACATCTATTAAATAGGTTGATTATGATTACAACATGCCAAAACTTTTGAAAAAAAAACAACTCATCAGTAGCACTTCAATATAAATCTACACTAGAAGATCTCTAGGCCATCTTCTTTCCAGACGCCTTGGAGGATTATCGGGAATGGAGGGGAAGCAAGTTGGGAGATAAGTGGATTTAAGTGGTTATGGAGCTTACTATGGAAGGATAGGTATCAGGTCTGGGCTAAATCAGCAACAAATGGGACATTTTTATGGATAAGTTTGTTTTTAACAAAGTAGGGAGCATTAATGATTTTTCGAAGGATTTTGGATTGTAACGAATGGATACGGGAAGAATTAGAAGGTTTAGTTGAGCCCCAAAGCTCGACTCTATATGTCCAAATAGGTCTGAAAACTGTCATGTAAATGAGTCTTATGTAGTCAATCGGAAGGTTTGAGCGTTTGTCTAGTAAAGGTTGTAAAGTCGAAAACGACGAGCAGTTTCCTGACGTTTTAGTCTTGTATGTGGGTTCAAAATTTTAAATGAATAAGATTTATTATATTAATAAATACCATTGGATTAGATGAAGCATTTCTCTCAGCAATTTATTCAAAATCATATTAGGCCTATTCCCCATCGTATGCAAGATCTTGCAGCGGGCAACACTGAGTGGTGAAGGTTTTCGGCTATCAGCTGACTATGATAACCAAAGAGGAAATGTGAGATGGATTCGCCACTGCCGCAGTTACTATATGAACATTTCATGTTACCATTATTTTTTTTTAGATGTATTTTTAATTTATAATTATTTTTATTTAGAAGTTTATGTAATTTTCATTTTCGTATAATTACTTCGAAGGAAAAATAAAATCATGGCATTTTTTAAATGCTGCAAACAAATAAACTGCTTACATATCTCGAAATTCAAACAGGTGATTCTGTTTGGTTTTTTTTTCGTTTTTAATCATGACCTATAGTGATAAAAAAAATAAATATGTTTGAAAAATAAAGAAGTAAATAGATTAAACTAAGCAATTATTAGAGGTCCCGCGGAACTTGCACAAGTCCGTTTAAATTCAGTGTTTGTTTGATATATTTTAAATTCCATTTGTATGACACTTTAAATTACCACTAAATTACATATTTCATAACGAATAATTTAAAATAAAATATTTTTAAAATCTTATTTGGATCCCTGAGATACAAAACTCATTTTTCTATCTTACTGTTTGCCGTAGGATTCCTCGGTCAAGACTATGCTAGGGTTGGGTCAAAAAAACAAGGCAGATATGACGGGAAATCCAAAGACGGCATGGGATCAAAGAAAATTAAACAAACTTTTCCGATGTTTATGACACTTATAGTTAAGAAATTATTCATATATACAGTAGAGCGTATTTATCCGAACTACTGTTGTCAGGGATGGTTCGGATAGTCAAAAATATGGATAATCATAATTCACTTGAAACTAATTATTACGTGTTAACAGCATCTTCCAACAGTTCACTTTTCGTTTTTTTTTTTTTTTAAGTTTTACGACTCAAAGTGCACGTCTCACTGTAAATAACCATTTACCAACCTTTAAATCGATAGCTAATATCTGACCCGACTCACTTTTTAGGCACGTAATGACTTTCATTTTGTCTTTAAATGAAAAGGGATCTTCCTTTTTGTTAGCCTGGATGATGTCATGTATTTTTTTAAAACAAAAAGTGATCACAAAGGTGATGTACCTCACAAATAACGATTTAAAACTTAAGGTGAGATCTATTACCAACCAAATAATAAGGAAGATTTTGAGAGAAACAAATGAAATGGTATAATTAAGTAAACAGTTTTCACTTAAAAAAAATGTAGGTATGTATAGAAGTTCATAGAAAAAAATTAGAAGATTTAATTTCTAAATAAAAATAATTTTAACAATACAAATAAGGAATTATATGATCAATTTGATTGAAATCACATTCCAAAAAAAGAAAAAAAAAGGTTCCGTCAATTGAAAGTTCGGATATTTGACGCTCTACTGTATATATTTTTTTTAAATGTATGACAAGAATGCTGATGTTGATATTTTTTGTATGTTCTTAGAACTTGTTATGAATGTTTAATATTTGAAACTAGTTTTAGTGATAATTAATTCATCAATCCTTATTCAAATAATTTACTGATGCAATAAACGAATAACTCTTGAACGATTTGTATGAAGAGAAAAATTTGGGATTTTTGAAAAAAAAAATTTACTTCTAGTATATATCTTATTAGAGTCTATTGAATAATAGTTATTTCTATTTTTCCCTTTAAAGCTGAAACATTGCTGAAGGGTGGATATTACTTCCAATATAAGAAGGGAATAAAGGCTCGTAAAATGCCCTTAACAAGAGCACTTAAAAGATTTTAGGACTTTCCCAATATATGGTCGTAAATTTCAGCATCAATAAATTTAATATTGTACTTATGCCCCTAGATCCGAGCATAAAGTTTAAATTGAATAAAACGATTCCCCTTCAAACCGAAGCGGATCCTATCATATCGAGCAGTACAATATTTAGATTCGAAATTACTGGTTATTATTTCTCACAAAGAGATGAACTTCGATGGGAGATATCGATTATCGATATTCGCAGATGGCTTTTCTGATAGCGGTGATTGGGGAAAATTGGTTCATAGATAACAATTAGCCGACGGTCGTTAGATGTTTTATCTTCGATTGTTGAGATGGTATGGCGTCAAATGGTACGAAAAAATGCACGATATTTTCTATAATTTGCCTTGTCGCCTTTAAAAGATAATTATTCAGTGTATAAAGGTTTTTATTATTTATTGTACCGTATTAACAATCACACACACAAACATTCGGTAAGGCACTGCCAAGCTCCCGTTTATAAAGAAAATTTATATTCTACTGTTACAGCCGTGGATCGACTTCCAGGTCGGGAGACTATCCTGGGCTCATCCAGCCTCTATATTTTCCCTAATTAGGGAAAAACATGACCGACCAAATTCATCCTTTCACAATCGTTTGCCCAGTAAAGGTCCTTTTACAAGGCGAATTCAGTTTCCAGTTCAGTATCATTTTCTGCCGGACTGTCAGTTTTTCCTATGTGTAAAAAAGAAAAAAATGATAGAAGAACTGAAACGGAGACTGAGAACTGACCTATCCGTTTCATTCTTCAGTTCTATCCGTTTTCAAAACCCCTAGCTCACTTTTATTTAAATGTTTAAGTTACTAAAGGATAGTTACATATAAAAAGAAACTACGATAAAAAATTATGCAAAATTAAAACAAAAATAAAATAAAATGTATATATATATATATATATATATATATATATATATATATATATATATATATATATATATATATATATATACGATCAGAATAGTTCAGAATACAGCGGAATATAGATTATCTTCCGTTAAACCTAACAACTCAGGAAATATGCACGTTGAATGAACAATATGTGTAGGTTAAACACTTTTAATTACTGATCTTTTACGTACAACTCAACTTTTTTCAGCTTCACATTTCTAGGCTACATAGAACTGAAATAAAACTGAACTGAAAACTGAACGGATTGTGTAAAAGGAGCGCTTTCCGAACTGAAATTAAACTGAAACTGAAACTGAACTGAGAACTGAAATGTTCGTGTAAAAGGCCCTTAACAGTGCATCATTACCAAAGTAGGTATTACTTGCCCCTTTTAACAGTTACTTTTCGGTAACCAGTAATTGTTTAAACGGTGTGAATTCTAAATGAAAACTTTCAAATTTCCCTTCTTTCAGCACGAGATCCTCAGATTCTATTCTAGATAAAAATGGAAATCACACTACATGCTTTTGAAAATTGTGCATGAATGTTTAAAACCTTATTTTATTCAATAGATATAAAATTGTTGTTGTAATATTAAATAGACATCGTATTCTTAATTTGAAGAAGAAAAATAACCAGAAAATAAATGAATAAAATTGTTATTCAACTGTTAAAAATTGTTAATAAAATTTTTAATTTTAATTTTATTTCAACAATAAAATTGTTATTGAATATTTATAATAATCCATATAATATTTATCCATAAAATAATATACTTCATACAATATTTTTATAATATTATTCAACTGTTGATAAAATAATAAAATTATTTTTTAATCAAATCATTCTCACACCTTGCAATTTATTTAGGGCCTCTCAGGGTTTTTACTATTGTCATTTTATTATAAATTTTTGTTTCATTTACTCATTTCTTTTCTGGATATTTTTGCTCTAGAATAACATGTCTATTTAATATTACAACAACAATTTCATATTTATTGAATAAAATAAAATTTTAATTGAAGTACAATCCCCAAAAGCATTTAGTGTGATTTTTATTTGCAGCTATAATAGAATCTGATTATCTCGCGCTGAAAGGGGGCAATATGGCAGGTTTTCATTTCACATGGCTGTATAAAAGGGGCACCCCCACCTTCCTCGGAGACACTCTGCCTCTACCCGTTATGATGTCAGTTTTGTTCCACGAAGTTTTGTAATAGGCTTTAAGTTTGTGCTTTTGCTTGATATAATGTATGTACTTCAATAAAATCTCTTTTTAAAAACTCAGCCCCGTGAACCTTTTATTTAGCTGGCGCCCGAACGGAGGGAATTTGGAAGCGTTAACGTAGTACAGAACAGCGAGACCTCTTTCCACTGGCTGAGAAGATTGGGAGAAGTCTTGGGAGCGCTTTGGTATTCCAATACCTTAACCAGAAGGACCTTCAACCTCTTTGCTAAGGAATCGACGGGAAGGAGCTAAAGGAGAAGTCATCGAGAAGACATCGAAGACAACGAAGACATCGTTGTATCAAGAAAAAGTATAATTAATTTTATTTTTATTTTTTATTTTTAAGTAATTTTTGGTATACCGTAACTTAAAAATAACAGGTTCAACGTTAGTTAAAAAAGAAGATATTAAATGGCTCTTGAAATTAAAAATCACGATTTAGCAATCCCGGAATACGACGGAAATCCGTTACAACTAGTTGATTTTAAATAGCGAATTTTTATATAATTTATATTGTAAAGAGGACAATACTCAAAATACAAACCAAGCCAAATTAGTTTTAACAATCTTAAACAAATTAACAGGGAAAGCTAAAGTCGCCGTATATGATAAGGAATTCAATACAGTAAAGAAATAATAAAATTCTTAAAAAGAAAATATCAGGACATTAATTTCAGAAATTTTAAATACGCGGACTTACCATAACGAAAACCCACTCGATTTCTTAGAACGACTGGGCCAAAAAAGTGCGTATTTATTCAGACAATGAGATACTAAACAAACAGGACGAAATGTATTTTTGACAAACAGATTCCCACCACGCAGTTTTTTACACCCAGCACTAACGGACTTCATTTACCACATTAAATTTGACTCGTTAGAACCATCAGTACCACCGCGAGCAATATACGTCGTATAATAATCCCCAACAGTACCGACAGCAACAGTATCAGTATGAGCAAGGTCCAACCTCTAATTCTTATAACAATAACAACCAACATAACTTCCGGCCACAACAGCGGGCAATAGAATATCAAACACCAATTTATAACCAACCGTGGGACCCCCAGTCACAACATAGATTTTTTTAACAAACCACCCTCCAGAAATATTAGGCAAAATTACCAACAACCGCAAATAGACTCCAACACTGTTTCAATGAGAACCGTTTCTAATAGAGTACACGCGATAGAAGAGGAAAAGGATAAACAGATAAAATTATTACAAGAGCGTATAGAATCATTAGAACAAAGACAGAATCATTTTTTAGAATTAGGCCCGAGCACAAGCAGACCTCCGGACCGGATATAAACAATTTAAATTCTAAACCGGATAAACAAATAGATAACCAGGATAAACAAATAGAAATTCATGACTTGAATTTAAATAACGATTTACCAAATCTAATCGACGAAAAAAATGGAAAAAAACAATTAATCCGCGACGAACATATAAAATCGGAAATAAAAGAAAGCGTTAAAAACTTAATTCGCGAAGAACATATAAAACCGGAAATAAAAGAAACTGTAGAATATTCTGTAAATAATATTAAGAGTGTGGAAGAAGCGTATAATTTAAAACCTGAAATAACAGTAAGTGTAGAAAATTCTGTAAACAAATTTAAGAATATGGAAGACGACGAAAATTTAAAATACAAGGAACTTCAAGAACTTAATAAAAATAAAGAAACAGTCCGAAATAAATATCGTAATTTAAATAAAACAATAAAAACCGTTAATAAGTCACGGGAAGGAAAAGAAAAAAATATAATTAGTAAAATCAAAGAAACGGAAGATTTAAATTCGAATTTAGTGAAAAAAACAAACAATTTAAAGGCTTCGGAAAATAGTTTAAAAGTAACAGTTGAAAAATTAAATAATAATGTAACAAAATTTAATAAATTGAATCGAAAGACATTAAAAGAAATAATAGCTTCTATTTCCATAAAAAGTAGCTGGATCACTGCGGCAATAAGTTAAAAAATTTTAAACCTCAACTAAATGTTGCTTTAGGCGAGAAAGCAGTACAAATTTGTTTAAAAAGGGAATGGTTAAAATCAGACCAAATAAATCAAAAAATAATTTTCCACTTTGGATCGTACCAAAAAAGATGTATAAATATAGGAAAAAACTAAGTAAAAATATTTAAATCGGATAATTTGTTGATTCTGGTAACTTCGAATTCAACATCAATACCATTTTTATTAATATTCATAATCATACCAATTATTAGTATTCAAGTTTATGTTTTAGAAGCATAGAGATTTAAACAATAGAATTAAACGATTGTTTTTCAATCTGATAACTCTCTTAACTATTATAATTTATATTCATACCAGTTTTTTGTTAATACTTAAATTTATTAATATTAATATTACGTTTTAACTATTTCTGTAAAATTATAACTTACTTATTTTCATTTAGACTGCAAAATTTAGTTTTATGTTGCTGCTCATTACGATGTTTCGTTTATAATTAATATTAATAGATACGTAATTCTGAAAAGAGCAATGGATTTCTAACAAATCAAAAATCATTATTTAATTTTAATAATAACTTAATAATAATAATTAATTATAATTTAATAATAATGATTTAGTTGATAATAATTATTTGTATGTTAATGTTAATTAGCCTTTCGAAGAATATATGATTATTACTACTCCGATAATAATGTTAACTTTCATATATGCGTTACTAAATACGTTTAGGATTAAACGGTTGTATTCGTTCTATTTTTAAGCTTCTATTATGCTTGCTGTTTAAACAATTACATCGTATCGACGAAACTAAAGAATCTGTAAATTAAAATTACTATTTTATTTTATTATTCTAACAATTCAATTTAAACAAAACGAGGTATGATCACTTTATCTAATGTTCTGTTAATAACTGGAATCGAAATATTAAATATAAAGCTAAAGGGATAAACAATTTCACAGTTTTAAGTTTAAAGTTAAATTATGCATTTTAATCATCTTCGTGATTAAGTATTGTTATTTTTGGTTAAAAAGTTAATAAGTTTACATTACGTCTCGATCTTTATTTCTTGCTTATTTTTGTTTTTAAGAAGTTGAATATAATTGTTATAAACATTTTTATGCATTTATAAAATGAAGTTAGCGTTACAGATATTATATCATTTAAATGGTTTACACATCAAAAATTTAAAATAGACTTATCAGAATAATTTGGTTAATATTCATTCAAACATTAGAAAAAAAATATCATTTTATCAGTTTTATAGTCAGATAGAATTTAAGTTAATGATAGATATTTTTAATTTTAGTAATGCACTGACTAACTACATGACTAAAATAATATTATTTTGCATTATACTAGTGAGTGGCTAGCTGAACTCAAACTCTTTGGGATTATTGAACAGAGTCCACTCTACCCTAAACGAATTATTGAGAATAATAGGAAAAGAAAAAGATAAATGTTCGATGCAACAAAAATTAAGATTAGCGGTAATAGCGTATAATAATACCTTAAACAATAAATTAAAATTAACTCCTAACGAAATTACTTTTGGAACCTCCAGATTAGAGTCAGACGAAAACACCGACCTGACAGAACAATATGTATTAAAATATCATAAGGACCAACAATTATTACATAAACTAATTAGATCTAAAATAAATGACGAAAAAGAGACAAGGACAGAAAAATTAAATAAAATAGAGAAGACCCTTTAGATATTCAGAAACAATTAGGGGATACAGAATATTTGAAAAATACCCAAGCGAAAATAAAAAGTAGAGACAAATTTAAAAAAGTAAATGTAGTAGTAAAAGACAAAAGACCAATTAAAACTCATATCGACAATATTAAAAGGCCCAATAGGAAAAAACGGAAAAAGAAACAATCTATTTCGGACGACGATAATGAATCCATTCGCGTGAATATTTCGGATGTCTCAGATAATTACGATTCAGACAGTGGTTCTGATTAAAACTATTTAATTTTATTTAAACATATAAAAATGTTTTAAAAATCTTTTATTTTAAATATAATAAATGCAATGGTATTAGGAGTAATATTTATGTTATATTGAAGGAATTATCTGTATTAAATTGACAATGCTGTAGTTATTTTAATAAAGTCGGACTTTTGTATTTTGTTGTAAAATATTATATTCAATGTTAATAATGTAAAAGATCATTCAAATTATTATTTTATTTCACAGTAATATTCTGTCCGATTTATTTTGTAATTAATATCTTGAAATCACTATCATAAAGGATACTATTATTTTGTCTTGAAATATTATTTTGATTGATCATTGAAAAGTGTGTATTTTATTTTGAAATTATTATTAATTGTAATTATTGTAAAGGAGTGTTTGAATTATTATTTTGATTTAAAATATTATTATTTTAATTGAGTAATTTTGAAGCTAAAAGTATTATTTGCAATAGAGGAAACTAATTCAAAGACTCTTATTTTATTTGTCCTTTTGTTTAAATAATGTATAGATATGAATTGTTTAGTACTAAGAAATATCCTGTTATCTTTTAGTTATAAGGAAAATTGTACTTTAGCATGTAAGGAATTTTGTAATGTATAAACATTTTATAGTTTAAGCTTATTGTTAATATTAAGAGATGGGCAAGGTTTAATCCTTTTATTTTGCAAGTGTACAGATCCTGACTTCATAAACAGGAAGTTCAAAGTCTAATCCTTTTGTTTATAGGAAGCTGATAGTTGTATTTCAGTACAGAGTTTAATCTTTTTATTTAAAACTATAGTACAAATCCTAAACTTAGTACACAAGTTATAATCCTTTTATTTTTGTATAAACTTAAATTATAAGGTCCAATCCCTTTTGTTTATAGAATATTATCTATTGCAATGTTATGACTTAGTGTAAAAGGTATTGAGAAATGTATAAGGTCCAAACCTTTTATTTTTATTGTATAGAATCTTACCTATTTACACTAAGATATTTGTTCCATCGGAGACCTCGGAACTTGGGGGGGGAGAAGTTATAGAAACCCAATGGTATTAAGGAATAATAAATAACTGTACACTATCCCCTCTCCTAGATAATTGTATAAAAGGGGCACCCCCACCTTCCTCGGAGACACTCTGCCTCTACCCGTTATGATGTCAGTTTGTTCCACGAAGTTTTGTAATAGGCTTTAAGTTTGTGCTTTTGCTTGATATAATGTATGTACTTCAATAAAATCTCTTTTTAAAAAACTCAGCCCCGTGAACCTTTTATTTAGCTATATATATATATATATATATATATATATATATATATATATATATATATATATATATATATATATATATATATATATATATATATATATATATATATATATATATATATATCAAAATTATATTTTGTCGACCCTTAGAAATTATATAATTAACTATTTTACAATAATCGGGTTTTTGGTCCTTTATATTTAACAATATTTTGTTCAAACAATATTATTATATATCCATATACACATTTTCTTTTCTTTCCTTCTCTCTCTCCTCTCTTTTTGACGTTTCGACCCCTTATTTAATGGGGTCCTCATCAGAACAAAAACTGGGTACCCCGAAACTCCAGGCCAGTAAGCCCACCGACTCCTGCAGCAAGTGTACCCTGGTGTCTGAGCTGGCAAGCACTTGCTGCAGGAGTCGGTGGGCTTACTGGCCTGGAATTTCGGGGTACCCAGTTTTTGTTCTGAAGAGGATCCCATTAAATAAGGGGTCGAAACGTCAAAAAGAGAGGAGAGAGGAGAAGGAAGAAAGAAAATGTGTATATGGATATATAATAATATTGTTTGAACAAAATATTGTTAAATATAAAGGACCAAAAACCCGATTGTAAAATTGTAAAATAGTTATATATATATATATATATATATATATATATATATATATATATATATATATATATATATATATATATATATATATATATATTTATTTACAAAACATTCGATTGCCGAACAAGACTTTAGGCATTCTTTCTACGAGCATTGCTAAGGGAAGACTAGATGGAGGATGGGAGGGACAAGTTTGCTAGGATGAGTAAGGTACTTTAATATCTGGAAGGAAGAACAGGACATCGGTCGATGTGACGATTTTTAGGCAATGGAGAGATGAAAATGAAATGAAATAAAAAATAAACTTCATTCTGGGACAGACTCTCCCCTAAGAATAATTAAAGTGCACAATAAAAGGTACAATTGTCTGGCTGAGATTAGTTACAAATCAGCACATCAGTTTTAAAAATTAAATTATGAGAAAAAAAAAGAAGAGAGAAGAAAAAAAAATAATAAAGTTAAGTAAAAAAGCAATCAACAATAAAAATGTTAACACACTCATGTACATTCACATATTATTTACATTTTTGAGGAAGATTGAAGATCGAGGAGATGGATACTCGTAAATAAAAAATGTTTAAAAGAAGTTAAGGAAGAGGCTTTGCGAATATGGATAGGTAAGGAATTCCAAAAAGAGGTAGCACGGATAATGAAGGATTTTTCTAAGGAAGCAGTTCTATGTGAGGGGGTATATAGGTTGGAAGGTTGGGATCTTGTATTCGGGTGGTGAATGGAGGAACGCAGAGTAAGTAGGTCTAGAATATAGGAAGGTTTATTGGTTTTTAATGATTGAAATAGGAAAGTGCCGAGGAAGTATTGCCGTCGAAAATCGTGGAAAAGCAACCCTAGCTCAGAATATCGGCAAGTAACGTGTGACCGCCTGGGGATCCCGAAGATAAATCTTATGAAACAGTTCATCAGTCTCCTGTAAAATGTTATTATTTTAAATTAATTTTCATTATTTATGGCTTTTTATATTGCATTGTGTCAACTGATACAAAAATTATATGAAAAAAGGGTTTTTGTAAACATAACGTTTTTTTAATGTATTCAAACTTTTGACCTGCTGAGTTTATAACAAAAACAAACTTTATTCAAAAACGTGTCAATTTTTTTCTTTATTACTGAAAGCTGGTGTCAGGTTTGTTTTTAACACCCCAACAAACCCCAGTTATATTTACAAATTTAAATGTAAAATAATGTAAATTACAAATAAAAATAATAAGCAATTACGAAAAAAAAAAAAAAAAAAAAAAAAAAAAAAAAAAAAAAAAAAAAAAAAAAAAAATGAAAAAAAAATTCTTTTTACAAGTTTATAATAATTCATGATTAGATGAATCTTATGAAGCAATTCATTAGTCTCCTTAGTCTCATCTCTAGCTCAAAATACAGCCCCCCATACACCAAGCACCCGTAATCAAACTGGGGAAAAATGAGAGAGGGTACCAAAAGTTGGCGGGTACTTCTGGGAAAGGAGTCACGATATCTTTGGAGTTTGAGGATCATGAAGGATTTTCTGGAAATTTGGGAAATGTGGTTATTCGATGATAAATGTTGATCAAAGGAGATTCAGAGGTTTTTGATGGATATTTGAAATTGAATTGTACGGTTATTCAGGTAAAGTAATGAATAGTAAGGGAGGGAATTAAGGGTAGGTTTTGAACCGATTAGGATAGCCTTGCTTTTCTCTGGATTCAGGAGTAACTTATTTTTCACTGCCCATCCGCTGATTGTCTCATTGAATCATACGAAAAAAAGAGATCGTGCGGAGGCAGAAAGAATGACGGTACTTGTGAAAAATAGTGCTTTTTTTCGAGCCATAAGCTTTTTGATTTACCAATATAATGATGTTACTTATGAGTATTATTATTGCACACTATTTAAGTATATATTATGCCACACACTTGTTTAAATAAATTTTATTATATTTTTTGATTTTGACAGCATTTCTTTATAGTTTTTTTGTTTGTTTTTCAAATGGTAATTTTTCTTTTAAGACTATAAGTATACTTGTATGTTAAACCATAATATAGCAATAGTTATAGTTTCATAAAGGTTTCCGAATGGATCGTTAGATATGAACACATTACATTTCGGGACTTAATTCCGGACTAAGAAAGCATAAACCGTTTCGACATTAAAGCCATTTAGATGCTTCAAATAGATATTTATACTGCATTAAAATTGCGGGGGTAGCTCCACTATCTCAGGGCTAATAATTTAGTTCCATTCATCAATTTTGCAGGAGCGAGGGTGCGTTAGGAGTTATTAATTCACATCAAGAGATGATTATTTGAGATAGGGCCTCTAGTCTGTATTCTTGCCGGCTACAATAAAAAGCTTAATGGAGATTCATTGTGTATTCAGCTATTGGCTCGCTATGTTTTCTTAAACAGCTTGGAAAATGCTCAAGTTTTTAAGCTATCTAATACAGAGGTATAGTGTGATGAAGAAAATCTTAAAGTCTAATCCTTAGTGACTAAATATTTCTTTTTAATATTATTTAAAAAAATAATAATAATTTAAAGTAAAATAAATTAAATTGCAATCGACATATTTATTGAAAATCAGTAAATTTCATTATTATTGCTATTTTTCATTAAACTATGATAGTGATTTAGTTAAGATTTGTCACAGTTTCGGTAGTTTCTATAGTTAGTAATGACAAACGAAAAATAGCTTGTCTTTTTATATACCAGTATAGATTATGAACTGCAGTCGAAATTTTAAAGGATTTTTTTTTTTTTTTAACCGTTTAAAAATAACTTAAAGCACAAATAGTCCGAATCTTCCTAATAATTTCTCAACTACGAAAGAGGGAGCAAAAGTTTCAGCATCAATAAATAGAATGGGATGAGCTCGCCCGTGAAGGCCTTCTACTCCATAACTTTACGAATAAATAAACCTTTAGAGGAGATCTATTGCAGAATTTCATCTGCAGGACCAAATGCCCACAATGGATAGCCCACAGAATTGTGCGTAACCCAGACCGTATTCGAATAAACAGGGGATTCATTTATTAAATTATGTTTTCAAATAGATTCTTGTACCATAAATAATTTTTTTTTTATATATATACATTTATTGAAATTTACAACTGTACAAAATATATACAACAAGAAAATGTATTGACAACGATTATAATAATATGTTAAAACTTGAAAAGAACTACTCATCAGTAGCACTTTATTAAAAATTCTACACTAGAAAGTCTCTAGGCCATCTTCGTTTCAGACGCCTCGGATGATTATCAGGAATGGAGTGGGAAGCAAGTTGAGATTCTAACGGATTTGAGTGGTTATGCAGCTTACAATGAAAGTATAGGCATCTGGTGTGGGCTAAATCAGCAACATATGAAACATTAAGATCTATATGGATATGTTTAATGCTGACAAATTAAGGAGCATTGAGGATTTTTCGAAGGATTTTGGATTGTAAGGATTGAATACGAGATAAATTGGATGGTTTAGTGGAGCCTTAAAGCTCAACTCCGTACGTCCAAATAGGTCTAATCACAGTCATGTATTAGTCTCTTGTAATTTATGGGGAGCTTTGAACGTTTGTCTAGTAAATGCTGAAGTAGTCTGTAACGACGGGCAGTTTTTTGTCGTTTTAGTCTTATAAATAAATATAAGATACTAAACATAAAAATCCAATTAGGATTGATGAATTAATTACCATTTCTATTAGAATTATTTTATTAGAAAACTAGTTTCAAATGCTAAACACACATCTTCAGTCTTAAAACTTACAAAATTTGCAGCACATCGGAACTATTTTACATAGATTATACATTCTAAGGTTTTAAAAAAATGTAAGACAAGAAATCAAATATTGGAACTCACCTGAGAAGATCTAACAGATATTTGAAATATATCCATCGCAGAAGGGGGAAGGGCCAGGTAGGTTACATTTTTGAAGATTTTTACCTAAGGATTTCTCCTATGACTCATTGGACTTTCCGTTCCTATTGGAAACAAATTTAAATTACGGTCATTGGAAATATTTATTTGGTTATTTCAACAACCTATATAAATGAATATGTTATCAATTATAAACTACAGCATATTTACGAATATGCTTCCGGTTGATATATTGTCGAAGATTTGTTGGACCAAATGTTAACGATTGATAGCCCAGAGATTGTACGTAACGCCAAACGCAATAAAATAAACCGTGAATTCGGTTTAGAAAATCTGGAAAGAACACCATCTTTGAAGTTCGGAAACAGGAGAAAAGTAAACCTTGGAGGGCCCAATAAATTTTAATTAATGAAAAAACGATTGGACTTTTGAAACGGACTGGTAGTAAGCTACCTTGAATTTGCAGAATATTTTGCCATGCTACAAGAGATCAGATGTAGATACAGAACTCGATCTCTTTAGAATGCAGGTTTAAGCATCTTTGGGGAGAAAAAAAATTACACACCAGAATTGTTACAGATTTTTTAGCTGCTGAGATTGGTCAAATAGACGTCTAAAAGTTTGTTGAAGTATCTAAGGAATAATTAAAGAAAATGGATTAAAGAAAGGATATATTTGTCATAGATGAAAGGATATACAATATTGATAGATGATAAGGAATAACCACAAATAAAAAGTGCATATCAAAGAATGCAGAAATAATTCATTAATCCACAGTCATAAATATAAATATATCAGGTATCTATTTTGGCTATAAAGATATTATACATATTTATTATATATACATAAGTACCAACTCGAAGAAAGAATTCTTACAAATACATCTTACATTTAAGACGAAAGCAACATTCATTTAAATATGTTAAAAGTTAATATACGATCACTTATAAATAATTTTATAATTTTTAAACAAGATTAGCCAGTTTCGACAACCATACGACATTTTAAACTATTACAATGCGAAGGGATATAGCCCTTATCGTTAACAATACGTTTTCTAAACCGACCCTTATCACCCTGATATTAAGAGACCTACCTAACAACCAAAGGGACAATAACATCCCCAGGCTGCAAATACGACCAGATTCAGAGATTCTAAGCAATCTTCCTTCAGAATCTGTAGCCCTGAAGATGGTATCTAAAAGACATCAAAGAGGTGATATTCATCTAGATCGTAATTTCCAAACTGCTTCCCAGACGGGCTAATATCATTCTTGGGATAAGGAAACTTTGCATGTGGCAAGAATGAAATTGCCTTTTTGAGAACTCCCCAGTAGAAATACTACGATAAAATTAAATTTCCTATTTATATTATTCATTTTGTTTCAAAATAGACTAAACTCCACTTCAAAAGTATTGCAACACCAATCATTCTCGAGATTTTCCTGGTTTTTACCTTAATCCATACTTCCATTATTCCATACATATTCATTATTAATATTATTTATTAAACGTGAGACATTAACGATAAGACATATCAATGTTTTTCCCAGTTAATAACAAACGATGGAATTTTAGATTAATTTTTTTCATATTTCCTTCAGTCCAAGTTTTCTGCTAGTAGTGGGTTATTCTTTACATGTTATCATTTTTCTTAAAATTATTTGTAGTATGTAATGTTCACAGTTGTAAATATCAATTAATAGTTTATATATATATATTTTTTTTTTCAGCATGTATTGAACAAATATTTACATCAAATTATATTTGAGTATTAATGTCAGCAATAATGTAATAATTATTACTGATAATAATTTACGAGAACCTACCTCCACATCTGTGGGTGGATGTTTGAGTTACGGCCAATTTGTTTAAGGAAATCTATTGCCTCACTAAATATCGCTAATACACGTCTACTAAATGCCGTAATTTCTAATTAGCAACAGCCAGTGCTCTAACCATTAGTAAATTAACGTAACATCGTGTTAGCAGGAATAGTTTTGCAGTTTGCTAGTATGTACTCTCGCGGTTGTAAATAAGAAAAACTAAAGTTTATCAGATCGATAATCACTAACTAATACTTTCTAGGCAGATTGAATTTTAATTAATAGTTTTAATAAATTAAATATTGAGTTTCCGAAAAATAATGCAAGCTTTTTTGTTTTCTTTAAATTGTCACTCTATGCAATAAACTGTTTATATTTAATAAATGAATTTTTATATGAAGTCAATATTAATTTTTTTTTGCCTAACACAAATATTTTTCTTTTTAAATTAAGATTAATGAATTCTTTATCACTTTTATTGTAATCACCTTATTTAAAAACTAGTTTTGAATGTTGAACATCCATCATCAGTTCTAAAACATACAAAAATTTCGAAACATCAGCGCTTTGTTACAAAGACTGAATATATTAAAGTTTTAAAAAAGGAAGTCAAGAAATCAAATATATTGGTGTGAAAGGGGAGGTGAAAAGGGTCAAGTGGGTTAAACCTTTGGGTTTCCCCTAAGACTGATTGGTTTTTCTGTTTCATTTGGGAAAATATTTAAAATTCTACATTTTCTACATAATGTATCGGGGGCTACTTTGAACAAGTTATGCAAGTTTTGTACTGCAGCGCGATCATTTTTGTGGAAATTTAAAAAAAATTTCGACCAAATGATAGCTATACAACTCAGCTTTAAATTCCCGTATGAGCGATTCCGCTATAGAAGTCATTTTTCTATTGTTCAAAGTTGATTTTCGCCTAAAAAACGCTGTTATGTATCGATGTAAGAATACTTACTGTCGATATAGGTAAAACACCTGAGGAAGGTTATATTTTTTCACACACATGTTATAATTTTGTAACACACTACGAAAGTGTTAATGTTATAATATAATTGTTATTTTGTGTACTGTAGTATTTTTTTTTATGGAATACATAACAGTGGTGCAGTCGGTAGGACCCATACAGTATTCTTTACGGTACATATAAAAATACATTTATACCAAAATGCCAGAAACGGGAAGAAAAGGAAAAGAGAAGCACGTAGAGGAGGAGGATATAGCGGTACCAAAATATTTGGAAAAATTTTTACAACAGAATGCCAAGCTACAAGAACAGATGGCAAAAATTCTTGAAAATACACCGCAACAACTTGAAAATTTTAAGGTTAGTGGAATTACTTTTGAAAAATATAATATAGATGAAGATTTCGAAGATTATATTGACAGACTAACTGCTTTTTTAGACCTTCAAAACATTTCGGAACAAAATAAAGTTAATTCATTCATTACATTATTGCCAGCAAAATTATTCTCTCTATTAAAAAGCCTGGTATATCCCGATAAATGTACAAAAAAAAAGTTACGACGAATTAGTAAAAATTTTACACGAACACTTAAAGCCGAGGCCATTGATTATACCAAGTAGGCATGCTTTTCTGAATAGGAAACAACACCAAGGTGAAAACATTTCTCAGTACATGGCCCAACTACGAAAATTAGCTATGCCATGCAAATATCCTGAGAGCATGCTTAACACAATGCTCAGAGACGTTTTCGTTAGTCGGTTACGTTCTAAAACGATTCTAGATAGGTTATTTGAGGAAGACGACCCCAACCTTGATAAGAGTGTTCAAATAGCACAAGCTATTGAGTTCGCAGAGAGCAGCTTTAAACTCATACTAAATTCATATGGAGAAGAACCAGAAATCCATAAATTACAACAAAGCCGGAGATTTAAAATTCAAAAAACTCAGACTGCGAGAAATGCGACACCAATTAATAACGATGAAGCAGGTTACCTTTGTTTCAGATGTGGTAAAAAGAATCACTTCGCGCGTGAATGTATGGAAATAAAATTTATATTGTACATATTGCCGGAAAACGGGTCATATTAAGAATGTGTGCTTTCGTCAAAGACGTACAGAGAAGCCAGTTAGGGCGGTTCAAGAGGAAGGATACGAAGAAGAATACAATAAAATTTATGAAGAGGTTACACTAGATTTTTCAGATATACATCAGCTAAATCGAGAAAAACAAAAACTTACACCAGGACCTATTTACGTCACTGTTCAAATAAATAACGTTCCTATAAAGATGGAATTAGACACGGGAAGTGCAGCGACTGTTATGAGTGAAGAAGAATACGAGAAAATTAGAGTAAAACCATTAGGAGAAACTAGAGTAAGGTTCAGAAATTTTGGTAATGGTATAATAAGACCACTTGGACAAGTTAGGGTCTCAGCTAGTCATAAAAGCACAACAAAAGAACTGCCACTTTTTGTGGTGAGAGAAAAGGTTAAAGCGATACTTGGGAGAGACTGGTTGTGTGAATTCTTTCCTGAATACATCAAGAACATACAACAGTGCAATATAACAAATTTTAGAACATCTAAAGAAAAACTGAATAACCTTTTTTCAACTAATGATAAATTGTTCACACCAGGAACTGGAACAGTTAAAGAATTTGAAGTACTCTTTGATCTGAAGGAGGGAGCACAACCTATTTTTATGAAACATCGTACAGTACCATATGCCTTGAAAGAACGTGTTGAAAATGAATTAGATCGACTTGAGATGGAAGGTATAATCTCAAGAGTAAAATTCTCAGAATGGGCTACCCCTATAGTGCCTGTGGTCAAACCCAATGGTGATATTCGTATTTGTGCGGATTACTCAAAGGTTATGTTTTTTCACACACATGTTATAATTTTGTAACACATTACGAAAGTGTTAATGTTATAATATAATTGTTATTTTGTGTACTGTAGTATTTTCTTTTATGGAATACATAACAAACGCTTTTCTCGGAGTCCTCTTCAATTTACCCTATTTAATTATCAAATTTAATTTTTAATAATGTTTTTAAAGTTTCTTAATTTTTGTTTTGAGTTGAAAAACATTGATAGAAATCATCTTTTAGCAAAATGCTTCCAAAAATCCGCCAATTAGGTTCAGTTCATTACCAGATTTATTGATGAAACACAAATAATAGAAAGACAAATATTTTTAATAATGTTTTTATAAAATAATAGCTCTTAAATTAAACAACTTATAAACTATTTATTAACATAAACTTGATTTAGTTTTCAAGGAACATTGGTCCTTAACAAACAAAACACACAAGAAAAACTTATATAGAATGAAAAAAATTACATGAAGCATACGAACAAAAGTTGGTACGTATCTTAAAATTATCAATTAAGATTGAATTATTTTTGTTAATTTAATTTTATTGTTTTTTATTTGTTTATTTTACAATTACCTGATAAACTATATTCCATTTTGATTATCTCCAAATCGAAATCAATCTTAATTTTATAATAAAGGCATAAATCTAAAATATTTATTTATAAATATGAAAGAAATTAATTGCCCACATTCACCATATAACAAAACTACAACCACATTCAACGCCTTCCAAAATGTGTCATGTAGCCCTTCATGTTGCCTTTTTTTTTTTTTTTTTTTTTTTTTTTTTTTTTTTTTTTTTTTTTTTTTTTTTTTTTTTTTTTTTTTTAATAAAAGATATAAAATTAAATAAATGAGTTTGAGACATAAAACAAAAAAGAAATTGTTGCTGAATAGATTGTTGATCAATGAATTACTCACATGAAACAATCCTGCTGTCAAATATGCAATGCCAGATGAGGTTTGAACACGTTTATAAAAACACCAGCTAACACTGATGCCATAAAAAGGCTTACATCGGCCAAGGACGGCCAACATGTGCTCTTATCGCGATCGAAGCACTTACTATGTTTATTCCTTAAATGCGTAGAACAAACCGGAGGATATAACGAAGTTCTGATGTTTTAAAAATGCTTGTATGCTTTAGAACTTTTGATAAATGTTTAACATTTGAAACTAGTTTTCAAATAAAATAATTCCAATAGAAGTTGCAAATAATTCATCCTTACTTTACTCCACTTTAATATTTTTTTTAAATACCTTTTAGTCAAGTTTTATCAATATTATCTTGTTACCCAATTAGGATCATATTACTGCTATTAACTCAGGATCTGAAATTAAGTAAATTGGAATATAAAAAAAAGGAAGATCCGGAAAAAAAATTCTCAGGGTTGGCTGGGTATAGAGCAGTTTATCAGGATGATAAGTTGGAAAGTAATTAAAACTTGCAATAAGCCACCAGAGAGGCCCCAGTTAACACACTCCTCCAAAACTGATGCTCATAAATTAGTATATTCTTCCGGTAGGTAATCCTTTAGAATCATCAGTTACCGTGTTGGAAACAATCGGGAACAATCGAGGTTGTTTCACGAACCATAAAATATAATAACCTGGGAGCTTGGACGAAACGGAGAGTAGAGCTTCATAACATCCACTTCAACAAAAAAGTTTAACTCTTTAAAATTCTGGAACTTATAATGACATACCAGACTTAAAAGAAAAAAAATAGTCTTTTCAGAACACTCCAACATTTACTAGACAAGCGCTCGAAGCATCCAATAAATTACAAAAGACTTATTTACATGACCATAATTAGGCCCATTTGGACATACGGAGTTGAGATTTAAGGCTCTACTAAACCTTCCAATTTTTCTCGTATCTAATCATAACAATCCAAAATCCAGAATGCTCCTAATTATTTCACAAACAAACTTATCTATAAAGATCTTAATGTTCCATTTGTTCCTGATTTGGCCAAAACCAGATACGTGATATTTCATAAAAAACGCCACACCTCTTCAAATCCATTATTCTTTCAACTTGCTTCACTCTCAAATCCCTTTTTTTTCATTTTTTTTTTTGTATTTTTTCACATTATTTATTGAATAGTTAGAGGGAATTTATTTATTTTTCACATTATATTGTATTATATAATTATATAATTTACTTTTTTTTTTCTTGTCTTTTCATTAATTCTCATTGTATATACTATGTGAATGGATCCATAAAGACATTCATATTTTGTATTGATTTTCTCAATAAAAGATTTAATAATATGTATAAAATAATATACATCAAGTAAATGTGTTGATAGTGAATACAATGGCATTTAAATAACTTGTGAAGAACTACTCAATAATAGGACTTAAATAAAAATCTACACTAAAAGGCCTCCAGGCCATCTTCTTTTCAGATACCTCGAAGGATTATCGGGAATGGTTTGGGAAGCAAGTTGAGAAATTAGAGGATTTGAGTGGTTATGGAGCTTACTATGAAAGGATATCTGGTTTGGGCTAAATCAGCAACCAATGGAACATTAGGATCTTTATGGATAATAAGATATTCGTAATTAATTGGGAGCTTTGAAAGTTTTTATATTAAATGTTGAAGTAGTCTGTAATAACGGGCAGTTTCTTGTCGTTTTAGTTCTGATTATTGTATTTAAATACTTAAAAAAAAAAACTTTTAAACGCATACAGTTGACTGTAATAGTTAACTTCTGAGATGTTTAAATTTAAACGCTGCTCGTCACTCCTTTTTGATCAAGGGAGTTCATCGCCCGAATTTTTTATTAATTAATTTTAATTGCTTCAATTAATCAATAAATTGTAACTGGATAATGGTATGATGGATCGAGCGGCACGAGGCCGGAATTAAAAACACATCCACCCATTCATCGGGCACCAGTCTTGTATTCCATTTGCAATATTGCTATTGGAATAATGATCAATCATGTGGGAGTATTTTCACTCCGAGTGATTTTTTTTTTGTATGCTTACAACCTGACTTTTGTATAAAAATAGGCCCTGTGAATGGCACAATGCTGGTAACATTCATTACTTTTTATTCCTCGTATTTTTTTTTTTTTTATATTTTACAATGGAATGATGTGAAATTTGTATTAATTTAAAAATATAATCAAATTTGAATTTAAAAAAAAATTGTACAAATATGGGTTTCTTCTACCTTGAACTATTTCTTTCAACCAAGCATTTAAGATAAGTAATATATTTTATATATACAGGCTGTTAGACTAGTTATATTAAAATAAGTGAGCTTATATATCATTCAAAACTGGATTAAAAACAAATATATATAATAATAATAAATTTAAAAAAAAAGAAATTCCTAAACCTCTTTTCAATATAGGAAAAACAGTCTTCCTACTTTGAACACCTCCAGTGTCGGAGTGACCGATTTCTATAGTGATTTCCAATCTGTTTTCACGATTGCATCGACTTGATTCAATCGATCTATTGATTAGCCACCGAACATTTTTTAAATGTCAAAATGCAATGTTAAGCAATGTAACGTTTTGTTACACAATATTATAATTAAACAGAAAACCTAGTTTTATTTTTTATTTATTCATTTTTAGTTTTAGTTTTCTGTTCAAATTAAAGTGGTATTAGGAACAGCAAGCAAACGGAAGAAATAATAAACGAACCATCGTATAACATAAAAAGAAAATTTACTGTTTACAATTTATTATTACAATAATAAAGATTTACAATTGAACGCAGACAAAATATAGAAGATAACTTTACTAAACACTTAATGTTATCAGTCAAGAAAAAATAAATCCATGCATATTATTATTGATACATATATATCTTCAAATATTTATTACATTGGTTTCAAACATTTCTATACTTTAATGATAAAAGTATGGTTGACTGGATGATGAATGGAGAAGAAGATAGTCAGGGATGCAGTCAAATTAACACCACGCCAAAGAAGAATTCTTTAATACGTGCCAACGTTTCGACCTGCGTTGCAGGTCTTATTCAGGGCCACCGAACCACACTTGTGAGGAGAAGGACAATGACTTCTTTGGCGTGGTGTTACTTTGACTGCATCCCTGACTATCTTCTTCTCCCTTCTATACTTTAATTTTTAAAATGCTTTTATTTATTTCAATAACTTTTTTTTTATAGTTGGAACCTTTGGGTTGGGGCGAGGGTCTCAGCGTGCTCATAACCAGACGTTCGTGGGTTCGAATCCCACCTGGGCGGGTTAAAATTTATTTCGTGGCGGACCCACAAAATGAATCTTCACCTTCCCTCCCAGGCCTATATAGGACTTCAATAGAGGTATTGGGCTACAAAAAAAACAAAAAAAAAACCTTTGTTGGTTTTTTCGATTTATTTAAATTTGGAGTACGTTAAATCAATCAATTCTAAGCTAAAATCGTGTTTTCTGTAATTTGGAGTACCCTTAAGTTCTTCTGCGTTTCCTTAAACCAGCTTGGTTTTCGTTCTTTCCTAGTTGCGAAGAGAATCAACAAATTTTTTAGTCAGTCTATTTGGGCTCATTCTAAGGATGTGTCCAAAAAATGCAATGCTTCTCATTCTAATTGTCTCTGAGAATTTTTCAGTTGTATTGTAAAGTTTTTCATTTCTTATATGGCTTAGTTTATTGTTCAATAAATTTGGTAAACCTTTATTAAATCCATATTTGTTTTCATAATACATAATATGGGCATAATTTGATAGTGGCCATTAAATAAATAACTTATTTCATAATAAAAACAGTAATATTATGAAGGTGAAATATTTCATATTTAGACGACATTCCTTCAACATAAATAAATATCCAATTCAATAATACGATTTTATAATTGTGAATTATATTTTATAAAAATAAAAATAAAATGGCCCAGAGATCTTCTAGTGTAGAGTTTTTATTGAAGTGCTACAGATGAGTAGTTCTTTTCAAGTTTTGCCATGTTATTGTAATAGTTAACAGCACATTTACTTGATGTATATATTTTGTACAGCTATGAATTTCAATAAATTGATATAATAAAAAATAAATAAATAATATAAAATAAAAAGTAATGAATACTACAAGCATTGTCTTTCTCACATAGACAACTTTTATACAATTGTCAGGTGGAATACAACATAACAGAAATACTAAAACAAATGATATAAAACATGTCTGCTTTATTTACAGATTATATAATTATTCATATTATTAATTATATAATTAATTTCAGGAATCATGACAATTATTATTTATTTGTGATTAGAAAATGGGAAAAACAACGAAAATCAATTTATATAATCATTTTATAATTAACAAACGGGAGTTTAAAAGATCTCCAGGCTCAATTTGTTGTTTTAAACATAAATGGCTAATGGAATGAATGGTTAATTGTAAACTTTAATCTAAATGGAATGGGTTCGAAAGGCATTAAAACGAACACATATATGCATACATTACGGGAAACACATACGTAAAACTGGTTTATGAATAAGCGATTTTAATAAATACATTTGAGCTTAAGTAATGGACTGACTCAAAATACACTAAATAAATAAATTTATATTAATATAGAAATTTGAAAGTATGAAAAATGAATATCTCTTAAGGGTTAAGAACAGTGTTGCCAGATTTTAATTTAAAATCCCTACGTCTCCCTATCGCCAAAAATGAATCCCTACCCATTTAGAAAAAAAAAAAAAAAAAAAAAAAAAAAAAAAAATATATATATATATATATATATATATATATATATATATATATATATATTTGTTACTTTATTTACAATGCTACACCCTAAATTATAAATAGTACCTATTTATTTTAATAATAAAAGAACGCAGTAGTAGGAAATCATAGAAAAATGAACGATTAGTAACGAATTTATCAAGTATACATACAATAATAATCTAATTTATATAAAGAAACAATCTCTTAATTAAAGAATCTAATTTTAATAATAATAGAAAATAGTTTTACATGGATTTTCTAATAAAAATAAAATAGAAACCACAGTAAAAATGTTGAATGTAACGACAAAACGAAAACTCTAACAATGGGATTGTTTTTGTTAGGTTATGATTAAATTAAAATCAAGCGGGAAATTAACCTATCATTATAGGTTACAAGTTAACAAGTTTACATGGACTTCGAATTACCTATTAAATAGGAAAAAAAAAGACCTCAAAACAATTTTTGTAGTATGCATTTCTTCTTAAAAAGTGAAAATTCCTACTGATACAATATTTTTGAAGAATCCCTCCCCAACGACCAAAGGAGAGATAAATCGCTCAACAGTTGGGAAAAATCCCTACGTCTGGCTACACTGATTACGATATATATACATATTTAATACGATTTCGATAATCCGGTACCTATATGACCTGAGGGATGCCGGATTACCGAAAATGGTGAAAAAAAAAATGTCTGGCTGAAGAAAACAATATACCATGTATATGTATATCTGTATTCTATTGCTTCTGATAAGGAAACTGTCGGGAAATTTTTGATCCGAGCTGCACCAATAGATTTAGAGCGTGTCTATAAAACCCCAAAACTTGAAAAATGTAGAAAAAACGTGACCTTATTTCATTCAAACCAAAATAGTTCCTACACGGTAGATCCTAGCGACAAGTGTTATAAAACAAAAAATATTTTCCATCAGTTTTCTGATCAGAAAACTATCGTAAAATTTTCGATCCGAGCAACACCAACAGAGCTAGAGAGTTTAATTTTGAATGAAAAAAAAAATTACATTTTGAGAGTAAAAAAAAAAAAAAACGTTACTCAAGGAAACTATAGACCATAACCAAAATACATGTAAAAATATCAAATAATTGCATTGTTTTATGATGCAATAAACTGTTATAGAAATTACAAATGTTTAAAAATTCCAAACAATCTGTGTACCAACTAAACATTAGAAACACGATTTGACTTATATTTTAGAAGCATATAACTATACAAACAAAATTCATTATAACATAAACACATATGAGAAAATAAATGTACATACAAAGACAAAAAAAAAAAAAAAAAAAAAAAAATGTACAAATGTACATACGTATTTTACCGTTCCGACCAATGTGTCCTGGAAATCGAGAAAAAAAATGAAATAGCATTAAATTAATTTATTTCAAACATACTATTATACTAAGGCACCAAATTATCTATTTTCAAATCAATGTCATAACCTATCTACCACTGATAACTAACTCACAGTTTTTAATAAGAAGAAAATAGTAATAACTTATCAATCCCCCATTACTCATATCTTAACATTACCTACGTTTCTAGTGTTTTGTTTATTTTTTCATTTTATTTTATTTTATTTTGACATCAACTATTTTTTGTTTCAAATGTATATTATGATAGGGGTATGGTAGATGAAGGTGTGATGTTGCAAAACACAATTTTGATTAATTTATGTTTAAAGGTTATTTATTTATTTTTTATTTTTTATTTATTTTTTGTTTTTTTTACATTTAACTTTAGCAGAAAAATGTTAAGCAGATCCTTCATCTTCTTCAAATCTCTTTTCTTTTTTTTTTTCTAGTTGTTTCGAAATATTCATATTTTACTACTTGACACTTCTGCACATAAATTTTTCATCCAATGAACTAGATGTATTTTTTTAAAAAATGAAATATAAACCCTTTATTTATCAAACCTTCCAATTATTAAATAACTAGTGATTTATCGTTTTCTAATACTCATTCAATACAGTCAGAATCCAGCAATACATTTAAATACACAGTAAACAATTATCAATCTCTTGACTTCAAAAATACACGATATTACCGCTATCTTGGACTCCAACTGGACAAACGTTTAACTTGGAATCCACATACCGGACTAAAACGACAGGAAACTGCTCGTCGTTTTCGACCTCTTCAACATTTACTAGACAAACGTTCAAAGCTCCCAATTTATTACAAAAGACTCATTTACATAACGGTTATTAAACCGATTTAGACATATGGAGTTGAGCTTTGGGGCTTAACTAAACCTTCTAATTCTTCACGTATCCAATCCTTATAATCCGAAATCCTTAGAAAAATCCTAAATGCTCCTTACTTCGACACAAACAAACTTAACCATAAAGATTTTAATGTCCCATATGTTGCTGATTTAGCCCAAATCAGATACCTATCATTTCATAGCAAACTCCATATCCATATAAATCCACTAGTCCTTCAACTTGCTAGAGACTTTCTAGAGTAGTATTTTTTTTTTTTTTAAGTGCTACTAATGAGTATTTCTTTTCAAGTTTTGACATGTTATTGTAATCATAATCAACCCATTTACTAGATGTATATATTTTGTACAGTTGTAAATTTCAATAAACGAATAATAACAAAAAAAAAGTAAGTAAGTTTACGTGGATTTCACAACAGTATGGGTTTTTTTTGGCGTGCTTTTAAGGGACATTATTAAAACTTCTTTTATAATAGTCTAATAGTAAATTAAACCATTTTTATGATGAAAAAGAGTAATTTTGAATCGGATAAATAGTTTCAGAGTTATAGACAAAAAAGTACGACAAACATGATTTTGCGGAGAAGTGGGACTGACCGCCAGTTGGCCAATCTCTACGCTTTTTCCAAGTCCATATCTCCGCGGTAAATGGTCAGATTTAGGATTTTTTTTTTTTTTTTTTTTTTTCATTTTGTAGTTAATTATTCCAGGTACAATTAATATTTAAAGACATTCTTTGAAAAAAGCTTGGTTTTTGTGCTATAGGTAAAAAAAGGAAATAAACGGTATTTTGGATATGAAGCCGACGTCTGCCGTGGTAGCAAACTTCAGATTCGGATTCAGCACCCCAAAAAACATAAAGATTCGTTGAAAATAAAAGTTCGGTAGTTTTTTCTTCGGCAAAACCTTATTTTACTGGACTATAATACCCACAACAGCCCACTAAACATCGTCATATTTTGCCAAAACATACACATTTAGCGTACTGGTGTGGGTATTTTACGGTATTTAACCAAAATTTCCTACATGAACACTGATAGTAAATTTAACTAGCTTTAAGATGGAAAAAAGAAATTTGGGTTCGAAAAAATATTTTTGGAGTTGTAGAGAAAAATGTGCCAACAAAATTAAATTATACAACAGCACGCTTTTTTTTAGCTAAGACGAAAAAAAGAAATTTTGGATCGGGCTAATATTTTCGGAGTTATAGCCAAAAGAGTTCCGACAAACGTGTTTTCATAGAATTCGATCACAGCAAGTTAGCCAATCTAATTTTCCTCTCCATCACAGCTCTGAAACTGTGCAAGATAAATTAATACAATCAATTTTTCTGGAAGTTTGCTCAGCTTTAAACATGTGTAGAACACAAAATATCTAGAGTTAGTAAAAAATAAAGTCTTTGTACATCCATTATTGAAATACTTATTCAACTTACTTATTAAAGTTTAAGTAAGAGAATCCCAGTAAAATTTGAGGATATTAGGGTGGAGGTGATTGGATATCCCGATATATTTTATTTAAATATAATTTATTTATGTAATAATAATACAATATTGGTTTACTTGTAAACCATAATGATCTCTGTAAATTAATAAGAATATTCAAAGCCTGTGTAATATACATTTTTTTTTTGTCGAAATTTTTACTCATTCACTTCAAGATGACGAGCCTGAAAGGAGCTAGGTGAATGAGTATATCTCCTCAAAATGGCCGGAGCTCACAACATCCTATGCATTTCAAAGTAGACCTCTTTTACTTTTGTTCTCTTTATCTCACCTAATATCAATCTAAATTTAGGCCAAAAATCCTTTTCATAACAACCAAAATATTAATCTTGGACGAAAAAGGGGTCGGTCGCATTGCTAAGAAATAAATATGAAGAACGGCTACCAGATGTTGATTACCATAATAATGTATACTCTTTAAAAATATTTCTAATGATTTAAAATTAACAAGGAAAACATATGACTGACATGATAATTTATCGCTGTAGCTCTTAAAGTTACTCGGATCGCAAAATTTGACAACAGTTTCCTCATCATAAATTCAAGAACAATATTTTTCGTTATAAAATTTGTCCCTAGGGCCTACCATTTCGGATCTATATAGGTTTGAATTAAAAAAATCAAGTTTGAAACACCTATTTTCCCTCAACTTTATTTATTTCGAAGAATCAATAATTGTTAATTCGATTTCAAAATAAGAATATGCTTACCAACTATTGTTGGAAACTACAACGGGAGACACGTGATTTAGAGTAAAAAAGGAACAATATACACATTATTTATGTTCAGTATTAAATGTTATTGTTTTATATATTACTGTTTTTCACAAAAAAAGTTTTATTATTTATTAGCTATTGATTATGATTCAGCACACTTGTAAATATAAGTCGTGAAAATTTCTCGAAGTAGCGAAATTGTTGTATTTTATTTTATTTTTTGAAGAACTGTGTAATTGATTGAGAAATTTGGAATTTAATATGCCGAAAAGATATCGTGTTTATGGACTTTGACGAATCTGTATTTATATATCGTAAAAATATCTTACAAGTAATGTTAAATAAAAGCGTATGTAAATTGATTAAACAGCAGTTTCCTTTTAAGTTACATTTTTTTTTTCTCATATATTGAAATTTACAACTGCACAAATATATACATCTAGTAAATGTGTTGTTAACTATTACAATAACGTGACAAAACTTGAAAAAAACTACTCATTAGTAGCACTTCAATAAAAATTCTACACTAGAAGGCCTCTAGGACATCTTCCTTTCAAACGCCTCGGACGGTTATCGGGAATGAAGTGGGAAGCAAGTTGGGAGACTAGTGGTTTAATGTGGTTATGGAGCTAACTATGAAAGGATAGGTATCTGGTTTGGGGTTTAGGTATCTTTATGGGTAAGTTTATTGGTCACAAAGTAAGGCACATTGAGGATTTTTTGAAGGATTTTGGATTGTAAGGATTGGATACGAGATGAATTGGATGGTTTAGTAAAGTCCTAAAGTTCAACTCCGTACGTCTAAATAGGTCTAATCACAGTCATGTAAATGAGTTTTTTGTAATTAATTGGGAGCTTTGAACGTTTGTCTAGTAAATGTTGAAGTAGTCTGTAAAGACGAGCAGTTTCATTTTAGTCTTGTATGTGGATTCCAAGTAAGACGTTTGTCCAAGTGGGGTTCTAGGTAATGTATCTGTTTAACATGGATTAGTTGAATATCATATTTTAATTCTCAAATGTAAATTGATCGAAGATGGAAAAAGTAGGGAACAAGTTTTAAATGTAATCGACAGTTGATTTAGAAGAGATACAAAGACTGATTCTAAAGTCCAGCAGACGAATCTATTCTATAAATACAGAGTGAGTCCCTGTTAAAAAAAAAAAAAAAAAAAAAAAAAAAAAAAAAAAAAAAAAAAAAAAAAAAAAAAAAAAAAAAAAAAAAAAAAAAAAAAAAAAAAAAAAAAAAAAAAAAAAAAAAAAAAAAAAAAAAAAAAAAAAAAAAAAAAAATGCCGTAGAACTTCATGTTTTTTTTGTCACAAAATTAAGGTATATGTTCATTATAGTTGGGTTTTAAACCTTACATTGAAAATCTAATAAAATATATCCAGAAAAGTAATAATAAATAATTAACTGTCATAACATAAAATCTTTTGTTCTAGTGTCGCTTTATAAACAGTTTTCCATTATTTTCTATTAAACAATAAAATTTTTCATTGCTTTTTATTCCAATGAAGAGTTTATTATGGTTAATATACATTTTTTCACTAAGCGATTATCAGAATGTCTTATTCGCACAAGTAACTGATTTGTATGCCAATAGAAACATCATGTTTTTCCGGTTTTAAAAGGAAATTTCTTCAGAAAATCGATACAGAATCATCATTTGATCAAACCATATGAATGATGCTTAAATTTTCAATTTCTTGTCGGATTAGCAGTTTTTTGGATAGTTATTTCGAAAAACGGTGAGCGTTTAAGTATTATGAGACATTGTAACTTCCCTAAATAAGGTGAAGATCAAGCTGTTCTTTAAGTCCCAAGTTTGAAAATTCGAGGTTACATGTTCTCTGCTCTTATAGGAATTTTGATGTCAGAATTAAATTCGATGGTTGAAATTTGAAAAATTTAAAAACAAAGGGAGATATTACAGCGTTTATAGCAAAAAAACGTGGTTTCCTCAGAAAAGTCTTTGAATTATCGTATGTCTGCAACGGATTGGAATATAAAGGTAAGATCTGCGACATTTTTCTTCATTTTTGATCTAGTTTTACCCATTTTTTTTTTTACACTAAGAGGGCCTTACCCTGTATACAAGGCATATCCATGATCTAGTTTTTTTCAGTTCGGGAAAAATTTACATTTTTTACAATAACACTGTGGTGGAGGATAGTAGGGAATGTGAATTCTAATTTATTTTCTTAATACTCCATTTAGAAGCTGTAATCGGTCCTTAATTATTTATATGAATTTGAACAATTATAATAAATGAAAAGCACTTCAAAATCCATAAGTGAGCTGGGTTTGGATAATACTGATTTTTTTTCAAGACGAAAAATGACTGACAAATTATTTCTTGTAAATAAAAGGCAAACTGAGAACACGAATATGTTTCCTAAGACTTTAAAGCTTGAAATGTGGAAAATCACGATAGAAATATTTCATAGTGTCCTCGAAAACATTCCTCACAGCCGATTACCAAATTATGAACGCTTTTACGTGATAAACGTGTTTTCCTGCAATTTCATCTATGACCTTTCATGGGGCCGTAAAAATTTTTTTCGTTGCAACCAGTAGGTTTAAAGGGAAAACACTTGAAAATGAATGAGACAAATACACAACTATAATTACGTCGCTTCGGTGTTTAAAGTTGAGCCTTACGGTATTCAATTATATCTAAACTATCTTGAATATATATAAAAATATTTATTATTAACTAATTTTAATTAATTAATTATTTGATTTTAATTCCACATCAATTGTCTCCTTTGTCTTTTTCTTCTCTTGGTGCCATACTAGAACCATAATAGAACTTTTTTCCTTTTTTTTTTAAATTTTAAATATAGCTGGGACCTGTTACTGGCTTGTCTTTCCATCAGTGGGAATAAATAAAAAAAAAAATAAAGTAATAAAATTAAAATAAACAGCCTCTAAATATACAAGAAATAAAATAAAGTGCAAAGTAAAACAGAATATAGATAAATCTTACCTTTAACTTTGCTGCAGGAGATAGTTATGCTTTCTTCGTTAACAATCTGAAAAAAAAAAATAATAAATAAAAACTTAGATAAAAAAGTAAATACCGCTGCATGTGAAACAAGCATACAATAAATGTACCGTTTTTAGCCGCAGTGAACTCAAGTAATGCGAAAAATGCAAGCCGCAAGTCCGGTGAATGGAGACGAAGTAGGGACTAAAATAGCTGAAGCAAACCGGTCTCTGAAACAACTGCAGCGCTTTCTGGAATTCGCATACTGGGCCCGTCCGCCGCTGGAAACGGCTACTATCGATTAAATACCATCATCGATATGTAAATATACCATGACGATTTATTATCCAGAAAAGAAATGGGATGTAAGTGATTAAATTTATTCGAAAAATGACGGAAAACCACGTCGATATGAAAGCAATAAGACAGATAAGTGTGGATATAATGGTTTATGGTCTAGTGAATATAATAGATGAAATTAATCGATTTATTGGATCAATTTTCACCTGGGCCAGTTGATACATATTTCGTGGAGAACCTATCTCAACCTTACAATGCAGGCTTGAATATGATAACCCGTAATTCCTGCCCTAGTTAGAGTACACAAAGACTTCAACAACAACAACAACAAACAACTTACATAAATAATAAAAAAAAAAAAAATCTAAACCTTCATGAACCTAAAACACAAGATCTCATATCAGAGAACTGATAAAAAAAAACTGCAAATACACTTTATCTTATTACCTGGCCGTTTAAATGAATTGACTCCAGCAAATTTATTGTTGACATTAATGTAACTGCCTCATGATAAATATTTATTGAGCATCATTAAACTCACAACGAATAATTGCCGAAAGGTAAATTAATTAACATTCATGAAAAACTAATTTTTTGTTAATAACCGCCCGAACCCTGAATAAATAGTCAGTAAAAAATAAAAATAAAAATTAAGTATTCAATTTCATTAACGCATTCAAAGTAAATCTCATATTATTTTCATGGTTAGTTTATTTTTTTATTAACTTAGGACGGCCTCACAATTTAATTTTTATTATGTCGAATATTATAAAACATTTTTTTATAACTGTAACACAAGCAATTTTATTGTTATTTAAAAAAAAAAAAACTTTTAACATAAAATCTTTTTTTAAGATATTTAATGTTATTAGTTGGTTAGTTCCGCTGCCTTCTTCTTTCGACATAGATATGACTTTTGGTAGGGGGTCTTTAATTTTTTTTGTAGTCACGGTAACCTAGACTGTAACGTTTTTTTACCCTTCAAAAATGTAACATTTTGACACACTCTAGCTCTGTTAGTGTTCCTTGGATCGAAAATTTGACGAAAATTTTCCGATCCATGTTTTGTGGATGCAGGTATTAAAAGTTAGTTACTCTTCTGGAGAAAAATCCAGACGACTGAGAGTTCTGTAGACTGGGTTAGTACAGGGGAGCGTCGATTATCCGAAGGTCAATTATCGGAACGTTCAATTAACGGAACCTTTTATTTGGAATGTAATTTTAATTAAATCGATCATCTAATTATTTATTTCTATCGTTAAAATTATTTTTATTTAAAAATTAAATTAAATGAAAAACAAAATTATTTTTACCATGAATGCCTATTACGTTATAACTGCAAAAAATGAACTTCTATACGTATCTACAATTTCTGAAGTAATTGTATCTGAGTACCGTATACTTAATTAGACCATTTCTTTAATTCATGTTTCTCTCAGTATCTTCCTAATTATTTTGTTGGTAACACATCTCACCTTAAATCTTAAATCGTTCATCGTGAGGTATACATCGCCTTTGTGATCACTTTTTTTTTTAAAAACTACACGTCATCATCCATGCTAACGGGAATCAAAAATAATTCTAAATGAATCATCAGGTAGCCCATTATCTTTACAGTGGGACGGGAAGTTTGAGTCGTAAAACTTTAAAAAAAGCGAAAAGTGAAATGTTGGAAGATGCTGTTTATTTGATTATCCGCCCCATCCCTGCCAACATTAGTTCAGATAATCGACGCTCAACTGTATATGAATTTAGAGCTCTATTGATGTCAAGAGACCGAAAATTATTTTCTATTTTTTCTATAACATTCTTGTTGTAGTATGGTATAGTTCTCTAGGTATCTTTTAGTTCATTGAGAGTATTAGTTACTGTGGCTAGATTATGAACTTTTAAGATCCAGTTAAAATCGATGTCTACTTCTTGCATACTTCTTAGTCCATTGAAGCATATTTGTGGATACCTGTTCTCGACACGAGTTGCTCGGATCAAAATTTGCAGTTTCCTTATCGAAAGCAGTAGATTACAGAAATACACGATCTATTGTTTTTCATAGTCAGGGAAAAAAAATAAGTTTTTATTATGGACATTTATACTTATTAGATCAATAAATTAATTTATCTTAAATTCTCGATAGTGAATATAGGTTTATACATCGATCTAGTTTATTATGGATCCAAGTGTAAACAGCTCCATCCAATTTACATGGATAATTCAGCAGAGCTTGCAGCATTAGGATACACTGCTTGGTGAAGGTTCGGCTTAAATTTTCTAATACCCCACATTAATTCTGTACCAGTGCCCCTAAAGCCTTCATAGGGCTCGCTGATCCAGACCTCCCTCGGATATATAGCCAATAATTTATCAATTTGATAGAATAAATATTAAAATTTCCCCTGGCAGTACCGATTCGGTATATATATATATAAAAATAAATATATGAATATTAATTATTTTGTAAAAGACTTTCTCAGCTAAATGAGTTGTTTACGATCTCGGTTCCTATACATATACTTAAAATAAACTTTACATTAAATAAAATTTGATTTTTATTTTATGATTCACTCCAATCCCATATTACAAACCTTCAAGAATGTAAGTAAATTGAAAGATTATAATCAATCTTAGATCTTAGATGTAGTTGTGGATTCCGAATTAAACCATGTGGAGAAAGACATCGTGTTTATGAACTTCGATATACAACAGAAAAATATCATACATGTGCAAAATATCACACAAAAATAAAAACGTATGTGAATTGCTAAAACAGCAGTTTCATTTTCTTGTTCTACCCTTCATATTACATTTCAATTAATTTTTTTTTTTTTTTTTTTATTAGATTCGGCCAGCTAAGGACCACGTCATTTCAACTGCTTCTTGCTGCATCGAGGATTAACTTCCACCCAGTACTTGCGCATTTGTTCTCGATGCTGTTGTTTCCTTTCTTCGGTCCACTTCTTGCCTGCTGGAAACTTAGCCTTTTCTTGGAAACATCAGTGTGATGTTGGTTTCTGCTTAGTGGGGGGCATGTTCCCAAATATCGTTGCTGGTAATTCCCACCTCTTTCAAATCTTTGTCCACCTCAGTGAACCAAGCTCCCTTAGTTTTCTTTTTGAGAAAGTACGTGAAGATCCTGTTTGTTATTCGCATTGGGTTCATTCTTGTTATATGGCAGTAAAAGGCAATTTTCCGTTTCCTCATGATGTCAGTTTTTTTTTCACTCAGGTGTAAAGTTCGCGGAGAAGATTTTCTTTTCTTTCACTTCCAGTCCCTCCAATAGTCTCTTCCGGTGCATTGCAAGACACTCTGCAGCGTATGATGTCTCTGGACGGATGATTGTGTGGTAGTGTCTTAATTTTGCATTTATTGATATCGATTTTTTGTTGTAAACGGCCTTTCCAAGACTGTAATCCATTTTTCTGTTTCGTTATTTAAATTAAGTATTAATATTTTTAAATTATTAGACAGTACCAAAACTGGAGTTCCTATTTCTAGAATGAATAAATAACTTTAAATATCAATATCAATTAAACCGCTAAAAACAATGATACTTTTAACCGAAAGTTTAAACTTCTAACCAATCTTGCTTATCAGTGTACACACATATATATATATGTATATATTCGGTCATAAATATATGCATAAGCCACTTATTTGAAATACGGACCAATTTCATTGTTGTTTGTTTTTTTCTAAATATTACGATTCATCATTTGAATTTAGTTAAACATAAAGTAGAATGGCCTACCAATAATAATAGTGCCCATTAATTATGTTTTATATTAATTGGATTAATAATGAAATAAACAGTTTAGAACCGTGCCAACATATTTTTATTTTAATTCAGACTTACTATTGCGTCCTACTTTCGAATTTAAATAAATACTACACCATTACATAAAGTATATTATTTTTATCGTAGAAGTAATTTCTATATATTTTCAAGATAAGAGAGAAAATTACAAGGTTCTCTGATACTTCTTGTAGCCACTGTATGCGGTAGAATAAAAAATACATGAAAGAATAAAACATCCATTTGTTCTCTTGCTTTCCTCTTTTTTTTTTAACTCCTATTTTTTTAGTTTTTGTGGGTTTAATATTATATTACTCAGTTCTTGATTATTTATTTCTTATTTTTTTCAAAAGATATATTCAATACTAGAACTGATTCAATGAATACTGAAAACCTTGGTATCTTCCACTGTTATCATTTTCGTGCTACAGACTATGTGTTTTTTACAGATATACTACAATGGAAGCTGATTGATTTTTTTGTTGTTGCTATTTTATGAAATTTACAGATGTAAAAAAAAAAAAAAAAAAAAAAAAAACGCAAAAAAAAAAAACAACTACCCATTAGCATAATTTCAATAAAAGCATTATATTAGAAGGTCCCAAAGCCATGTTATTTTAAGAAACCTTTTAAGTTTATCGGGAATAAAATAGGAAGCAACTGGAGAGGCTAGTGGATTTGAGTGGTTATGAAGTTTACTATGAAACGATAGGTATCTGGTTTAGGCTAAATTAGCAACATATGGAACATTTTGAACGTCATTTTTAACAAAACAACAGACATGCTACTCGAATTAGGTTTTCAAACAATTAAACAATTTATTCACACCCAGACCCGGTACTTTTTCAACTACAATTCAGGAAATCTCATAATTCAAAGAACAGGCAAGATACGTACAAATCACATACATACTACTAGAAAATATTTAGCTAGTAAGATATCCAAAAAAAATTATTGGTTCAATTTGATTTTTCATTTATTGAAGCAAAATTATATAAAAGTTAATTATTCCAAAAAGTTAATCAACTTTATTGTACAAAAAGTTAATTAATTATGTATTTTAGTTTAGTGAATTTTATTATTAATTTTTTTTCTTATTTTGTATGTTATTATTATTTTTTCCTATTGTTAAAAATGCATTAAAATTTATACCTATTATAGCAGAACTTTCTATATAGTGTAAATTGTTTTATTACCAAAACATGTATTAATATCTAATATGTTACAATTGTAAACTGTTATATTTAATATATTTAACAAAGCTATCAGCATTGAGCATTTTTCGAACGACTTTGATTTTAAGGATCCAATACGGGACGAATTGGATGGTTTCGTGGAACCTCAAAATTCAACTCCTTTTGGTAAATAGTTCTAATTAATGTTATTAAGTTATTAACACACACAAACATTTATTACAGTGGAAAAATTAAAGGAACCTACATTGTACATTGTTTATAAATTTAATTCTGCGAGGACAAATTAGGGAGTGTATAATTTTTTAGACATTCTGTATATTTGAATATATTATTAATCACTAAAAAAAATTACAACAAAGATGGTAATTTGTTGTAATTTTTTTTTCAATGAAATTTTTTTCATAGACAATACGTTACGGTGTTCCTCTCTCAATTTCAATGAAAAAAAGGTATGTTGAATCCATTCGTAAAGTAAATTAAACATTAATTTAATTTTAAACACTTTTGCAACTTTATTCGTTTATTTATTTTTTTTTTTTTATGCTGGTATGGCTAATTGGAAACTTTATTCGTGATTTGCTCTCGTGAGTCAGAATCCAATGGATGCTAAGTGTGAATGTTAAAGTAGCATTCGTTAAGGTCTTGACACTTATCGTTAATGTAAATTAATTTTCAGATTTTAAAACGGAAGAGGATGTCCATTAAGTTTAAAATAACATAAAATATTAAGAGTTACAGGTAATTAAAAAAATAAAATAAAATAAGATAATATAAACTCCCCCATCGAAAGCAACACCCATAAGTCTCGAGATTTTCCTGGTTTTTACCTCATTATGGTATTTACCATACTTACGTGAGACATTAAGGATTAGACACATCAATGTTTTTTCCCTGTTAAGAACAAACGATGGAATTTTAGATTATTATTTTTTTTTTTTTCAAATTTAATTCAGTCCATATTTATTATTCGTTTCGTACATTTACAAGTATGCTAAGACTAGTAAAATCAGTCATTCAAGCCAGAGAGGGCAATATGCCATATTAAATATAAAATTTTAAATTTAAAAGTTAAAATTGTAAAAAAAGAAAATTTTAAAAAGTATGTTGTTTAACATTTTTGTTTATTGGAAATATTTTAATTTATTTTAATGTAAATTGTTTATGTCTAGGTTAGGAATGTTTATTGTAGACTTCAGAACCTTTCTTTATTATGAAAAAACAAAATACATTTTTATAAAATTCTAATATTTCAGTTTTGCGATACTTTTGAGGGGGAGTTTAATTACTTGTTTGAATTTCTGAATATTTGATTTTATTCTTTTTTATTTTTTAATCTTTTAACATTTAAGACTGGAACAAAATGGATCTATGAGTAATAAAATTAAACGTCAGTTTTCCTAGTGTTATATTTTTTTATGATTCTTTGTGGATTTCCAGTTACATTTGACCTATATTGTTGCTACCACGAAGGGTTTTGCCATTTGGAACCGAGTTACCATGAGCATCGATCCAAACCTCTAGGCCTAAATGTTCCATGATACGTTTATCAAATTAATTTCAACTTTCCATTGTAATCATCACCCGCCCGGGGACGGCACATGCACATAATTCATTAAGTAACTAGCCCGGTGTAATTAATTACCTTAAAATACATTATCACTAGCCTCATCAACCGTTCAGTTAATTCGTATCTTATTATTCCTGTTTTTTATTCCGGGCCCCGTTCGGAGGGAGGGGACCAGCTTATAAAGAATTTTCTCCTCATTAACCAGCGAAGGGGTGATGCGTTATTAAAATAATCTTTCAGCCGGTTGAATATTGCCTTTCATTTTTCAAAGATTTTTCCTTGAAAAAGAAATATAAAAAATATATGTTTTCACCCTCTATAACACGTTAAAAGCTCGTTTTTGAAAAAAAAAAAACAAGTATTTTTTTATCTGTTAGAAACATGGACCGTTTTATTTTTAACTTATTTAAACAATATAAGGTTGAATCTATGTAATGTGCCCCAAACAAATATACTGTAAACACTATCTTATCCGGCTTTTTTTTTTTAACTGGGACGTTCCACAATGGTACGAATGGCCTAAATTCCCCGACATGTTCGAAAAATTAATTTTTTTTTATTTCAATCCCCGACCACTTTGCACCATCTTGCAACCAATTAGGACATAACAATGCACAAAATCGTATCTAGTGATTTCGATTGTTCCTGTAAGTTTTTTTTTTTATTTTACTGATAACTATATCTCATAATCTCAAATAACCAATTACTTTCTAGTTCAGCCGAGTCTATTCAAACCAAGAAAAAAATAGTGATGGTTTTATATTAGAATAATTTAGGAACTCATAAAACAATGATATTTGGAGTAACTTTTAGTTAATTTCGTGTACATTTTTGCGTGTTGGAGAAAAGCTCCAAATTCTTCCAAAATATAGTCTTCACAGGTGTACCTTAGGTATTTAATGAGGGAAATACGTTCTATTATTATCCGAATATGGCCGAATTTGCCCGCATTTAGGCATTGTTTATAAACTTCTGTTATTTTAATTCGACCTAATTAAACTATTAACCTTGATTTTTATTTGTACTTTTCCAGTATGAAAAACAAAATAATATTTGAATTTTTTTGTTTAGAATTGTATTTTGTTAATTTCAAAATATTTATTCTTAGCTAGTTTCAAGAAAAATACTTCATCATTAAATTCTACACACAAAAATACAAAGGATGTGATCGATACTCCAATTTTTTTTAAAAGAAAACTTTATTATAATGCCATATTCTAAAAATCATTGGTTTCGTCTCACTGTGCACCCTCATATAGCCCAGTAGAATTATAATTCGAAGTTCAAAAAACCGCATACCCACTCGAATCCACAAGTCTCCCAACTTGCCCGAACACTCAATGCCCGATAATCCTCTGAGGCATCTGAAAAGAAGATGGCCAAGAGAAATTCTAATGTAAAACGTTTCTTGAATTGTTCCAAGCGAGTGGTTCAGTAAATATTATTTACACACCACAGCAATCATTTTCCTCAAATGTACAAGTTGTATATGATGTACATAGTTGTAAATATCAATAAATAGTTTTTATACATTGAAATGGACATTTTTCAGTTAGTCAAGTTCTCGGCCAAATAGTGACGAAAGTACTGGTTTGGCAAAAACACCATCACAGAATCATTAAAAGAAAATTTAATTAGATTTAATTTGAGGCATAAAAGATGGCTGTAATTTAAATAGTCGTATTTAAAAAAAAATTTCCAGTTGGAACATCAAAACCGACTTGAGGAAAACCTTAGAGGTTGTAAGTTCACCTGACTAGCTTCCTACCCCACCCCTTATGTTTCTACTGCTTTCCAGTTTACACGAGGACCTGATACGTTTAAGAAGCCCATCCGCTCTGCCTGGTTAGATATCAACATGTTTGATTTCTTGATTTACATTTTTTAAAACTAATACAAACTCCCCGTCAAAAGTATCGCAACACCTTGAAATATTTGAATTTTACAAAAACCTCTGTATTTTTAATAAGAAAGAGAGGTTGTGAAGTCTAAAGAAAACATTCTTAACATAGAAATAAACAATTTTTATTAAAACAAAATACAATATTTCTTCCAATAAACAAAAAAGTTAGAAAACTTACTTTTTAAAATTTTAATTTTCTACAATTTTAACTTTAAAATTTTTGATTTATATTAAAAAATACATATTGCTCCCCTCTGACTTGAATGACTGCTTCCACTAGTCTAGACATACTTGTAAATAACGAAACGATTGATAAACATGGAAGAAAATTTGAAAAATATTATCTTAGATTCCATCGTTTGTTATTAACAAGGAAAAACATTGATGCGTCTAATCTTTAATGTCTCATGTTTAATACATAATATCAATATGAATATAAAACAAGTATGGATAAAGGTAAAAACCAGGAAAATCTCGAGAATTATGGATGTTGCAATACTTTTGACGGGGAGTTTATATATATATATATATATATATATATATATATATATATATATATATATATATATATATATATATATATCACAGAAAAGATGAGGGAAACGACAGAGGCAGCGGAAGTGGAAGCGAGAATGGCCTTTCTATCGACCATCTGAAAGTCCAGCTTGCTAAGGAAACAGGGAGAAAGGAAGGACTTCCGAGGGACAAGACTTTCCTAGAATGTGCAAGAGAAAATGGTGGACTCCAGCGCGCTCGAGATGAGGAAGTTCGGAAGGAGGACGGGTGGAGCAGGGTCACCTACAAACGGAATGACGGAGGTAGAAGCTTGCAGCCTCGAGGAGACCCATGGAGAAGAAGGGGACACGGATTTCAAAGGTCGGGAACGTCCAGTGATGCGGGGGAAAAGAGGCAAGGGACGGACAAGAAGACTTGGAGAAGGGAAGAAAGGAAATGCCATGGGTGCGGGAAACCAGGCCATTTGGTGGCACAGTGCCCCCGCACGAGGTGTTTCGAATGTGGCACAGAAGGCCACATTGCGAGACAGTGCCCCTATATCAACAGGCGCAGAGGACCGAACCAGGCGGAGCCGATGGAGGTGAACGCCCAGCGGGTGTGGCGGAGGAGCCGACGTCCGTCGGAATCGACAAGATCATCGGAAACTTCGGAGACGGAAGGAGAAGAAGAAGGGGAACCGGGGGTAGGAGCACGCCAGGCAGGCGGAAGCGGAAGGAGGAACGGAGAGCGAAGGACGGCTGCGGAGAGGAGAGCACATGAGGAGGTATGATTGAGGTGAGTGCAAAAAGAGGGGGCAACCGAGTGTTTGTAAATAGTGTTAAGAGCATAAGTGGAGGGTTGCCTATTATAAAAATTGCGAAGGGTGTGTGGTGTCTGGTCGACACGGGAAGTTCAAATACGATCATGTGTAAAGAAGTTATAAAAAAATTTATGGAAGGAGGAGAGGGTACCCCGAGTACAACCGTGTAGTTGTAAATTAATTACGCTGAGTGGCCCCTGTAGAGTAGAGGGTGAAGCGCAGATAGAATTAGGAAGGTGGGGGAGAAAAGACGAGAGAAACTAGCGGTGCATGTAGTGGAGGACATGCCTCGCGAATACGGGGGTATCATCGGGGTGTGACCTTTTAGGGAAGATAGGGACCAGGATTAAAGGTAATGGTGAGCGATGGGTGGTTCGTATTGGGAAAAAGGTTTACACATGTGAGAGGGATCGAGAAGGGGGACGAGCTATGGTCGGGGTGATCAATCGGAAAGGAGATTGGCGGCAGTCATTAAAAGGCGAGTTTTCCGATATCTTTTTCAAGGAAGGGGAAATACTGAGTGTGACAGGGGAGACGGTACACGAGATCCCGCTAAAACAAGACAGGGGTGACATATGTCAAAGAAAGAAGGTATCCCCAGGCGTTGCGTCAGCACATCAGGGAGGAATTGGAGAGCCTAAAGAGTCAGGGTATTATAGTTGATAGCACCTCCCCGTATAAAACAGTCCCTTATGGGCGGTTAAGAAAAAGAGCGAAGAAGGAACTCGTGAAAAGTACAGGGTGGTGGTGGATTTTCGGAAACTGAACGAGAATACGGTAGATGAAAAGTATCCCATTCCGAGATTTGAGGATATACTGGATCGGTTGGGTGGCGCGACGGTGTTTAGCACGTTAGACCTGAAGGCGGGGTATCACCAGATCAGGATGCACCCAAGAGATCAGTATAAGACCGCGTTCACATTTGAAAGGGGCCATTACGAGTTCACCAGGATGCCCTTAGGATTGAAGAACGCCCCTATAACGTTCCAAAGGCTCATGGATGAATTTCTGCGAGGGTTGGATGAGGCCAGTTGTCAGGTGTACATGGACGACTTATAATATTCAGTAAAGACGAGACAGGACATGTACAGGACCTAAGAGGGGTGTTTGACCGCTTGAGACAATTTGGACTGAAACTGTCGTTAGAAAAAATCGATCCTGGGACAAGACCGAATAAACTTTTTGGGACACACTATTTCAAAAGAGGGAGTAAGGCCGGACACACGGAAGGTAGACGCGATTAGGAGAATGGCCATCCCAACAGACGTGAAGGGTATACGGAGACTACTGGGGACACTGAAACTATTACAGACGGTTTGTCCCGGACATGGCAAGACATCTAGTACCTTTAAACGACCTGTTGAAGAAAGGCAGAAGAATAGTGATAACCCCGGAAATCGAGCAAAACATACGGACATGCATGGACAGACTTCAGAAAGAACCGGTACTAGCGTTCCCAGACTTTTCCAAGACATTTACTATCACAAACTGACGCAAGCGAATATGCACTGGGGGCAGTACTATCCCAAGAGGGTGAGAAAGGGGAACAACCAGTAGCATACGCTAGCAGGCGACTTACAGAGACGGAGGCACGATATAGTGCTCTGGAAAGGGAGTTGCTGGGGGTAGTGTGGGCCATTGAACACTTTAGGCCATACGTGTTCGGGAGGAAATTCAAGGTGCATACGGACCATCGTCCCCTAATGTGGGTGGGGAAATTAAAGGAATCATCGGCGCGGGTCACCCGGTGGAAGGAATTCCTGAACCAATATAATTTGGAGGTGGTGTATAAGCCGGGGAAGGAGAATATTGTGGCTGACTGGCTATCACGAGCTTTGCAGGTGAATGCAATTGAGCGGGAAGCCGGGGAGTATTCGGGAGGTATACAAAGATTCATTCGGGAATGGACACCGGAAGGAGAAGCGGAACGTGATTCGGAAGTTACGGAAGACGAGGGGGAAGTAGCACGAGGAGATAGTTCGGAAGGGGAGAGATCGGTAGAAATGGAAGAATTAGAGGACATAATTAACGACAAACACAGACAGATAATTTGGAAGACAAAAACGACAGGACTGACAAAAGCGGAGTACATAAAGTATGGGAGGTTTCATATAACCACGGTGCGGTCAGAGCCGGGAGTGTCGGAGGAAATGGTTAGAAAAGTTCTGACAGATGAATCTCGACCGGTGAGAAAACTTTTTACCTGTATGTAGGGAATGAAGTTTTGTGGGAGAAGATAAAGCGGTTGTGGAGAAATGAGCGGATAGGGTTGGATAGGACATTCATACGGTGTAAGCTGATGGTGGAACTGTAAGGGAGGCGGATCGGCAGAAGGAGGTCACGGTGGCGTACCATCAAGGGAAAACAAATCACCGAGGAGTGCAGGAGACCTTGCATGCACTTAAGCGGAAATATTTTTGGGTTAAAATGCGGAAGTCTATCGAGGAGGTGATCAAAGGGTGCGAAATTTGCAGTAAGACGAAGTACGACCGTCACCCCCCTACCGGACGACAGGAAGAGACGGAGACACCAATAGGACCACTAACAGACCTACAAATAGACACGTTCACATGGAAAGGGGTGTAAATGGGTAACTGTCCTAGATATCTTCAGCAAAGTAGCGTTGGCATACCCGGTTGAAAATAGGTCGGCGGAGGCGGTACTTGACGCCCTACGAATCTGGTTTCAATTTTACGGAGTGCCAGAGAGGATAACTTCGGATGGGGGTCGGGAATTGGACAACGCCAGTGTAAGGTCGGAAATGCGGAAGTTGGATTGTGGCATATATATATATATATATATATATATATATATATATATATATATATATATATATATATATATATATATATATATATATATATATATATATATATATATATATATATATATATATATATATATATATATATATATATATATATATATATATATATATATATATATATATATATATATATATAATATGTGTATCAAAGTGCTGTATATGTAATATGTCTTATATTATTAGATCTAATGATAGATGCTTAACATTAGAAATTGAGATTTGTATAAAACAACGTCCAATAGAATTTTAAATATATTTATTTCAAACCATTATGCATACCTGAAGTTATACAAGAATCATATATATCATCAAGACCTATGTTACTAAAAATTGATGGTATCAAAAATAATAAATCTAGTTTGTTCTATCATAATGGAGCTATTTTTAATACTAGATATATTAAATGAGAGCTTTTTCAAATGCTATATTCTCTGCTGCAACCCCTTACGATCGTTTTAGAAGATCGTGAACTGAAAGACCGCAAAATGATGATTGATGTAGCGTCTATTACACAAAAGCTAGGCAGTTAACCCACTTAATCCAAACAGATAACAACGATGTAGCCATTAAAACAGAGGATTTGTTGTTTCATAAATATAAACATCTATTTAATAACTCTAAAACTTTAAACAACTAGTGCAAAATCCATATGGATGCATGTGCAGATTATACAAGAATTAAAAAAAAAAAAACTATTTATTAATATTTACAACTTTATACATTATATACAACAAGTAAATTTGAGGAAAATTATTGCAATGGTATGTCAATAACATTTACAGAACTACTTACTAGTAGCACTTCAACAAAAGTTCAACATTAGAATGTCTCTTGGCCATATTCTTATTAGACACTTCAGTGGATTATCAGGAAATGAATGTGAGGCAAGTTGGGAGACATGTGGATTCGAGTGGGTATGGAGTTTACTATGAAAGGATAGGTGTCTGGTTCGGACCAAATCAGCAACATATAGAATATTAAGATCTTCATGGATAAGTTCATTTGTGACGTAATACGGAGATTTGAGTATTTTACGAAGGATTTTGAATTGTAAGGATAGGACAAGAACTAGAAAGTTTAGTCCCAATACTCAACTCTGTATTTCCAAACAGGATAACTTAATTGATAAATAAAATAACCAATCCACTATGCAAATGTATTAAGAATGACTTAATATATATTTAAATTAACAATATCGGCTCCACCAAACCATCTTATTCATCTCGTATCCAATCCTTGAACTCCAAAATCATTCGAAAAATACTAGTGCACTAGTAGTTGATAGGGCACTGGTAGTAGACAGTTTAATAATAAATCTCGTATAATAAGTTTTCTTTTTGCACTTTCGTTTCTTTTTAAATTTTGGCGGGTAGTTCAGTTATTTCTGTATGCAAAGAGTGACAGCCATGACTACCTGTACGGAAAAACTGTTTTCAACACCAAATTTGTTGTCACAACTCCAGTTCAGATGACTAAACGCCTCCAGCCTTATGCAATCGGCTAAAGATGCTGTGGCATGTATTCTGTTTTTTCTCTTTTAAATGCTTATATTTGTCCAACTTATCAATATACTTTAGAATAGTAGGTATATGTACCGCATTTTAATAGAATCTTGATATAGATGAAAATTAAGAGGATTTTATTGGGTTTCAACTACTAAAACATATTTAGAACCTGTTGTTTAGTGCTCGACAGCTCTGTCAACTACTAGATATTTCTCATTTCTCGCCTTCTTTATTGAATGTGCGTTCTCTTTAAAGGAGAAATCAGGGATACAGGAAAGAACCAGGTTCGGCTAATTTAGAGCTCGAATTTTAGTAGTTGACAGGGAGTGGGTTGGGAAAAAATCAGCAATTTTTCAACGTTCTATTAATACTATTTCTAATTAAAAAAAAATAGGATAACGGACGGGATTCGCACGTATCTGAGAAGGGGAAAAAGAAATTTGTCACATAATCAACCGAGGTAATATTGCTAAAAGCGTGTGATATCTTTCTGAAAGTGTCAACTACTAGTGCACTTACCCTAGTGCTCCTTACTTTGTCACCAATAAACTTATCCATAAAGATCTTAATGTTCCATATGTTGCTGATTTAGCCAAAACCACATATCTTTCCTTTTATAGTAAACTACCATTTAAACCAACTAGTCTCTCAACTTGCTTCCCATTCTATTCCCGACCATCCTCCGAGGTGTCAGAAATGAAGAAGACCGTAAGAACTTGTTATTTAGAGTTTTTTTTTTTTTTATATAAGTGCTACAAGGGAGTGGTTCTTCACATGTTTTAGACAAGTCATTGAAATAATTTTATCAAATTTACTTATTGAATATATGTGTACAGTTGTAAATATCAATAAACAGTTATATAAAAAAGTAAGAATAATTATGATTCATATACACAAAAAATCATCAAAAATACATAAAAGTCTTGTTTGTAAATGTTCGCTGAAAAATCCTAAAAAAATAAATTCATCCTCGTTTATCGCTCTTAAAACTATATTATGTTGGGTTACCAGTATTTCTGCGAGTTTTAATGTATATGCATTATTATGGCACGCGAAATTTTATTGCAAATTTATTCCATCAAAACGAGCCATTAGGCTTCAAAACAAAAGCATCCGACCCGCACAAACCCAATACTTTCTCCTTAACGAGTAAATATTAATTCAAATAATTCCTATGAATAATGTATGAAATAAATTTGTGTCCAAAAGACGCAGAGGCCACAGGCGTCACAATCCCCAAGCTCTTTTTTACGCTTTCAATTCAACTTGACTTGAAATGTTACTAAAAAATTAGTTTAATAAACTACTTAATATAAAAATAAAAAAAAATTAAATCTCCTTTACGATAGAAACGAACTAGATTTATTGTTTTTGATACCATCAATTTAAAGTGATATCGGTCTTGATGATATGATTCCTTTAATAACTTCAGGTGCGAATGATGGTGTAAAATAAATAGATTAAAAACTTCTGTTGGACGTTTTATTCAAATCTGATTTCGAAAGTTAATCATCCATGATTAGGTCTAATAACATACAAAATATTCAAAATACAACACTTTGATACATAGATTATATATATATTAGTTTTAAATAATATAAGTCAAGAAATCAAACATGTCGATACCTAACGAGTCAGACCGGAAGGACTTCATAAAGCAATCAGGTCCTTGCGTTAACTGGAATGTAATAGTAAGATAAGGGTTGAAGTAGGAAGCTAGTCAGGTGAACTAAAACCCCTTAGGATTTCCTCAAGTTGGTTTTGATGTTCCTACTGGTAAAAACATTTTCAAATAACATTTTAACATTTTAGGACTATTAAGAATACATTCATCTTTAATGCCTCAAATTAAATTTTCTTTCAATGATTTTGTGACGGTGTTTTTGCCAAACCAGTACTTTCGTCTGTATGCGACAGAGAACTTTACTCTAAAACAAAAATATTTAATTCAATGTTTAAAAACCATTTATTGATATTTACAACTGTGTACGTTATATACAACATGTACATTTGGGGAAAATTATTGCTATGGTATGTCAATAACATTTACAGAATTAGTCACTAGAAACAATTAAACAAAAGTTCTACATTAGGATGTCTCTTGGCCATCTTCTTTTCAGACGCCTCGGAGGATTATCGGGAACTGAGTGTGAGACAAGTTGGGAGACTTGTGGATTCGAGTGGGTATGAAGTTTAATATGAAAGTACAGGTATCTGGTTGCAAGTTTGAACTTCATTTTTGGGTCTGAAAGCCCAACAAGGATAAATATAATTATATTATACTATTGTCTGGTTGCATACATTTTTAGTGGAGACAATAATATATATAACACAAGATAATTTAATGTAGAAAATAGAAAAAAAACAAACAATTAAAATAGATTTGCCCAATCTGTCGGTGTTCATTAAAGTATCTTACAATGGGACGTTTTGAGTTGTAACTCACAGATTTGATTGCCGATTTTTGTGTGGGTAGTAGAGAGCTACAATAGTGCAAAACTAGTTATAGCCGCCAATTAGCATCAGGAGCCAAGAGAAAAAAATATATAAAAATCACGTTTTATTTTTTTTCTCAGCTCTCAGTCAAGATAGAGATATGATTCTTTCACATTTCATTGCAGTTATGTATGTTATTTCAAATAAAAATACTTTTGTTTTACTCAAGATACGACCCGGCTTTAGGGTGCTTAAAAACTCCAAAAAAATGGCAAAATTCCAAGGAAATCCGCTGTAAGTGGAAAATTTTTTTCATGAACAACTGACCTCAAATCTCGATTTAACGCACCAAAAAATTCTTATATGTGAACTTTTATCAAAATATTGATTTTTTTACCCCTTTTCAGGAGGGTAAAATTTGTAATTTAATATTTCATCAACAATTTCTAACGGCCGTAACAACTGCTGTGTTCAACAGATCACAATAGTAATAGCATCACAAGAACCAGCATACATTTTGCTTTTAATACATGCATATAACATTGGATTACGGCTATTAGAGGACCTTAAAATTTGGACTTAGGCGGTCAACCATCAATGTTTTCCTGAACCCAGTTCTTCCAAACATAATTCTTTCTTAAAATGGTTAAAATTCTTAATTATTACCAAAAGCAAACTGATCTGCAACCACTATAATGTTTCATATGTTTCTGATTTGCCTAAAATCCGATACCTATCCATCCGTAATAAGCTACAAACAAGTATCGCTACTAAATTTCAATTTTCGATAATCCTTCGAGACATCTAGGAAAATGTTCTCGAGAACTTCTAGTATAGTACATTTATCACCATTAACAACATGCGTCTTGTTTATCAACAAGGATTTGCCGTATAACTAGATTTTAATTCAGATTATTTACTATTCCACTGATCTCCATTGAATCCTAGGACTCTGGAAAAACGTCTTACTTGGAATCCGCATTCGAGAATTAAACGACAAGAATCTACTGGTCGTTTTGAGTTACTTCAAAGTTTACATTACAAACGTTCAAAGCTCCTAATTGATTAGAAAAGACTTATAGGGCCAGTCACCCCGGGAAGTGCTGACTATTACACCCGAAAGAGAAGCCCTATGCATGAAATAAAGGAAGAAAATAAATAAAATATACATAATTTATATTTGTAGAACAGAAGCTTTAAACAAGAAGTCAATATTTTTTTTCTTTTCTCCTGTTATATATTGGATATCTATTTGTTGAATCGTTTATACACTTTATTTTGCATAAATAAAAGACTATTTCATTTAATTTACATGACAGTAACTACACCCATTTGGGGCTCCTCTAAACCTTCTCGCATCCAATCCTTCAATCCAAAATCCTTGTTCAAATCTACATTTCTCCTTATTATGTCACTTATAAACGTATCCATAATAAACTAAATGTCTCATACATTGTTGAATTAGCTCAAACCCAAAACCTATCCTTCCACTTATAATCCTCTGAGGCGTGTGAAAAGAAGATGGCCTAATGTAGAACATTTATTGAAGTGCTACTAAGGGGTATTTTCTTTACATGCTATTGACATACCATACTAATTATTGTTTCAAACATTTAATTGTATTCAGTTGTATATATCAACAAATAGTTAAAAGGAAAAAAAAAAGGTTTTCAGTTTTAATTTAAGTTTTTCTCCCAGACACTCCAATCTTAAACCATAAACCTTCAAGAATGGTGTCGAAAATGGAGAATCATAATAAATCCAAATAAATCCCATCAAATAACCTTTACCCTTTGTCGTGAACCTGTCCTACAGTATCCTTTAATGATGTCGCACTAATCCCCGTTAAACAGATCCGCTATCGAGGACACCATCTGGACAAATGTCTTACATGGAATCCACATACAAGACTAAAACGACAAGAAACTGCCCGTCATTTTCGACTACTTCAACATTTACTTGACAAACGTTCAAACCTTCCAATTAATTACAAAAGACTTACATAACAGTAATTAGACCAATTTGGACACATGGAGTTGAGCTTTGGGGCTCCACTAAACCATCCAATTCATCTCGCATCTAATCCTTACAATTTAAAATCGTCACAAACAAACGTATCCACAAAGATCTTGATACACCTTACGTTTCTGACTTAGCTCAAACCAGATATCTATCCTTTCATAGCAAACTCCACAACCATTCAAATCCATTAGTATCACAACATGCTTCTTGTTCTATTCCAGATAACCCTCCAAGGTGCTTGAAAAGAAGATGGCCTTGAGACCTTCTAATTTAGTACCTCATTATATAGAACCTTTATAAGTGCTATAGGTAGTTGCTTTAAAAACAAGTGACGTGTCATTTTTATCATTATCATCACATTTACTTGATGTATAGTATATTTATATTGTATATACAGTTGTAAATTTCAATTAAATAAAAAAATAGGTTTGAATGTGTATTTAGTAACAAAACTGAATTTTCTTTTTTCTAATTTTAAATTCGTTATATTTATCTCTATTCAGGGTCACCAGTACACATTAGCTTGATATAGGAATGCAAAGAGTTAGATATGTTACCATTTTATATTTTTATTTTATTTTCTGTCTGTCTATAAAATAAGTACCTCCAAACAGTAAAATAAATGCATTAAGCGCTTAATTAAAATCGTACTAATATTTAACATATTACCTAGAAATATTCGGATGAAGAAAATTTTTAGATGAGAGTTTGATCTTTTCAATATCTGAATGAAGTTTTAAGAATAAAACTTAGGAATAATAATTAAGAATAATTAAGAATAAATTAGGATAAAATCAAAAGGTAATAATTAATATCATAATAATGAATATATGAATATAAATCATAAATAATGAATGTAACTAATAATTCAATGTATTTTTTCAGGACCCGTGACAACTGAAGTAAGCCAATAGAACTCCGTCAGTTTGCAAAAATCTGGTTTGATATCTTAGACTTCCGATGGGAATTTTCATGAGATTAAAACAGGTTCCGGAAAACGGGCACTACGTTTATATTAAAATAGTTTTAAGTATTCCCTATTATTTTTCTTTAGGATTACTAAAGCACTCCACCACTTCCCGAAAAGCTAGACAAATATTCTTGACTGCCGATAGAGGATTTCAGGAAAAAAGTTTGGAATTAATATTAAACAAATTACCTAGCAATGATGAGATAATTATTAAATTAATAAAATAAAATCTTATATATCGTTTCTCGGCAACGAAAAAGTAAAAATCCAGTTTCCATAACAATTAGATTCTGTATAGGTTCTGAAAAATATCAGAAAGATAGCTTTATTTTCACGATTTCTAAATGAAATTTTGAGAAGATCAGAATAAAATTAAAAGGTACTAATCTATTAATGAATATAACTTATATTTATTTATTTATATCATTATTTAATTTTATTAATTTGCTTATGTTAGATGAATAGATGACTTGTCACCCGTATTATTTACTGCCCTTTAGAGAGGCAGTTTGAGATATTAATTAAATAAAACAATATCAAATAAAATATGTATATATCTTCAACATACATGGTTCAATCAAAAACATATTGATTATTTATTTTTTTAAGGAACTAAAGCAACTTTTAAAAAAGCACTCCGCCACTTTTCAAGATACAAGTTTAATCTTCTCGACTTCCGAAGGAGGTTTTGCGGAAATAAAGTTCAAAATTAACATAAAAAAAAAATTACCTAGCAATAATCAGATAATTATCAAATTAATATTCAAAAAATCTTAAATTACGTTGCTCAGTAAATTATAAGTGCACAGCGACTTTGATTTAGAATTAGATTTTGTAAAAAGATAAAAATGTCTGAGCAGATAGTCATGTCTTCACCATTATTAATTGCTAATTTGAAAAGATCAGGATGATATAAATAGGTAATGATCTATTATCTAATATAACTAATAAATAAATGTTGTTCTTTTTTCAGGGGAGTTTCAGTGTTAAGGGCTTAACACTCTAGGAAATTTAAATAAACTGGTTTGACGTTAAGGACTTCCCTTATGTATTTTGAAGTATAATACCTTTCTTATTATACAAATTATTTCTTTCCTTCTCAAGGCCGGTCGCACCAAATACAAGCTGCTAACACTCCAGGAAATTTTAAGAAACTGGTTTGACGTTGTCGACTTGCCTTAGATAATTTGAAGTAAAATATAATTTTTAAAACACAAATTATTTCCTTCCTTATCAGAAAACGAGGCACCTAATACAAGCCTCTAACCCTCAAGGAAAATTTACGATTCTGGTTTGACGTTGTCGACTTGCTTTAGATCATTTGAAGTAACATACCTTTTTTAAAATATATATTATTTCTTTCCTTTTCAGCAAACGTGGCATGTAATACACGTCTCTGACAGTCCAGGAAATTTTAAGAAACTGGTTTGACGTTGTCGACTTTCCTTAGATCATTTGAAGTAAAATACCTTTTTTAAAATACAAATTATTTCCTTCCTTTTCAGGAAACGTGGCACCCAATACAAGTCTCTAACAGTCCAGGAAATTTAGAGAAACTAGTTTGACGTGGTCGACTTTCCATAGATCATTTAAAGTAAAATAACATTTTAAAAATATAAATTAATACCTACCTTATCAAGAAAAATGGCACCTAATACAATTCTCTAACATTCCAAGAAATTTTACGTAACTGGTTGGACGTTGTTGACTTGCCTTAGATCATTTGAAGTAGCATACCTTTTTTTAAAAAATAAATCATTTCTTTACCTTTCAGGAAATGTGGCACCTAATACAACCTCTAACACTCCAGGCAAATTTATGTAACTGGTTGGACGTTGTCGACTTTCCTTAGATCATTTGAAGTAAAATACCTTTTTTAAAATATAAATTATTTCTTTACCTGGCACCTAAGTTTCAGTGATAAGGGCTTAACACTCTAGGAGAGTTTAATAACTGGTTTGACGTTAACAGCTTCCCTTATGTCATTTGAAGCATAATACCTTTCTTAATATACAAATTATTTCTTTCCTTCTCAAGACCGGTGGTACCTAATACAAGTCTCTAACAGACAAAGGAAATTTCAAGATACTTAATTGACGTTGTCGACCTTCTTTAGATCATTTAAAGTAACATACCTTTTTTAAAAAATAAATTATTTCTTTACCTTTCAGGAAATGTGGCACCTAATACAACCTCAAACACTCCAGGAAATTTTATGTAACTGGTTTAGACGTTGTCGACTTTCCTTAGATCATTTGAAGGAAATACCTTTTTTAAGATTCAAATTATTTCCTTTCTTATCAGGAAACCTGAAGGCTAAGACAAGCTTCTAAATGTCCAGGAAATTTTAAGAAACTGGTTTGACTTTGTCGACTTTCCTTAGATCATTTGAAGTAAAATACATTTTTTTTAAAAATACAAATTATTTCCTTCCTTTTTAGGAAACTGAAGGCTAATACAAGCTTCTAAAAGTCCAGGAAATTTTAAGAAACTGATTGACGTTGTCGACATTCCTTAGATCATTTGAAGTAATTTACCTTTTTTAAAAAAATAATTTATTTCTTTACCTTTCAGGAAATGTGGCACCTAATACAACCTCTAACACTCCAGAAAATTTAACGAAACTAGTTTGACGTGGTCGACTTTTCATAGATCATTTAAAGTAAAATAACATTTTTAAAATATAAATTATTACCTTCCTTATCAAGAAAAATGGCACCTAATACAATTTTCTTACATTCAAGGAAATTTTAAGATACCGGTTTGCGTTGTCGACTTTCCTTAGATCATTTGATGTAAAATGCCTTTTTAAAAATACAAGTTTTTTCCTTCCTTTTCAGGAAACGTGGCACCTAATAGGAGTATCTAACACTCCAGGAAATTTAAAAAAAACTGGTTTGACGTTGTCAACTTGCCTTAGATCATTTGAAATAACATACCTTTTTTTAAATATAAATTATTTCTTTATCCTTCAGGAAATGTGGCACCTAATACTACCTTTAACACTCCAGGAAATTTTAAGTAACTGGTTTGACGTTGTCGACTTGCCTTAGATCATTTGAAGTAAAATACAATTTTTATAAAACAAATTATTTCCTTCCTTTTTAAAAAAGCACCCAGCGTCTTTTCTAGAAACTAGTTTAATCTTATCGACTTCCGAAGAAGGTTTTGCGGATATTAAGTTCACAACTAACATTAAAAAAAATTACCAAGCAATAATCAGATATTTTTCAAATTAATATTTAAAGATCCTTAAATTTCGTTGCTCAGGAAATCATAAGTGCACAGCGACTTCGATTTAGAATTAGATTTTGTAAAAAGATAAAAATGTCTGAGCAGATAGCCATGTCTTCACCATTATTAATTGCTGATTTGAAAAGATCAGGATGATATAAATAGGTAATGATCTATTATCTAATATAACTAATTAATAAATGTTGTTCTTTTTTCAGGGGAGTTTCAGTGTTAAGGGCTCAACACTCTAGGAAATTTTAATAAACTGGTTTGACGTTAAGGACTTCCCTTATGTATTTTGAAGTATAATACCTTTCTTATTATACAAATTATTTCTTTCCTTCTCAAGGCCGGTCGCACCAAATACAAGCTCCTAACACTCCAGGAAATTTTAAGAAACTGGTTTGACGTTGTCGACTTGCCTTAGATAATTTGAAGTAACATAAAATTTTTAAAACACAAATTATTTCCTTCCTTATCAGAATACGAGGCACCTAATACAAACCTCTAACCCTCAAGGAAAATTTACGATTCTGGTTTGACGTTGTCGACTTGCTTTAGATCATTTGAAGTAACATACATTTTTTAAAATATATATTATTTCTTTCCTTTTCAGCAAACGTGGCATGTAATACACGTCTCTGACAGTCCAGGAAATTTTAAGAAACTGGTTTGACGTTGTCGACTTTCCTTAGATCATTTGAAGTAAAATACCTTTTTTAAAATACAAATTATTTCCTTCCTTTTCTGGAAACGTGGCACCCAATACAAGTCTCTAACAGTCCAGGAAATTTAGAGAAACTAGTTTGACGTGGTCGACTTTCCATAGATCATTTAAAGTAAAATAACATTTTAAAAATATAAATTAATACCTTCCTTATCAAGAAAAATGGCACCTAATACAATTCTCTAACATTCCAAGAAATTTTACGTAACTGGTTGGACGTTGTTGACTTGCCTTAGATCATTTGATGTGAAATACTTTTTTTTTAATACACATTATTTCCTTCCTTATCAGAAAACGAGGCACCTAATACAAGCCTCTAACCCTTAAGGAAAATTTACGATTCTGGTTTGACGTTGTCGACTTGCTTCAGATCATTTGAAGTAACATACCTTTTTTAAAAATATATATTATTTCTTTCCTTTTCAGCAAACGTGGCATGTAATACACGTCTCTGACAGTCCAGGAAATTTTAAGAAACTGGTTTGACGTTGTCGACTTTCCTTAGATCATTTGAAGTAAAATACCTTTTTTAAAATACAAATTATTTCCTTCCTTTTCTGGAAACGTGGCACCCAATACAAGTCTCTAACAGTCCAGGAAATTTAGAGAAACTAGTTTGACGTGGTCGACTTTCCATAGATCATTTAAAGTAAAATAACATTTTAAAAATATAAATTAATACCTTCCTTATCAAGAAAAATGGCACCTAATACAATTCTCTAACATTCCAAGAAATTTTACGTAACTGGTTGGACGTTGTCGACTTGCCTTAGATCATTTGATGTGAAATACTTTTTTTTTTAATACACATTATTTCCTTCCTTATCAGAAAACGAGGCACCTAATACAAGCCTCTAACCCTTAAGGAAAATTTACGATTCTGGTTTGACGTTGTCGACTTGCTTCAGATCATTTGAAATAACATACCTTTTTTTAAATATAAATTATTTCTTTATCCTTCAGGAAATTTGGCACCTAATACTACCTTTAACACTCCAGCAAATTTTAAGTAACTGGTTTGACGTTGTCGACTTGCCTTAGATGATTTGAAGTAATATACATATTTTAAAAACAAATTATTTTCTTCCTTATTAAGAAACGTGGCTCCTAATACCATTCTCTAACACTCCAGGAAATTTTAAAAAACTGGTTTGACGTGGTCGACTTTTCTTTAGATCATTTGAAGTAAATTATCTTTTTTAAAATATAAATTATTTCCTTCCTTTTCAGGAAACGTGGCACCTAATACAAGCCTCTAAGACTCCAGGAAAATTTAAGAATTTGGTTTGACGTTGTCGACTTGCCCTAGATCATTTGAAGTAACATACCTTTTTTAAATATAAATTATTACCTTCCTTATCAAGAAAAATGGCACCTAATACAATTTTCTTAACATTCAAGAAAATTTTACGATACCGGTTTGCGTTGTCGACTTTCCTTAGATCATTTGATGTAAAATACATTTTTTAAAATACACATCATTTTCCTTCCTCTTCAGGAAACGTGGCACCTAATACACGCTTTAACAATTGATGAAATTTAAGAAACTGGGTTAACATTGTCGACTTGCCTTGGATCATTTAAAGTAAAGTACCTTTTTAAAATATAAATTATTTCTTTCCTTTTCAGCAAACGTGGCATGTAATACACGTCTCTGACAGTCCAGGAAAATTTAAGAATCTGGTTTGACGTTGTCGACTTGCTTTAGATCATTTGAAGTAACATACCTTTTTTAAATATAAATTATTTCCTTACCTTTCAGGAAATGTGGCACCTAATACAACGTCTAACACTCCAGGAAATTTTAAGTAACTGGTTGGACGTTGTCGACTTGCCTCAGATCATTTGAAGTAAAATACCTTTTTTAAAATATAAATTATTTCCTTCCTTTTCAGGAAACGTGGCACCTAATACAAGCCTCTAAGACTCCAGGAAAATTTAAGAATTTGGTTTGACGTTGTCGACTTGCCCTAGATCATTTGAAGTAAATACCTTTTTTAAAATACAAATTATTACCTTCCTTATCAGGAAACCTGGAGGGTAATATACAGTGTCTAACAGTCCAGGAAATTTAAGAAACTAGTTTGACGTGGTCGACTTTCCATAGATCATTTAAAGTAAAATAACATTTTAAACAATATAAATTAATACCTTCCTTATCAAGAAAAATGGCACCTAATACAATTCTCTAACATTCCAAGAAATTTTACGTAACTGGTTGGACGTTGTCAACTTGCCTTAGATCATTTGATGTGAAATAGTTTTTTTTAAATACACATTGGAGGCTGATAAAGCTTCTAAAAGTCCAGGAAATTTTAATAAAACTGGTTTGACGTTGTCGAATTGCCATTTTTATTGATCATTTGAAGTAAAGTACCTTTTAACTTTAACATACAAATTATTTCTTTATCCTTCAGGAAATGTGGCACCTAATACTAACCTTTAACACTCCAGGAAATTTTAAGTAACTGGTTTGACGTTGTCGACTTGCCTTAGATCATTTGAAGTAAATACATGTTTTTAAAAACAAATTATTTCTTTCCTTATTAAGAAACGTGGCTCCTAATACATTCTCTGCTAACACTCCAGGAAATTTTAAGAAACTGGTTTGACGTTGTCGACTTTCTTTAGATTATTTGAAGTAAAATATCTTTTTTAAAACACAAATTATTTCCTTCCTTTCAGGAAACGTGGCACCTAATACAAGCCTCTAAGACTCCAGGAAAATTTAAGAATTTGGTTTGACTTTGTCGACTTTCCTTAGATCATTTGAAGTAAAATACCTTTTTTAAAATAAAAATTATTTCCTTCCTTTTTAGGAAACCTGAAGGCTAATACAAGCTTCTAAAAGTCAAGGAAATTTTAAGAAACTGGTTGGACGTTGTCGACATTCCTTAGATCATTTGAAGTAATTTACCTTTTTTAAAAAATAATTTATTTCTTTACCTTTCAGGAAATGTGGCACCTAATACAACCTCTAAAACTACAGAAAATTTTATGTAACTGGTTGGACGTAGTCGACTTGCCTTAGATAATTTGAAGTAAAATATCTTTTTTAACATTCAAATTATATCCTTCCTTATTAGGAAACCTGAAGGGTAATACAAGCTTCTAAAAGTCCAGGAAATTTTAAGAAACTGGTTTGACGTTGTCGACTTTCCTTAGATCATTTGAAGTAAAATACCTTTTTTAACATTCAAATTATTTCCTTCCTTATCAGCAAACCTGAAGGCTAATAGAAGCTTCTAACAGTCCAGAAAATTTAACGAAACTAGTTTGACGTGGTCGACTTTTCATAGATCATTTAAAGTAAAATAACATTTTTAAAATATAAATTATTACCTTCCTTATCAAGAAAAATGGTACCTAATACAATTTTCTTACATTCAAGGAAATTTTAAGATACCGGTTTGCGTTGTCGACTTTCCTTAGATCATTTGATGTAAAATACATTTTTTAAAATACACATCATTTCCTTCCTCTTTAGGAAAACGTGGCACCTAATACACGCTTATAACAATTGAGAAAATTTAAGAAACTGGGTTAACATTGTCGACTAGCCTTGGATCATTTAAAGTAAAAATATCTTTTTTAACATTCAAATTATATCCTTCCTTATTAGGAAACCTGAAGGGTAATACAAGCTTCTAAAAGTCCAGGAAAATTTAAGAATCTGGTTTGACGTTGTCGACTTGCTTTAGATCATTTGAAGTAACATACCTTTTTTAAAATATATATTATTTCTTTCCTTTTCAGCAAACGTGGCATGTAATACACGTCTCTGACAGTCCAGGAAATTTTAAGAAACTGGTTTGACGTTGTCGACTTTCCTTAGATCATTTGAAGTAAAATACCTTTTTTAAAATACAAATTATTTCCTTCCTTTTCAGGAAACGTGGCACCCAATACAAGTCTCTAACAGTCCAGGAAATTTAGAGAAACTAGTTTGACGTGGTCGACTTTCCATAGATCATTTAAAGTAAAATAACATCTTAAAAATATAAATTAATACCTACCTTATCAAGAAAAATGGCACCTAATACAATTCTCTAACATTCCAAGAAATTTTACGTAACTGGTTGGACGTTGTTGACTTGCCTTAGATCATTTGAAGTAGCATACCTTTTTTAAAAAATAAATCATTTCTTTACCTTTCAGGAAATGTGGCACCTAATACAACCTCTAACACTCCAGGCAAATTTATGTAACTGGTTGGACGTTGTCGACTTTCCTTAGATCATTTGAAGTAAAATACCTTTTTTAAAATATAAATTATTTCTTTACCTGGCACCTAAGTTTCAGTGATAAGGGCTTAACACTCTAGGAGAGTTTAATAACTGGTTTGACGTTAACAGCTTCCCTTATGTCATTTGAAGCATAATACCTTTCTTAATATACAAATTATTTCTTTCCTTCTCAAGACCGGTGGTACCTAATACAAGTCTCTAACAGACAAAGGAAATTTCAAGATACTTAATTGACGTTGTCGACCTTCTTTAGATCATTTAAAGTAACATACCTTTTTTAAAAAATAAATTATTTCTTTACCTTTCAGGAAATGTGGCACCTAATACAACCTCAAACACTCCAGGAAATTTTATGTAACTGGTTTAGACGTTGTCGACTTTCCTTAGATCATTTGAAGGAAATACCTTTTTTAAGATTCAAATTATTTCCTTTCTTATCAGGAAACCTGAAGGCTAAGACAAGCTTCTAAATGTCCAGGAAATTTTAAGAAACTGGTTTGACTTTGTCGACTTTCCTTAGATCATTTGGAGTAAAATACATTTTTTTAAATACAAATTATTTCCTTCCTTTTTAGGAAACCTGAAGGCTAATACAAGCTTCTAAAAGTCCAGGAAATTTTAAGAAACTGATTGGACGTTGTCGACATTCCTTAGATCATTTGAAGTAATTTACCTTTTTTAAAAAATAATTTATTTCTTTACCTTTCAGGAAATGTGGCACCTAATACAACCTCTAACACTCCAGAAAATTTAACGAAACTAGTTTGACGTGGTCGACTTTTCATAGATCATTTAAAGTAAAATAACATTTTTAAAAATAAATTATTACCTTCCTTATCAAAAAAAATGGCTCCTAATACCATTTCTTACATTCCAGGAAATTTTAAGAACTGGTTTGACGTTGTCGACTTTCCTTAGATCATTTGAAGTAAAATATCTTTTTTAAAAATACAAATTTTTTCCTTCCTTTTCAGGAAACGTGGCACCTAATAGGAGTAGCCTCTAACACTCCAGGAAATTTAAAAATTTGGTTTGACGTTGTCAACTTGCCTTAGATCATTTGAAGTAACATACCTTTTTTAAAATATAATATTATTTCTTTCCTTTTCAGCAAATGTGGCACCTGTAATACACGTCTCTAACAGTCCAGGAAATTTTAAGTAACTGGTTTGACGTTGTCGACTTGCTTTCCTTAGATCATTTTAAGTATAATACCTTTTTTTAAATATAAATTTTTCTTTATCCTTCAGGAAATGTGGCACCTAATACTACCTTTAACACTCCAGGAAATTTTAAGTAACTGGTTTGACGTTGTCGACTTGCCTTAGATCATTTGAAGTAATATACATGTTTTAAAAACAAATTATTTTCTTCCTTATTAAGAAACGTGGCTCCTAATACCAATTCTCTAACATCCAGGAAATTTTAAGAAACTGGTTTGACGTGGTGGACTTTTCTTTAGATTATTTGAAGTAAATTATCTTTTTTAAAATATAAATTATTCCTTCCTTTTCAAAACGTGGCCCTAATACAAGCCTCTAAGACTCCAGGAAAATTTAAGATTTGGTTTGACGTTGTCGACTTGCTTTAGATCATTTGAAGTAACATACCTTTTTTAAATAGATATATTATTTCTTCCTTTTCAGCAAACGTGGCATGTAATACACGTCTCTGACAGTCCAGGAAATTTTAAGAAACTGGTTTTGACGTTGTCTACTTTCCTTAGATCATTTTAAGTATAATACCTTTTTTTAAATATAAATTTTTTCTTTATCCTTCAGGAAATGTGGCACCTAATACTACCTTAACACTCCAGGAAATTTTAAGTAAAACTGGTTTGACGTTGTCGACTTGCCTTAGATCATTTGAAGTAATATACATGTTTTAATAACAAATTATTTTCTTCCTTATTAAGAAACGTGGCTCCTAATACAATTCTCTAACACTCCAGGAAATTTTAAGAAACTGGTTTGACGTTGTGACTTGCTTTAGATATTTGAAGTAAATATCTTTTTTAAAATATAAATTATTTCCTTCCTTTTCAGAAACGTGGCACCTAATACAAGCCTCTAAGACTCCAGGAAAATTTAGATTTGGTTTGACGTTGTCGACTTGCTTTAGATCATTTGAAGTAACATACCTTTTTTAAAATATATATTATTTCTTTCCTTTTCAGCAAACGTGGCATGTAATACACGTCTCTGACAGTCCAGGAAATTTTAAGAAACTGGTTTGACGTTGTCGACTTTCCTTAGATCATTTTAAGTATAATACCTTTTTTTAAATATACAAATTTTTTCTTTCTTTTCAGGAAATGTGGCACCTAATACAAGTCTTTAACACTCCAGGAAATTTTAAGTAAACTGGTTTGACGTGTCGACTTTGCCTTAGATCATTTGAAGTAAAATACATTTTAAAAATACAAATTATTTTCTTCCTTATCAAGAAACGTGGCACCTAATACATTCTCTAACACTCCAGGAAATTTTAATAAACTGGTTGACGTTGTTGACTTGCCTTAGATCATTTGAAGTAAATATCTTTTTTAAAAATATAAATTATTTCCTTCCTTATCAGAAAACGTGGCACCTAATACAAGCCTCTAAACCCTAAGGAAAATTGAACGATTTGGTTTGACGTTGTCGACTTGCTTTAGATCATTTGAAGTAACATACCTTTTTTAAAATATATATTATTTCTTTCCTTTTCAGCAAACGTGGCATGTAATACACGTCTCTGACAGTCCAGGAAATTTTAAGAAACTGGTTTGACGTTGTCGACTTTCCTTAGATCATTTTAAGTAAAATACCTTTTTTAAAATACAAATTATTTCCTTCCTTTTCAGGAAACGTGGCACCCAATACAAGTCTCTAACAGTCCAGGAAATTTAGAGAAACTAGTTTGACGTGGTCGACTTTCCATAGATCATTTAAAGTAAAATAACATTTTAAAAATATAAATTAATACCTACCTTATCAAGAAAAATGGCACCTAATACAATTCTCTAACATTCCAAGAAATTTTACGTAACTGGTTGGACGTTGTGACTTGCCTTAGATCATTTGATGTGAAATACTTTTTTTTAAATACACATTCATTTCTTCCTTTCAGGAAACGTGGCACCTAATACAACCTCTAACTTACTACAATTGAGGAAATTTAAGAAACTGGTTTGACGTTGTCGACTTGCCTTGGATCATTTGAAGTAAAATACCTTTTTTAAAATAAAATTATTTCTTTACTTTTCAGGAAACGTGCAGGTGATACAAGCTTCTAAAGTCTAGGAAATTTTAAGAAACTGGTTTGACGTTGTCGACTTGCCTTAGATCATTTGAAGTAAATACCTTTTTATCATACAAATTATTTCTTTCCTTTTCAAAAAGCACCCCGCGTCTTTTCTAGAACCAATACAAGTTTAATCTTTTCGACTTCGAAGAAGTTTTTGCGGATATTAAGTTCACATATAAAAACATTAAAAAAAGTTACCAAGCAATAATCAGATATCTATCAAATTAAAATTTAAAGAATCTTAAATTCGTTGCTCAGGAATCATAAGTGCATTGCGACTTTAATTTAGACTTAGATTTTTAAAAGAGATAACTGGAATTGGACGTTGTCGACTTTCCTTAGATCATTTCAAGTAGAATACCTTTTTTAAAACAAAAAATATTTCCTTACTTTTCAGGAAACGTGGCACCTATACAAGTCTCGAACAGTCCAGGAAATTTAAAGAAACTAGTTTGACGTGAACGACTTTCATAGATCATTTAAAGTAAAATAACATTTTTAAAATATAAATTATTACCTTCCTTATCAAGAAAAATGGCACCTAATAAATTCTCTTACATTCAAGGAAATGTTTAGTAACTGGTTTGGACGTTGTCGACTTCCTTAGATCATTTGAAGTAAAGTACCTTTTTTAACACACAAATTATTTCTTTCCTTTTCAGGAAACGTGGCACCTAATAGAAGTCTCTAACATTCCAGGAAATTTAAAAAAACTAGTTTGACGTTGTCAACTTGCCTTAGATCATTTGAAATAACATACCTTTTTTTAAATATAAATTATTTCTTTATCCTTCAGGAAATTTGGCACCTAATACTACCTTTAACACTCCAGGAAATTTTAAGTAACTGGTTTGACGTTGTCGACTTGCCTTAGATCATTTGAAGTAATATACTATTTTAAAAACAAATTATTTTCTTCCTTATTAAGAAACGTGGCTCCTAATACCATTCTCTAACACTCCAGGAAATTTTAAAAAACTGGTTTGACGTGGTCGACTTTTCTTTAGATCATTTGAAGTAAATTACCTTTTTTAAAATATAAATTATTTCCTTCCTTTTCAGGAAACGTGGCACCTAATACAAGCCTCGAAGACTCCAGGAAATTTTAAGAATTTGGTTTGACGTTGTCGACTTGCTTTAGATCATTTGAAGTAACATACCTTTTTTAAAATATAAATTATTTTCTTTCCTTTTCAGAAAAACGTGGCATGTAATACACGTCTCTGACAGTCCAGGAAATTTAAGAAACTGGTTTGACGTTGTCTACTTTCCTTAGATCATTTTAAGTATAATACCTTTTTTTAAATATAAATTTTTTCTTTATCCTTCAGGAAATGTGGCACCTAATACTACCTTTAACACTCCAGGAAATTTTAAGTAACTGGTTTGACGTTGTCGACTTGCCTTAGATCATTTGAAGTAAATACATTTTTAATAACAAATTATTTTCTTCCTTATTAAGAAACGTGGCTCCTAATACCATTCTCTAACACTCCAGGAAATTTTAAGAAACTGGTTTGACGTGGTTGACTTTTCTTTAGATATTTGAAGTAAATTATCTTTTTTAAAAATATAAATTATTTCCTTCCTTTTCAGGAAACGTGGCACCTATTTACAAGCCTCTAAGACTCCAGGAAAATTTAAGAATTTGGTTTGACGTTGTCGACTTGCTTTAGATCATTTGAAGTAACATACCTTTTTTAAAATATATATTATTTCTTTCCTTTTCAGCAAACGTGGCATGTAATACACGTCTCTGACAGTCCAGGAAATTTTAAGAAACTGGTTTGACGTTGTCTACTTTCCTTAGATCATTTTAAGTATAATACCTTTTTTTAAATATAAATTTTTCTTTATCCTTCAGGGGAAATGTGGCACCTAATAACCTTAACACTCCAGGAAATTTTAAGTAACTGGTTTGACGTTGTCGACTTGCCTTAGATCATTTGAAGTAATAATACATTTTTAAAAACAAATTATTTTCTTCCTTATCAAGGAAACGGTGGCACCTAATACCATTCTCTAACACTCCAGGAAATTTTAATAAACTGGTTTGACGTTGTTGACTTTCTTTAGATATTTGAAGTAAATTATCTTTTTTAAAATATAAATTATTTCCTTCCTTATCAGGAAAACGTGGCACCTAATACAAGCCTCTAAGACCCCAAGGAAAATTTACGATTCTGGTTTGACGTTGTCGACTTGCTTTAGATCATTTGAAGTAACATACCTTTTTTAAAATATATATTATTTCTTTCCTTTTCAGCAAACGTGGCATGTAATACACGTCTCTGACAGTCCAGGAAATTTTAAGAAACTGGTTTGACGTTGTCGACTTTCCTTAGATCATTTTAAGTAAAATACCTTTTTTAAAATACAAATTATTTCCTTCCTTTTCAGGAAACGTGGCACCCAATACAAGTCTCTAACAGTCCAGGAAATTTAGAGAAACTAGTTTGACGTGGTCGACTTTCCATAGATCATTTAAAGTAAAATAACATTTTAAAAATATAAATTAATACCTTCCTTATCAAGAAAAATGGCACCTAATACAATTCTCTAACATTCCAAGAAATTTTACGTAACTGGTTGGACGTTGTCGACTTGCCTTAGATCATTTGATGTGAAATACTTTTTTTTTAATACACATTATTTCCTTCCTTATCAGAAAACGTAGCACCTAATACAGGCTTATTACAATTGAGGAAAATTTAAGAAACTGGTTTGACGTTGTCGTCTTGCTTCAGATCATTTGAAGTAACATACCTTTTTTAAAACAAAAAATATTTCGTTACTTTTCAGGAAACGTGGAGGCTGATACAAGCTTCTAAAAGTCCTGGAAATTTTAAGAAACTGGTTTGACGTTGTCGACTTGCCATAGATTTTTTGAAGTAAAGTACCTTTTTTATCATACAAATTATTTCTTTCCTTTTCAAAAAGCACCCCGCGTCTTTTCTAGAAACAAGTTTAATCTTTTCGACTTCCGAAGAAGGTTTTTTTGCGGATATTAAGTTCACATATAACATTAAAAAAAGTTACCAAGCAATAATCAGATATCTATCAAATTAAAATTTAAAGAATCTTAAATTCCGTTGCTCAGGAAATCATAAGTGCATTGCGACTTTAATTTAGACTTAGATTTTTAAAAGAGATATACTGAATTGACGTTGTCGACTTTCCTTAGATCATTTCAAGTAGAATACCTTTTTTAAAACAAAAAATATTTCCTTACTTTTCAGGAAACGTGGCACCTATACAAGTCTCGAACAGTCCAGGAAATTTAAGAAACTAGTTTGACGTGAACGACTTTCCATAGATCATTTAAAGTAAAATAACATTTTTAAAATATAAATTATACCTTCCTTATCAAGAAAAATGGCACCTAATAAAATTCTCTACATTCAAGGAAATTTTAGTAACTGGTTGGACGTTGTCGACTTGCCATTAATTATTTGAAGTAAAATACTTTTTTTTAAACACACAAATTATTTCTTTCCTTTTCAGGAAACGTGGCACCTAATAGAAGTCTCTAACATTCCAGGAAATTTAAAAACATTCTAGTTTGACGTTGTCAACTTGCCTTAGATCATTTGAAATAACATACCTTTTTTTAAATATAAATTATTTCTTTATCCTTCAGGAAATTTGGCACCTAATACTACCTTTAACACTCCAGCAAATTTTAAGTAACTGGTTTGACGTTGTCGACTTGCCTTAGATGATTTGAAGTAATATACATATTTTAAAAACAAATTATTTTCTTCCTTATTAAGAAACGTGGCTCCTAATACCATTCTCTAACACTCCAGGAAATTTTAAAAAAACTGGTTTGACGTGGTCGACTTTTCTTTAGATCATTTGAAGTAAATTATCTTTTTTAAAATATAAATTATTTCCTTCCTTTTCAGGAAACGTGGCACCTAATACAAGCCTCTAAGACTCCAGGAAAATTTAAGAATTTGGTTTGACGTTGTCGACTTGCCCTAGATCATTTGAAGTAACATACCTTTTATAAATATAAATTATTACCTTCCTTATCAAGAAAAATGGCACCTAATACAATTTTCTTACATTCAAGAAAATTTTACGATACCGGTTTGCGTTGTCGACTTTCCTTAGATCATTTGATGTAAAATACATTTTTTAAAATACACATCATTTCCTTCCTCTTCAGGAAACGTGGCACCTAATACACGCTTATAACAATTGATGAAATTTAAGAAACTGGGTTAACATTGTCGACTTGCCTTGGATCATTTAAAGTAAAGTACCTCTCTTAAAATATAAATTATTTCTTTCCTTTTCAGCAAACGTGGCATGTAATACACGTCTCTGACAGTCCAGGAAAATTTAAGAATCTGGTTTGACGTTGTCGACTTGCTTTAGATCATTTGAAGTAAAATACCTTTTTTAAATATAAATTATTTTCTTACCTTTCAGGAAATGTCTAATACAGTCTAACACTCCAGGAAAATTTAAGAAACAGGTTGGACGTTGTCGACTTGCCTCAGATCATTTGAAGTAAAATACCTTTTTTAAAATATAAATTATTTCCTTCCTTTTCAGGAAACGTGGCACCTAATACAAGCCTCTAAGACTCCAGGAAAATTTAAGAATTTGGTTTGACGTTGTCGACTTGCCCTAGATCATTTGAAGTAACATACCTTTTTTAAAATACAAATTATTACCTTCCTTATCAGGAAACCTGGAGGGTAATACAAGTGTCTAACAGTCCAGGAAATTTAGAGAAACTAGTTTGACGTGGTCGACTTTCCATAGATCATTTAAAGTAAAATAACATTTAAACAATATAAATTAATACCTTCCTTATCAAGAAAAATGGCACCTAATACAATTCTCTAACATTCCAAGAAATTTTACGTAACTGGTTGGACGTTGTCAACTTGCCTTAGATCATTTGATGTGAAATAGTTTTTTTTAAATACACATTGGAGGCTGATACAAGCTTCTAAAAGTCCTGGAAATTTTAAGAAACTGGTTTGACGTTGTCGAATTGCCATTGATCATTTGAAGTAAAGTACCTTTTTTAACATACAAATTATTTCTTTATCCTTCAGGAAATGTGGCACCTAATACTACCTTTAACACTCCAGGAAATTTTAAGTAACTGGTTTGACGTTGTCGACTTGCCTTAGATCATTTGAAGTAATATACATGTTTTAAAAACAAATTATTTTCTTCCTTATTAAGAAACGTGGCTCCTAATACCATTCTCTAACACTCCAGGAAATTTTAAGAAACTGGTTTGACGTGGTCGACTTTTCTTTAGATTATTTAAAGTAAATTATCTTTTTTAAAACATAAATTATTTCCTTCCTTTTCAGGAAACGTGGCACCTAATACAAGCCTCTAAGACTCCAGGAAAATTTAAGAATTTGGTTTGACGTTGTCGACTTGCCCTAGATCATTTGAAGTAACATACCTTTTTTAAAATACAAATTATTACCTTCCTTATCAGGAAACCTGGAGGGTAATACAAGCTTCTAAAAGTCCAGGAAATTTTAAGAAACTGGTTTGAGGTGGTCGACTTGCCATAGATCATTTGAAGTAAAATACAATTTTTATAATACAAATTATTTCTTCCTTTTTAAAAAAGCACCCCGCGTCTTTTCTAGAAACTAGTTTAATCTTATCGACTCCCGAAGAAGGTTTTGCGGATATTAAGTTCACAACTAACATTAAAAAAAATTACCAAGCAATAATCAGTTAACTATGAAATTAATATTTAAAAAATCTTAAATTTCGCTGCTCAGGAAATCATAAGTGCATAGCGACTTTAATTTAGACTTAGATTTTGAAAAGAGATAAAAACATCTAAGCAGATAGTTATGTCTTCATTATTATCAATTGCTGATTTAAAAAGCTCAGTATAATTTAAACAGGTAATGATCTATTATCTAATATAACAAATAATTTTTTTTTTTTTTTTATTCTTTTATTAATAGATATTTACAACTGTATTAGAAAACACATCTAGTAAATATGCGGTATATGTGAGATATAATGACATGAATAAAACTTGTAGAGGAACTACCCATTGGTAGTACTCTAATGAATATTTACAAAAGTAGATCACGAGGCCATCTTCTTTTCAGACGCCTTGGAGGATTGCCAGGGATGGAATGGGAAGCTAGCTGTGCAACAATTTGATTTGGATGAGTGTTAAGTTTATTATGAAAGGAGAGGTATCTGGTTCGGGCTAAATCGGCGACATATGGGATATTAAGGTCATTATGTATTAATTCATTTGTGACAATTTAAGGAGCATTAAGGATTTTTCGAAGGATTTTGGATTGGAGTGATTGGATGCGAGAAGAATTCGATGGTTTAGTGGATCCCCACAACTCTATACCGTAAGTCCAAATAGGTCTGATAATCGTCATATATACAAGTTTCTTATAGTGAATCGGGAGATTTGAACGTTTGTCAAGTAAGTGTTGTAGCATTCGAAATCTACGTGCAGCTTCTTGTCTTTTCAATCTTGTATGAGGGTTCCAGGTAAGTCTCTTGACCAGATGAAATCCGAGGTATCGTATTTGTTCCACATTAGTTAGCGGTACACCATTAAAGGATACTGGAGTACAGGATGAGGTAGGTTTTCGACGGAGGGTAAAGGTTATTTGTTGGGATTTGCTAGGATTTATCTTGTCTCTCCAGTTATGACACCATTCTTCAAGGAAAGTGGTGGTCAGGAATAATGTGATTGGAATCGAGGAAGGGATAAAGGCGTTTCAAAAGGAGTTTTTCAAGGATTTTGCCCATGATAGGTAGGAGAGAGATAGGTCTGTATGAGGAAGGATTTTCTGGCGGTTTTTTAGGTTTTGGGATCATTTTAATAATTGATAATTTCCAGGAATCGGGAAAATATGTAGTACGGGGGATAGCGTTATAAATATAAGTTAGGAGTAATACTGCTTTCTTTGGAAGGCATTTGAGGATTCTTGAGGTAAGAAGGTCATGTCCAGGAGCTTTGTTGGAGGGCAATCTACGGATTATGGATATAATATCTGAAGGGTGGAAGGCTTTAGGAAGAAGGGTCATTTGGAGAGGAATAGTCAGTTCTGCTTCAATACGTTCTACATGGTTAGGATTTAGGATGTCAGAATGAGGTTTAAAAGTATTATGTAATTGCTCACCAAATACCTGTGATTTTTCTGAATCAGATTTGGTCCAGGTTTGATCTGGAGTAAGGAGAGGATGATTGAAGGTTTTGAATTTTAAATTTTTTTGGTAGTGGTCCATAATGATTTGTCGGAAATAGATAGTTGTTCAGTTAGTTTCTGTAAAGTTTCAAATTTTAGTTTTTTAAGTTCTGATTTAAGTTTGTTAGTTAATTTGGAATAATGGTTTTGTCAGAAGGGTATCGAGTTCTATGCCATTTGGCCCTTGCTCGACGTTTCTCTACTAATAAAACGCGAATATTTTGTGGTAAGAGACTTACTGATTTTTTAATTCTATTTTGTGAAGTGTTTTCCGTAATGCAGGTTTGTATTGATTTAATAAGGTGTTCTATTGCCGCATCTATTTGTTGACAAGTTTTTAGTGGAATTTTGAGGTCAATATGGTTTTCTAAAGCCGAATGGAATTTGTCCCAGTCCACACGTCCAGTTATTAAGGATGGAGGAGAAGGTTTGATTATAGGAGTAGAATGTAGGGTAAGCAAAACTGGGCTATGGTCAGAGGAAAGATCATCTAAGGAATCTATTGTAGTTTGGGAAGTAGATATTTGAGAGGTAACGAATATGTCCAGAATATCTGGGCGTTTTTTTAGGGGTGTAGGCCAGTAGGTAGGATTGTTAGGAGAAAGGATAGGGTAATTGTTTAAGGATGATACACGGGAAAGTATACTACCTCGGGAATTGGATGTTCTACAGCCCCATCGCTGGTGTTTAGCGTTGTAGTCACCACCTGCAATGAAGCGCCGCCCAAAGGATTGGAATAAGGATTGTAGAATATTTTGGGATAGGCTGTTTCCTGGAGGACAATATACAGCTGAAAGAGTAAGGTTAAATGGAAGGGAGGATAGGATTAGTGCGGCAGACTGAATGGTGTCAGTTGGAGAGGAAGGAATCAGGGTATGAGTTAGTGATCTATGGATAAGGATACAAGTACCGCCGTGGGCTGTTTTGTCGGGGTGGTCAGTTCTGTAAGTAATGTAGCCATTAATGTGGAAATAAGAGGTAGGCGTCAAGTAAGTTTCGGTAATTAGGGCAACGTGAATGTTATTGTCGTGTAAGAATATGTCTAGTTCATTTATGTGATTGAGCAAACCATTTGCGTTCCATAAAAGAACTGTCAAGGAGTTTCGGATCATCGAGGAGCAAAAGACGTGATTTCGGACAGGGCTCTTGTGAGAAGGGTAATTAAAGGTCTGATAGTTCATGAAGGAAGGTGGAAAGAATTGATGAGATATCACCAATACTTTGGGTGGAAATAGGGTAGGGTTCTGACGGTACCTGGAATGGGATTTGGCTTGGATTTAGTTGAGGAGGTCTGACTCTAGATCCACAAAGAACAGTGGGAGTGGGTGTTTTTCTGAGCGGTGGAGTACGTTCGAGACGTGCCTGACGCTATGGCCGAACTGCTCCAGGTCTCTTTTGATGAAATCAGGAGGTACAGATTGGTGAAGGCCCCGTAGTACTACCCTGTAGGCCTTCTCTTCTTTTAATTGGTAGCAATGGAACACGATGTTTTGAGCTTTTAGGTGGGCTACCAATGATTTATAATGCTCTTTTTTTTCTGTGTTTATTTTTATGTCATGATATATGGAGTAACATTGGAAATTCGGTTGACCAATTAATTCGGAAATATCATGACAAAATTGGATGTAGTTATCTACGCCGGTAACGTAAATAGGAGGTGGCTTTATTTCTGTCAGAGGTTTTGGAGGTTGTGCTGAGTTATCTGGAGGCATGTTAGTTAATGACTGAAATCTGTTGGATATTTCAATAGGTGTAACTGCAGTGACGACAACCTTACTGCGGGTTTGTGGTGGAGTGGAAGGTTGATTTGACTTTTTTTACTTTTGTTTTTTTTTCTTCTTCTTTTTGTCGGGAGAGTTCCCAGGGGTCTCAAGGGCAGTATTTCTTTGTCTTTTTGACAAAGTTCTACCCTTAAGGAATTTCGAGTCCGATTCACAAAAGTCGGAACAAGGCATTTCTTCTTCGGAGTCGAAGCACGATGATTTTTCATACTCCCTATTATCAGTAATTATTATTGGTAATGGATATTAAATTTGAATATTATTTAAACAAGAGAGAATAAGAAAAAAAACAAATGAACATGTACAAATAAAAAAAAAATCTAAATAATAATAATAATAATTCAAAAAAAAAAAAAAAAAAAAAAAAAAAATCTTTTTTCGACGAGCTCCGAACTCGGGTGCTCAAGTTTAGGGGCCGACAACCTATTCACTACGCCACCTAGGATGCTAGTCGAAGGCAGGTCTATGTGAATGATTTCACAGTCGTGAACAGTCACAGCCGTCAGCAGGTCGAAACTCTACCTACGTCGTGCCCAACCATCCCGTCACACACTTAAAGTCCACCTTTATAAATTAGTTTCTAAGGACTCACCTAGCTGGATAATTACACTAATTGTTCAATTATGTATAAACACAATATTTATATAGTCTGGAGCTGATACATGCACTAATACTGCAGGTATCAGTTATAACACACGGAGCTGTTTCAGTTAGCTGCATAGCTGTAGCGGCCATGTTACTCACTAATAAATAAATGTTGTTCCTTTTTCGGGGAAGTTTCAGAGTTAAGGGCTTAACACTCTAGGAAATTTTAATAAACTGGTTTGACGTTAACAACTTCCCTTATGTATTTTGAAGTATAATACCTTTCTTAATATACAAATTATTTCTTTCCTTCACAAGACCGGTCGCACCTAATACAAAATCCTAACACTCCAGGAAATTTTAAGAAACGAAATTTTTAGTTTGACGTTGTCGATTTGCCTTAGATAATTTAAAGCAAAATAATTTTTTAAAATACAAACTTTTTCATTCCTTTTCAACAAACGTGGCACCTAATACAAGTCTCTAAAGTCCAGGAAATTTAAGGAAACTAGTTTGACGTGGTCGACTTGCCTTAGATCATTTGAAGTAATATACCTTTTTTAAAATATAAATTATTTCTTCTCCTTTCAGGAAATGTGGCACCTAATACAACCTCTAACACTCCAGGTAATTTTTAGGAACTGGTTTGACGTTGTCGACTTTCCTTAGATCAATTGAAGTATAATACGTGTTTTAAAATACAAATTATATCCTTCCATATCAGGAAACGTGGAACCTAATAATATACTCTAACACTACAGGAAAATTTAAGAATCTGGTTTGACGTTGTCGACTTGCTTTAGATCATATGATGTAACATACCTTTTTTATAATATAAACTATTTCTTTGCATTTCAGGAAATGTGGCACCTACTACAAATCTCTAAAGTCCAGGAAATTTAAAGAAACTAGTTTGACGTGGTCGACTTCCCTTAGATCATTTGAAGTAAAATAACATTTTTATAATATATATTATTACCATCCTTATCAAGAAACGTGGCACCTAATACAATTCTCTAACATTCAGGAAATTTTAAGATACTGGTTTGATGTTGTCGACTTGCCTTAGATAATTTGAAGTAAAATACCTCTTTTAAAATAAAAACTTTTTCATTCGTTTTTAGGAAACGTGGCACCTAATACAACTCTCTAAAGTCCAGGAAATAAAAAAAACTAGTTTGACGTGGTCGACTTCCTTTTAATCATTTGAAGTAAAATACCATTTTTAAAATATAAATTATTTTCTTTCTTATCAAGAAAGGTGGCACCTAATAGAATTCTTTACCCCTCAAGGAAATTTGAAGAATCTGGTTTGACATTGTCGACTATCCTTATATCATTTGAAGTATCATACCTTTTTTAAAATATAAATTATTTCTTCTCATTTCAGAAAATGTGGCTCCTATTACAACCTCTAACACTCCAGGAAATTTTAAGGAACTGGTTTGACGTTGTCGACTCTCCTTAAATCAATTGAAGTATAATACGTGTATTAAAATACAAATTATATCCTTCCATATTAGGAAACGTGGCACCTAATACAAGCCTCTAACACTCCAGGAAAATTTAAGAATCTGGTTTGACGTTGTCGACTTGCCTTAGATCATTTGAAGTAACATACTTTTTTTAAAATACAAACTTTTTCGTTCCTTATCAAGAAACGTGGCACCTAATACAAGCCTCTAACACTCCAGGAAAATTTAAGAATCTGGTTTGACGTTGTCGACTTGCCTTAGATCATTTGAAGTAAAATATACTTTTTTAAAATACATAATTTTTCGTTCCTTTTCAAGAAACGTGGCACCTAATACAATTCTCTAACACTCCAGGAAATTTTAAGAACTGGTTTGACGTTGTGACTTGCCGATAATTTGAAGCTCTTTTAAAATAAAAAGATCATTCGTTTTTGAAAGTAACACAACTCTCTAAAGTTTTTATCATTTGAAGTAAAATACCAATATAAATTATTTCTTCTCATTTCAGGAAATGTGGCACCTATTACAACCTCTAACACTCTAGGAAATTTTTAAGGAACTGGTTTGACGTTGTCGACTCTCCTTAGATCAATTGAAGTATAATACGTGTTTTAAAATACAAATTATATCCTTCCATATTAGGAAACGTGGCACCTAATACAAGCCTCTAACACTCAGGAAATTTTAAGATACTGGTTCGATGTTGTCGACTTGCCTTAGATAATTTGAAGTAAAATACCTCTTTTAAAATAAAAACTTTTTCATTCCTTTTTCAGGAAACGTGGCACCTAATACAACTCTCTAACAGTCCAGGAAAAAAAAAAAAACTAGTTTGACGTTGGTCGACTTCCCTTTATCATTTGAAGTAAAATACCTTTTTTTTAAAATACAAAACTTATTTCGTTCCTTATCAAGAAACGTGGCACCTAATACAATTCTTAGCCCTCAAGGAAAATTTAAGAATCTGGTTTGATGTTGTCTACTTGCCTTAGATCATTTGAAGTAAAATACTTTTTTTTAAAATATAAATTATTTCTTCTCATTTCAGGAAATGTGGCACCTATTACAACCTCTAACACTCCAGGAAAATTTAAGAATCTGGTTTGACGTTGTCGACTTGCCTTAGATCATTTGAAGTAAAATACCGTTTTTATAAAATAAATTATTTCCTTCCTTATCAGGAAACGTTTCACCTAATACAATACTCTAAACACTCAGGAAATTTTAAGATACTGGTTTGATGTTGTCGACTTGCCTTAGATAATTTGAAGTAAAATACCTCTTTTAAAATAAAAACTTTTTCATTCGTTTTCAGGAAACTTGGCACCTAATACAACTCTCTAAAGTCCAGGAAATAAAAAAAACTAGTTTGACGTGGTCGACTTCCATTTAATCATTTGAAGTAAAATACCATTTTTAAAATATAAATTATTTCCTTTCTTATCAAGAAAGGTGGCACCTAATAGAATTCTTTAGCCCTCAAGGAAATTTTAAGAATCTGGTTTGACGTTGTCGACTATCCTTATATCATTTGAAGTATCATACCTTTTTTTAAAATATAAATTATTTCTTCTCATTTCAGGAAATGTGGCACCTATTACAACCTCTAACACTCCAGGAAATTTTAAGGAACTGGTTTGACGTTGTCGACTCTCCGTAGATCATTTGAAGTAAAATACCTGTTTTAAAATACAAATTATTTCCTTCCTTATCAGGAACGTAGAAGCTAATACAAGCTTCTAAAAGTCCTGGAAATTTTAAGAAACTGGTTTGAGGTGGTCGACTTGCCATAGATCATTTGAAGTAAAATACCATTTTTAATATACAAATTATTTCTTTCCTTTTAAAAAACACCCCCCGTCTTTTCTAGAAACTAGTTTAATCTTATCGACTTCCAAAGAAGGTTTTGCGTATATTAAGTTTACAACTAACATTAAAAATAATTACTAAGCAATAATCAGTTAACTATCAAATTAATATTTAAAAAATCTTAAATTTCGTTGCTTAGGAAATTATAAGTGCACTGCGACTTTAATTTAGAATTAGATTTTGAAAAAACATCTGAACAGATAGTCATGTCTTCATTATTATCAATTGCTGATTTAAAAAGCTCAGTATGATATAAACAGGTAATGATCTATTATCTAGTATAACTAATAAATAAATGTTTTTTTTTTTTTCAGGGGAATTTCAGTGTTAAGGGCTTAACACTTTAGGAAATTTTTATAAACTGGTTTGACGTTAACGACTTCCCTTAAGTCATTTGAAGTATAATAATTTTCTTAATATACTAGTTATTTCTTTCCTTCTTAAGACCGGTCGCACTTAATACAAACACTCCAGGAAATTTTAAGAAACTAGTTTGACGCTGTCGACATGCTTTAGATAATTTGAAGTAAAATACTTTTTTTAATATACAAACTTTTTCGTTCCTTTTCAGGAAACGTGGCACCTAATACAAGCCTCTAACACTCCAGGAAAATTTAAGAATCTGGTTTGACGTTGTCGACTTGCCTTAGATCATTTGAAGTAACATACTTTTTTTTAAATATATATTATTACCATCCTTATCAAGAAACGTGGCACCTAATACAATTCTCTAACACTCAGGAAATTTTAAGATACTGGTTTGATGTTGTCGACTTGCCTTAGATAATTTGAAGTAAAATACCTCTTTTAAAATAAAAACTTTTTCATTCGTTTTCAGGAAACTTGGCACCTAATACAACTCTCTAAAGTCCAGAAAAAAAAAAAAACTAGTTTGACGTGGTCGACTTCCCTTTAATCATTTGAAGTAAAATACCATTTTTAAAATATAAATTATTTCCTTTCTTATCAAGAAAGGTGGCACCTAATAGAATTCTTTAGCCCTCAAGGAAATTTTAAGAATCTGGTTTGACGTTGTCGACTATCCTTATATCATTTGAAGTATCATACCTTTTTTAAAATATAAATTATTTCTTCTCATTTCAGGAAATGTGGCACCTAATACAAACTCTAACACTCCAGGAAAATTTAAATAACTGCTTTGACGTTGTCGACTCTCCGTAGATCATTTGAAGTAAAATACCTGTTTTAAAATACAAATTATTTCCTTCCTTATCAGGAACGTAGAAGCTAATACAAGCTTCTAAAAGTCCTGGAAATTTTAAGATACTGGTTTGATGTTGTCGACTTGCCTTAGATCATTTGAAGTAAAATACCTCTTTTAAAATAAAAACTTTTTCATTCGTTTTCAGGAAATTTTAAAAAACGTGGCACCTAATACAACTCTCTAAAGTCCAGGAAATAAAAAAAACTAGTTTAACGTGGTCGACTTCCATTTAATCATTCGAAGTAAAATACTTTTTTTAAAATATAAATTATTTCCTTTCTTATCAAGAAAGGTGGCACCTAATAGAATTCTTTAGCCCTCAAGGAAATTTTAAGAATCTGGTTTGACGTTGTCGACTATCCTTATATCATTTGAAGTATCATACCTTTTTTAAAAAATATAAATTATTTCTTCTCATTTCAGGAAATGTGGCACCTATTACAACCTCTAACACTCCAGGAAATTTTAAGGAACTGGTTTGACGTTGTCGACTCTCCGTAGATCATTTGAAGTAAAATACCTGTTTTAAAATACAAATTATTTCCTACCTTATCAGGAACGTAGGAGCTAATACAAGCTTCTAAAAGTCCTGGAAATTTTAAGAAACTAGTTTGAGGTGGTCGACTTGCCATAGATCAATTGAAGTAAAATACCGTTTTTATTATACAAATTATTTCTTTCCTTTTCAAAAAACACCCCCCGTCTTTTCTAGAAACTAGTTTAATCTTATCGACTTCCGAAGAAGGTTTTGCGTATATTAAGTTCACAACTAACATTAAAAATAATTACTAAGCAATAATCAGTTAACTATCAAATTAATATTTAAAAAATCTTAAATTTCGTTGCTTAGGAAATTATAAGTGCACTGCGACTTTAATTTAGAATTAGATTTTGAAAAAACATCTGAACAGATAGTCATGTCTTCATTATTATCAATTGCTGATTTAAAAAGCTCAGTATGATATAAACAGGTAATGATCTATTATCTAGTATAACTAATAAATAAATGTTGTTCTTTTTTCAGGGGAATTTCAGTGTTAAGGGCTTAACACTTTAGGAAATTTTTATAAACTGGTTTGACGTAACGACTTCCCTTAAGTCATTTGAAGTATAATAATTTTCTTAATATACTAGTTATTTCTTTCCTTCTTAAGACCGGTCGCACTTAATACAAACACTCCAGGAAATTTTAAGAAACTAGTTTGACGCTGTCGACATGCTTTAGATAATTTGAAGTAAAATACTTTTTTTAATATATAAATTATTTCTTCTCATTTCAGGAAATGTGGCACCTAATACAAACTCTAACACTCCAGGAAAATTTAAAACAGGAAAGTTTGACGTTTGACGTTGTCGACTTGCCTTAGATCATTTGAAGTAACATACCTTTTTTTTAAAATATATATTATTACCATCCTTATCAAGAAACGTGGCACCTAATACAATTCTCTAAACTCAGGAAATTTTAAGATACTGGTTTGATGTTGTCGACTTGCCTTAGATAATTTGAAGTAAAATACCTCTTTTAAAATAAAAACTTTTTCATTCGTTTTCAGGAAACTTGGCACCTAATACAACTCTCTAAAGTCCAGAAATAAAAAAAAACTAGTTTGACGTGGTCGACTTCCTTTAATCATTTGAAGTAAAATACCATTTTTAAAATATAAATTATTTCCTTTCTTATCAAGAAAGGTGGCACCTAATAGAATTCTTTAGCCCTCAAGGAAATTTTAAGAATCTGGTTTGACGTTGTCGACTATCCTTATATCATTTGAAGTATCATACCTTTTTTAAAATATAAATTATTTCTTCTCATTTCAGGAAATGTGGCACCTATACAACCTCTAACACTCCAGGAAAATTTTAAGGAACTGGTTTGACGTTGTCGACTCTCCGTAGATCATTTGAAGTAAAATACCTGTTTTAAAATACAAATTATTTCCTACCTTATCAGGAACGTAGGAGCTAATACAAGCTTCTAAAAGTCCTGGAAATTTTAAGAAACTAGTTTGAGGTGGTCGACTTGCCATAGATCAATTGAAGTAAAATACCGTTTTTATTATACAAATTATTTCTTTCCTTTTCAAAAAAAAACACACCCCCCGTCTTTTCTAGAAACTAGTTTAATCTTATCGACTTCCGAGAAGGTTTTGCGTATATTAAGTTCACAACTAACATTAAAAATAATTACTAAGCAATAATCAGTTAACTATCAAATTAATATTTAAAAAATCTTAAATTTCGTTGCTTAGGAAATTATAAGTGCACTGCGACTTTAATTTAGAATTAGATTTTGAAAAAACATCTGAACAGATAGTCATGTCTTCATTATTATCAATTGCTGATTTAAAAAGCTCAGTATGATATAAACAGGTAATGATCTATTATCTAGTATAACTAATAAATAAATGTTGTTCTTTTTTCAGGGGAATTTCAGTGTTAAGGGCTTAACACTTTAGGAAATTTTTATAAACTGGTTTGACGTTAACGACTTCCCTTAAGTCATTTGAAGTATAATAATTTTCTTAATATACTAGTTATTTCTTTCCTTCTTAAGACCGGTCGCACTTAATACAAACACTCCAGGAAATTTTAAGAAACTAGTTTGACGCTGTCGACATGCTTTAGATAATTTGAAGTAAAATACTTTTTTAATATACAAACTTTTTCGTTCCTTTTCAGGAAACGTGGCACCTAATACAAGCCTCTAACACTCCAGGAAAATTTAAGAATCTGGTTTGACGTTGTCGACTTGCCTTAGATCATTTGAAGTAACATACTTTTTTTAAATATATATTATTACCATCCTTATCAAGAAACGTGGCACCTAATACAATTCTCTAACACTCAGGAAATTTTAAGATACTGGTTTGATGTTGTCGACTTGCCTTAGATAATTTGAAGTAAAATACCTCTTTTAAAATAAAAACTTTTTCATTCGTTTTCAGGAAACTTGGCACCTAATACAACTCTCTAAAGTCCAGAAAATAAAAAAAACTAGTTTGACGTGGTCGACTTCCCTTTAATCATTTGAAGTAAAATACCATTTTTAAAATATAAATTATTTCCTTTCTTATCAAGAAAGGTGGCACCTAATAGAATTCTTTAGCCCTCAAGGAAATTTTAAGAATCTGGTTTGACGTTGTCGACTATCCTTATATCATTTGAAGTATCATACCTTTTTTAAAATATAAATTATTTCTTCTCATTTCAGGAAATGTGGCACCTAATACAAACTCTAACACTCCAGGAAAATTTAAATAACAGCTTTGACGTTGTCGACTCTCCGTAGATCATTTGAAGTAAAATACCTGTTTTAAAATACAAATTACTTCCTTCCTTATCAGGAACGTAGAAGCTAATACAAGCTTCTAAAAGTCCTGGAAATTTAAGATACTGGTTTGATGTTGTCGACTTGCCTTAGATCATTTGAAGTAAAATACCTCTTTTAAAATGAAAACTTTTTCATTCGTTTTCAGGAAACGTGGCACCTAATACAACTCTCTAAAGTCCAGGAAATAAAAAAAACTAGTTTGACGTGGTCGACTTCCATTTAATCATTTGAAGTAAAATACCATTTTTAAAATATAAATTATTTCCTTTCTTATCAAGAAAGGTGGCACCTAATAGAATTCTTTAGCCCTCAAGGAAATTTTAAGAATCTGGTTTGACGTTGTCGACTATCCTTATATCATTTGAAGTATCATACCTTTTTTAAAATATAAATTATTTCTTCTCATTTCAGGAAATGTGGCACCTATTACAACCTCTAACACTCCAGGAAATTTTAAGGAACTGGTTTGACGTTGTCGACTCTCCGTAGATCATTTGAAGTAAAATACCTGTTTTAAAATACAAATTATTTCCTACCTTATCAGGAACGTAGGAGCTAATACAAGCTTCTAAAAGTCCTGGAAATTTTAAGAAACTAGTTTGAGGTGGTCGATTGCCATAGATCAATTGAAGTAAAATACCGTTTTTATTATACAAATTATTTCTTTCCTTTTCAAAAAACACCCCCCCGTCTTTTCTAGAAACTAGTTTAATCTTATCGACTTCCGGAGAAGGTTTTGCGTATATTAAGTTCACAACTAACATTAAAAATAATTACTAAGCAATAATCAGTTAACTATCAAATTAATATTTAAAAAATCTTAAATTTCGTTGCTTAGGAAATTATAAGTGCACTGCGACTTTAATTTAGAATTAGATTTTGAAAAAAACATCTGAACAGATAGTCATGTCTTCATTATTATCAATTGCTGATTTAAAAAGCTCAGTATGATATAAACAGGTAATGATCTATTATCTAGTATAACTAATAAATAAATGTTGTTCTTTTTTCAGGGGAATTTCAGTGTTAAGGGCTTAACACTTTAGGAAATTTTTATAAACTGGTTTGACGTTAACGACTTCCCTTAAGTCATTTGAAGTATAATAATTTTCTTAATATAATAGTTATTTCTTTCCTTCTTAAGACCGGTCGCACTTAATACAAACACTCCAGGAAATTTTAAGAAACTAGTTTGACGCTGTCGACATGCTTTAGATAATTTGAAGTGAAATACTTTTTTTAATATACAAACTTTTTCGTTCCTTTTCAGGAAACGTGGCACCTAATACAAGCCTCTAACACTCCAGGAAAATTTAAGAATCTGGTTTGACGTTGTCGACTTGCCTTAGATCATTTGAAGTAACATACTTTTTTTTAAATATATATTATTACCATCCTTATCAAGAAACGTGGCACCTAATACAATTCTCTAACACTCAGGAAATTTTAAGATACTGGTTTGATGTTGTCGACTTGCCTTAGATAATTTGAAGTAAAATACCTCTTTTAAAATAAAAACTTTTTCATTCGTTTTCAGGAAACTTGGCACCTAATACAACTCTCTAAAGTCCAGAAAATAAAAAAAAACTAGTTTGACGTGGTCGACTTCCCTTTAATCATTTGAAGTAAAATACCATTTTTAAAATATAAATTATTTCCTTTCTTATCAAGAAAGGTGGCACCTAATAGAATTCTTTAGCCCTCAAGGAAATTTTAAGAATCTGGTTTGACGTTGTCGACTATCCTTATATCATTTGAAGTATCATACCTTTTTTAAATATAAATTATTTCTTCTCATTTCAGGAAATGTGGCACCTAATACAAACTCTAACACTCCAGGAAAATTTAAAGGAACTGGTTTGACGTTGTCGACTCTCCGTAGATCATTTGAAGTAAAATACCTGTTTTAAAATACAAATTATTTCTTCCTTATCAGAAACGTAGAAGCTAATACAAGCTTCTAAAAGTCCTGGAAATTTTAAGAAACTGGTTTAAAGTGGTCGACTTGCCATAGATCATTTGAAGTAAAATACAGTTTTTATTATACAAATTATTTCTTTCCTTTTCAAAAAACACCCCCCGTCTTTTCTAGTTTAATCTTATCGACTTCCGAAGAAGGTTATGCGTATATTAAGTTCAGAACTAACATTAAAAATAATTACTAAGCAATAATCAGTTAACTATCAAATTAATATTTAAAAAATCTTAAATTTCGTTGCTTAGGAAATTATAAGTGCACTGCGACTTTAATTTAGAATTAGATTTTGAAAAAACATCTGAACAGATAGTCATGTCTTCATTATTATCAATTGCTGATTTAAAAAGCTCAGTATGATATAAACAGGTAATGATCTATTATCTAGTATAACTAATAAATAAATGTTGTTCTTTTTTCAGGGGAATTTCAGTGTTAAGGGCTTAACACTTTAGGAAATTTTTATAAACTGGTTTGACGTTAACGACTTCCCTTAAGTCATTTGAAGTATAATAATTTTCTTAATAACTAGTTATTTAAGACCGGTCGCACTTAATACAAACACTCCAGGAAATTTTAAGAAACTAGTTTTTTTGACGTTGTCGACATGCTTTAGATAATTTGAAGTAAAATACTTTTTTTAATATACAAACTTTTTCGTTCCTTTTCAGGAAACGTGTGGCACCTAATACAAGCCTCTAACACTCCAGGAAAATTTAAGAATCTGGTTTGACGTTGTCGACTTGCCTTAGATCATTTGAAGTAACATACTTTTTTTTAAATATATATTATTACCATCCTTATCAAGAAACGTGGCACCTAATACAATTCTCTAACACTCAGGAAATTTTAAGATACTGGTTTGATGTTGTCTACTTGCCTTAGATCATTTGAAGTAAAATACCTCTTTTAAAATAAAAAATTTTCATTCGTTTTCAGGAAAAGTGGCACCTAATACAACTCTCTAAAGTCCAGGAAATAAAAAAAACTAGTTTGACGTGGTCGACTTCCATTTAATCATTTGAAGTATCATACCTTTTTTAAAATA